>OZ023190.1:0-660815 GCA_963995505.1 Hypericum androsaemum | reverse complement strand
TTAATATATTTACTTCAAAAGTGCATTAATGAGATTATACTTCTTCAGAAAAAAATACAATTACGTCACCGTTCATGCATCATCCAAGAATTGGTTAACTCGTAATACATTTTTAATATCTTTGTTAACCCCCTTATCTATGTTGGTTTACTTGGTCAAACTATTGCAAAATAGTTGAAACTTATCTATGAGATATGGGGTAATTATGATTTAGAATCACTAATTCAGAAAAATGAGCATTTGATTTTTTGAGATTTGGGAAAAGCATACACTTAAATTTTTGCGTTACATTAATAACTAGTCGACCGTTAAATTGATTTGAAAAGGCACACCCTTAGATAAGCCTTAACCTACCTACTACCTCTTCTTCAACACCACAATCCCTCCCCAGCGAACGACAAGGACCTCCGGCAAAGAGCCTCTCTCTAATATTTTTATGATGGTCATGTCATACAATAAATCAGGTTCTTCTTAAATTCGAGTCTGCAGTAACGTCTTGTGTGAGGTAGACTTTTGTTAACTATATTGTAATTAAGCAAATTTTTTGTCTTGAAAAAAAGAGAGGGGAAGATAGCATTATATTTCCAAGACAACGTCTAATGTACGATATATTCTTTCCACTTTTGATTAAATGCTCTTGGACCATGATATCTCTCAATAGCCACATCGCATGGCATTGGAAGTGGAACGACACATAAAATACCAGTAGCTCTTTAAAATTAATATTTTCCTAGTCAACAATTTGAAATTTTCCAGTACATATTTACCTTTGTATCATGAGATGAGAATATGCAATAACGACTGACCATGTATCTAAGAAATGATATTCAGATTTTTATATTTAACACAAAATTTTAAAATAATAGATAATAACACAGAATTAAGAATTAATTCAATTTCCGACTAGCATCATTTTGAGGCAGTGGATCGGCATAAAAAGGTTGAACTTTATCTATTCACAAGAACAAAAAAATCTTCATTCAAATATTTTGAACTTAAAAACTTTTTGACTAGCATCATTTCTTAGTAATTTCCATGCCATTATAAATGCAGGTAGTGCATAAACTGAATTCCATGCGTAAAATCAAACCCTAATTTCTTTCAGAGGAAACAAAAAGGAAACCATGTATTTCTCCCGTCCTTTAATGCACTTGTTCATCTTAATTTCCCTGATGCTGGTCCTCCCCAAGATGATGGAGCTCGACGCGAGGGATGTTCCTCCAAATGGTACTCTTAGCTTTCTCAAATTATTGTTCTTCTCCTTTCTCCATAAACCTAAGACCTGAAGTACGTATATGCATAACGTTAACTATCTCCATTAAATAGCTAATTACAAATAGGTCGCTTTGGTATTATCGCGGGTACTATTTCTTGCATTGGTTTTTATTTCATTAGGTTTTGCCGTCACATGATTCTAATAAATATTGACAGGATTTTACACTTTTAGTGTGTAATACATATATTGTTAATTAACACTTAACTATTTAAAAAACTATTTCCATTATATAATATACAAATTGCATGTACATGTATGACATTATTTTGCCAATTGTGTGGTAATTATAACACGTGCTGGGGTCAGGCACTGGTACTGGACGGAACTTGGCCGATCTTGAATGGAGCCCGGTCGGTTGGTACTTCAGATCAAAGGTGACAACAAGGACGTCGGCGAGGGGAAGCCCGCCGGTGCAAGGAGGGAGCGAGAGCCATTTGGACCCTGGGAAGAACACTTAGGTCCAAATGGCACAACTAACATGGTGGATTGGATTTATTTGCTCCAATATCATTAATTGCCATTTACTTCTATATAAAAAGGTTTTGTTTGTTCATTGTACCAATTCTCTAAGCAAGATATCACATACCTTCAATTATAGTGGCATGTTTGTTTTTGGTGATAGTGGCATGTTAGGGTGCAGCCCTTGTTGCTTGCAGCTGTGACCTTCAAAGTTATGAATTTTATTTTGATAAGTAAGGCCATTGACTTCTCGAGCTCAGAACTTGTGAATGTCGGAAGAGATGTTTTGTTAATCGGACGTGACTGTTTGTCCGTGGTATTACAGAAACAATAGATACATGGTAAAAATTCTCACCGAAAATGTTATGGAACCATCAAAATAGTCTGAGAACGAGAACGAGAACGAGAGTTGTACTTGGAATCCATGCAACACTTAATTTTGACGACCCATTCTCCAACCAGTAGGAAATTTCGGAAAATGATTATAAAAGCTTGGACATCATTTACCACAAACTGAGTAACCGACCATTGATCACGTAATAATAAATGCGATTCTTAGATAAGACTTGCTCTTTTTCTCGTCTTGTAATTAGTTAATCATCAAAGGAGTAATAATCTAATTCGAATAAAAAATAATCTACTTATCACAGCAGAAAATCGAAACATGGCTTCATTGAAATAGAAATGAGAGGGACTGAAGCCATCACACCATATGATTGTGTGCTCTCTTTCGGATAGAGATTGGAACCTGAAGCGGCCTCGTGAATGAAAAGTTTCTCCAGACTTGGATACGCACTGGCAGGTAATTGTGAGCATCCTCAGACCTGAAGCAAATTCGCGGGGAGCAGCTACAACTGCACAGAATATAAATCGAAGAGGGTGCAGTCTTCTCCTGCAGTTGGCCTTCACCTGTAATGAAGATCCTATCCTGTAGTTGTCCAATAGCAAATTCCCAGGACGCAAAGACATGCCGCTCCACCAGAGGGACCTGTGATAAAAGATTGTAAATGAGGTTCTCCAAAAAATAATGCAAATCTGTCGTTGCGTTTGAGAGATAGAGAGAGATGAATATACCAGAACGAACAGAATTCTGAACCAGAAGTCACTCCAGATATTGTTCCTTGCATCTCGCTCCAAATCAAAGCAGTTAAGAAACTTCAAGTGCAAGTGTGATCGTGAACCAAGTCCAAGATCAACTCGTGGTAATGAAATGTGGTCATATTTTTGCAGAGATGTGCAGTCAGACGCATCTAGGTAATGCAGGCTCGGTGGAAGCTTGGGTATTAAACTGAGACGCTTGCTATTGGACAAGTCGATTTCCCAGAGATGGGTGAGGTACTTGATGTCTTCTTCAAATAGCAACAGTTGAGGTGCAGTTTTCTGAGCGACATTAAACCTTTCATAGAATGTAGGGCATCACCCTTGTACCTATGACACCTCAGTTCGGTCTACTCTTGTGGGTTTTGGTTCCCAACTGTGAGGTCTCTGCTTCTATCTTCTTGTGCTTCTCTCTTTGTTTTTTTTCTTTCTTTTGATCTCCGTCACTTTGAAGGTTGCGATACTTTTTGGACAGTGTTAGATTTATTTGGACAACCTATAATAATATAACCAAACACCTATAATATTATGACCTAGTGCTAGCAAAATCAGTTAGAGTCAAGAAGTTGATAATTGAACCGGACTCCACTTTCGTAGTAGGTGTCAAGAATTCAGCAACTTCGAGAACAAAATGCGCAAAGAACACGGACACAAGAGGTAACGTGGTTCTGCCTAATATCTACGTCCACGGGGAGAAAGGAAAACTTTTATTGATGGATCCGAGTCACAAAGCCTTACAAAATCTTTGGGTAACATGCATTTATATAGACGCAAACCCTTGTACATCAAGTAATCTATTTAGGTCCAATTAGGAGTCCGAAATAAAACAGGAAAATAATTCCTCTTTTACTTATTTTCTCGCCAAACTCAACAATCTCTACTTTGCCGAGAAATCATCATGTGGACGAACCATGAAGCTCCATCCGAACTTCAACAAAAACTCCACCTTGACGAAACACCGCCCCATGAAGAGATGAGATCTTGCAAGACTAATCCAACTCCACTGATTTCACCTCGGACCATAGATATATCGTCATCAATAAGACCATCTCAACTTTCTCACCACCTTTGTTCAATCACTTGGAGCTAGCCCCCAAGCTCGAGCTTACGAGCTTGCTTGGCATCTTCCCTCCAACCTCCATTGAATCCCAACTAGTAAGTCTACCTGCTGAAGCAACCTTGCGATCAATAGATGCGCTCTCTATCTTCCGGTTAACCCCATGCTCCGCAACATCGAACTACTTTTCCGCTGGACCTTCTTACCTCAAACCAATACTACGTACCATAGTATATAAAGGACAACCTTTTGTTCCACCAAGTAGAACCCTCGACATGCCACGAACTCCACCGTTCGGCCTTGAATGAGATACTTGATTCGTCCGTGGTGTTATCAACGGCTTCGCATTCCCCATGCAAAACCTATCTAACACCTTTTACGTGCACGTATCTTTAGACAATCATAGCGAAAACTTGCTAACTTTATCTTCGCGAATCCCAACTCCACTCAAACCATTCATGTCAAGCTTTCGCTCCATCACACGAGAGCTTTTTTCCCCTCCATCGGAACCCAACAAGGTGAGTCCACCTACAACTGTATTCTCCACTAACCTGTAGGTGTTTCTAGCATCCCTTTCACCATTCATCACCACCACAACATCCTTCTCTACCTCAATTAGCCCGCCTACAACCTTATAGCTGTACCCGCTATAATTCAAGACTTCTAATGAGATTAAATTCCTCTCCAAATTCGGAACATGCTTAACCCCACACAATTTTCTCTCAACACCATCCCACATCTTGATTCTCAAGTCTCTTATGCCAGCAATTCTACAAGTAGAACCATCACCCATAGTCACTATACCTTAATCAACGAACTTGTAGGTGTCAAACCACCCTTTCTTAGGCGCCATATTAAAGGAACAAGCGCTATCCAAAATTTACGAATCAGAATGCTTTGGACTTAACAAAACAGAAAGAAGATCTGACATAGGCACATATATTTTATAGTTATTAGTTGGACTTTTAATACTCGATATTTTATTCTGTTTTGGCCCTTTTGTCGTATTTGGGCTTTTCACTAGTTTTAGGCCTTTTAGGTTATATTAGATTTTGCTATTTTCTTATATATAGGCTAGCTACTTATTGTCTTATTATATATTATTGAGAGTTGATTATTGAATAACCCGAGGGCTTTGTGAAAGAGCATTTCTCTTTCGTTGCGGCCGAGCTGTGTGTTTCCAATCCCATTTTCTTGATCAAGCATTGACATGCTCAAATCCATCCTTGAGACAACCTAGAGAGTTAGGTGATGCATTGAGCCCCTTCCGATCTAGTTTTATCCAGGCAATTTTCACATCGGAATTGTCATATCCCTTTTATCCTTTATTTTAGTTTTTACTACGCTACGTCAGGTGGTATCAGAGCTTTGTTCATCCTGCGGAGTGTTCAATCTTGCTTGATCGTGTGTTTGTTGTTCAGAGAAAAAAAATATAAAAAGGAAAAAAAAGAAAACAAAAAATAGGATTTCGGTGAAAACCCAATTGAAGTGTCCTCTTGCAGCGCCGCCACCGACAAGCTTGTAGCCGTCTGAGGCCACAAAGATTGGAGACCCGCTCTGCTACCTCTTATTCCCGCCGTCGACCACCGATCAGAAGAGGTCCATCCCTTGAAGAAGAGAAATTGGGGGACCCGCTTGAGGAGAAGAACCTGACTCACGGGTCTGAATCCCGACGCCCTTCCTGCTGCTGCCAATTCTCCGACCGTCTGCTCGTCGGCTGGTTTTAGCTAACCAGAGCTCGCACGCCGCCCGTTTGCAGGCCGCTGACTCCGCCTGCCACAGTGTGATTACCCCCCCCCCCCCCCCCCCCCTTGCGGGGTTTTGGAACTGATTGAGAGTTGGCAGCTTCTTCACATGCCCTTTTTCTCTGCACTCGAAGAAATTTTCTTTGAACCTTTTTGACCTCGACCTAAATCCTTTTCCATCTTCACTACGACCAACATGGCTACCCCTCACGACCAGCCCTTCCGCTTGTTCATCGCCAATTTTTCTCCTTTGATGAAACTCTAGCAGAGCACTTGTGATATCTTCCAACACCAGGGACTTCTTCCCCCAAGTTAGAGCTGTAACTAAGTTTTCGTAGGAGCCCGGTAAGGAATTCAGGAGCAACAATGCCTTGTCTTCTTCCTCGAACTTCACATCAACCTTTCTCAAGTCGCTCACAAGTTGACTGAAAATATTAACGTGTTAGCTCAAATTCGAGCCATCCTGTATCTTGAGCCCGTACAATCTTTGCTTAAGATAAAATTTGTTCGACAAAGACTTAGACATATACCTTGCCTCCAGTTTCTTCCATACCTCAGCTGGTGACTCCTCATCCATGACGTGATATATTACATCGTCCGTCAAGAACAAGCGAATTGTCGCCACCGCCTTGGCCTCTAACTCTTCCCACTCTTGCTCTTCCATCTTCTCAGGCTTCTTCCCTAAGAGCGCGATGACCATTCCTTGTTGCACGAGGAGATTCTTGACACGCCTTTGCTATAACCCAAAATTCGATGAACCATCGAACTTCACAAGAGCAAACTTCGCTCCGCGATCCGACATCCTCCAACTTTATCGCTTCATACTACTTGTTAAGAATTCAACAACTTCGAGAACAAAACGTACAAAGAACATGGACACAAGAGGTAATGTAGTTCGGCCTAATGCCTACATCCACGGGGAGAAATGAGAACTTTTATTGATGGATTCGAATCACAAAGCCTTACAAAACTATTGGGTAACATGCCTTTATATAGAGGCAAATCCTTGTACATCAAGTAATCTATTTAGGTCCAATTAGAAGTCTGAAACAAAATAGAAAAATAATTCCTCTTTTACTTATTTTCTCGCCAAACTCAACAGTCTCCACCTTGGCGAGAAATCATCTCGTGGACGAACCATGAAGCTCCATCCGAACTTCAACAAAAACTCCACCTTGACGAAATACGGCCCCATGAAGAAATGAGATCTTACAAGACCAATCCGACTCCACCGATTTTACCTCGGACCATATATATATCGCCATCAATAAGACCATCTCAACTTTCTCACCATCTTTGTTCAATCACTTGGAGCCAGCCCCCAAGCTCGAGCTTTCGAGCTTTCTTGGCATCCTAATGCCTACGTCCACGGGGAGAAAGGAGAACTTTTATTGATAGATCCGAGTCACAGAGCCTTACAAAACCCTTGGGTAACATCCATTTATATAGAGGCAAAACTTTTTACATCAAATAATCTATTTATGTCTAATTAGGAGTCCAAAACAAAACAGAAAAATAATTTTTTATATATTTATTTTCTCGCCAAACTCAATAGTAGGCTTCATTGTAAGCCACAAACTCAACCATATACTCCAGGACCCTTCCTGGCTCGGATTCAACAAGAACTCAAGTGGAAATGGAGTGTTAAGTGTTCAGGCCTACGAGGAAGCGGACCACCTAGCTAACCTAGGGTTCTCCAAACCAATAGGCCTACATGTCGTAGAGGAGCCACCTCCGGATTAAAAAGCTCCTATGCTAGACCTATAAAAAAAAGCTCCTATACTAGGCGACATCCAGTTACGTATTCCTCGAATTGGTTCCTTGGAGATATTTAAAGCTGATAAAGCACAGCCACTTAGCCAATTACGGAATGTAAGTTATGTTGTTGTAACTAAAATATCTCAGATTTCACCCAAAATTTTTTTTAAAATATCTGAGAGAGAGAGTTTATTGTTTTTGGACATAGCTTATTGCTGCTTGTGAGTGTCTTCGAAGCTTGATGTACCACCAATATCTGCAAATTATCAACTAAAAGTACTCTAATTGATAATTTGACAATTACGAAATTACCATAAACAGTTTATCTTGTCAAGCGAAGATGGATGGAGGAGTAATCAACGTCCAAATGTTTACTTGGATCAAATTATTGCATATTTGAGTTTTATGGTGATCATTTCTATCAAGTTCTACTCGAATTCGAGCATGTAGTGAGAAGGGCCGTCGTCTCTCCCTATGGCGAAGGGCCTGTCTTGGAACTTGTGGGGTGGGTGAGGTCTCTTGTGAGGTAGACTTTCTTTTTTGTTCAAGCTTGTGAGGTAGAATTTTGTTAAACTATATGAGAAATTACTCTCACAGGACTTGTAATTTACCTACTGATTTTGTAAATTTTTTAATTTGGATTTATTATACTCTGGTTATTACGTCATTGGTTGATTTTTTTTATAAAGTAAATGGTTCAAATACCTTTATAGAAAATTAAAAAATAAATAAATTAGTTAAGGGAAAGAATTGCCGAGGAACTTTGACGAAGACCCAGTCCCGCCGTCTTCTCCGGGTCGAACGGGCAGAGGACCTCCTGAGGGACAGCTGCGGGAAAACAAAACGGCAGCGTCGCAGTCGCCCAACCCCGTCCCGTCGCGTCGCTGCCGCCTCTTCTCTCTCCCTCCACCGATCAACCCGGGGCACCAAATCTTCACCTCCCCGAGACCCACACGCCGGAGCACCAAAACAAAAGCACAAGGGGACGGACACAATCACCTCGCTCGGGGCCGTGTGTTCCACAGGCGAAAGGATTTAGACGTGTGTTGTCCACAGTCGCAACCAAAATCTCCGAATCCCGACATAAATAGAACCACCCAGGCGCCGAAACCATCGACGACGACGACAGTAAAGCTCCTTCCTTTCTGCAGAAGAACCTAGGCGCCAAGACCATCGAAGACGACCGCCACCGTCCTCGGAGATCCTCGCCGGCGAGAGAAGTCCCCGGTCCTCCTCCTCCAAGCCCTTGTCTCCATCTCTGGTCACCCTCTCGAGCGCGTCGAACACGGTGAAGAAAATTGAAGCAAGGAGAAACCAAAGAAGTGGATTGGGAGAAATACAGAATGTTTGATTTTCCTTGAAAATCGATGCAGGCCATTATAAATCTTCATTCAAATATTTTCAACTTAAAGCTTTTTTACTAGCATCATTTCCTAGTAATTTCCGTGCCATTATAAATGCAGGTAGTGCACAAACTGACTTCCATGCGTAAAATCAAACCCTAATTTCTTCCAGAGGAAACAAAAAGGAAACCATGTCTTTCTCCCGTCGTTCAACATACGTGTTCATCTTAATTTCCCTGATGCTGGTCCTCCCCCAGATGATGCAGCTCGCCGCCAGGGATGTTCCTCCAAATGGTACTCTTAGCTTTCTCAAATTATTGTTCTTCTCCTTTCTCCATAAACCTAAGACCTGAAGTACGTATATGGATAAAGTTAACTATCTCCATGATATAGCTAATTACATATAGGCTCCATGCATTGGGTATTCTTTCCTTTGGTGTCTCATTGAATTTTGTCGTCGCAGGGTTTCAATATGGTCCACAACTACAACTTGCAGATTCTACTACATTTTTATTGTGTAATACGCATATTATTAACAAAATTCAACGATGAAAAAAAAATATCTCCATTATATAATATACAAATTATAGTATGACACGATTTTGTCAATTATGTGGTAATTATAACACGTGGTGGGCCAGGTAGTGGTACTGGACGAAACTTTGCTGCTCCTAAATGGAGTCCGGCCGGTTGGTACTTCAGATCAAAGGTGACATCAAGGGCGTTGGCGAGGGGAAGCCCGCCGAAGCAAGTTGGGAGCTGTAGCTGGAGCTGGAAATCGGGGGGCCAGAGTTAGGTCCAAATGGCACAGCTCACATGGTGGATTGGATTTATTTGCTCCAATTACCGTTTACTTTAACGTCAAAAAATGTTCTGTTTGTTTATTGTACCAATTCTAAAAAGTCAGATATCACCTACCTTCAACAATAGTGGCATTTTTTTTGGAACTGTAAATTTACTTTATCAATAGTGGCATGTTAGGGTGAAGCCCTTGTTGCTTGCAGATGTGACCTCTGAAGTTATGAATTTTATTTTGATAAGTAAGGCCATTTATTTCCCGGAGTTCGAAACTTGCCAATGTTGGAGAAGATATTTGGTTAATCCAACGTATAAGTGTAGTTATTAGTCAACAGGAGCATAGACACAGATTTTATGAGTTATTCCGGCAACAGAGGAGAAGCAAGTGTAGAGCCTTCGGAGAATAAAAAGTGAAGTCTATTTCGTCGATGGAGCCTCTTGTTTGCGTGAACTTGAACAAGTCAAAAAGCATATCCCTAAACTCCTAGTGAAGCATATCTAATAAAAGTGAAGAGGAGTACCAAGGAAGAACAATTACATTTTGTCGGAAGCCCAGCCGGAGAGATCGGCGGTTTGCTTCAAAGCTCGCCGCCAACTCTTCACCTTACACGCGTACCGTACCGAGCATCCTGAATAAGCCTCTCAAAACCGTCCCCGAAAGTGCCGGTCTGCTTCGTCCGTGAACGAAGCAATCCCGTTCCATTGGAGGTGGCTGGTGAATTTCTTGCGGGTGTCTTTCCCTCGGAAGTTGATGAAGAAGACGTTATGCTTTATCCAGTGGAGCAGCCACTGATAATATTATATTTCCGAAGCGACCTACAAGGAATCAGAGCAACTGGGATGCTATAAGTAATTAATTTATTAGTAAACTTGGATATATATCTATCTGTTGCGTCCATATGAATAAATCAACTACTTCATATTCGAACTAAGATATTTAAAAAATATATAAGCTATCTTGAGATTCCCCAAGCGCTCAATTTATGTTAAGTTAATAATTAGTCAACCGTTAAATTAATTTGAAAGACTACAATACCCCTTTAGATTATCAGTTTCAACCTACCACCTCGTCATCAACGACACAATCCCTCCCCAGCAAACGACAGGACCTCAGGCAGACGACCGCCGCCGACCACAATCGAACTGTCAAATTAACCGGTGCATTGGATGGATCTACGCCATCTCAAAGAATTGGGACATCTTTTAATTAGGTCATTGTATCAAGAACAGACCATAGATGGAAAGCAATACTTGAAAAACGGAACATTAAGAACTCCTAGTAAAAGAAAGAACTTAAGTCGCACCTGAATTTCTCCTTTTGCATTTAAGATGTAATCTTTTCGAAGAATTTCTTTCGGGTGATTAGATATTGGGTAAATTATTATCAGATTCTTCGAATATGGTTAAATCTATGATTTAACTTCTCGATTATCAAAATAGATGATAAAGATTCCTATATTTAGTTTATTATATTTCTCGTATCTTTCGCTGATGTCATCCGCTATTATTCTTCATTTTTGTTATTGAAATGACAAAAATACCTCTACTTAACATTTCTCAAATTATTGTTCAGTTTTACTTTGGTTTTTAAATGCACTAATTTAGACATCAATCAACCTAAGACCTAAAGTACGTATATGCATAACGTTAACTCTCTCCATTATATAGCTAATTACATATAGGTCCCCTGTGTCGGATACTCTTTCCTGCATTGGTTTTCATCTCATTGAATTTTGCTGTTGTAGAGTTGAGGTCCACGACTGCAATTTTTTAATGAAGGGATTCTAGTACACATTTAGTGTATATTACGTATATTATTAACGAAATTTACCCATTCAAGAAAAAACTCTCCATTATATAATATACAAATTATAAGTACATGCATGACATGATTTTGCCAACTATGTGGTAATTATAACATGTGCTGGGGCCAGGTAGTGGTACTGGACAGAACTTGGCTGATCCTGAATGGAGGCCGGCCGGTTGGTATTTCAGATCAAGGTTTTTAAAAACGTGCAAATCAGACAGTTGGACGTACTAACGCCAATTTTGCGAATCGCCCAAATTTTGGTCGGACTAAGTAGTTTAGTCAAATATGTTAACTCAGATTACCTTATTCGACCGAATTTTACCCATCTCAACCTAAAAAAATTTTAAAAAATCAGATCACGCACTAAATCAACAAAGAAAATTAGACCATAGATAAAAAAAATTGGCCAGCATAACAAGAATATAGATTTTTAAACTTATTATTTTGTCTATTTATTATTTTAAACTAAAAAATATTTAAAATATCTGGTCCAATTGACTGTTCAACTGGTCATCGTTTTTAAAAACCTTGCTTCAGATCAAAGGCGACATCGAGGACGTCGGCAAGGGGAAGCCCGCCTGTGCGAGGAGGGAGCGAGAGCCCGGGCCCTGGGAAGAACACTTAGGTCCACATGGCACAACTCACATGGTGGATTGGATTTATTTGATCCAATATAATCAATTACCGTTTACTTTTATATATAAAGGTTTTGTTTGTTCATTGTACCAATTCTAAAAAGCAAGATATCACCTACCTTCAATTTATAGTGGCATGTAAGGGTGAAGCCCTTCTTGCTTGCAGCTGTGACCTTTAAAGTTATGAATTTTATCTTGACAAGTAAGGTCATTGATTTTCCGGAGTTCGAAACTTGTGAATGTTGGAAGGGATGTCTTGTTAATCGGACGCTACCGTTTGTCCGTGGTATTACAGCAACAATAGATACTAGGTAAAAATTCTCGCCGAAAATGTTATGGAACCATCAAAATAGCGGAAGAATGAGAAAGAGTGTTGTACTTGGAATCCATGCAATACTTTTTTTTTTAGAAGAAATCCATGCAATACTTACTGTTGACGATTCATTCTCCAACCAGTAGGAAATTTCGGAAAATGGTTCTAAATGCTTGGACACCATTTACCACAAACTAACTAACCGACCATTGATCACGTAATAATAAATGCGATTCTTTGATATGACTTGCTGTCTTGTAATTAATTAATCATCAAAGGAGTAATAATCTACTTTGTACAATAAAAAAAAATCAGCAGTAGAGTACAGGAAGACAGAAAATGCACACAACAGCTTGCAAGCAACTTAATCTATCATCTGTCCTAAAAATCACATCCTCGCAATTCTGTCCATGGAGCGCGTTTGGGCACATGATACCATTCTCCACCTCTCTTTAGCCTTTAGCCAGCTGCGGCTTCAGAGTCTCTCCTGCGTATTCACCCCGAGAAACATCCCAAGTCTCTGCAGACCTTCAATAGCTGGTTGAGCTTGGTAGATCTCCCATTCCCAACCTTGGCTGGTCCTAAAACAACTTGCACGGCTGATTCACCTGCCTTCATGGTTCTTCCTTGCTGTTGATGTCTTTCTGTACTTCGGTGTCTTTATTTTATGGCTGTTCCTCGTCACCATTTCCACGCTTTCTCTTGTGTGATCTCTTTATAGGGCTGAGTCTTTCTTCCACAACCTGGGAGATACCATCCTGAATCACAGGTAACCACTTGGTTCCGAATTTCCTGCCAATTGGAGTAACCCCGCACTTCAAAATTGCCATACCCTCGAAATCCCAGTCTTCAGTGTTGCCCTTATAACCACTTACCGCAGCAGAAAATCGAAACATGGCTTCATTGAAATAGAATTGAGAGGGACTGAAGCCATCACACCATAAGATTGTGTGCTCTCTTTCAGATAGAGATTGGAACCTGAAGCGGCCTCGTGAATGAAAAGTTTCTCCAGACTTGGATATGCACTGGCAGGTAATTGTGAGCATCCTCAGACCTGAAGCAAATTCACGGGGTGCAGCTACAACTGCACAGAATATAAATCGAAGGGGGTGCAGTCTTCTCCTGCAGTTGCCCTTCACCTGTAATGAAGATCCTATCCTGGAGTACTTGACCAATTCTGGCACTTCATTTCCCGGGACGCAAAGACATGCCGCAACTGATCTTTCAGTTTTTGAATATAGTGTATATGTATTTGTACGCCGCTCCACCAGAGGGACCTGTGATAAAAGATTCTGAATGAGATTCACCAAAAAATATGCAAATCTGTCGTTGCATTTGAGAGAGAGAGAGAGAGATGAATGTACCAGAACGAATAGAATTCTGAACCAGAAATCACTCCAGATATTGTTCCTTGCATCTCGCTCCAAATTAAAGCAGTTAAGAAACTTCAAGTGCAAATGTGATCGTGAACCAAGTCCAAGATCAACTCGTGGTAATGAAATGTGGTCATATTTTTGCAGAGATATGCAGTCAGACGCATCTAGGTAATGCAGGCTTGGTGGAAGCTCGGGTATAAAACTGAGACGCTTGCTATTGGACAAGTCGATTTCCCAGAGATGGGTGAGGTACTTGATGTCTTCTGGTAAGCTCCGCAAATAGCATTCTTGCAAACCCAGTTGCCTGAGAGACACTAAACCTTTCAAAGAAGGTAGTGCGTCGCCCTTGTACCCATAACATCTCAATACGGTCAGTGAACTAAGGCGTGTTACGGACGGCATTAAGTTGTGCATTGGACTCCCATCCATGAAAAGCCCATCGAGGGACTCGAAATCATTCAAGTCCGCTGGATAAGTCAGCAGTTTCGGGCATCTGAAAAGATTAAGCTTTTTAAGATGTTTCAGTTCACAAAATTTTGGTAGACTCTCTAGCTCTTCACAGCCCCACAGCCATAAGAATTGAAGTCGAGACAGTGCCTGGACTGATGGAGGCAACTCTTTTATCTTTGTTTTACTCAGAAGCAACTGAATCAGATTTGGCGGAAGCAGTGGAAGATTTCTGATATTTGAGCAGCTCTGGATGGATAGTATCTCCAGCTTTGTCAACTGTGAGCATTCTGGAATCCCAGTAAGATTTCTATCATGGTCCAAATATAAATATTTGAGTTCCACTAGATGCTGTATTGAATCTGGAAGGCCTCTTAAGTTGCAACAAAATGACAATTGCAGTGTCTCCAATTTCAATGCTTTTCTGAAGGCAGGAAGTGTGGTCAAGTTCTTGGATCCAAAAAGGTCGACATATTTCAAGCTCGGCAGGCACGGCTGCAACAATTCAGAAAATACAATGAACTAGCCAGCTTATCCATTTACAAACATAAATCAGAAGAGGAATTGCAGAAACAACCTTGTCAAGTTGTGAAGTGTGTGCTAGTATTATATTGGATTTGGCCTATCAACAAGCTAATTGCACTGCCTAATAAAACATGGATGCAAAAGAGTTCAGTTTATGGTTGCAAATATGGCAAGGCAAGCATAGATTTGATAAGTCAACAAACATTCACTACACACCGGCATTACCTCCTCAACTCCATCAATCCAAAGTCGTCTAAGGTGGCTGCCAACCATGCGAAGTTCAACAAGATTACCAGGATTAAACCGTGATGGCAGAGATGGCGAAGGGTAGTGGTCCCATTGCAAGTACCGCAATCCATCGGGAAGATACTTGAGTTCCTCCGGAAGGGAAATTCTCTGGTTATTTCTGTTAAAAGCATGGTGAAAACACAAGATTCGTAGTCTTGGCATCTTCATGAAGACTTTGGGCCTCAGTTTGATAATTGCAGCAGTGGACAGGTCCATTGATATGACTTCTATGTTCCTTGTCCCTTCTACCTCCTAACCATGAACGTGAAAAGATAATTGATAATGACTGTAAAGAAGTAGCTACATGCATACGTTGCAGTGAATTGACAACAACACAGTCACAGATTCTTGTTGCTTGCCAGTAAGCAATAAAATGAGACGGTGAGTTTTAAAGCAGCATAGTTTGGTTTAAACTCGACATTGGCTCGTGTCAGATAGAACCCTTGAGAATTTGAACTGATATATAAAATTTTAGGTACGATATATTCTTAGTTACCTGAGTTCGTGTCAGCATATCTGAAACTTCCTCGTTCCTCCTCCATAACCTTCTAGGTCTTCCCGTCTCTTTGATACCTTCATGAGAAGCTATATGTTGGCCAATCTGTTTTATTATGTCATGCATCCGTATTTCTTGTTGGTTTGATATGGTTATCAGAGCCTTATCAACAAGACGAGTAATTCCCCTTAGAGCATAAAATCCACAACCATCCAGTATACTTTCAATACGATGTCTATTCCAGCCTTCCATGACACAAGCAATATCAAGGAATATGCTCTTCTCTGTATCTTCTAGTCCATCAAAGCTAGTCTTCAAAATCTTCACGATCTGCAAATCCGGGATGTTTCTTAGTTTTCCAAGCTCGCTCTTCCAAATGGTTATATCTTTGTCAAAGAGATTGCGACCCAAGACTACGAGAGCTAATGGCAAGCCTTGTGTGTATTTGACTGCTTCTTTCAGTAAGTCCATCTGACATGGCGTTGGTTGTCTTTGCTTAAACATATGAAGCTGAATGAGTTGAAGGGATTCATACTCATTCAACTCTTTGACTTCATATACTTGGTCACATACATTCTTGAGGACTTGCTGGTCTCTGCATGTTGCAATCACCTTACTTCCTGGACCGAAGAAGTTATAGTCCCCTATCAGTTCTTGTAATTGACCTATGTCACTGACATTATCAAGTATGACAAGAACCCTTTTTCTTCTTAGCTTCCGCTGGATGTCGCCACGGAAGATGATAGGAGGGCCTTGGTCTTGATCATGCTTTTCAAGAAGCTGGGAGAGTAAAGAGCTACGCAGATGGTTTAATTCATGCCTTTCTGCAAATTCTCTAACATTCTCGATAAAGCATGCACCATCAAAGTTTTTGGAGATTCGGTGAAATATCTTTCCAGCAAGTGTGGTTTTTCCTGAACCAGGCAATCCCCATAATCCTAGACATCTCACCTCTGGCGAGGACAAGATTGATTCAACTTTGTCCACACACTCAATTCCAATAAACGGCTGCCACAAATCATCTGAAGACATTTGATCGAGAACAGACTGTACACGGTTGAGGATCTTCTCTACAATTTTTTCCTCCGATCTAATAAAGCAAACAAGTGTAGCTATTAGTCAAAGGGAACAGAGACACAGATTGTACGCGTTATACTGACAGTAAAGGAGAAGCAAGTGAAGCGCATTAAGAGAATTAAATGTGATCAATGGGGTTAGCATTCTATGCATACACATCATAAGCCAATACCAAGTTTCAAGACATCCCGGTTATGTACCCTTTAAGACTCAAGATCACTCTGTAGTCACATCTGTGTTTGATAAAAAGACATGTCGGTGGACGGATACGAGGTAGTTTCGATCAAAATGAAAAACCAACCCCGAGAAATAGAAACATTTCGTCCATAATAAAACTATAAAAGAAGGAAACTATCATCTGGCCTCTAGTTTGCATGAACTTAAACAAGTCAAAACATGTGCCTGGACTCCTAGTGAAGCATATCTAATAGAAGTGAAGAGCAGTGAAGAAGAAGAATTACATTTGATCGGAAGCCCAGCCTGAGAGATCAGCGGTTCGCTTCAAAGCTCGCCGCCAACTCTTCACTTTATCCGCGTACCGAGCATCCTGTATAAGCCGCCCAAAGCCATCCCCGAAAGCGCCGGTCTGCTTCCGGACATGAGTTGGCTGCAACCCTTGCAGAAACACAGGTATCACAGTCTGATCTACGGCAGCTTTGCACTCCACGATTGTGACCAGTTCATCCAGACACCACCTCGAGTCGGCGTAGTTCGGGGAGAAGACCACCACCGATACTTGAGACTCGGAGATCCTGGTGGAGAGCGTGGGTGAGATCTCCTCACCACCCCTGAGCCCCTTGTCCGTGAACGCGTCGATACTGTTCCGCTCCATGGCCGCGCGAAGGTGGCTGATGAAGTTCTTCCGGGTGTCTTTCCCTCGGAAGCTAATGAAGACGTCATGCTTTATCCTTGGAGCAGCATCGGAAGCCATTGATTGAAGCGACCCACAAGGAATCAGAGAAATTCGGATGCTATAAGTAATTGATTTCAGATAATCTGTTGCGTCCATCTGGAGAACTAGCGAATCGATTACTTCATATTGGAACTAAGATATTTGATAAACATATAATCTATGTTGACGTTCCCAACAGCTCGATATTTATGGTAAGTTAATAATTTAGTCAACAGTTAAATTGACTTGAAAGACTGCAATAACTCTTTAGATAAGCTTCAACCTAGAATCTCGTCTTCCACAACGCAATCCCTCCCCAGCGAACGACCGGGCCTCAGGCAGACGACCGCCGCCGACTGTCCCAGACAAGCGACGACAACAATCGAACTGCAAAGTAACCGGTGCATTGGATGGATCTACGCCAAGTCAAACAATTGACAAATCTAAAATTAGGTCATAGTCAAGAACAGACCATAAAAACGGAAAATTAAGAAGTCCGAGTAAAAGAAAGAACTTAAGTCGCACCTGAATTTCCCGCGAGGAGAAACCAGCGACATCGGAGAGGATGATGATAGAGGAAGGGAGAGCGGGGATTGACTGTTCCCCACTTGTTCTTTTTAGTTGATCTGGTATTTACGGTTTTAGCCCCAAACGGTCAGAAAGCGTGGCTTTCTTTCGTTAAAAAGAAAGGGAGCTGTGCGTTTGGGCGAGAGTTGGGCTTGAACGTTTTGGGCTCGATGAAAGGCGTGGGCTCGAGGTCACTTTTGGTGCTGTCCAATGACATAAACATTGATCAGCCTAACCGCTTCTCCATTTATCGGAACAACTACACACAATCAGACCAACCAATACATTTTTTTTATGATCAACCAAATTAAGGAAACAAATTAATATGTCTGTTTAATTAGGGCACAAAAAGAGATGGAGAGAGGAGCCTCGACATTCTTCCCCAAATAATCTGCTTTCTTCTCTTTTTGGATAACTGCCTAATCAGATCACCAAGTCACGTAATTTATTAGTGATTTTGTATGTCACACGAAGCGAGGTGAGGGGAAAGAGGTAGAGAGGGGAAGAGCAAGGCGCCGTAGGTGGAGTGATAAGTGGTCAAGACTCAAGGGGAGGAAGAAAGAATGACGTAGATAACAAAGGCTTACAAATTCCTAGGGTTTTTTTTAACATAATTATGCAAATGAGATGAGATGGCACCACTATGTTGATGGGTACGCCACTAATGATATGATGTATTTTCGGTCACCAGAAAACTACTTCGAAAGAGTAAATTGACCTATTTAAATATGTATAAGGTGCAATGCTACTCAATTTCAAGCACAAGGTGCTAATTGTACTTCTTGTATAAGCAAAAGGGGCAATTTGATCCTTTTGCCAAAGTCTTAAATTTGTTTATTAATTAATTTAGTGAGTATTTAAATATCAAGTGCTTCAAAAAATTACTATATATAAGATCTATCATAAATTTTGAGTTCTAGCATAGTGAATTCAACATTATTAAAATTTAGTAAATTTTGATATTATTGAATTCCAAAAATGTCATATTTCTTAGGGCTCGTGGTCAATCAGGTAGCCTGTTTGGATGTCAACTTATTTTATAAGAGCTAAGGTATCCTCAGGTTAGTCTCAGGCTTGGTTGGGTTCACCCAATTCACATTGAAGTCTCTCAAGTCAGCTTGGGTACCTTCAGGTCAGGTTGGGTTTCCTCATAGTAGGTTGGGATCCCTCAAGTCAACTTAGCTACCCTCAAGACTTGTCCCAGATGGATCTGTCAGCCGTGGTGTTTGAAGCCAACCTAGTAGACAATCCGAGAGAGTGGTTCGTAGACACAGGAGCTACCCGCCACATCTGCTCTGCTCGGACAAGGAGATGTTCTCGAGCTATATCACGATCACAGGTCATGGGAAACTCCGCAACGTCCAAGATCGTCGGTCTGGGTAAGGTGGTCCTGAAGCTGACCTCAGAAAAGGAGCTGACCCTCAAGGATGTGCTGCATGTCCCAGACATCTGCAAGAACTTAGTTTCCGGCTCATTGTTAAGCAAAGCCGGTCTTAAGCTTGTATTTGAGGCTGATAAGTTTGTACTGACCAAAGCGGGTCAATTCATAGGAAAGGGTTATCTAGAAAAGGGGCTGTTTAAGATGAATGTAATAACTGTACATCGCACCTTTAACGGTGAAAATAAAGTTAACACTTCTTCTTACTTGGCCGAGTGCTTTAATTTATGGCATGGTAGATTAGGACATGTAAATTTAAACTCGCTAAGAAAGTTAGTAAGTTTAAATTTATTACCGAATCTAGAGTTCAACCCATCCGATAAATGTGAAGTATGTGTGGAGGCTAAAATAACCAAAGTACCTTTCCATTCGGTGGAAAGAAGTACTACGCTTTTAGAGTTAATTCATACGGACACTTGCGATATGAAATACGTGCAAACTAAAGGCGGAAAGAAATACTTCATCACGTTTATCGATGACTGCACGAGATACTGTTACGTATATCTCCTAAAGGGCAAAGACGAAGCTCTTGATGCCTTTAAGAGATATAAGAATGAGGTTGAAAATCAACTTTGCGTGAAAATCAAAATGATCCGAAGTGATCGAGGGGGAGAATATGTAGCTCCGTTTGAGGAACTCTGTCAAGAACATGGCATTATTCATCAGACGACTACTCCATACTCACCTCAATCGAATGGCGTAGCTGAACGCAAAAATTGAACTCTTAAGGAGATGATGAACGCTATGTTAATTAGCTCGGGCTTACCCCAGAATATGTGGGGGGAAGCTGTGCTCTCAGCTAACCACATTCTAAATAAGTTGTCACACAAGAAAAGGGATAAAACCCCATATGATCTATGGAAAGGAAGGAAGCCTTCCTACGGTCACCTTAAAGTGTGGGGGTGCCTAGCAAAGGTCGAAGTACCTAAACCTAAGCAGGTGAGAATAGGACCCAAGACCATTGATTGCATCTTTATCGGATATGCGCAAAATAGTGGTGCTTATCGATTTTTGGTGTATAAATCTAAAAACCCTGAGATAAATGCGGGAATAGTCATCGAATCAAGGAACGCAATGTTCTTTGAGAATGGCTTTCCTAATAAAGAAAGAAAGGAAGGAAGTCCAAAGAAAAGGGCTCACGAGACTACGCAAGGGTCAAATCAGGAAGATGATGAACCTAGATGTAGTAAACGGACGAAGGTAACCAAATCCTTTGGTCCAGATTATCTAACCTAAGCGTTAGAAGATGAACCCAGGACAATCCAAGAGGTATTGTCCAGTCCAGATGCTCCTCTCTGGAAAGAAGCTATCAATAGTGAGATACAATCCATTATGCAAAACCACACGTAGAAAATCGTGGATCTCCCACTGGGCTGCAAACCTTTGGGATGCAGGTGGATCCTTAAAAGGAAATACAAAGCTGATGGATCAATCGATAAATACAAAGCTCGATTGGTAGCTAAGGGGTTCAAACAGAAGGAGGGATATGATTTCTTTGACACGTATTCACCGGTCACAAGAATCATATCAATTAGAGTACTCATAGCTGTTGCGGCACTCTATAACCTCGAGATCCACCAAATGGACGTAAAAATAGCTTTCCTAAATGGAGAACTGGAAGAGGAGATATACATGGAGCAACCTGAAAGATTTGTGGCTCCTGGTCAAGAGCATAAAGTGTGTCGGCTAGTCAAGTCACTATACGGGCTAAAACAAGCACCAAAACAGTGGCACGAGAAATTTGACAGGACAATGCTGTCAAATAGATTTAAGATCAATGAGTGCGATAAATGTGTTTACATTAAGGGCACACCTGAAGCTTACGTAATTGTATGTCTCTACGTAGATGACTTAACTAAGAACATGTTAAAGAACCACTTTGACATGAAAGATATGGGTCTGGCAGACGTCATACTAGGAATAAAAATCTCTAAGAAAGCTGACGAAATTATCTTGACGCAATCCCACTACGTGGAAAGTGTGCTCAAGAAATTTAAAGCTTTTGACAAACCTCCGGTTAAGACTCCAATAGATTTGAATCTACACTTAGCCAAGAATCGAGGGGACCCAGTATCTCAACTGAGGTATGCGCAGATTATCGGGAGCTTGATGTATTTAACAAACTGTACACGTCCCGATATTGCGTACTCAGTTAGTAAGCTTAGTAGATTTACAAGTAATCCAGAGAAGGATCACTGGCTAGCGCTGGAAAGAGTTTTACGGTATTTAAAACATACCATAAACTATGGCATACATTATTCTAAATATCCAGCTGTATTAGAAGGATACAGTGACGCAAACTGGATATCAGACACTAAGGACTCCAAATCTACGAGTGGATACGTATTCACCAAAGGAGGAGGAGCTGTGTCTTGGAAATTCTCTAAACAACGTGCATAGCTCGATCCACCATGGAGTCGGAGTTTATAGCACTAGACAAAGCTAGGGAAGAAGCTGAATGGCTCAGAAACTTCCTAGAGGATATTCCGTACTGGAGCAAACCGGTGTCTCCCGTATTGATACATTGTGATAGCATATCTGCAATCGGGAGAGCACAAAGTACAATGTACAATAGAAAGTCTCGACATATCCGTCGGAGACACAATACCGTTAGACAGTTGATTTCTAGTGGGGTGATCACCATTAATTACGTAAAGTCCAAGGGCAACTTAGCTGATCCTTTTACGAAAGGAATCAATAGAGATCAAATGTACAATGCAGTAAGGGGAATGAGATTAAAATCCACACACTAAAGAACGTCCATAGCGGTAACTCAACCATGACGAGTGGAGATCCCACAAACTTGGTTCAATGATACAACTAAGTTATGAAGGGTTTAGTTAATCACCTGGAACCTATCTCATTCTCAGAAGCTGCCCAGGTATTAACCTGCAGAGGTGTGGTAAGGTTAAGCATTACGCTTTTAATGATTCCTATACCTTGATAAAGGTGGAGTATGGCAGGATATTTCTGATAGGAGATCACCTATGTAAGTATAAAGTGAGGCCGCTTCAAATGGGAAAAATACTTATGAATCCAAGAAACAGTCCATGGCCGAAACGGACACAACGTGAGAACCCAAATATACTAGGGTTATTATTGTGTAAATATTATTGTCTTGGTTTACGCCAAAAGCTGACGGTTCAAGATATCACGTTCACCGAGCAGCGAGTAAATCTGATAACATATTACTAGAGAAGGTTCAAAGCCGCAAGCTACCTGTCTCGATGCAATAATAATACGTCAGAACTTTCAATTAGAGTCTGCATGCATTAATCATCATTCATGTGGGGGATTGTTGGGTTGAATGCATATTTAATACATTTGGCCCAAATTGGAAAGACCCAAGTGGAAGGCCCAAAGTCAAGTTAAGCAGTGGATGTGTACCACATTGAATGGAGCAAGGAGGATTTCCTTGTTTATAAGGAATTTCTCTCCTTACCTCTCAACTTGATTGACTACCTAAAGGGTGACCCACCGCTAGCTGCGAGGACGGTGCGTGTGCGCATGGCGCATTGGACGCAGGTCGCAATGGGCGCTTTATGGCGCACTTAGCACTTCGCACGTGCGCATCGTCGCGAGGAGCTGAAGGAGCCTTAAGTATTTTGCCCGGGTCCGGAGAGAGCTGCGCAGCTACCGAAGTGACGAGGAGCTGCGAGCACCTTCCAGGATGGCCATCGAAGAAACATGAAGGGCTGGAATGTCCAGGAGACTTCCAGAAGGCTGAAGGGTTACGAGATCCCTCGCGAAAGGGCGCCAGCATAGTCTGGGCGTGCCTGGAAGGATCCAGAAGCCAACGAAGGGCCACGAGCGTGCCTGGAAGGATCTAGAAGCCACCGAAGGGCCACGAGCGCAGCCAGCCAGCCTGCTGGACGAACAGATGCATTTTTTCGGGGTGGCTGCTTCCCTGCCTCCTCCAGCCTATAAATAGGCCTGCCCCCTTGCCATTTTCCTCATCCCAGCAGCAAGTGCATTCTCCATAGCATTGTTGTCTTCTTCTCTCTTCCGTTCTTCACTTACAAGAGTCCGAAAGTTCTGGGTATATAAGGGTTCGCCCGAAAGTTTTGAGATACGTGTGCAACGTTCTTGGAAACGCCCGAACAGTTGTTGTATCTTGGAGACGATTGCCGTAGCCCGTACCGCACTGAAATATACGGGGCAATCTCGTCTTACGGAGAAAGTGTCCAACACTTACCTCGACTGCCGTAGATCCTAATCAAGTACACCAACCTCCGCAAACAACAGGAATTGCCTGAGATTCCCAAATCTGTTTGGTACGAGGACAGTCCACGAAGAGGTGCCAAACTGATTCCGGTGGACCATTACCAGACCATTTGGAGTTCTTGCAATTCTTGCGTTAAAAATATCAACATCCGGCCCATTTGCATACAAAACCATTTCCAATCTAACAGTCCGACCCATTATCACACCATTTTCACCACAAAGGCTCACCTGCATTTTACCCCCAGCCCGATCCATCTCACCTTCAGTTGAGCGGCCCATTTGAGAGGGACTGAAGCCATCACACCATAAGATTGTGTGCGCTCTTTCGGATAGACCGATAGAGATTGAAACCTGAAGCGGCCTCTTGAAAGAAAATTTTCTCCAGACTTGGATATGCAATGGATGCTAATTGTGAGCTTCCTGAAGCAAGCTTGTCGGCAACAGCTACAACGGCACAAAAGATAAATCCAAGGGGATGCAACCATTCGAATTGGATCGATTTCAAATCGAATTAGTTCGAATTCAAATTTATCAAAATATTAAACCGTATTTGAATACGGTTTATACTTCGTCGAATTTGAATTATTTTTAAAATTTTAAATTTTAATTAAAAAATTCAAAAACTATCAAATTCTTTGAAAAATTTTCAAAAAAAATAAATAATCAATTTTTTAGAAAATTCAAAAAATTCAATTTTTTATATATTTCAAAATTAAGGTTTAGTGTTTAACATTTTTTTGGAAAAAAAATAAATTAAAAAATTAGCTTGCACTTAATGGTGGAGTTTTTTTCCTTTCACATATATTCTATTTTTTAAAATTTTTTGCATAATATGGACGAATTCGAAACGAATTATAGATAAAATCTTGAATCGTATTCAATTCGTCTCGAGATAAATTCGAATCAAATTTTGGACAAATCAAATCGAATCATGAATTAAATTCCGTTGGAGTCTTCGGTTAGTCCGGTCCATTTATAGGTGCCTCTCGGAATGAACTCATTGGTCCGGCTTTTGTCCATTTCCAAGATTTTGTACTTGTTCTTAACTCACTGGCCCGGCATGATGTTTTTAATATATTTACTTCAAAAGTGCATTAATGAGATTATACTTCTTCAGAAAAAAATACAATTACGTCACCGTTCATGCATCATCCAAGAATTGGTTAACTCGTAATACATTTTTAATATCTTTGTTAACCCCCTTATCTATGTTGGTTTACTTGGTCAAACTATTGCAAAATAGTTGAAACTTATCTATGAGATATGGGGTAATTATGATTTAGAATCACTAATTCAGAAAAATGAGCATTTGATTTTTTGAGATTTGGGAAAAGCATACACTTAAATTTTTGCGTTACATTAATAACTAGTCGACCGTTAAATTGATTTGAAAAGGCACACCCTTAGATAAGCCTTAACCTACCTACTACCTCTTCTTCAACACCACAATCCCTCCCCAGCGAACGACAAGGACCTCCGGCAAAGAGCCTCTCTCTAATATTTTTATGATGGTCATGTCATACAATAAATCAGGTTCTTCTTAAATTCGAGTCTGCAGTAACGTCTTGTGTGAGGTAGACTTTTGTTAACTATATTGTAATTAAGCAAATTTTTTGTCTTGAAAAAAAGAGAGGGGAAGATAGCATTATATTTCCAAGACAACGTCTAATGTACGATATATTCTTTCCACTTTTGATTAAATGCTCTTGGACCATGATATCTCTCAATAGCCACATCGCATGGCATTGGAAGTGGAACGACACATAAAATACCAGTAGCTCTTTAAAATTAATATTTTCCTAGTCAACAATTTGAAATTTTCCAGTACATATTTACCTTTGTATCATGAGATGAGAATATGCAATAACGACTGACCATGTATCTAAGAAATGATATTCAGATTTTTATATTTAACACAAAATTTTAAAATAATAGATAATAACACAGAATTAAGAATTAATTCAATTTCCGACTAGCATCATTTTGAGGTAGTGGATCGGCATAAAAAGGTTGAACTTTATCTATTCACAAGAACAAAAAAATCTTCATTCAAATATTTTGAACTTAAAAACTTTTTGACTAGCATCATTTCTTAGTAATTTCCATGCCATTATAAATGCAGGTAGTGCATAAACTGAATTCCATGCGTAAAATCAAACCCTAATTTCTTTCAGAGGAAACAAAAAGGAAACCATGTATTTCTCCCGTCCTTTAATGCACTTGTTCATCTTAATTTCCCTGATGCTGGTCCTCCCCAAGATGATGGAGCTCGACGCGAGGGATGTTCCTCCAAATGGTACTCTTAGCTTTCTCAAATTATTGTTCTTCTCCTTTCTCCATAAACCTAAGACCTGAAGTACGTATATGCATAACGTTAACTATCTCCATTAAATAGCTAATTACAAATAGGTCGCTTTGGTATTATCGCGGGTACTATTTCTTGCATTGGTTTTTATTTCATTAGGTTTTGCCGTCACATGATTCTAATAAATATTGACAGGATTTTACACTTTTAGTGTGTAATACATATATTGTTAATTAACACTTAACTATTTAAAAAACTATTTCCATTATATAATATACAAATTGCATGTACATGTATGACATTATTTTGCCAATTGTGTGGTAATTATAACACGTGCTGGGGTCAGGCACTGGTACTGGACGGAACTTGGCCGATCTTGAATGGAGCCCGGTCGGTTGGTACTTCAGATCAAAGGTGACAACAAGGACGTCGGCGAGGGGAAGCCCGCCGGTGCAAGGAGGGAGCGAGAGCCATTTGGACCCTGGGAAGAACACTTAGGTCCAAATGGCACAACTAACATGGTGGATTGGATTTATTTGCTCCAATATCATTAATTGCCATTTACTTCTATATAAAAAGGTTTTGTTTGTTCATTGTACCAATTCTCTAAGCAAGATATCACATACCTTCAATTATAGTGGCATGTTTGTTTTTGGTGATAGTGGCATGTTAGGGTGCAGCCCTTGTTGCTTGCAGCTGTGACCTTCAAAGTTATGAATTTTATTTTGATAAGTAAGGCCATTGACTTCTCGAGCTCAGAACTTGTGAATGTCGGAAGAGATGTTTTGTTAATCGGACGTGACTGTTTGTCCGTGGTATTACAGAAACAATAGATACATGGTAAAAATTCTCACCGAAAATGTTATGGAACCATCAAAATAGTCTGAGAACGAGAACGAGAACGAGAGTTGTACTTGGAATCCATGCAACACTTAATTTTGACGACCCATTCTCCAACCAGTAGGAAATTTCGGAAAATGATTATAAAAGCTTGGACATCATTTACCACAAACTGAGTAACCGACCATTGATCACGTAATAATAAATGCGATTCTTAGATAAGACTTGCTCTTTTTCTCGTCTTGTAATTAGTTAATCATCAAAGGAGTAATAATCTAATTCGAATAAAAAATAATCTACTTATCACAGCAGAAAATCGAAACATGGCTTCATTGAAATAGAAATGAGAGGGACTGAAGCCATCACACCATATGATTGTGTGCTCTCTTTCGGATAGAGATTGGAACCTGAAGCGGCCTCGTGAATGAAAAGTTTCTCCAGACTTGGATACGCACTGGCAGGTAATTGTGAGCATCCTCAGACCTGAAGCAAATTCGCGGGGAGCAGCTACAACTGCACAGAATATAAATCGAAGAGGGTGCAGTCTTCTCCTGCAGTTGGCCTTCACCTGTAATGAAGATCCTATCCTGTAGTTGTCCAATAGCAAATTCCCAGGACGCAAAGACATGCCGCTCCACCAGAGGGACCTGTGATAAAAGATTGTAAATGAGGTTCTCCAAAAAATAATGCAAATCTGTCGTTGCGTTTGAGAGATAGAGAGAGATGAATATACCAGAACGAACAGAATTCTGAACCAGAAGTCACTCCAGATATTGTTCCTTGCATCTCGCTCCAAATCAAAGCAGTTAAGAAACTTCAAGTGCAAGTGTGATCGTGAACCAAGTCCAAGATCAACTCGTGGTAATGAAATGTGGTCATATTTTTGCAGAGATGTGCAGTCAGACGCATCTAGGTAATGCAGGCTCGGTGGAAGCTTGGGTATTAAACTGAGACGCTTGCTATTGGACAAGTCGATTTCCCAGAGATGGGTGAGGTACTTGATGTCTTCTTCAAATAGCAACAGTTGAGGTGCAGTTTTCTGAGCGACATTAAACCTTTCATAGAATGTAGGGCATCACCCTTGTACCTATGACACCTCAGTTCGGTCTACTCTTGTGGGTTTTGGTTCCCAACTGTGAGGTCTCTGCTTCTATCTTCTTGTGCTTCTCTCTTTGTTTTTTTTCTTTCTTTTGATCTCCGTCACTTTGAAGGTTGCGATACTTTTTGGACAGTGTTAGATTTATTTGGACAACCTATAATAATATAACCAAACACCTATAATATTATGACCTAGTGCTAGCAAAATCAGTTAGAGTCAAGAAGTTGATAATTGAACCGGACTCCACTTTCGTAGTAGGTGTCAAGAATTCAGCAACTTCGAGAACAAAATGCGCAAAGAACACGGACACAAGAGGTAACGTGGTTCTGCCTAATATCTACGTCCACGGGGAGAAAGGAAAACTTTTATTGATGGATCCGAGTCACAAAGCCTTACAAAATCTTTGGGTAACATGCATTTATATAGACGCAAACCCTTGTACATCAAGTAATCTATTTAGGTCCAATTAGGAGTCCGAAATAAAACAGGAAAATAATTCCTCTTTTACTTATTTTCTCGCCAAACTCAACAATCTCTACTTTGCCGAGAAATCATCATGTGGACGAACCATGAAGCTCCATCCGAACTTCAACAAAAACTCCACCTTGACGAAACACCGCCCCATGAAGAGATGAGATCTTGCAAGACTAATCCAACTCCACTGATTTCACCTCGGACCATAGATATATCGTCATCAATAAGACCATCTCAACTTTCTCACCACCTTTGTTCAATCACTTGGAGCTAGCCCCCAAGCTCGAGCTTACGAGCTTGCTTGGCATCTTCCCTCCAACCTCCATTGAATCCCAACTAGTAAGTCTACCTGCTGAAGCAACCTTGCGATCAATAGATGCGCTCTCTATCTTCCGGTTAACCCCATGCTCCGCAACATCGAACTACTTTTCCGCTGGACCTTCTTACCTCAAACCAATACTACGTACCATAGTATATAAAGGACAACCTTTTGTTCCACCAAGTAGAACCCTCGACATGCCACGAACTCCACCGTTCGGCCTTGAATGAGATACTTGATTCGTCCGTGGTGTTATCAACGGCTTCGCATTCCCCATGCAAAACCTATCTAACACCTTTTACGTGCACGTATCTTTAGACAATCATAGCGAAAACTTGCTAACTTTATCTTCGCGAATCCCAACTCCACTCAAACCATTCATGTCAAGCTTTCGCTCCATCACACGAGAGCTTTTTTCCCCTCCATCGGAACCCAACAAGGTGAGTCCACCTACAACTGTATTCTCCACTAACCTGTAGGTGTTTCTAGCATCCCTTTCACCATTCATCACCACCACAACATCCTTCTCTACCTCAATTAGCCCGCCTACAACCTTATAGCTGTACCCGCTATAATTCAAGACTTCTAATGAGATTAAATTCCTCTCCAAATTCGGAACATGCTTAACCCCACACAATTTTCTCTCAACACCATCCCACATCTTGATTCTCAAGTCTCTTATGCCAGCAATTCTACAAGTAGAACCATCACCCATAGTCACTATACCTTAATCAACGAACTTGTAGGTGTCAAACCACCCTTTCTTAGGCGCCATATTAAAGGAACAAGCGCTATCCAAAATTTACGAATCAGAATGCTTTGGACTTAACAAAACAGAAAGAAGATCTGACATAGGCACATATATTTTATAGTTATTAGTTGGACTTTTAATACTCGATATTTTATTCTGTTTTGGCCCTTTTGTCGTATTTGGGCTTTTCACTAGTTTTAGGCCTTTTAGGTTATATTAGATTTTGCTATTTTCTTATATATAGGCTAGCTACTTATTGTCTTATTATATATTATTGAGAGTTGATTATTGAATAACCCGAGGGCTTTGTGAAAGAGCATTTCTCTTTCGTTGCGGCCGAGCTGTGTGTTTCCAATCCCATTTTCTTGATCAAGCATTGACATGCTCAAATCCATCCTTGAGACAACCTAGAGAGTTAGGTGATGCATTGAGCCCCTTCCGATCTAGTTTTATCCAGGCAATTTTC
This sequence comes from Hypericum androsaemum, assembly GCA_963995505.1. Lineage (NCBI taxonomy): Eukaryota > Viridiplantae > Streptophyta > Magnoliopsida > Malpighiales > Hypericaceae > Hypericum > Hypericum androsaemum. Next base: position 630,939 of record OZ023190.1, on the reverse strand, counting down.
ACATCGGAATTGTCATATCCCTTTTATCCTTTATTTTAGTTTTTACTACGCTACGTCAGGTGGTATCAGAGCTTTGTTCATCCTGCGGAGTGTTCAATCTTGCTTGATCGTGTGTTTGTTGTTCAGAGAAAAAAAATATAAAAAGGAAAAAAAAGAAAACAAAAAATAGGATTTCGGTGAAAACCCAATTGAAGTGTCCTCTTGCAGCGCCGCCACCGACAAGCTTGTAGCCGTCTGAGGCCACAAAGATTGGAGACCCGCTCTGCTACCTCTTATTCCCGCCGTCGACCACCGATCAGAAGAGGTCCATCCCTTGAAGAAGAGAAATTGGGGGACCCGCTTGAGGAGAAGAACCTGACTCACGGGTCTGAATCCCGACGCCCTTCCTGCTGCTGCCAATTCTCCGACCGTCTGCTCGTCGGCTGGTTTTAGCTAACCAGAGCTCGCACGCCGCCCGTTTGCAGGCCGCTGACTCCGCCTGCCACAGTGTGATTACCCCCCCCCCCCCCCCCCCCCTTGCGGGGTTTTGGAACTGATTGAGAGTTGGCAGCTTCTTCACATGCCCTTTTTCTCTGCACTCGAAGAAATTTTCTTTGAACCTTTTTGACCTCGACCTAAATCCTTTTCCATCTTCACTACGACCAACATGGCTACCCCTCACGACCAGCCCTTCCGCTTGTTCATCGCCAATTTTTCTCCTTTGATGAAACTCTAGCAGAGCACTTGTGATATCTTCCAACACCAGGGACTTCTTCCCCCAAGTTAGAGCTGTAACTAAGTTTTCGTAGGAGCCCGGTAAGGAATTCAGGAGCAACAATGCCTTGTCTTCTTCCTCGAACTTCACATCAACCTTTCTCAAGTCGCTCACAAGTTGACTGAAAATATTAACGTGTTAGCTCAAATTCGAGCCATCCTGTATCTTGAGCCCGTACAATCTTTGCTTAAGATAAAATTTGTTCGACAAAGACTTAGACATATACCTTGCCTCCAGTTTCTTCCATACCTCAGCTGGTGACTCCTCATCCATGACGTGATATATTACATCGTCCGTCAAGAACAAGCGAATTGTCGCCACCGCCTTGGCCTCTAACTCTTCCCACTCTTGCTCTTCCATCTTCTCAGGCTTCTTCCCTAAGAGCGCGATGACCATTCCTTGTTGCACGAGGAGATTCTTGACACGCCTTTGCTATAACCCAAAATTCGATGAACCATCGAACTTCACAAGAGCAAACTTCGCTCCGCGATCCGACATCCTCCAACTTTATCGCTTCATACTACTTGTTAAGAATTCAACAACTTCGAGAACAAAACGTACAAAGAACATGGACACAAGAGGTAATGTAGTTCGGCCTAATGCCTACATCCACGGGGAGAAATGAGAACTTTTATTGATGGATTCGAATCACAAAGCCTTACAAAACTATTGGGTAACATGCCTTTATATAGAGGCAAATCCTTGTACATCAAGTAATCTATTTAGGTCCAATTAGAAGTCTGAAACAAAATAGAAAAATAATTCCTCTTTTACTTATTTTCTCGCCAAACTCAACAGTCTCCACCTTGGCGAGAAATCATCTCGTGGACGAACCATGAAGCTCCATCCGAACTTCAACAAAAACTCCACCTTGACGAAATACGGCCCCATGAAGAAATGAGATCTTACAAGACCAATCCGACTCCACCGATTTTACCTCGGACCATATATATATCGCCATCAATAAGACCATCTCAACTTTCTCACCATCTTTGTTCAATCACTTGGAGCCAGCCCCCAAGCTCGAGCTTTCGAGCTTTCTTGGCATCCTAATGCCTACGTCCACGGGGAGAAAGGAGAACTTTTATTGATAGATCCGAGTCACAGAGCCTTACAAAACCCTTGGGTAACATCCATTTATATAGAGGCAAAACTTTTTACATCAAATAATCTATTTATGTCTAATTAGGAGTCCAAAACAAAACAGAAAAATAATTTTTTATATATTTATTTTCTCGCCAAACTCAATAGTAGGCTTCATTGTAAGCCACAAACTCAACCATATACTCCAGGACCCTTCCTGGCTCGGATTCAACAAGAACTCAAGTGGAAATGGAGTGTTAAGTGTTCAGGCCTACGAGGAAGCGGACCACCTAGCTAACCTAGGGTTCTCCAAACCAATAGGCCTACATGTCGTAGAGGAGCCACCTCCGGATTAAAAAGCTCCTATGCTAGACCTATAAAAAAAAGCTCCTATACTAGGCGACATCCAGTTACGTATTCCTCGAATTGGTTCCTTGGAGATATTTAAAGCTGATAAAGCACAGCCACTTAGCCAATTACGGAATGTAAGTTATGTTGTTGTAACTAAAATATCTCAGATTTCACCCAAAATTTTTTTTAAAATATCTGAGAGAGAGAGTTTATTGTTTTTGGACATAGCTTATTGCTGCTTGTGAGTGTCTTCGAAGCTTGATGTACCACCAATATCTGCAAATTATCAACTAAAAGTACTCTAATTGATAATTTGACAATTACGAAATTACCATAAACAGTTTATCTTGTCAAGCGAAGATGGATGGAGGAGTAATCAACGTCCAAATGTTTACTTGGATCAAATTATTGCATATTTGAGTTTTATGGTGATCATTTCTATCAAGTTCTACTCGAATTCGAGCATGTAGTGAGAAGGGCCGTCGTCTCTCCCTATGGCGAAGGGCCTGTCTTGGAACTTGTGGGGTGGGTGAGGTCTCTTGTGAGGTAGACTTTCTTTTTTGTTCAAGCTTGTGAGGTAGAATTTTGTTAAACTATATGAGAAATTACTCTCACAGGACTTGTAATTTACCTACTGATTTTGTAAATTTTTTAATTTGGATTTATTATACTCTGGTTATTACGTCATTGGTTGATTTTTTTTATAAAGTAAATGGTTCAAATACCTTTATAGAAAATTAAAAAATAAATAAATTAGTTAAGGGAAAGAATTGCCGAGGAACTTTGACGAAGACCCAGTCCCGCCGTCTTCTCCGGGTCGAACGGGCAGAGGACCTCCTGAGGGACAGCTGCGGGAAAACAAAACGGCAGCGTCGCAGTCGCCCAACCCCGTCCCGTCGCGTCGCTGCCGCCTCTTCTCTCTCCCTCCACCGATCAACCCGGGGCACCAAATCTTCACCTCCCCGAGACCCACACGCCGGAGCACCAAAACAAAAGCACAAGGGGACGGACACAATCACCTCGCTCGGGGCCGTGTGTTCCACAGGCGAAAGGATTTAGACGTGTGTTGTCCACAGTCGCAACCAAAATCTCCGAATCCCGACATAAATAGAACCACCCAGGCGCCGAAACCATCGACGACGACGACAGTAAAGCTCCTTCCTTTCTGCAGAAGAACCTAGGCGCCAAGACCATCGAAGACGACCGCCACCGTCCTCGGAGATCCTCGCCGGCGAGAGAAGTCCCCGGTCCTCCTCCTCCAAGCCCTTGTCTCCATCTCTGGTCACCCTCTCGAGCGCGTCGAACACGGTGAAGAAAATTGAAGCAAGGAGAAACCAAAGAAGTGGATTGGGAGAAATACAGAATGTTTGATTTTCCTTGAAAATCGATGCAGGCCATTATAAATCTTCATTCAAATATTTTCAACTTAAAGCTTTTTTACTAGCATCATTTCCTAGTAATTTCCGTGCCATTATAAATGCAGGTAGTGCACAAACTGACTTCCATGCGTAAAATCAAACCCTAATTTCTTCCAGAGGAAACAAAAAGGAAACCATGTCTTTCTCCCGTCGTTCAACATACGTGTTCATCTTAATTTCCCTGATGCTGGTCCTCCCCCAGATGATGCAGCTCGCCGCCAGGGATGTTCCTCCAAATGGTACTCTTAGCTTTCTCAAATTATTGTTCTTCTCCTTTCTCCATAAACCTAAGACCTGAAGTACGTATATGGATAAAGTTAACTATCTCCATGATATAGCTAATTACATATAGGCTCCATGCATTGGGTATTCTTTCCTTTGGTGTCTCATTGAATTTTGTCGTCGCAGGGTTTCAATATGGTCCACAACTACAACTTGCAGATTCTACTACATTTTTATTGTGTAATACGCATATTATTAACAAAATTCAACGATGAAAAAAAAATATCTCCATTATATAATATACAAATTATAGTATGACACGATTTTGTCAATTATGTGGTAATTATAACACGTGGTGGGCCAGGTAGTGGTACTGGACGAAACTTTGCTGCTCCTAAATGGAGTCCGGCCGGTTGGTACTTCAGATCAAAGGTGACATCAAGGGCGTTGGCGAGGGGAAGCCCGCCGAAGCAAGTTGGGAGCTGTAGCTGGAGCTGGAAATCGGGGGGCCAGAGTTAGGTCCAAATGGCACAGCTCACATGGTGGATTGGATTTATTTGCTCCAATTACCGTTTACTTTAACGTCAAAAAATGTTCTGTTTGTTTATTGTACCAATTCTAAAAAGTCAGATATCACCTACCTTCAACAATAGTGGCATTTTTTTTGGAACTGTAAATTTACTTTATCAATAGTGGCATGTTAGGGTGAAGCCCTTGTTGCTTGCAGATGTGACCTCTGAAGTTATGAATTTTATTTTGATAAGTAAGGCCATTTATTTCCCGGAGTTCGAAACTTGCCAATGTTGGAGAAGATATTTGGTTAATCCAACGTATAAGTGTAGTTATTAGTCAACAGGAGCATAGACACAGATTTTATGAGTTATTCCGGCAACAGAGGAGAAGCAAGTGTAGAGCCTTCGGAGAATAAAAAGTGAAGTCTATTTCGTCGATGGAGCCTCTTGTTTGCGTGAACTTGAACAAGTCAAAAAGCATATCCCTAAACTCCTAGTGAAGCATATCTAATAAAAGTGAAGAGGAGTACCAAGGAAGAACAATTACATTTTGTCGGAAGCCCAGCCGGAGAGATCGGCGGTTTGCTTCAAAGCTCGCCGCCAACTCTTCACCTTACACGCGTACCGTACCGAGCATCCTGAATAAGCCTCTCAAAACCGTCCCCGAAAGTGCCGGTCTGCTTCGTCCGTGAACGAAGCAATCCCGTTCCATTGGAGGTGGCTGGTGAATTTCTTGCGGGTGTCTTTCCCTCGGAAGTTGATGAAGAAGACGTTATGCTTTATCCAGTGGAGCAGCCACTGATAATATTATATTTCCGAAGCGACCTACAAGGAATCAGAGCAACTGGGATGCTATAAGTAATTAATTTATTAGTAAACTTGGATATATATCTATCTGTTGCGTCCATATGAATAAATCAACTACTTCATATTCGAACTAAGATATTTAAAAAATATATAAGCTATCTTGAGATTCCCCAAGCGCTCAATTTATGTTAAGTTAATAATTAGTCAACCGTTAAATTAATTTGAAAGACTACAATACCCCTTTAGATTATCAGTTTCAACCTACCACCTCGTCATCAACGACACAATCCCTCCCCAGCAAACGACAGGACCTCAGGCAGACGACCGCCGCCGACCACAATCGAACTGTCAAATTAACCGGTGCATTGGATGGATCTACGCCATCTCAAAGAATTGGGACATCTTTTAATTAGGTCATTGTATCAAGAACAGACCATAGATGGAAAGCAATACTTGAAAAACGGAACATTAAGAACTCCTAGTAAAAGAAAGAACTTAAGTCGCACCTGAATTTCTCCTTTTGCATTTAAGATGTAATCTTTTCGAAGAATTTCTTTCGGGTGATTAGATATTGGGTAAATTATTATCAGATTCTTCGAATATGGTTAAATCTATGATTTAACTTCTCGATTATCAAAATAGATGATAAAGATTCCTATATTTAGTTTATTATATTTCTCGTATCTTTCGCTGATGTCATCCGCTATTATTCTTCATTTTTGTTATTGAAATGACAAAAATACCTCTACTTAACATTTCTCAAATTATTGTTCAGTTTTACTTTGGTTTTTAAATGCACTAATTTAGACATCAATCAACCTAAGACCTAAAGTACGTATATGCATAACGTTAACTCTCTCCATTATATAGCTAATTACATATAGGTCCCCTGTGTCGGATACTCTTTCCTGCATTGGTTTTCATCTCATTGAATTTTGCTGTTGTAGAGTTGAGGTCCACGACTGCAATTTTTTAATGAAGGGATTCTAGTACACATTTAGTGTATATTACGTATATTATTAACGAAATTTACCCATTCAAGAAAAAACTCTCCATTATATAATATACAAATTATAAGTACATGCATGACATGATTTTGCCAACTATGTGGTAATTATAACATGTGCTGGGGCCAGGTAGTGGTACTGGACAGAACTTGGCTGATCCTGAATGGAGGCCGGCCGGTTGGTATTTCAGATCAAGGTTTTTAAAAACGTGCAAATCAGACAGTTGGACGTACTAACGCCAATTTTGCGAATCGCCCAAATTTTGGTCGGACTAAGTAGTTTAGTCAAATATGTTAACTCAGATTACCTTATTCGACCGAATTTTACCCATCTCAACCTAAAAAAATTTTAAAAAATCAGATCACGCACTAAATCAACAAAGAAAATTAGACCATAGATAAAAAAAATTGGCCAGCATAACAAGAATATAGATTTTTAAACTTATTATTTTGTCTATTTATTATTTTAAACTAAAAAATATTTAAAATATCTGGTCCAATTGACTGTTCAACTGGTCATCGTTTTTAAAAACCTTGCTTCAGATCAAAGGCGACATCGAGGACGTCGGCAAGGGGAAGCCCGCCTGTGCGAGGAGGGAGCGAGAGCCCGGGCCCTGGGAAGAACACTTAGGTCCACATGGCACAACTCACATGGTGGATTGGATTTATTTGATCCAATATAATCAATTACCGTTTACTTTTATATATAAAGGTTTTGTTTGTTCATTGTACCAATTCTAAAAAGCAAGATATCACCTACCTTCAATTTATAGTGGCATGTAAGGGTGAAGCCCTTCTTGCTTGCAGCTGTGACCTTTAAAGTTATGAATTTTATCTTGACAAGTAAGGTCATTGATTTTCCGGAGTTCGAAACTTGTGAATGTTGGAAGGGATGTCTTGTTAATCGGACGCTACCGTTTGTCCGTGGTATTACAGCAACAATAGATACTAGGTAAAAATTCTCGCCGAAAATGTTATGGAACCATCAAAATAGCGGAAGAATGAGAAAGAGTGTTGTACTTGGAATCCATGCAATACTTTTTTTTTTAGAAGAAATCCATGCAATACTTACTGTTGACGATTCATTCTCCAACCAGTAGGAAATTTCGGAAAATGGTTCTAAATGCTTGGACACCATTTACCACAAACTAACTAACCGACCATTGATCACGTAATAATAAATGCGATTCTTTGATATGACTTGCTGTCTTGTAATTAATTAATCATCAAAGGAGTAATAATCTACTTTGTACAATAAAAAAAAATCAGCAGTAGAGTACAGGAAGACAGAAAATGCACACAACAGCTTGCAAGCAACTTAATCTATCATCTGTCCTAAAAATCACATCCTCGCAATTCTGTCCATGGAGCGCGTTTGGGCACATGATACCATTCTCCACCTCTCTTTAGCCTTTAGCCAGCTGCGGCTTCAGAGTCTCTCCTGCGTATTCACCCCGAGAAACATCCCAAGTCTCTGCAGACCTTCAATAGCTGGTTGAGCTTGGTAGATCTCCCATTCCCAACCTTGGCTGGTCCTAAAACAACTTGCACGGCTGATTCACCTGCCTTCATGGTTCTTCCTTGCTGTTGATGTCTTTCTGTACTTCGGTGTCTTTATTTTATGGCTGTTCCTCGTCACCATTTCCACGCTTTCTCTTGTGTGATCTCTTTATAGGGCTGAGTCTTTCTTCCACAACCTGGGAGATACCATCCTGAATCACAGGTAACCACTTGGTTCCGAATTTCCTGCCAATTGGAGTAACCCCGCACTTCAAAATTGCCATACCCTCGAAATCCCAGTCTTCAGTGTTGCCCTTATAACCACTTACCGCAGCAGAAAATCGAAACATGGCTTCATTGAAATAGAATTGAGAGGGACTGAAGCCATCACACCATAAGATTGTGTGCTCTCTTTCAGATAGAGATTGGAACCTGAAGCGGCCTCGTGAATGAAAAGTTTCTCCAGACTTGGATATGCACTGGCAGGTAATTGTGAGCATCCTCAGACCTGAAGCAAATTCACGGGGTGCAGCTACAACTGCACAGAATATAAATCGAAGGGGGTGCAGTCTTCTCCTGCAGTTGCCCTTCACCTGTAATGAAGATCCTATCCTGGAGTACTTGACCAATTCTGGCACTTCATTTCCCGGGACGCAAAGACATGCCGCAACTGATCTTTCAGTTTTTGAATATAGTGTATATGTATTTGTACGCCGCTCCACCAGAGGGACCTGTGATAAAAGATTCTGAATGAGATTCACCAAAAAATATGCAAATCTGTCGTTGCATTTGAGAGAGAGAGAGAGAGATGAATGTACCAGAACGAATAGAATTCTGAACCAGAAATCACTCCAGATATTGTTCCTTGCATCTCGCTCCAAATTAAAGCAGTTAAGAAACTTCAAGTGCAAATGTGATCGTGAACCAAGTCCAAGATCAACTCGTGGTAATGAAATGTGGTCATATTTTTGCAGAGATATGCAGTCAGACGCATCTAGGTAATGCAGGCTTGGTGGAAGCTCGGGTATAAAACTGAGACGCTTGCTATTGGACAAGTCGATTTCCCAGAGATGGGTGAGGTACTTGATGTCTTCTGGTAAGCTCCGCAAATAGCATTCTTGCAAACCCAGTTGCCTGAGAGACACTAAACCTTTCAAAGAAGGTAGTGCGTCGCCCTTGTACCCATAACATCTCAATACGGTCAGTGAACTAAGGCGTGTTACGGACGGCATTAAGTTGTGCATTGGACTCCCATCCATGAAAAGCCCATCGAGGGACTCGAAATCATTCAAGTCCGCTGGATAAGTCAGCAGTTTCGGGCATCTGAAAAGATTAAGCTTTTTAAGATGTTTCAGTTCACAAAATTTTGGTAGACTCTCTAGCTCTTCACAGCCCCACAGCCATAAGAATTGAAGTCGAGACAGTGCCTGGACTGATGGAGGCAACTCTTTTATCTTTGTTTTACTCAGAAGCAACTGAATCAGATTTGGCGGAAGCAGTGGAAGATTTCTGATATTTGAGCAGCTCTGGATGGATAGTATCTCCAGCTTTGTCAACTGTGAGCATTCTGGAATCCCAGTAAGATTTCTATCATGGTCCAAATATAAATATTTGAGTTCCACTAGATGCTGTATTGAATCTGGAAGGCCTCTTAAGTTGCAACAAAATGACAATTGCAGTGTCTCCAATTTCAATGCTTTTCTGAAGGCAGGAAGTGTGGTCAAGTTCTTGGATCCAAAAAGGTCGACATATTTCAAGCTCGGCAGGCACGGCTGCAACAATTCAGAAAATACAATGAACTAGCCAGCTTATCCATTTACAAACATAAATCAGAAGAGGAATTGCAGAAACAACCTTGTCAAGTTGTGAAGTGTGTGCTAGTATTATATTGGATTTGGCCTATCAACAAGCTAATTGCACTGCCTAATAAAACATGGATGCAAAAGAGTTCAGTTTATGGTTGCAAATATGGCAAGGCAAGCATAGATTTGATAAGTCAACAAACATTCACTACACACCGGCATTACCTCCTCAACTCCATCAATCCAAAGTCGTCTAAGGTGGCTGCCAACCATGCGAAGTTCAACAAGATTACCAGGATTAAACCGTGATGGCAGAGATGGCGAAGGGTAGTGGTCCCATTGCAAGTACCGCAATCCATCGGGAAGATACTTGAGTTCCTCCGGAAGGGAAATTCTCTGGTTATTTCTGTTAAAAGCATGGTGAAAACACAAGATTCGTAGTCTTGGCATCTTCATGAAGACTTTGGGCCTCAGTTTGATAATTGCAGCAGTGGACAGGTCCATTGATATGACTTCTATGTTCCTTGTCCCTTCTACCTCCTAACCATGAACGTGAAAAGATAATTGATAATGACTGTAAAGAAGTAGCTACATGCATACGTTGCAGTGAATTGACAACAACACAGTCACAGATTCTTGTTGCTTGCCAGTAAGCAATAAAATGAGACGGTGAGTTTTAAAGCAGCATAGTTTGGTTTAAACTCGACATTGGCTCGTGTCAGATAGAACCCTTGAGAATTTGAACTGATATATAAAATTTTAGGTACGATATATTCTTAGTTACCTGAGTTCGTGTCAGCATATCTGAAACTTCCTCGTTCCTCCTCCATAACCTTCTAGGTCTTCCCGTCTCTTTGATACCTTCATGAGAAGCTATATGTTGGCCAATCTGTTTTATTATGTCATGCATCCGTATTTCTTGTTGGTTTGATATGGTTATCAGAGCCTTATCAACAAGACGAGTAATTCCCCTTAGAGCATAAAATCCACAACCATCCAGTATACTTTCAATACGATGTCTATTCCAGCCTTCCATGACACAAGCAATATCAAGGAATATGCTCTTCTCTGTATCTTCTAGTCCATCAAAGCTAGTCTTCAAAATCTTCACGATCTGCAAATCCGGGATGTTTCTTAGTTTTCCAAGCTCGCTCTTCCAAATGGTTATATCTTTGTCAAAGAGATTGCGACCCAAGACTACGAGAGCTAATGGCAAGCCTTGTGTGTATTTGACTGCTTCTTTCAGTAAGTCCATCTGACATGGCGTTGGTTGTCTTTGCTTAAACATATGAAGCTGAATGAGTTGAAGGGATTCATACTCATTCAACTCTTTGACTTCATATACTTGGTCACATACATTCTTGAGGACTTGCTGGTCTCTGCATGTTGCAATCACCTTACTTCCTGGACCGAAGAAGTTATAGTCCCCTATCAGTTCTTGTAATTGACCTATGTCACTGACATTATCAAGTATGACAAGAACCCTTTTTCTTCTTAGCTTCCGCTGGATGTCGCCACGGAAGATGATAGGAGGGCCTTGGTCTTGATCATGCTTTTCAAGAAGCTGGGAGAGTAAAGAGCTACGCAGATGGTTTAATTCATGCCTTTCTGCAAATTCTCTAACATTCTCGATAAAGCATGCACCATCAAAGTTTTTGGAGATTCGGTGAAATATCTTTCCAGCAAGTGTGGTTTTTCCTGAACCAGGCAATCCCCATAATCCTAGACATCTCACCTCTGGCGAGGACAAGATTGATTCAACTTTGTCCACACACTCAATTCCAATAAACGGCTGCCACAAATCATCTGAAGACATTTGATCGAGAACAGACTGTACACGGTTGAGGATCTTCTCTACAATTTTTTCCTCCGATCTAATAAAGCAAACAAGTGTAGCTATTAGTCAAAGGGAACAGAGACACAGATTGTACGCGTTATACTGACAGTAAAGGAGAAGCAAGTGAAGCGCATTAAGAGAATTAAATGTGATCAATGGGGTTAGCATTCTATGCATACACATCATAAGCCAATACCAAGTTTCAAGACATCCCGGTTATGTACCCTTTAAGACTCAAGATCACTCTGTAGTCACATCTGTGTTTGATAAAAAGACATGTCGGTGGACGGATACGAGGTAGTTTCGATCAAAATGAAAAACCAACCCCGAGAAATAGAAACATTTCGTCCATAATAAAACTATAAAAGAAGGAAACTATCATCTGGCCTCTAGTTTGCATGAACTTAAACAAGTCAAAACATGTGCCTGGACTCCTAGTGAAGCATATCTAATAGAAGTGAAGAGCAGTGAAGAAGAAGAATTACATTTGATCGGAAGCCCAGCCTGAGAGATCAGCGGTTCGCTTCAAAGCTCGCCGCCAACTCTTCACTTTATCCGCGTACCGAGCATCCTGTATAAGCCGCCCAAAGCCATCCCCGAAAGCGCCGGTCTGCTTCCGGACATGAGTTGGCTGCAACCCTTGCAGAAACACAGGTATCACAGTCTGATCTACGGCAGCTTTGCACTCCACGATTGTGACCAGTTCATCCAGACACCACCTCGAGTCGGCGTAGTTCGGGGAGAAGACCACCACCGATACTTGAGACTCGGAGATCCTGGTGGAGAGCGTGGGTGAGATCTCCTCACCACCCCTGAGCCCCTTGTCCGTGAACGCGTCGATACTGTTCCGCTCCATGGCCGCGCGAAGGTGGCTGATGAAGTTCTTCCGGGTGTCTTTCCCTCGGAAGCTAATGAAGACGTCATGCTTTATCCTTGGAGCAGCATCGGAAGCCATTGATTGAAGCGACCCACAAGGAATCAGAGAAATTCGGATGCTATAAGTAATTGATTTCAGATAATCTGTTGCGTCCATCTGGAGAACTAGCGAATCGATTACTTCATATTGGAACTAAGATATTTGATAAACATATAATCTATGTTGACGTTCCCAACAGCTCGATATTTATGGTAAGTTAATAATTTAGTCAACAGTTAAATTGACTTGAAAGACTGCAATAACTCTTTAGATAAGCTTCAACCTAGAATCTCGTCTTCCACAACGCAATCCCTCCCCAGCGAACGACCGGGCCTCAGGCAGACGACCGCCGCCGACTGTCCCAGACAAGCGACGACAACAATCGAACTGCAAAGTAACCGGTGCATTGGATGGATCTACGCCAAGTCAAACAATTGACAAATCTAAAATTAGGTCATAGTCAAGAACAGACCATAAAAACGGAAAATTAAGAAGTCCGAGTAAAAGAAAGAACTTAAGTCGCACCTGAATTTCCCGCGAGGAGAAACCAGCGACATCGGAGAGGATGATGATAGAGGAAGGGAGAGCGGGGATTGACTGTTCCCCACTTGTTCTTTTTAGTTGATCTGGTATTTACGGTTTTAGCCCCAAACGGTCAGAAAGCGTGGCTTTCTTTCGTTAAAAAGAAAGGGAGCTGTGCGTTTGGGCGAGAGTTGGGCTTGAACGTTTTGGGCTCGATGAAAGGCGTGGGCTCGAGGTCACTTTTGGTGCTGTCCAATGACATAAACATTGATCAGCCTAACCGCTTCTCCATTTATCGGAACAACTACACACAATCAGACCAACCAATACATTTTTTTTATGATCAACCAAATTAAGGAAACAAATTAATATGTCTGTTTAATTAGGGCACAAAAAGAGATGGAGAGAGGAGCCTCGACATTCTTCCCCAAATAATCTGCTTTCTTCTCTTTTTGGATAACTGCCTAATCAGATCACCAAGTCACGTAATTTATTAGTGATTTTGTATGTCACACGAAGCGAGGTGAGGGGAAAGAGGTAGAGAGGGGAAGAGCAAGGCGCCGTAGGTGGAGTGATAAGTGGTCAAGACTCAAGGGGAGGAAGAAAGAATGACGTAGATAACAAAGGCTTACAAATTCCTAGGGTTTTTTTTAACATAATTATGCAAATGAGATGAGATGGCACCACTATGTTGATGGGTACGCCACTAATGATATGATGTATTTTCGGTCACCAGAAAACTACTTCGAAAGAGTAAATTGACCTATTTAAATATGTATAAGGTGCAATGCTACTCAATTTCAAGTACAAGGTGCTAATTGTACTTCTTGTATAAGCAAAAGGGGCAATTTGATCCTTTTGCCAAAGTCTTAAATTTGTTTATTAATTAATTTAGTGAGTATTTAAATATCAAGTGCTTCAAAAAATTACTATATATAAGATCTATCATAAATTTTGAGTTCTAGCATAGTGAATTCAACATTATTAAAATTTAGTAAATTTTGATATTATTGAATTCCAAAAATGTCATATTTCTTAGGGCTCGTGGTCAATCAGGTAGCCTGTTTGGATGTCAACTTATTTTATAAGAGCTAAGGTATCCTCAGGTTAGTCTCAGGCTTGGTTGGGTTCACCCAATTCACATTGAAGTCTCTCAAGTCAGCTTGGGTACCTTCAGGTCAGGTTGGGTTTCCTCATAGTAGGTTGGGATCCCTCAAGTCAACTTAGCTACCCTCTGGTTAGCCTCAGGTCAAGTTGAGTTCCCTCAAGTCAGTTTGGGTACCCTCATGACAGGTTACACATTGAGAGATGTTAGGAGGCCTCCATCAGGTCGGGCATTAATTGGTTTGTAGGAGCTACCTCGGTTGGATGCGACTAACTCTGAAGGGTCACCCCATTCTTGATAAATTGGTCGTATCTTTGGTCTCGAACATCGGAATGAGATGATTCTTGTAACTATGGAAAGCTAAAAGATAAAGCTAGGGGATACTACCATCGACGATTGAAATTGCAATGCCATTGACCATCGCGGTAGGGATTGTCTACTTTGGTATAACCGTTATAACATTTAACTCCTGAGTCAAATTGATATGATTCAAGTTTCTAAGTAAAGCTAGGACATAGATCTAAAATTTTTTAGTATATGACTTCTCCAAATTTGAAGGGAAAAGGTATTAAAATATTGTTTGTAGTCACCATCGCTCATCTGGCTAAGGATCATTGATCCCCATGGGCGGTATAGTCTGGATCATCAATTCTTATGGGTCAGTATACTCCAGGGTTGTTGATTTGTGTTTCAGTTTAGATCAGGGTCAGTCGAGATCATCGATGGCTTATTTGGAGGCCGAATCATCAATGCCTTACTTTAAGGCGAGATGCCGATGGAGGTCAGCTGAGTGGTGATCACCAATAGCAAGATCTAAGATGGTCGATGGTCTAGCTACTATTCTTTTTGTTTTTCTCGAGTTCTAGTTTAATTGCACTTTCTCTTCTTTCTTTTTGCAGTTGTAGTCTTTTTAGGCTTTCTCTTTTTTCTTTATGTAGTTGTAGTGTTTCTCCTTTTTTATTTTATTTTTTAGTTGGCCATTATTTTTGCAAAGATAGTTTCTTTGTCCTTGGGATAATTCAAAATCACTTTTAGGTAATTTCTGGACATACCTTTTTTTCTGGGTATAGTTTCTCTTCTATAATGGGTGATATAGTCATTCCTTTCAGGACATGACTAACAGATTGAAAAGAAAACTTAGAAAACTTGCTTTATGTATTGTATTTGTGACTGTTTCAAGATGACTGATGTAATTCCTTTCATCAGATTTAACTATGTGGAGGGTGGTGGATCTAATGCCAGAGTCATACATTATTCTTGAACTGATAGAAATGTAATGTTATCCATCTAGAGATGATGAGTATTATGCATCAGTTTAAGAAGCGAATAACTACTGAGCAGACAAATCATATTTACCTCCACCTGTAAATTGAAGTGTTGACTAATTTGCTAATATTTGTTTGTTAGTTTATTGAAAATATATTTTAGTAAGTTAAGTAGCATGTGGTAGTAGTTGATTGGTGTGTAACTTTTCTAGAAATTTTATTCTATAATAAAACTTGAGTGTGTCTTTTGGAAAAAGTTGTGGAAGACAAAAAGTCACAGAGAATGGCTTCTCCACTTCCCCTGTTTTGTTGTCAAAAAATTATGGCAGCCATTTACCATTAAAAATTGATCTTGTTTGCGTGTTAAAGAGGTTGAGTTGTGATGGTTTATCTTGCCAACATTCTGGTATCAGAGCCAAAGGTCTTGGAGCATCAAAGTGAATTAGAAAGTGCATAAAAAATGGTTTGAAGACACACCATAGAAGTAACCGAATTATAAGTTTGAGTTAAGTTCAAGTTCCTCTTTTCCAAGAGGACAAGTATGATTTATGGAGTGTGAAGATGAAGACTTTGTTTGGATCACTTCAAGTGTTAGACTGGTTCAAGAGGGTTACAAAGAACCAGATGATGATGCCGATATGACGGTAGCTCAACTGAGAAGCTAAAAGAGAAGAAAACTCTTGATACAGCTGTTCTTAGGATGATTCAAATGGGAGTTTCTGATGTGATCTTTCCTCGGATTATGAGAGCAACAAAAGCAAAAAAAGCTTGGGAGATCTTGCAAAAAGTGTACCAAGGAGATGGGAAGGTAAAGGGTGTCAATCTTTATGTTAGAAATTAGATCTATCATTATCGTGCAATAATTGGTCTTAGGCATATACAAATAGCATATAAGAAAAGTAATTGGACATTATTGAAAAAGAGGATACTCACAATAAGGTTTTAGCAAACCGTAGAAATATCATCTCCTTGTAGCTCGTGTTCTCCGGTATTAGCCCTCCTCTTGGCGATCACTTTTTTGGATTTAATCCTAGATGAGGCCATATCAAGCGTGTGTCCTTAAGCTCATATTACTCCCCTATATCGCTTCCGGCCTCAAGGGTAAGTAAGCTTCCAAGGTACAACACCCAATCACTCCATCAGATGGAAGCGACAATCTGACCGACCTGCGAACCCTCTGCGGTTGCAAAACTCTGACTCTGTGTGAGAATGTCTATGCTTATCTAAGGGGGAGAGAGTAGAGTAAACTCTACGTGAGTTATGGTGTGTGCAATCAGAGAGGAGGATGTCCCTTTTTATAGTAAGATTTTGAGATCTCATTAAATTCAAGAATAATGGCGGTTATTAAATCCCCCTATGAACCATGGTCAATAAATGAGTGGTTACAACTATTAACACCCCCTATTAACTGTTGTCAATAAATGATCGATTACCGAAATCATAAATCTCGAATTCATGACACCTAGTAAAATCCATATCACTTTGAAACTAATTTTTCATTCACAGCGAGAATTAATTTTTCACAAATTTTATTTATCGTTACGAAACTTTCTCAACGAGTTTCGCATTGATCTCATAGACACTCATAACCAATTGGTGTGACTCATATTATAATTAGCTCAAAATTTCTAAGAGAATATATTTAATTAGATTTCTCTTTCTAATTAATCTCTTAGGCTCAATCCCAATATACACATTTATGTTTGGCCAACCTCCACAATGAATTAAAAATCTAATTCTCTAACAATTCAATCATTGAGAAGAGAGTTTGAGAATCTGAAAATGAAAGAAAATGAGAAGATTGATGAGTTTTTCACTAGATTTATTGATATGGTGAAGAGTTCATTGATAAGAAAATTGTAAAGAAGATTTTGATTAGTGTTCCTGAAAAGTTTGACCCCATTGTTGTTGTGATTGAAAAAAGAAGGATATGGCAACTTTGGAAGCAAATGGAAGATTTCTGATTTTTTGTGCAGCTCTGGAGTGAGAGTGTCTCCAGCTTTGTCAATTGTGAGCATTCTGGAATACAAGTAAGACTCATGTCATGGTCCAAATATATATACTTGAGTTCTGTTAGGTGCTGTATTGAATCTGGAAGACAACTTAAGTTGCAACAAAATGACGTATTTGTTACTTGATCGAATATTTTCAAATTATAGAATGTGAGTGTGTAAATCGGCGAAACTATATCGTTTATCAATTGTAATTTAAATTCACAACTTCAAATTTACCAAACTGTGAATTTTGATCAATGAAATCTGTATTTTTTTTAGCAATAATCAGGAAAAGAACCATGGCATATGAAACCTGTAAACCGTGATGACTTTTGTTAAACCTTGGAAGAGAGTAATGGCGAAACTTGATTACTTCTGTTGTTATTGTTTCGAGACATTGTACGCTTTCCGCGTCTAATACACTTTTTTCTTCTGGAAATGCGATAATATACCTGTAATTCATTGGTAAGAAAAAAAAATATAATATGCATCTTGCAACAAGAAAAAAATATAAAAAAATCTCCAAAATCTATTTAAAGAGAAAATTATAAAAAATATATTTTGTGTTAAAGTACCGGTGTTTATATTGCACCGAAAATGTTTAATTAATGTAGAACAATCTATTTAAATTTTCCGCATTTACACATTAACTGCATCGACTTAATAGGAAATTGCTAATAAATGTAAAAGAATCTAGTTAGATTACTAACAGTCGCGCGGTCAACCCTCGACCAAAAAAAAAAACCCTAGCCTGTGTCGAGAGAAAAAGAAAAAGAAAAATAGCCGTTGGCACCTCACCAGAATAGAATAGGAAAGACAAAGTCACTATTTATATAATAGACACTCGAAGGCGAAGCGACCAATTTTTAGGAGTTTAAGAGAGAGCGAGGAGGCTAAGGTCTTTCTCCCGCCTCATCCCTAAACTCTAGCCTTGCCTCCCTCCGCGGCTTCTCCGCTGCTGTTCCGGCCTCCGTCCCCACCACCTCCTCTTCCGTTCATAACCATCCCCCGGAACTCGACTTAAGGTCTTATAACCCTGGAACGTGTGGCGTACGCCTTTTTCCCGCTCGTTTCTTTTTGTTTGTTTGGTTTTTGTAGGTTCTCGTGGATTGGCGGTTCCTAAATGTTACTTAAATGTCTTTTGTTGTGGACCGGTAGGTATGGGGAGCCAAGTATCCATCCGGATGATAGTTCGTTAAGGGGAGAACCCGAACGGGCTTCAGCGCGATACTCTGTTCCAGGTTTTGGTGCTTTTTGTTCCTTTTTTTCATAAACTGAAAATACTCTGCAGGAATTATGATGTGTTTGCTTCGGATTTTCAGGTTATACTCAAACCTTTTTATCCGTAGATTGTCAGATATAGGTAACGTTGTTTCCCTTGTTATTGTCGTCCGTTCGTCCTACACATTGCACATTCCGCTTCTCAATCCTTGACTAATTATAATGGCCGACTCTGTATGGCGTGCATCTGTTTCTATATGCGAGAAATTTCTACTTCTTTCGGCTCTCGAAGTAGCTTGATTACGAAAAAACTGTGCAGGTATCGATGTTAGAGCACACGATGTACGATTTGTTGGAGGATAATTGGGAGAGCCCGGTAAGCCATTGTGTTTTCCCTCGAGAGCATTTCTTTGCATTGTTTTTAATGGGATTCCATTTTCCATCCTTTCTGGCTCTCCTGAACCTTTTTGAATGGCATCTGCTTGGTGGTTGGGGCTTGGGATGATCAATTTGGATGGATGGATGGATGGGATGGAGATTACCCAATTCATCTACTTCCAGCAGGTCAAGCTTTAGTTTCTTTGGTGCTTGAAGAAATCCGTTATGATATGGTTCTGTTAATATTTTTGATTAATATCTCTCCTCTCTCTATCTATCTGTGCACAGGTATCACCCATATCTTACGGCCTTGAGCGTATTCTAATGCTGCTTTAGATCACCCACTTTGGAATTTCTCTGGAAACTTTTCTTTTTCTTGATTATCCTTTTTCATCTTTGTTGAGAATCCCACATCGCTTAGTGCGATCGTGGGGGGCAAGTTTATAATTGTGGAAAATCCACCAACCCATTACCTTAAGGTATTGAGTTGGATATGGAGATTCTAACAATTTTAGTTATGTCTCAGAAGTGAATTACAATATTATGGCAAGGAGTTGACCACTTCAAGAAAATTCCCTTTTCTTTCCTTTTCTTAACTTTCCTTCTATTTTCTTGACTTATTTTGCCTTATCTTGCATTTTCTTGTCATATCTTGCATTTTTCTTGCATTTTCTTTTCTTTTCATGCTTTATCTTACCTTATCTTGCCTTTTTATTTCTTTTTCTTGCTTTTGCTTGCGTTATCTTTCCTTTTCTTTCCTTTTCCTTGCCTTTACATTCCTTTTCCTTGCCTTTACATTCCTTTTCCTTGCCTTTTCTTGCCTTATCTTGCCTTATCTTTCCTTTTCCTACCTTTTTTTCATTATCATGCCTTTTCTTACTTTTTTTGCCTTTTCATGCCTTTTCCATGCCTTTTCTTTCCTTATCTTGCCTTTTCTTGCCTTTTCCATCTCATTTCTTTCCTTATCTTGCATTTTCCTTGACTTTTCTTTTCCTTTTGCATGCCTTTTCTTTCCTTTTCTTGCCTTTTCTTTCCATGACTTTTCCTTGCCTTTTCCGTGCCTTTTCCGTGCCTTTCCGTGCCTTTCCGTGCCTTTTCCTTGCCTTTTCTTTCCTTTTCTTGTCTTTTCTTGGTTTATCCTTCCTTTTCTTGCCTTTTCATGCCATTTCTTGCCTTATCTTTCCTTTTCTTGCCTTTTCCTTATCTTTCCTTTCCTTTTCTTTCATTTTCTTGCCATTTCTTGCCGTTTCTTCATTTTCTTGCCTTTTCCTTGCCGTTTCATTCTTTTTCTTGACTTTTCTTGCCTCATCATTCCCTTTCTTTATTTTTCTTGCCTTTCCTTCCCTTTTCTTGCCTTTTCCTTCCCTTTTCTTTTCTTTTCTGGCCTTATCTTGTCTGATCTTACCTTATCTTTCCTTTTCTTGGCTTTTCATATCTTTTCTTGCTTTTTCTTTCCTTTTCTTGCATTATCTTGCCTGATCTTGCCTTATCTTTCCTTTTCTTGGCTTTTCATACCTTTTTTTGCCTTATCTTTCCTTTTCTTACCTTATCTTTCCTTTTCTTGCCTTTTCTTACCTTATCTTACCTTTTCTTGCCTTTTACGACCTTTTCTTCCCTTATCTTATCTTTTCTTGCCTTATCTTTCCTTTTCTTGCCTTTTTCTTGCCTTTTTCTTGCCTTGTCTTTCCTTTTCTTACCTTTTCTTGCATTAACTTGCCTTTTCCTTGCTTTATCTTTCCTTTCTTGCCTTTTCTTGCATCGTCTTTCCTTTTCATTCCTTATCTTTGCTTTACTTCCCTTTCCTTTTCATTCCTTATCTTGCCTTTCTTTCCCTTTTCTTGTCTTATCTTGCCTTATCTTCCCTTATCTTGCCTTTTTCTTGCCCTTTCTTGCCTTTTCCTTTGCTTTTCTTTCCTTTTCTTGCCTTATCTTGCCTTTTCTTGCCTTATCTTTTCATTTCTTGCATTTTTCTTATTTTTTCTTGCCTTATCATACCTTTTCCTGCCTTATCTTGCATTTTTTTTATCTTTTCCTTGTCTTTTCTTTCATTTTCTTGCTTTACTTGCCATATCTTGTCTTTCTTACCTTTTTATGGCTTTTCTTGCCTTTTTTTTCCTTTTCATACATTTTCTCATCTTTTCTTTCCTTTTCCCAACTTTTCTTGCATTTTCCTGCCTTTTCTTAACTTTTCCTTGGTAAAAAGAATATTTTTTTTGTGGGATTATATAGGAAAATGGTGGAACCCTAATGAATATGTTTGCATAAAAACTCGAAAATACCCTCAACAGATTCTGACCATCAGATCTATTAAAACAGAATTTGATCAAATCTAAAGGTCCATATTTAGTCCATACCGTGGGGATAATTTTTATGTAGTCCCCCTGAATCCAAATCCGTAATTCATTGGTAAGAAAAATATATATAGTATGCATTTTGGCTTTTGCAACAAGAAACAAATAAAATAAAATAAAGAATCTAGTTAGATGTAAAAGAATATACTTGAATAGGAAAATTTTGAATTAATGTAAAAGAATCTAGTTAGATTACCAACAGTTGGCGGTGAAGACGCGCGGTCAACCCTGTTCAGTGTCGGCGAAAAAATAGCCGTTGGCAGCTCACCAGAGTAGGAAAGACGAGGTCTCTATATATACAATAGACCCTCGAAGGCGAAGCGACCAAATTTTTAGGATTAAAGAGAGAGGAAGAGCGAGCGAGGCGGAGGCTAAAGGTCTTTCTCCAATTTTCCCGCCTCATCCCTAAACCCTAGGCCTACCTACCTCCGCGGCTTCTCCGCTGCTGTTCCGGCCTCCGTCCCCACCTCCTCCTCTGCCGATTGGGACCATCCCCCGGCTCTCGATTTAAGGCCTTAGACCTGGAACGTGGCGTACGCTCTTTTTCCCTCTCTTTTCTTTTTGTTTGTTTTTTTTAACTAAACCCAAAAAAATTTAACTTATTCAAAAAAAAAAAGGACGACTCTGTATGACGTGCATGTTTCCACATAAATCTTTACTTGTTTTGACTCTATTAGCGTTGAGGCTCTTCCATTTCCTTGCATTAATTTCAACGGAATTCCATTTTCATCCCTTTCTAGCTCTCCTGGACCTTTTTGAATGACATTTGCTTGGTGCTGGGGGCTGGGGATGGTAAATTTGGATGGATGGAATGGAAATTACCCAATTCACCTACTTCTAGCAGATCAAGCTTTATTTTCTTTGATGCTCGAAGAGCTCAGTTATGATATGGTTCTGTCGAGATTTTTGATTAATAACTATCTATCTATGCACAGGCAGGAGGTGGTATTCAACCAACTATCACCCAATTCTAATGCTTCTTCAGGTCACTCACTCTGGAATTTCTCTGGAACCCTTTCTTTTTCTTAATCACCTTTTTTCATCTTGTTTATGTCCTGAGAAGTGAATTTCAATATTATGGCAGGGAGTTGACCGCTTGAAGAAAATTCAATATGGCAGGAAGCTTGAAGATACAATTCAGTGATCTTCACCCCGAAGGAGAAAGGACTGGCATCAGAGTTGCAAAGCTGTCATGACATTGATGCTGAAAATAAGGCTGAAATCAACCAGCTAATAATAAGTACCACTTCTTCTGTCCTTGGTTCATGTTCTGCTGTGATCATTACAGGCCTCTCTGTCTTGATTTGGCAAAAAGATATATGTTATTTATTTCATTTGCTTCTCTATGAGTTGTTCTGCTTTCCTTCAAATCTTTTTGTGTATCGTATAACCTGAAGCTAATATGCATATTAATTGCTCGAGTTATACAGCACCAAGCCTCTTCTCGTCTGCTGAAGAAAAAAAAATCCTGCACGATGGAAGTAAGAATGCTCAAGCCTTCAGCCAGCTTGCAGGTCCTCCCTCTTCTACCCATTTATGTACCAGCTTTCCAAAAATTCTTTGTGATTTTGTTGTTAAAAGTGGAGCTTTACTTTTTTAAGCATTAGTTACAGGTTGTTCCTGGTTGAGAGATCGGCTACAGAAGTTGAAGACAAAAGTTTGTCATCTTCAAGTCGGGTTCATTATATTACAGGCTGTTCCTGGTTGGTAGTTTATTAAAAGTGGAGCTTTATTTCTTTCTTGATTATTGGCTGTTTCATGTTCATGTACTTGTGACCAGTTTATATTTGGTTGATTGCCGATGTGCTTATTACTGTCTGCTGTTAGAGTGTTTGGAAATAGTCGTTTGGAATTTGAATGCGATGCTTGGATAGTGATGATCACCGTTTTTATCTCTGCTCCAATTGCTTAAGATGTCTGTTTTTCCTCTTAATCTCTCTGGCTATTATTGCAGTAGAGATCTCTCTTGTGACATTTGCGGCCACTATTAAGGTATGTTGAAAATCAATATGGTTTTGTTATACCTTCTTTCATTAAAATTTCTACTGTGCATTATCAGTAGAAGCTATCAGTTTTTAGTCATTACAATCACCAATGTAAAAAACATAATAAAGCGATCAAATATTGAAATTGCATATACTTATTTTTGTTTGATTGTGATAGTTTCTTTATTGCGAGAGCGCCATTTTCATTGTGGTTAGGGATGAAACACCGTATTTCATCTGAGGTTAGTATTAAGGAGAAATAGATGAAGCACTATATTTCATCTGAAATCTATAAGATTAGGGGTGTTTCCTGTATATCATTACGTTACGTTCTTTATTGTCTGCATTCCGTTGGATCATGCTGGTTTGTATTCATGATGCATTCATGTTCCATTTTTTTTAAGAGTTCATTCCTGTTCTAGTCGGCTATTTGTGATGAGATTTTTTCCAGTATGGTGCTCCATTTCATGAATAATTCTTTCTCAAACCAATTCGTGAATACTTTCGCCGATTGCAATTTTCACTTACCAAATGCAGAATATTATGTGGCTGTTATCGGCAGTGCTGGCATAGCTATTAACATTTAGGTATGACTGGATACCCTTTATGATGCGGCTCTCTGTCTTGCTCACTTTCTAAAATGGAATTCATATGGTCAGTTAGAAGTGCTTTTGAAAAGAAAATTATCTGAAAGAAGGTCTAATCCTGAGTTTATGGAGACAATGACTAAAACTGATGTTACTCTAGGACCGGCAAAAAAAGTATACTAGAATGTAGCAATACATGGGCAAGAAGTGTTGGTTGCGGTATCTTAATACCAGAAGTCTTGTTGAGTGAGGTAATGCTGCATTACTCTCTCTCTTTTTTTGTTGAAATTATTTAATTATAGATATTTATACATGTTATTTAATGTCTTTAGGCTGTGAATCTTGTTGAAGCGCAGTTCCAATGCTGGGAAATTTCGAACCATGGTAAATAATTTTCTTCATGCACCAATCAACCATATGTACGACCTGCAGATATCTGGGTATAGTGTATTGCTGTTTAACGCCAATGACCAAACTTTCATCGTCTTGACATAGCCAAGAAACGATTGGATTTTCCGTAGCCTAGATATGCTGGTACATTGGAATGCTTCAAATTAGCAAGTCTATTAACATAATACATGATTCTTTAATGCTCTTCACTGAATAAAGTGCGGAATATATCAAGAAACTTCCGGTCCTTCCTCTAAATAGCATGATACAATGGACTGGTAAGTGAGGTTCAATCATTATGTGCTGCATTTATTTATGTTCCTTGATTACGTCTTTGACTGGTGATCGCGGAAAATTAACTGCGCTGATTACTGACAACACAAGTTATTGAGAGCTTTCTCTTGGTTGAACAGAAGCAGCTTTGCCAGAGTCCATCTGCTCCAAACAAGTTTCAAAAGATGAGAAACTTGCAAGATCTGGTATGGTTCTTTCTACAAGCACATAGCAGACTGTGAATGCGAACACAGAAAAAAAATCAAAATTTTCTTATTAAATGAAGACTTGAATTTGAAATCTTTAACTAAATTAAAATACTTATTTTAAAAGTTTTAAAAAAATGTGGTCCGGCCAACGATCCAACCGACGTACCGAATTTTTTGGGGTTAATATGGACACATTATGAACATTATTATTGTCCTTCCTTGAAAGAATTGTGTACCTGCCAAGTCGTTCACCGAAAAAAGAAATAAAAAGATCAGATCAAGTAGCGGATCGTAATAAGCCAATGGGTGAGCTAATTTCGTTGACTTTAATAAGGTTGATCAAACTAAGGCAGCGTTTTTAAATAATATTTATAATCGAGTTTTGCTTGATTTTATTTTAGTGATAATTATTTGATAAAAAAAATTATTTGTAAAATTTGAATTTGACAGTTTTTCAAGACAAATCAATGAGTGGCTGCAATATCATATTTGAGGGCAGTACCTTACAACAGCCAAAGGAATATATAACGAAATACTTATATTCGAGAAGAAGAATTTCTTTTTTTGTTTTTTCCGGTAGAAAGAAGAAGAATTTCTTATGCATGAAGAAGAAATTTCAATGACGCATTTCATGCGGATACGTGTATTTTTCCACCATCTACTAATGCCACTAGTAGAATGCATTTCGTGAAAAATTTAATTCGATTATATTCACAATTATATAATTTTAAATCTCTAGTTAAACTAAACAATCTCTTATGAGTTGTTTAACTCGTTTGCTGGTTCAAAGTACAAATGAGGTAATCATAACTTTTTAATGAAGGGACAAACAATTTTCTTAATTTGAAAGTAACTTGGCCCAAGTTTAGTTTATTTGTGGGACGGGAGAAGTTGGTTGGTTATCCAGAATTAAATGTGGACTACAATTGTATAAGTAAATTCCAAACCCGTTGACCCCAACTACCTGACCATGTCACCAGCGAGCAAGAGGTGGAGAATCAAGGAGCCGAAACTAAGACCACCCAATCTCACAACGGTCACGTCATTAACAATTATTTAAATTAATTTAAAAATATTAAATTTATTTAATTTGAATTCAAATAAAACGATTTGGAATTATGAAAAACGACACCAGAAAGCAGAGGTACAACATTTAATTCAATTTTAGAAGATGCAATGGATGTAGGCAGCAAAGCTGGTTAGCTGGTAGATGTTAGGAGTAGGACAAGCCTAGTTTAAGGAAAGACACCCGTCGGGTCACTCCCAATAAAAGCCATCTCAACCACACGCCGACACGTGGCGGATCCTCACTGGTCACTGCATCCACAACCCACCGCTTCTCCCCCCATAAATTCCCCATCTGCCCCTCATTAACGCCTATGGCCCACCCTATGCATCCCTGCGCTTTTCCTAAATTACCATCTAGCTAACCAAATGTATGCAATCAGTGTCAGTCCTTAAGTATGAGGTAGGAGGATCGAGTCCTAACGATCGTTCAAGATTTGAAATTGTGGAAATAATTTATTCCACCAAAAAAATTACCATCTGGCTCGTTCTTTTTCAATAATCATTAGATTTTCTTAATTCTCAAAATTTAGATTACACTAACGTAGAAAAAATTACTTCAGAAGAGCAATCTAAACATAATTTCTTATTAAGTGACACTCAGATCCTTAATATAAGAACTTTGATCTGATATACTTCATTGTCAACTCACCATATTTTATGGTATTTTGGACACGTATTTGAACTAATTTTCAAACTAAACAAGTTTGGTTATCATAGAGTACGGTGTACCAGCTAAAAAAAGACGATTCTCTTTTTTTTTTTTACTGATTAATAAGACGATCATGGAGCCAATTTTTTCAAATCAATGGCATGCAAAACTTAGCTACGATCATGATTAAGTTGAGTAGCCCTTCTATTTTGGAACCAGTTTGTTAAGTAAATCGTGACCAATTACGTAGTGCAAGAATACTTGAGTTTAATTAGCATAAATGGCAGTGTCGTAAATAATGGAATCCCACTGGGGCAAAACAGAGGCAGGGCGCTATCCCTCATAAAAGACACTCCCACCCATCTCCCCAACCTCCCGCCCACTCTCCCTTATAAACAGCGCCCATTACACCCAACAGAACCAACAAACACACAGACTCCCTAAGAAGAGCCAGAGAAGAAGAAGAAGAAGAAGAAGAAGATCATCGAGGAGATGGCGTTGGTGATAACGGACGAGATGAGGGCGAAGGCGGAGTGGTACGAGGGGGACCACATATGCCAGGAGAAGTCCAAGGAGCTCCTCACCGAGATCGGCCTCCCCAACGGCCTCCTCCCACTCCACGACATCATCGAGGTCGGCTACATCCGCGAGACGGGTTTCGTCTGGCTCAAGCAGAAGAAGGCCATCACCCACAAGTTCGAGAAGATCGGGAAGCCCGTCATCTACGCCCCGGAGGTCACCGCCGTGGTGGGGCCCGGCAAGATCAAGAAGCTCACCGGTGTCAAGACCAAGGAGCTTCTCATGTGGGTCAGCCTCTGCGACATCTACCTCAACACCCCGCCCGACGGGAAGATCACGTTCCAGACCCCCTCTGGGCTCTACCGGACCTTCCCAGCCGACGCGTTCGAGGCCGAGGAGCCCGCCCCGGCAGCCACACTCCGGGCCTCACCCATTGCAATTTAGTAGCTGCCATGGGAACCCTTTTCTCTTTCTACCTATCTATCTATCTATCTATCTATGATTCCCACGGCATGCACGGTGCTTATGGATTGATGTAGCCGTCTTAATTACTACTGTTTATCATCTGTTAATAAAAGGTCCAACTTTACTACTGTACTGTCTTTTTCTCTGAAAATATATCCTACTTAATCATCACTGGTCCTATTTAGAAACCGCTTTTCAATAATATTTTGTTAAGAATTCAGCAACTAGAGAACAAGATCGCACAAAGAACACGGAACAAGAGAATTACGTGGTTCGGCCTAATGCCTACATCCACGGAGAGAAAGGAGAACTTTTATTGATGAGTTTCCGAGCCACGAAGCTATACAAAACCTTAGGGTAACATGCTTTTATATAGAGGCAAACCCTTGTACATCAAGTAAGCTATTTAGGTCAAATTAGGAGTCCAAAAGCTAGTCCAAATAGAATAGGAAACAAGTCCACAAATCGTTTCCTCTTTAATTTCTCGACATCTCTAACAATCTCCACCTTGGCGAGAAATCATCATGTGGACGAACCATGAAGCTCCATCCGAACTTCAACAAACTCCATCTTGATGAAATACCGCCACATGAAGAACCATGAGAACTTGAGAAACCAAACCGACTCTATCAGCTCTACGTTGACCATAGATATACTGCCATCAATAATACCATCTCAACTTTCTCACCACATTTTTCAGTTCAATCACATGGAGTCAGCCTCTAAGCTCGAGCTTCCGAGCTTGCTTGGCGTCTTTCCTCCAATCTCCATCGAACTCCAACTAGCAAGTCCACTTACTGAAGCAAACTTGTGACCAATAGATGCGCTCTCTATTTTCCGGTCAACCCCGTGCCCCGCAACCTTGAACTGCTTCTCTGCTGGACCTTCTTGCCTCAAACCAATGCTACTTGCCATAGCATACAACGGGCAACCTTTTGTTCCACCAAGTAGAACCCTCGACATACCACGAACTCTACCGTTCGGCCTTGAGTGAGATACCCGATTCGCCCGTGGTGCTACCAACGGCTTCGCATTCCCCATGCAAAACCTACCCAACACCTTTGACGTGCACGTCTCTTTAGACAACCATATCGGGAACTTGCTAACTTTGTCTCCGCGAATCCCAACTCCACTCAAACCATTCATATCAAGCTTTCGCTCCATCACACAAGAGCTTTTCTCCCCTCTATCGGAACCCAACGATGTGACTCCACCTACAACTGTGTTCCCCACTAACCTATAGGTGTTCATAGCATTCCTTTCACCCTTCATCACCACCACAGCATCCTTCTCCACTTCCATTAGCCCGCCTACAACATTATAGTTGTACCCACTATAATCCAAGGCTCCTAACGAGATCAAATTCCTCTCTAACTTCGGAACATGCCTAACCCCACACAATTTTCTCTCAACACCATCCCATATCTTGATTTGGATATCACCTATACCAGCAATTCTGCAAGTAGAACCATCACCCATAGTCACCATACCTGAATCAGCGAACTTGTAGGTGTCGAACCACCCTCTCTTGGGCGTCATGTGTATAGAGCAAGCGCTATCCAAATTCCAGGAATTAGAATGCTTTGGACTTGACAAAACAGAAAGAAGATCACCATCTGACCCGTCCGAATGTGAGGCCACATTCACGGAACCTGATTCTTTTTCCTCGCGATCCCGAGTTCTTTTTGGACAATCCTTCTTCACGTGCCCTTTTTCTCCGCACTCGAAGCAATTTCCCTTGAACCTCCTTGACCACGACTTGGATCCCTTCCTGTCTTTTGCCCCACTACGATCACCATGGCTACCCCTCACAACTAGCCCTTCCGCTTGTTCATCGTCAATTTTCCTTCTTTGATGAAACCCTAGTAGAGCACTTATGATATCTTCCAACACCAGGGACTCCTTCCCCCAAGTTAAAGTTGTAACCAAATTTTCGTAGGAGCCAGGTAAAGAATTCAGCAGCAACAATGCCTTGTCTTCTTCCTCGAACTTCACATCAACCTTTCTCAAGTCGCTCACAAGTTGACTGAAACCATTAATGTGTTGGCTCAAATCCAAGCCCTCCTTCATCTTGAGCCCATACAATCTTTGCTTAAGATAAAGCTTGTTCGACAAAGACTTAGACATATACCTTGCCTCCAATTTCTTCCATACCTCAGCTGGTGACTCCTCATCCATGACGTGATATATCACATCATCCGCCAAGCACAAGCGAATTGTCGCCACCGCCTTGGCCCCCATCTCCTTCCACTCTTGCTCCTCCATCTTCTCGGGCTTCTTCTCCGAGAGCGCGATGACCATCCCTTGTTGTACGAGGAGATCCTTGACACGCCTTTGCCATAACCCAAAATTCGAAGAACCATCGAACTTCACAAGAGCAAACTTCGCGCCGTCCGTCATCCTCCAACCCAAGCTCTGATACCAATTGTTATGAATTTAGCAACCAGAGAACAAAACGCGCAAAGAACACGGACACAAGAGATAACGTGGTTCGGCTTAATGCCTACGTCCACGGTGAGAAAGGAGAAATTTTATTGATGAGTTTTCGAGCCACAAAGCCATACAAAACCTTAGGGTAACATGCCTTTATATAGAGGTAAACCATTGTACATCAAGTAATCTATTTAGGTCAAATTAGGAGTCCAAAAGCTAGTCCAAATAGAATAGGAAACAATTCCACAAATCGTTTCCTCTTTAATTTCTCGACATCTCTAACATATTTCAATGAGTATTTTTTATATTTGTACTGTAGTCTTTTTATTTGTTATTGGCGGATTCGACACGTAATTAACGAGTAATTACGTATTAAACCTGTTTAATTAACAAACTAATTTGTTAATAATAAATCACTTACTTGTTGAAGCAAGAGGTCCACAGGTTCGGCTCCACAATGTCTTCGTGCTAGTCGAATTACGATCACGTTTTAACGGATTCGTAATTAATTTTCACGAGATTTCCTCTGATCAAAATTTAGGAACTAATCTAGAATTTTTTTCTTTCTTATTGAGTGGTTGTTGGCAAATTTTCAAATTGGTCCAGCCGGATTTTCCCTTTTATAGGGAAATCTGGCACACCAAAAATGCGCCACGTGGCACTTCGGACCGCATGTCCGCCGCGTGGCGTGCCACGTGGCACTTCGGACTGCATGTCTGCCACGTGCCGCCACGTCAGTGCGCTACGTGGGCCGCCACCTTTGGCGGCAACTGCGTCAGCGTCACGTCACGCTGACGTGGCGCCTACGTGGCATCGGGCCGGTCAACGCGGGTTGACCGGCCCATCCAACCCAACTAATGGGCCTGGGCCCAATCAGACACAATAATAATTGCCTGATGGGCCCAAGGTCCAACAGTTATGTTTTCAGTATCTCTATTTTCCCAGTCTCCGACATGATTATCGTCTGCTTGTTTGACGTTTTGTTCGGAATCGTATTGTTTGTTAATAATAGCTCAATTATTTCAGATTTGAATTTTACAAAATTGGTGAAACATATAGCCGGAAGGAAGAGATTGGCCTTTTATGAATTAAACAAGTGTTGAGATCTCGGTGTATTTTGGACTTCTTGTCATCTTGGAATTAATATATATATTTCTGTAAAGAAATTGTTTGGTCAGTTTCAAGTAAGATTAATTTCAAGTTTAATTCCTATGACCTTACGGTATGAAAAGTGCTTCTCTCCCCCACCTTCACGAGTTCCATCAATGTCACACCTTTTATTAATAACGTGCTCGTCCTTAACTGCGAAGATTGAGACGACCATGTCTTGCTCATCCACTTCACGTGCTCCCATAAATATTGCAACACACAAGATTTCGTGCTCAGACTCCTCATCCACGTCCTTAATCCTCGCTAATTAGGTGACCTAAAGTTTTGGATTACATTATATTATGAAATCCAACATGCAACAACAAGAGGTTTGATTTAATTTTGTCGGCATCGATATTTCTGGGGAATTCAAATACCAAACGGCAATCCTTACCCAACACACCGACATTGGGCTTTTTTTAAGACCGCATGGTACAACAGATTCGTAAAAGTGACGATGGCAATTTTGAGCAACATCGAATTAATAACATTTTATACTTCTAATTTTTATAATGCCAATGTTGGGAACCCAAATCGTACAATCAGAATTTGACGGAAAGGTACGATAGAAAGAAATATATATTGGGGACAAAACTCAAAAATAGTAGGGGCATAACATAAAAATAAAAAGATTTATCTTAAATTATTTTAACTGAAATGGGAGCATATGCTCAGGTAATCATTGTACGAATATGCCAATTTGGATTAGGGGTTTGTATTCGATAGCACGGAACTTAATTGGAGAGTGATACCGAATACTAAATTTTTTTTCATTGGACTACGGGCTTCCTTCCTTGATCGGTGGGCTTCCAGGGGCCCTTCCTGGGCTTGGGCTTGGGCTTGGGCCTGAATTTAATTGATAGGTAGGTTGATCATAAGTACCGAGTGGCCGCCGGTCATAAGCATGCAAGCTATGCCCTCCAGGTGGAGTATCACTACCTGTGCGTAGTTCAGTACAGTACATGTAAGATTACGTTCCAGATGATGGTCAAAAATATCATATACCTATAATCATAAACATAGAAATTTAGACACCCATAATAATAATAATAATAAGTGACATATAAGACGTAAGATATATGTTATGTTATTTGGTCAAAATACATACATCTACGGAGTCGAGATGATGATATTATTATAATATGTGGATTACAATGATGAAAATGTTGCATACGAGGCTTCAACCAACCTAATCTCTACTTATAATAAGTTAACAGTGAAAAACAACTAACTCATATATGAATATCCTCATTTTTATAGAAGACTAGTCTTATATACTATACAATGGGAAATATAGTTTAAACATAATTAGAATTTTGCGACAATCATAGATTTAATTAAGGTTCTGCATCTAACATATTTTGGGTCTAGGTTCGATTCATGTCTTATTTAGTGCAAGTGAAATAGATGAGATGGATAGGTGATTATATATTATTTTAATCTAAACTTTTACATCCGTTTGCACTATAAATTTCGACAATTTATATACGTTTTTTATTATTCGAGAAAGTACGTGATTATATATATGTGTTAGAATTAAGTACTGGTATAGTACTAAATGCATAAAAAGTGAAGGACAAAATCTGAAAACTAACGTTAATTTTGTGAGTTGATAAATAAGCAAGCGTACCATTTGGGAGAACATGTTCAAGTACCCTCGCGGCGAGCTGCTTCTCAGGGGCGGTACTGAGGATCACAACGGAAATTAAGATAAACGAGTATATTAAACGATGGGAGAAAGCCATGGCATAAACTATATATTGCCTTTGTTTTATCTTTCTCCTTTGTCAGAAATTAGGGTTTCTTAAGTCGTTTTATGTATGGAAGTCGTTGTGCACTACCTGCATATATAGTGGCAACAAGCATGGAAATTACTAGGAAATGATACTAGTCAAAAAGTTTTACGTTGAAAAAGATGTTACTTGAATTAATTGATTGAAATTGTGCATTGACTATAAAGATTTGAACACTATACCAGAGCATATTGATAGATGGTAATGGTTAGTAGTCTTTAGTCGGTACCAAAGGTAAAGTCTAATTGAGGTGACATAACGAAGGAAGTTTGGTTAGCGATATTTTCGGCTACTATGTGAGAGATTTGGATTCTTTGAAATCGTATGATTTTTTAAGATGAAATGTACAATAAAAAACTTCTAATTCATACCATTCTTATGAGAAATCAAGAATGGTTATACCGGTCAAACTCAATTATGAATCTTTGTCACCAATATTTAATGTTGTACATGGAATCACTTCGTTAGGCTAGGACTTTTACATTCCTCATGTTTTTGGACTAGTCAACAAAATTGTAACTCGGAACATTTTGGAGTATTAATATACATACTACTTGTAAAAAAAAAGTAAAGTCTAATTTGAGCCAATTTTACTCTAATGAGTTTTGTTGGAAAAAGATGTATTGAAAAATTTCAAAAAGTTGACTGGGAAACATTGATTTCAAAGCTAATAGGTGGGCTATTAAGAGAAATCCTGGCCCACGAGCACTTGACGAAAGGTGAAATATATACGGTGTATGAATATATCGTGCATTAGACGTTATGTTTGAAATATGATGCTATTTTTTGGGCAAGTATAATTTTATCCAAGTAAATAGACAAAGGCACATATTTATTTCTTCAAGTCTTGGTGTTAAATTTTTTAGTACAAGTACGGAATTGCGATCTCGAGTTTCAGTAAAAACTCTGCCGTGATAAAATCTCATGAAAACAACCACGGGCAGAAAAAAAACACCCGAGTGCACACCCCTACACACAATTTAACATCACAAAATAGGAAAAAAAATGTTTTTAAGACAGAATTTGCTCAATTACAATATAGTTTAACAAAAGTCTACCTTACAAGGACCTCACCCGGCTACCGGGGGGTCGGTTGTGGTCGTTCGCTGGGAGGGATTGTGGTGTTGAAGACGAGGTCGTAGGTTGAGGCTTATCTAAGGGAGTATAAAGTATTGTAGTCTTTTCAAATCAATTTAACAGTTGACTAGTTATTAATGTTAACCAAGTTATAAAAAATAGTATTGCTAGTTTACCAATTCTTGGATGATGCAAGAACGCGACGTAATTGTATAATTAAATATTAATCAGCAGGCTACCGAGTCCTTGGAAATTTCCTGTCTGATCGCTTAATTAACGACCTATAGCATCCGGTTTTTTTTTTTTTTTTAATTCCTTGTGGGTGGCTTCAGAAATATAATCAATGGCTTCTGATACTGTTCCACGGATAAAGCACGACGTCTTCATTAGCTTCCGAGGGAAAGACACCCGAAGGAACTTCACCGGCCACCTCCGGGCGGCCCTGGAGCGGAACGGGATTGACGCGTTCACGGACAAGGGGCTCAGGGGTGGGGTGGGGAGGAGATCTCACCCACGCTCTCCACCAGGATCTCCGAGTCTCAGGTATCGGTGGTGGTCTTCTCTCCAAACTACGCCCACTCGAGGTGGTGTCTGGATGAACTGGTCACGATCATGGAGTGCAAGGCTGCCCACGGTCAGACTGTGCTGCCCGTGTTTTTGCAAGGGTTACAGCCAACTCATGTCCGGAAGCAGAGCGGCGCTTTCGGGGATGGTTTTGGGAGGCTGATCCAGGATGCTCGGTACGCGGATAAGGTGAAGGGCTGGCGGCGAGCTTTGAAGCAAACCGCCGATCTCTCCGGCTGGGCTTCCGACCACATGTAATTCTTCTTCCTCACAATTCCTCTTCACTTCAATAGATATGAATTTCTAGTCACGTGCTTTTGACTTGTTCGACTCTATCGATCGCATATAATTCTCTCAAGGTTCTTCACTCGCTTCTCCTCTGTTGCCAGTGAAACTCGTACAATCTGTGACTCTCTTCCTTTTAACTAATAGCTACACATGTGCGTTGTTTGCTTGATCAGATCGGAGGAAAAAAATTATAGAGAAGCTCCTCAACCGTGTACAATCTGTTCTCGACCAAATGTCTTCGGATGATTTGTGCCAGCCGTTTATTGGAATTGAACGTGTGGACAAAGTTGAATCAGTCTTGTCCTCGCCAGAGGTGAGACGTCTAGGTTTATGGGATTTGCCTGGTTCAGGCAAAACCACACTTGCTGGAAAGATATTTCACCGTATCTCCAAAAACTTTGATGCTGCGTGCTTTATCGAGAATGTTAAGAGTTTGCAGAAAGGCATGAATTGAACGGTTTGCGGAACTCTTTGCTATCCCAACTTCTTGAACAGCATGATGTTCAAGACCAAGCCCCTCCTATCATCTTCCGCAGCGAAATCCAACGGAAGCTAGGACGGAAAAGGGTTCTCGTCGTACTCGATGATGTTAGTGACGCAGGTCAGTTACAGGAACTGATAGGGGACTGTAGCCTCCTTTGTCAAGGAAGTAAGGTGATTACAACTTGCAGAGACCAGCAAGTTCTCAAGAACGTATGTGACCAAGTATATGAAGTCAAAGAACTGAATGACCATGAATCTCTTCAACTCATTAAGCTTCATATGTTTAAGCAAAGACGACCTACACCAGATCAGATGGACTTGCTGAAACAAGCCGTCAAATACACACAAGGCTTGCCATTAGCTCTCGTAGTCTTGGGTCGCAATCTTTTTGACAAAGACATAACCATTTGGAAGAGCGAGCTTGGAAAACTAACCAACATCCCGGATATGCAAATCATGAAGATTTTGAAGACTAGATTTGATGGGCTAGAAGATACAGAGAAGAGAATATTATTCCTTGATATTGCTTGTGTCATGGAAGGCTGGAATAGAGATCGTATTGAGAGTATACTGGATAAATGTGGATTTTATGCTGTAAGAGGAATTGCTCGTCTTGTTGATAAGGCTCTGATAACCGTTTCAAACCGACACGAAATACGGATGCATGACTTGATAAAGCAGATTGGCCAACATATAGCTTCTCATGAAGGTATCAAAGAGACAGGTAGGCCTAGAAGGTTGTGGAGGAGGAACGAGGAAGTTGCAGATGTGCTAACAAAAACTCAGGTAACAAGAACTTCTTGTTTTGAAAATTTTCCATATAAGTTCAAGTCCTCAGGGGGTTCTATCCAACATCGAGTTTAAACCAATCATGTGTGCTTCTCTAAAAGTCATCGTTTCATGTAACTGCTTACTGTCTAGCGAGAAGAAGCTGTGAGACTGTTGTTGTCAATTCGCTGCAACTTATGCATGTAGCAACTTCTTTATGGTCATAATCACTTAACTTTCATGTCCATGATTAGAAGGTAGAAGGGACAAGGAACATAGAAGTCATATCAGTGGACCTGTCCACGGTTGCAAGTATCAAACTCGGGCCCAAAGTCTTCAAGAAGGTGCCAAGGCTAAGAATCTTGCGTTTTCACCATGCTGTTGCCAGAAATAACAACAGAATTTCCCTTCCGGAGGAACTCAAGTATCTTCCCGATGGATTGCGGTACTTGCAATGGGATCACTAGCCTTCGCCGTCTCTTCCGTCACAGTTTAATCCTGACAATCTTGTTGAACTTCGCATGGTTGGCAGCCATCTTAGACAACTTTGGATTGATGAAGTTGAGGTATGCAAGTGTAGTGAATGTTTGTTGAATTATTTTGATTTATTTTTGTAAACGTATGTGCTGGCTGCTTCATGGTACTTTCTAATTGTTGCAGCTGCCGAGCTTGAAATACGTCGACCTTTCTGGTTCCAAGAACTTGACCACACTTCCCGCCTTCAGAAACGCATTGAAGTTGGAGAAACTGCAATTGTCGTCTTGTTTCAACTTGAGAGGACTTCCAGATTCAATACAGAACCTGGTGGAACTCAAGTATATATATTTGGACACTGACACAAGTCTTACTGGGATTCCAGAATGCTCACAGTTGACAAAGCTGGAGACTCCACAACTGCTCAAAAATCAGAAATCTTCCACAACTTCCCCCAAATCTGATTGAGTTGTGTCTGGATATGATGAAGATAAAAGAATTGCCTCTATCAGTCGAGGCACCGTCTAAACTTCAATGCTTATCGCTGGTGGGCTGTGTAGAGCTTGAGAGTCTACCAAACAACATCTGTGAACTGAAACATCTTAAACAACTTAATATTAGCAGATGCCCAAAACTGTGGACTTATCCATTGCACAGCTTCTTGCCATCTGTGACTTGCATTAGTTCACTGATTGAATTGTTCTGTTATGGGTACAAGGGAGATGCACTACCTTCTTTGAAAGGTTTAGTGTCGCTCAAGCGACTGCTCTTGAAAGATTGCCATTTGAAGAGCTTACCAGAAGACATCAAGTGCCTCGAGCATCTCTCGACAATTGACTTGAACAATTGCAAGCGTCTCAGTTTTATACCCGAGCTTCCGCCAAGCCTGCATTACCTAGATGCTACTAACTGCATATCTCTGCGAAAACATGCCCACATTTCATTACCACGAGTTGATCTTGGACTTGGTTCACGATTACAATTGCACTTGATGTTTCTTAACAGCTTCCATTTGGAGCAAGATGCAAGGAACAATATCTGTAGAGATTTCTGGCTCAGAGTTCAATTCGTTTTGGGACGTTCATCTCTCTCTCTCTCTCGCTCTCAAATGCAGAGCACAGACTTGCACGAGTTTTTGGAGAATCTCATTCACAATCTTTTATCATACAGGTCCCTCTGGTGGAGAATATGCATCCATTACCATCAGAAACTGAAGGAAGATCAGTTGAAGCTGGTCTTTGCGTCCCGGGAAATGGAGTGCCAGAATTGGTTGGGTACTCCAAGATAGGATCTTCGTTACAGGTCAAGACCAACTGCAGGAGAAGACTCCATACCCTTCGATTTATCTTCTGTGCTGTTGTAGCCGTTCCCCACAAACTTACTTCAGGTCCAAGGCAGCTCACGGTTACCTGCAAATGGCTAACCAAGTCTGGAGAAAATTTTCAGTCTAGATGCCTCTTCACCTTCCGGTCGCTATCCCATAGAGAGCACACAATCTTATGGTGTGATGGCTTCAATCCCTCTCTGTTCTATTTCAACGAAGCCATGTTTCGATTTTCTGCTGCGGTAAGCGATTATAACGACAACACCGGATACTTGGATCTCGAGGATGTGGCAATTATGAAGTGCGGGGTTACTCCAATTCGCAGGAAGTTCATAACCAAGTGGTTTCCTGTGATTGAAGATGGTAGCTCCCTATCTGCGGAAAAAGAGTCAGCAGGCCTATAAAGAGATCAAACAAGAGAGAGCGTGGAAATGGTGACGAGGAACTGATAAGGAGATAAGTATCTCGGTTCAAATTACAGTAACAAACTCTATCTATGCTGTACCAACCTGATCTACTTTGGTATAACAAACCTGTTCTTACTGTTGTAACAATCCTCATCTGTTACGTTCAACCTCAAGCAGTGTTGTAGATAGAATCTGTAATAACTAGGACTCTTGTAACCTCTATTTATTGTACTCCACTGGTATGAAATGAATATACAGCAAATCTTTTACATAGTATCAGAGCTTATTGTGCTCTAACAAGCTGATTTCTGTTTCTTTCGATCCCTTCCTCTCTAAAGCTATGGCTGCCCAAAATGTCAACCCTCAATTCCAAATTCCCCACTTCTCTCAGAAATTGACCTTGACAAATTATATCTTATGGCGAACTCAAATCGAGCCAATGCTCCGTGCCCAGAATCTGTTTCACCATGTCAACGGCACGACCGCCCCTCCTTCTCCCACTACCATCGTAGCTATTGATGGTAGTTCAACTGAGACCACTGAGGTGCCCAACCCTGTGTACGCACCGTGGTATCAGGAAGATCAACGGATCTTGACTCTAATCTCCTTCTCCGTCTCGGACTCTCTTCTGCCCCAAGTCGTGGGCTGCCGCTCAACTCGTGAAGCCTGGGAGAGGCTCACTCGTGTTTATGCCTCTGGGTCCAGGGCTCATATCAAGCATCTGAAGACCTCCCTCTACGGACTCACCAAGGGGTCCGATCCATCGATGATTACCTTCAACGGGTCAAGGTGCTTAGAGACCAGCTTGCTGCTCTCGGACTTGAACGCATCCTGAACAGACTTGATGATGAGTATAGGCCCTTCATTCGTTCAATTGAGGCCCACTCGATCCTGTCTCCTTGGAGGATCTGCACGCATACCTTCTCAGTGAGGAGATGACTATTAGACGTCTCACACCCCAGCATGCTGAGTTGATTCCGTCAGCCAATTATAGCTCTCGTGGTCGAGGGGGCGCTTTTAGGGGAGGCCGCGACGGTCGGTCCTCTGGTGGCCGGAATTATTCTCGCCCGAATTCCTCTTCTGGTGGCTCGTCTGGATTGGGCTGGAAAAACGAATTCTCTCCAATATAAATGACAGATTTGTTGTCACAATAAAACGGAATTAGTCCAGTGATTGGAACCTTCATCTCATGTAGTAAATAACTTAACCAAGTCACCTCACAATTAGTTCCTGCCAAAGCTCTATACTCTGCCTCCGTGAAAGATCGGGAGATTGTAGGCTGCTTCTTAGCTCTCCAAGAAACAAGTGAATCGCCTAAGTAAACACAATATCCTGTCACTAAACGCCTTGTATCTTCACAATTACCATAGTCACTGTCTGAATATGCTTTCAACTTCAAATCAGACGCAACAAGATAGAACATCCTTTTCCTGGTGAGGACTTGATGTATTTCAGTATGCGATATACAGTTCGTAGATGTGGTTCACGTGGCTCAGTCACGAACTGGCTCAACTGTTGGACCACAAAACTAATATCTGGTCTAGTTGCAGTCAAATAAAATAACTTACCAACCAATCGTCTATAATGTGTAGAATCTTCAATGATCTCTTTCCCATCTACAGTAGTTTTGACAACTGGTTTACCATCATCAGAATAAGCGAGAATGTCGAGCAATTCACCATCTTCATTATTGAGATAACAATTTGCATCCACTGGTATTTTTTGAGGCTTGCAACCCAGATATCTGGCATCTTGAAGTATTTCTAATGCGTACTTCTTCTGAAAAATGTGCAGACCTTTGTCACTCTGGGTCACCTCTAAGCCGAGAAAAAACTTCAGCTGACCCAAGTCTTTCAGCTTTAAGGTCTGTTCCAAATGAGCTTTGACAGCAGAGCTAACGACAGTAGAATTACCAGCCAAAATGATGTCATCGACATAGACAAGCAAAATGGTGAAAGAATCTGGTCGATCCAATAGAAACATCGAAGGATCACGGCGAGATTGAGTAAAACCAAAGCTGAACAAAATGGAACGAAGCTTAGTGAACCACTGTCGGCTAGCCTATTTCAGACCATAGAGGGATTTCTGGAGCTTGCACACCTTGTTAGCATCGGCAGGAGGCACAACCAGTCCCTGTGGCAAGCGCATATACACCTCCTCGTCCAAATCACCATATAAGAAAGCATTATTAACATCGAATTGCTGTAAGAACCAACCCTTGCTGATTGTAATAGCTAACAGGAGGCGAATGGTTCCCATTTTAGCCACAGGACTGAATGTGTCAAAGTAGTCAATGCCCAAATATTGAGTGTAACCTTTGGCAATAAGATGCACTTTGTATCGCTCAATGCTTCAATCTGCTCTATGCTTGATTTTATAAACCCACTTACTACCAATTAACTTCTTACCTGATGGTAAAGTGATAAAGGTCCAGGTGCGATTATCAGCTAAAGCTTGGAGTTCAAGCTGCATAGCATCGATCCAACAACCTTCTTTGGTAGCCTGTTCATAAAATTTAGGTTCTATTTGGCTAGCAAGGGAGATACTAAAAGTTCTAGACGCTGAAGAAATATGAGAGAGAGTGAAATATGATTGAATAAGATAGACAATATTAGTACTGTGAGAAGTAGAGGAACTAGGAGACTGACCTGGAATGGAAGAACTAGATGGAGTCATGGAGTGCTGTGAGGGAAAAGGGTGAGCATAAGCTTGGAGGTAAGTAGGTAATGTCTTGGTACGGGTAGACCGTCTAAGAGATGGTTGAAGTGAGGGAGCTGGTGGAGTTGGTGGTGATGAAACAGGTTCAGGAGAGGAAACAGGTTCATGGGATGAAATAAGGTAAGCGGATGAAACAGGTTCAGGGGAAGGTGGTGAATGGGGCATAGAAAAATGCTCTGAAAGAATGTTTGCAGGCTCATCAGGTGATGAATCAATGTAAGATGTAGGAAGAGGAGTAGTAGGGGATGAAAAAGGTTGAGGGTTGTGGTAATAATTCTGCTGATAGGACCAGGAGTTTTTGAAAGGAAAATGGTCTCATAAAAGATCACATCCCTGGAGACAACCACATCTCGAGTCTCCAAATTGTAAAGTCGATATCCCTTTATGCCAGTAGGAATTCCTAATAAAACATACTGCTTGGCTCGAGGCTCAAATTTGGTCATGTGGGCACTAGGTGTAGCTGTATAACAAAGGCATCCAAAAACCCGAATGTGACTATAAGTGGGAGGCTTCTGGTGTAAAATCTTGAATGGTGTTTTGCCTTTGAGAGTAGTAGAAGGTAAACGATTCATCAAGTATACAGCATAGGTAAAGCCTGCACTCCAAAAATAGGTTGGGAGATGAGATTGAAAAATCAATGCTCGAGCTATGTTTGAGATATCTTGGTGTTTACGCTCGACTCTTCCATTTTGTTAAGGGGTATAAACACAACTAGTCTCATGAATAATTTCGTGTTCATTGAAATAATCTGTCATTAGAAATTCGCGTCATTGATCTATTCGTATCGTCTTAACCTTCTTATTGTATTGAGTCTCTACAAACTTACAAAATTGAGCAACTAATGATCTCACTGCAGACTTATTTTTGATCAAATATATCCAAGTAGAACGAGAATGATCGTCTACTACTGTCAAGAAGTAGGAATATCCATCATAAGAGGGTTCACTATACTTTCCCCATATATCCATATGCACCAACTCAAAGCAATCGGAAGCCATAGAAGCACTTATT
This sequence comes from Hypericum androsaemum, assembly GCA_963995505.1. Lineage (NCBI taxonomy): Eukaryota > Viridiplantae > Streptophyta > Magnoliopsida > Malpighiales > Hypericaceae > Hypericum > Hypericum androsaemum. Next base: position 589,261 of record OZ023190.1, on the reverse strand, counting down.
GGAAAAACTAGTCTCTTATGCCTAGAATAATATCATATATCACAATGATCAATCTCAGTAGAATGCACCAGAGGATCAGTCTTACTTATTTCTTGTAACCGCAAATGAGAAAAGTGGCCCAATCGCCAGTGCCAAAGGTCCAGGTTGGTGGTTTAGTTGGCTGCTGCTGCAAAAGTAGGATCAGGAGGTTGTGGTAAGGTAGAATTTGTGAGGTTTAGGATGTATAAGCCTTGGTTTGCCACAGCACTACCAATCATTCTCCCAGTGACTAGGTCCTGGATCAAACAAAAATGATGTTTAAAATTGAATTGGAAAGGAAAAATGGAAGTAAATTTACTAATAGATAAAAGATTGAAGCTAAAGCTGAGAACTAAAAGAACTTTGAAGAGATACAAATCTGGGGTGAGTTTAACAGTGCCAATGTGAGTGGCAAGTGCTTGTTGATCATTCGGAAGAGAGATCACTACATTCTGGACTGGGAAGCTCTCAACAAAAAATTGTGAGGAGCAAGCAATATGATCGAAAGCACCCGAATCTAGAATCCAGGTGCTGGCACATGTGGATATGGAACAGGCTCTAGATAAAAGCAAATAAGGTTTACCAGAAAAGGACGGTTGATGAACAGCATTCACGTGAGTGCTATCTGAAATTGGATTACTAGGAACTGAACACTTAGGCGCCTCTGAAGATTGTTAGAACAAGACCATCAAATTCTGATATTGCTCAGGGGTAAGACCAAGCTTGTCAAGACCTCGATTCAGCTGCTGCAATTCATCTAGAGAAGATTCTGCAGCTTGTGCAGACTCTGCAAAAGAAGAACTTCCTCCATGTGCAGATCCTGCAGAAGAAGCACTTCCTCCATTTCCACTTCTGGTATTAGTGAACTTCAAATTGGGTGGAAAGCCATGCTTTCGATAACATTTATCCATGATATGCCCTTCTTTTCCATAGTATGTGCATATAGGTTTCTTTTGATCATTCTAGAACCTCCTCTGATTGTTCTGACCATTATAAGACTTATGCATTCCAGCAGGTGCAACAATAATCGTAGTAGAATTGGCAACAACAATGTGTCCACCACCAGAGGTCATCTTATCAGATCCAAGCAATTGTTGCTCATGTTGTAATGCCAAATACAAAGTCTGGCTCATGCTAGGCAGTGGATCAATTAGCATGATTTGAGATCGTACAGTATCATAGTTATCATTCAGGCCTATCAAGAACTTAATCACTTGATCATGTTCCATATAGATTCGATTAGATCGAACAGCTGCACAGTCTGAAGATCCCTTTTCTTTATCAATACAGTTACACAAAGTGATAGGTCTGTACTGAATAAACTGATCCCATAAGGTTCTAAAAGAAGTAAAGTATTCTGTAACTAATAGTCCTCCTTGCTTAAAAACACTCAATTTCATTTGTAAACGAGCAATATGAATTGAATCTCCTGTACCAAATCTTTCTCGCAGATCATCCCAAACCTCAGTAGTAGTTTCTAGACCATTCAGACTTTGAGCTATGGAAGGTTCAATCGAAATAATAAGCCAGCTTATAATCATACTATTGCAACACTCCCATTCTCTATAATCAACATCATCAAACCCTAGAGGTTTAATAGATACATCTACAAGTGGCCATTTTCTCTTAGATCTAAGAGCTCTTGCCATATACTTACTCCAACTATGATAGTTCTGATTGTTCAAAAGTGGAGTAACAAGTACGGAGGTTGGGGTTTCACTTGGATGAAGATAAAAGAGTGACGGTTCACAAGAAATACCAGTAACATGTGGATTTGAGCTCGCATCACCAGGAAATGGTGGAAATGAGCTCGTGACCTGACGATCTCCTTGAGTTTGAGGATTCGCCATTAATGCCTGCTTGAAGCTTCGAGATGAGAGACGATCCAAAATGTGAGAAGAGCTAGAGCTTCTCTAGCTCTCTGATACCATAACAAATGTTAAGAGAAAAAAAATGTGAGCTTAGAACTGCATTTTATTGATTAGAGATCAGGAGAAGCCATGGGAGCTCTCGGAGGTTTCTTAGCTATATGAGGAAGAAGCAAATAAGAACGAATAACCGTTTTGCTTAGCTGGAAACTACTATCCTTTTCTATCACCAAGCTGACTTATTTATACTACTAGTCATATAACAAAATGACACCATTCACTTGTAGTATTTAGGAAAAGACTAAGTTGCCCCTCCTGGGCATATGCTTCGCACGTGAGCTTTAGCTCAGCTCATTTCCCGCACACCTATCTTCTTCTTCAAATATAAACACCACCAATGGCTAGTAGCCTCTTCTTCTTTAACAGTCTCCAATTGATGATGAATAGATTCATTTGTGAGCACGGGTAAGGTGTTTGATGGAAGTCCCATGAGAAGACTTGGTTTGATGAGGCTCGTAGGTTGTTTGACGAGGGAACAGATTTGGTCCCGGAACGAGTCATTCAGGACTGTTCTGGATGGCAGACCATTAGATATATACTGGGCGAACTATTTTATCCAACTCTTTTTATTCCGGGATGATTCCCGTGAAACTATTTTATCATAATTGAGTAGACTATTATATCATAACTATGCAAATAATTTTATCTTCCAGAACAATCCTGGCGCGTTTTACACATTTAGGGCTAAATTTAGTCCTGTTTGATGAGATGTCCCTGATCTCCGAAATTTTGGGTCCGGATCGTTATATAAAAATCAGAGTAACGGCCGTATCCTTAGATATTGGTCACTTTTTATCCTACTTTGATAAATGGTGTCCTAGTTTTTAGAACCATTTTCCGAAATTTCTTGTTCCATGGATTCCGAGTACAAACACTTTCTTTCCCCGTTGACTTGTGGAATCAATTTTGATGGTCCATAAAATTTATGTCTTATATCTATTTCTGTTATAATATCACGGACAACTGACTGACCCTAAATTCATTTTGGTTAGGTTCGATCTTCTAATAATAGTTTGATTCATTCTTATTTTATAATCAATTATCGTAAATTGTCAAAATGAAATTCATAACTTCACATGTCACAGCTGCAAGAAAGGCTTTCACCCTAACATGCCACTCTAATTACTGCTTCACGAGTTGGTACATCGCACAAACAAAACCTTATTTGTATTAAAAGTAATTGGTAATTGATGATATGGGAGCAATCAACCGTGTGGTTTGTGCCATTTGGACCTAATTATTGTGTGGGCTTCCACCATTGTACGTGGCGAGCTGCGTCTTGGGGGCAGGATAGAAGACCAGTAGGGAACTTAAGATGAACAGGTATATTGAACGACGGGAAAAACACATGGTCGCTTTTTTATATTTTAAATTTCTCCTCTGTGAGAAATTAGGGATTTTTAAGGTTTTTTTATGCATGCAAGTCGTCGTGCAAGACCTGCATATATAATGAATGGCAAGGAAATTACTATGAAACGATGCTAGTCGGGAAAGTTCCACGAACGTAGTGGATTCTAATTTTTTAGTTATTAAACTACTTTATTTTTTTTAGAATAGTTAGTAAACTACTTAAAGTTAAAACACGTGTTGACCGCCGGTAATAAGAATTTCGCGTTCTCACCTGAATTGTCGCAGTTTTCATACTGTACTTGATTTATTTTCTTCGTAAAACACTCGCTACATTTTTTTTGGGTGGAAAAACACTCACTACATTAAATAAACAAAGCATGGCTTATACAGGAAGCAAACGAGCAGTACCCACTAGAGAATAATAAATAAATAAAAAGCGTCCCAGACCTGACCGGCCCCACTTCACTTTCCTATTTTCTTTCCCTCTACCATCTCACTGTCCTAAAGCCAAACTAGGGATGACAGAAATACCCATACCATGAGGGTCGGACCCTATCCTTACCCTACGGGTTTAGGGTATGTTGACTTTGACTGGGTCTAGGGTAGGGTATGGGTATGGGTATGGGTCCATGTTTAGAGGTAGGGTCTAGGGTTGGGTATGAATCCATAGCTAGACCCTGTGGGTCGGACCCTACCCTTACATTTTTACCATATTTTAGACTCTACCCTAATTAGACTCTAGTTAGACCATTGTTAGACCGTATTGATAATATATATAATATACTTTACCCTTGTTAGACCCTAATTAGACTTTACCGTATTGATGTTTCGTCAATTTTCTATTGAATATTGATGTGTAACGTAGTAGATGTCTTGAATTTATTTAAATTTTTTATATAAAAATTAAGTTTTGATTAAAAATTATCAAAATGCAGAACGTTAAAGGGTCGGACCCTGCAGACCCTGTAGACCCTGGGTCTCCAGGAGGGTAGGGTATGAATCTAACAATAAAAAATTTATAGGGTCGAAGGTAGGGTATGGGTCCATCCAAAAAAATTAGGGTATGGGTAGGGTCATATCAATACCCTACCCTACCCTACCCATTGCCATCCCTAAGCCAAACAAAACCTCTAGGAAAAGTAGAGCTCTCTCTCTTCGTTGGGAAGCCTTCTACCCTTGTGGTGTCTTCTTCCTTATCTATGTCCCTGTTGCGTCCCTGCTCACCTCTTCCGCCTCGCCGTTCAGTCTCGACTCCCCAGGACCCGCTCGCCCTCACCCTGTTGGAATAAATATTTATTTAATGCATTTGGCCCAAGCTGAAAAGGCCAAGCTGGAAAGCTCAAGCTGAGGATGGGATTACCACATCGAAAATTGCAAGGAAATTTTCCCTATTTATAAGGAGAAGCTCCAAGCTGGTGTAACATTAAATGTTCCACCTGAAAAGCTGACCGAGTCTGCCTGCGAGGATGGTGCGAAGCACCATCCGAGCACGAGCACGTGCGTGCGCAGATCGCAATGGGCATTTTTTGGCGCACTTGGTACTTCGCATGTGTGCATCGTCGCGAGGAGTGCGAGCGTTGGCCTGTCCCTCCGAACAGTCACAACCCGATCTGGGCGCACCTGGAAGAATCCAGAATGCCAGCGAAGAGCCACGAGCGCAGCCAGCCAGCCTGCTGGCCGAACGGACGCGCCCCTTTGAAAGTGCCTGACAGCCATTCGGATTCCAGTCATCCTTACCTATAAATAGGCCTTCTCTCTCATTTGCATCTCACCCCACACCTCATTGCATAAGCATTCATTAGCAATAGTTATTCTTCTCTCCCTCTCTCTCAAGAAAGTTTCGAATATCCAAGGTTCGCCCGAAGCTTCGAGAATCGTTGTGCTACGAACTCGGAAGCAGCCTAGTCATTGTATCTTGGGGATGATTGCCTCAGCCTGTAAGCACTGAATACGGGGCAATCTCGTTTTACGGAGAAAGAGTCTAACTCTTGCCTTGACTTTACTAGATCCTAATCAAGTACACCACCTCCGATAATCAACAATCGTAAGACGAGATATGTGTACTTGAAGATGGCATCAACAAGCTCAGCACTAGTGCCAGCGGTCCTGGGAACTGTCCACGCCGAGTTCAACGGTACCGAGTTCAAGAGATGGAAATAGAAGATGCTGTTCTACCTGACAACGCTCAACCTGGTCCGATTCTTGAAGGAAGAGGCTCCGAAGGTGGCGAAAAATGAGGCTGATCCACAGAAGTTTAACGCCCTCGATGCATGGAGTCACAGCGACTTCCTATGTTGTAACTATTTCCTGAATGGCTTAGAGGACACCCTCTACAATGTCTATGCAGGTACCAAGACTGCGAAAGAATTGTAGGACTCCCTAGAGAAGAAGTACAAAATGGAGGATGCAGGGATGAAGAAATTCATCATCGAAAAGTTCCTCAACTTCCAGATGGTGGACTCCAAGAAGGTCATAGACCAAGTCCAAGAGTTGTAGCTGATTCTACACGAGATTCACACCGAAGGCATGTAACTCAGCGAATCCTTCCAGGTGGCTGCTCTAATCGAGAAACTACCCCCTCTGTGGAAGGACTTCAAGAACTACCTCAAGCATAAGAGGAAGGATATGGGACTGGAAGACCTGATTGTGAGACAAAGGATCGAGGAAGACAACCGAAAGTCCGAAGTCAAGACCGGCAGGACCAACTCCGAGGCTAAGGTACACCTCGCCGAAGGTGGTATGGAAAGAAGAGGAAGAAACCCGGGAATAAGCAGGAGAAGCAAGTGCCAAAGCAAAAGAAGGCTAAGAAGATCAAGGGCAATTGCTTCAACTGCGACAAGCCCGGTCATATAGCCAAAGATTGTCGCCTGCCTAAGAGGGACGACCGTGAGAAGGCAAATCTGGCCGAAGACCTGTCTGAGCTAGACTTATCCACCGTAGTGTTTGAAGCAAATCTGGTGGATAACCCAAGGGAGTGGTTCATTGACACAGGGGCAACCCGACACATCTGTTCAGACAAGGAGATATTTTCGACCTATATTCCGATCAACGGACGAAAGTTGTTTATGGGTAACTCCGCGACTTCACCTGTGATCGGATTAGGCCAGGTGGTACTGAAGCTGACCTCTGGAAAAGAGCTGGCCCTCAAGGATGTTCTGCATGTTCCAGACATTCGTAAGAATTTAGTATCCGGCTCACTGTTGAGCAAAGCTGGGATGAAACTAGTATTCGAGGCCGATAGGTTTGTATTGACTAAGGCTGGTACCTTTGTAGGAAAGGGTTACCTCGAGAGGGGGCTCTTTAAGATAATTGTAATAACTGTGAAACACGCCTTTAAAAGGCCTAATAAAGTTATCAATTCTTCTTACTTGGCTGAGTGTTCTAACTTATGGTATGATAGATTAGGACACGTAAATTTGAGCTCACTAAGAAAGTTAGTAAGTTTAAATTTATTGCCTAAAATAGAGTTGACCCAAACAATAAATGTGAAGTGTGTGTAGAGGCAAAAATGATCAAAGCACCTTTTCACTCAGTGGAAAGAAGTACTGCACCTTTAGAGTTAATTCATACCGACATATGCGATATGAAACAAGTGCAAACTAGAGGTGCGAAAAAATATTTCATCACATTTATTGACGATTGCACGAGGTACTGTTACATACACCTCTTGAAAGGAAAAGACGAAGCTCTAGAAGCCTTCAAGAGTTATAAGAATGAGATTGAAAATCAACTTAGCACTAAAATCAAAATGATTCGAAGTGATAGAGGGGGAAAATATGTAGCTCCGTTTGAGAAATTCTGCCAACAACATGGCATTATTCATCAGACAACTGCTCCATACTCACCTCAATCAAACGGCGTAGCTGAGCGTAAGAATCGAACTCTTAAGGAGATGATGAATGCTATGTTAATTAGCTCGGGCTTACCACAGAACTTGTGGGGGGAAGCTGTGCTATTAGCTAATCACATTCTAAACAAATTGCCACACAAGAAAAGGGACAAAACCCCATATGAATTATGGAAAGGGAGAAAGCCTTCCTACGGTTACCTTAAAGTGTGGGGGTGCCTAGCAAGGTAGAAATACCTCCACCTAAAAGGGTGAGAATAGGACCCAAGACCGTTGATTACATCTTTATCGGATATGCCCACAACAGTAGCGCATACCAATTTCTAGTGCACATGTCTGAAAACCCTAAAATTAACGAGAAAATGGTCATGGAATCAAGGAATGCAACATTCTTTGAGAATATCTTTCCTAAAAAGGAAACGAAAGAAGTAAGCTCAAACAAAAGAAGTTATGAAGCTACACAAGGCTCTGATCAAGGTGCTGAGGAACCTAGACGGAGTAAGAGGACCAAAGTAGCCAAGTCGTTTGGTCCAGATTTTCTAAATTACATATTAGAAAATAAACCTGGAACAATCCAAGAGGCATTATCTAGTCCGGATGATCCTCTCTGGAAAGAAGCTATCAATAGTGAGATAGAGTCCATCATGCAAAACCACACGTGGAAAATCATGGATCTTCCACCAGGTTGCAAACCTTTAGGTTGCAAGTGGATCCTTAAAAGGAAATACAAAGCTGATGGATCAATCGATAAGTACAAAGCTTGGTTGATAGCTAAAGGGTACAAACAGAAGGAAGGATATGATTTCTTTGACACGTATTCACCGGTCACAAGAATCACATCTATTATAGTGATCATAGCTGTCCCAGCACTCTATAACCTCGAGATACATCAGATGGATGTAAAAATAGCTTTCCTAAATGGAGAATTGGAAGAGGAAATATATATGGAATAACCTGAAGGGTTTGTTGCCCCCGGACAAGAACATAAAGTGTGCAAGCTGGTCAAGTCACTGTACAGGCCGAAACAGGCGCCGAAACAATGGCATGAGAAATTTGACAGAACAATGATGTCAAATGGCTTTAAGATCAATGAGTGTGATAAATGTGTATACATTAAAGGCACACCTGATGCTTACGTAATTGTATGTCTGTATGTAGACGACAGGCTAATCACGGGAAGTAGTAATGATCTTATTGTAAAAACTAAGGACATGTTAAAGAACAACTTTGACATGAAAGATATGGGTCTAGCTGATGTCATACTGGAGATTAAAATCTCTAGGACGACTGAAGGAATTATCTTGTCACAATCTCACTACGTTGAGAATGCACTCAAGAAATTCGATGCTTCTGACAAACCTCCGACTAAGACTCCAGTAGACCTGAGTCTACACTTAGCTAAAAACAGAGGTGACCCAGTATCTCAACTGAAATATGCAAAGATCATTGGAAGTCTAATGTACTTAACAAATTGTACACACCCTGATATTGCATACTCAGTTAGCAAGCTTAGTAGATTCACGAGCAATCTAAGACCAGACCACTGGCTAGCTCTGAAAAAGGTTCTAAACTATCTGAAACATACCAAGAACCATGGCATACTTTATACTAGGTATCCAGCTGTATTGGAAGGATACAGTGATGCGAATTGGATATCGGACACTAAAGACTCCAAATCCACTAGTGGTTATGTGTTCACCATAGGTGGAGGAGCTGTGTCCTGGAAATCCTCTAAACAAACGTGCATAGCTCGATCTACCATGGAGTCAGAGTTTATAGCACTAGACAAAGCTGGGGAAGAAGCTGAATGGCTCAAAAATTTTCTAGAGGATATTTCGTATTGGAACAAGCCTGTGCCTCCTGTATTGATACATTGTGATAGCATGTCAGCAATCGGGAGAGCACAAAGTACTATGTACAACGGTAAGTCTCGACACATCCGTAGGAGACATAACACCATTAGACAATTGATCTCAAGTGGAGTAATAACTATTGATTATGTAAAGTCCAAGGACAACATAGCTGATCCTTTGACGAAAGGAATCAACAGAGATCAAATGTACAATGCAGTAAGGGGAATGGGGTTAAAACTCACACATTAAAGGATGTTCATAGCGGTAACTCAACCATGATGAGTGAAGATCCCACAAACTTAGTTCAATGAGACAACTAAGTTATGGATGGTTCAGATGAATACTTGGAATCCGTCCCATTCTCAGAAGCTACCCAAGTACGAACCTGCAGAGATGTGGTAAGATTAAGCGTCTACGCTTTTAATGATTCCTATACCAAAAAAAGGTGGAGTATGGCAGGATACTCCTAATGGGAGATCACCTATATAAGTGTGAAGTGAGGCCGCTTCAAAAAGAAAAAAAATACTTATGAATCCAAGATAAGGTCTATGGCCGAAACGGACACAACGCGAGAACCAAAGGATATTAGAAATATCATTGTGTAAATGTTATTGTCTTGGTTTACATAAAAAAGTTGACCAGTTCAAGACATCGCGTTCACTGAGCAGCAAGTAAATCCAATAACATCTTACTAAAGAAGGTTCAAAGCCGTAAGCTACCTATCTCGATGCAATGATATTTCGTCGGAACTTTCTTAAAAGTGTCAGCATGCATTAATCATCATTCATGTGGGGGATTGTTGGAATAAGTTCTTATTTAATGCATTTGGCCAAAGCTGAAAGGCCCAAGTTGGAAAGCCCAAGCTGAGGATGGGATTACCACATCGAAAATCGCAAGAGAATTTTTCCTATTTATAAGGAGAAGTTCCAATCTGGTGTAACATTAAATGTTCCACCTGAAGAGCTGACCGGGGCTGCCTGCGAGGATGGTGCAAAGCACGAGCACGAGCACTAGCACGAGCACGCGTACGCGCTCGCGCATAAGCACGCGCTCGCTCACGCACTCGCGCACGAGCATGCGCACGCGCACACACTCACGCACGAGCATGCGCACGCGCACGTACGTGTACGCATAGCGTATTGGACGCAGGTCGCAATGGGCGCTTTGTGGCTCATTTGGCACTTCGCACGTGGAACATCCAGACAGCCGAAGGGTTGCGAGATCCCTCGCGAAGGAGTGCGAGCGTTGGCCTGTCCCTCCGAACAGTCACAACCCGATCTGGGCACACCTGGAAGGATCTAGAATGCCACCGAAGAGCCACAAGCGCAGCCAGCCAGCCTGCTGGCCGAACGGACGCGCCCCCTTGGAAGTGCCTGGCAGCCATTCGGATTCCAGCCATCCTTGCCTATAAATAGGCCTTCTCCCTCATTTGCATCTCACCCCACAACTCATTGCATAAGCATTCATTAGTAATAGTTATTCTTCTCTCCCTCTCTCTCAAGAAAGTTCCGAATATCCAAGGTTCGCCCGAAGCTTCGAGAATCGTTGTGCTACGAACTCGGAAGCAGCCTAGTCGTTGTATCTTGGGGACGATTGCCGCAGCCCGTAAACACTGAATACGGGGCAATCTCGTCTTACGAAAAAAGAGTCTAACTCTTGCCTCGACTTTACAAGATCCTAATCAAGTACACCACCTCCGACAATCAACACACCCTGCTCCGCTCAGCCTCGTCTCCACCCAGCTTTGCTCAGTCTCGCCTTCACCTCGCTCAGTCTTGCCACTCAGCCTAGCCCTCATCTCACTCAGCTCCGGAGCAGCCTCACCTCTTTCCGCTCAGCCAGCTCCGGAGCAGCTTCGCCTCTTGCCGCTCAGCCTCGCCTTCACTCAGAATTTGCTTAATTACAATATAGTTTAACAAAAGTCTACCTTACACAGGACCTCACAATATAGTATTACTAGTTTACCAATTCTTGGATGATGCAAGAACGCGGCGTAATTGTATAATTAAATATTAATCAGCAGGCGACCGAGTCTTTGGAAATTCCCTGTCTGATCGCTAAATTAACGACTTACAGCATCTTGTGGGTGGCTTCAGAAATATAATCAATGGCTTCTGATACTGTTCCACGGATAAAGCACGACGTTTTCATTAGCTTCCGAGGGAAAGACACCCGAGGGAACTTCACCAGCCACCTCCGGGCAGCCCTGGAGCGGAACGGTATCGATGCGTTTACGGACAAGGGGCTCACGGGTGGGGAGGAGATCTCACCCACGCTCTCCACCAAGATCTCCGAGTCTCAAGCATCCGTGGTGGTCTTCTCTCCAAACTACGCCGACTCGAGGTGGTGTCTGGATGAACTGGTAACGATCATGGAGTGCAAGGCTGCCCGCGGCCAGACTGTGCTGCCCGTGTTTTTGCAAGGGTTGCAGCCAACTCATGTCCGAAAGCAGACGGGCGCTTTCGGTGATGGGTTTGGGAGGCTTATCCAGGATGCTCGGTACGTGGATAAGGTGAAGGGTTGGCGGCGAGCTTTGAAGCAAACCGCCGATCTCTCCGGCTGGGCTTCGGACCAAATGTAATTCTTCTTCCTCACAATTCCTCTTCGCTTCAATAGATATGCTTCACTAGAAATCTAGGCACGTGCTTTTGACTTGTTCAACTCCATCGACCGCATATAATTCTCTCAAGGTTCTTCACTTGCTTCTCCTCTACTGTCAGTGTAACTCATACAATCTGTCTCTGTTCCTTTTGACTAACAGCTACACTTGTTTGATTTATTAGATCGGAGGAAAAAATTGTAGAAAAGATCGTCAACCGTGTACAGTCTGTTCTCGATCAAATGTCTTCAGATGATTTGTGCCAGCCATTTATTGGAATTGAGCGTGTGGACAAAGTTGAATCAATCTTGTCGTCGCCAGAGGTGAGACGTCTAGGATTATGGGGATTGCCTGGTTTAGGAAAAACCACACTTGCTGGAAAGATATTTCACCGTATCTCCAAAAATTTTGATGGGGCATGCTTTATCGAGAATGTTAGAGAGTTTGCAGAAAGGCACGAGTTAAATCGTCTGCGTAGCTCTTTGCTCTCCCAGCTTCTCGAACAGCATGATGTTCAAGACCAAGGCCCTCCTATCATCTTCCGTGGTGACATCCAGCGGAAGCTAAGAAGAAAAAGGGTTCTCGTCGTACTCGATGATGTTAGTGACTTAGGTCAATTACAAGAATTGATAGGGGATTCTAACTTCTTTCGCCCAGGAAGTAAGGTGATTACAACTTGCAGAGACCAGCAAGTCCTCAAGAATGTATGTGACCAAGTATATGAAGTCAAAGAACTGAATGAGGATGAATCTCTTCAACTCATTAAGCTTCATATGTTTAAGCAAAGACGACCTACACCAGATCAGATGGACCTGCTGAAACAAGCTGTCAAATACACACAAGGCTTGCCATTAGCTCTCGTAGTCCTGGCTCGCAATCTTTTTGACAAAGATATAGCCATTTGGAAGAGCGAGCTTGGAAAACTAAGCAATATCCCGGATTTACAGATCGTGAAGATTTTGAGGACTAGCTTTGATGGACTAGAAGATACAGAGAAGAGCATATTCCTTGATATTGCCTGTGTCATGGAAGGCTGGAATAGACATCGTATTGAAAGTATACTGGATGGTTGTGGATTTTATGCTCTAAGGGGAATTACTCGTCTTGTTGATAAGGCTCTGATAACCATCTCAAACCAACACGAAATACGGATGCATGACTTGATAAAAAAAATTGGCCAACATATAGCTTCTCATGAAGGTATCAAAGAGACTGGTAGACCTAGAAGGTTGTGGAGGAGGAACGAGGAAGTTGCAGATGTTTTGACAAAAACTCAGGTAACTAAGAATTTCTTGCTTCGGAAAATTTTCTATACCAGCTCAAGTTCTTAAAGGTTCTATCTAACACGAGCCAATACTGAGTTTAGACCAAATATCTATGCTGTTTTAATACTCACCATCTCATGTAATTGCTCACTAGCGAGCAACAAGAAGCTGCCAGTCTGTTGTTGTCACTTCGCTGCAACTTATGCATGTAGCTACTTCTTTATAGTCATAATCACTTAACTTTCATGTCCATGGTTAGAAGGTAGAAGGGACAAGGAACATAGAAGTCATATCAGTGGACCTGTCCACGGTTGCAAGTATCAAATTGAGGCCCAAAGTCTTCAAGAAGATGCCAAGGCTAAGAATCTTGCGTTTTCACCATGCTTTTGCTAGAAATAACAACATAATTTCCCTTCCGGAGGAACTCAAGTATCTTCCCGATGGATTGCGGTACTTGCAATGGGATCACTACCCTTCGCCATCTCTGCCGTCACGCTTTAATCCTGACAATCTTGTTGAACTTCGCATGGTTGGCAGCCACCTTAGACAACTTTGGATTGATGAAGTTGAGGTAATGCAAGTGTGTGGTGAATGTTTGTTGAATTACCAATTCTATGCTTCCCTTTCCATATCTGCAACCATAAACTGAAATCTTTCGCATCCAAGTTAGTGAGGCAGTGCAATTATGTTGCTCATAGCTTAAAAATACAATACTTAGCACACACTTCCCAACGTGACAAGGTTCCTTCTGCGATCACTCTTTTGATTCATTTTTGTAAACGGATGTGCTGGCTGCTTCATGGTACTTTCTAATTGTTGCAGCTGCCGAGCTTGAAATACGTCGACCTTTCTGGCTCCTCGAACTTGACCACACTTCCTGCCTTCAGAAACGCATTGAAGTTGGAGAAACTGCAGGTGTCAGCTTGTTTCAACTTAAGAGGACTTCCAGATTCAATACAGCACCTGGTGGAACTCAAGTATATATATTTGGACAATGACACAAGTCTTACTGGTATTCCAGAATGCTCACAGTTGACAAAGCTAGAGACACTCTCACTCTACAACTGCTCAAAAATCAGAAATCTTCCACAACTTCCTCCAAATCTTATTGAGTTGTGTCTGGCTATGATGAAGATAAAAGAATTGCCTCTATCAGTCCAGGCACCGTCTAAACTTCAATGCTTATCGCTGTTGGGCTGTGTAGAGCTTGAGAGTCTACCAAACAACATCTGTGAACTGAAACATCTTAAACAACTTAATATTAGCAGATGTGCGAAACTGTTGTCTCATCCGGCAAATTTCGATGATGTAGTCTCTCTGGGCATGGATGGGAGTCCATTGCACAGCTTCTTGCCATCTATGACTCGCCTTAGTTCACTGATCGAATTGTTCTGTCATGGGTACAAGGGCGATGCACTTCCTTCTTTGAAAGGTTTGGTGTCGCTCCAGCGACTGCTCTTGAAAGATTGCTATTTGAAGAGCTTGCCAGAAGACATCAAGTATCTCACCCATCTCTGGAAAATTGACTTGGAAAATTGCAAGCGTCTCAGTGTTATACCCGAGCTTCCACCGAGCCTGCATTACCTAGATGCAACTAACTGCATATCTCTGCAAAAATATGCCCACATTTCATTACCACGAGTTGATCATAGACTCAGTTCACGATTACACTTGCAGTTGATGTTTCTTAACAACTTTGATTTGGAGCAAGATGCAAGGAACAATATCTGGAGGGACTTCTGGCTCAGAGTCCAATTCGTTTTGGTACATTCATCTCTCTCTAACCCTAGGTGTGCTCAAATGCAGACACACAAACTTGCATTGACAATCTTTTATCATACAGGTGCCTCTGGTGGAGAAGATGTACGGTGAGGGGCGTACAAATATGAATCCATTATCTTCAGGAAGATCAGTTAAAGCTGATGTTTGCATCCCGGGAAATGAAGTGCCAGAATTGGTGAGGTACTCCTCCGGGATAGGATCCTCATTACAGGTCAATACCAGCTGCAGGAGAAGACTCCTCCTCCATCCCCTTGGGTTTATCTTCTGTGCAGTTGTGGCTGTTCCCAACCACCTAACTTCAGGTCCGAGGCAGCTCACGGTTACCTGCAAGTGGCTATCCAAGTCTGGAGAAAATCTACACTCCAGATGCCTATTCACCTTCCGATCGCTATCCGATAGAGAGCACACGATTTTATGGTGTGATGGATTCATCAGTCCCTCTGTATTCTATTTCAAAGAAGCCATGTTTCGATTTTCTGCTGCGGTAAGCGATTATAACGACGAAACGGGATGCTTGGATCTCGTGGATGTGGCAATTGTGAAGTGCGGGGTTACTCCAATTGGCAGCAACTTGGAAACCAATTGGTTTTCTGTTGTGATTCAGGATGGTAGGTCAAGCCCTGTAAAGAAATCAGAGAAGAGGAAGGGTGGAGATGATGAAGAGGAAGAGCCTTCCACCCATAAAAGAAAGAAAAAACCAAATCGCAGAGAGACATCAACAGCAAACAACGAACCATGAATGAATGTATGTATGATGCAGGTAAGGTGTTTGATGAAAGTCCCACGAGGGACTTGGTTTCTTGTAACTCGCTCTTGGCTGGTTGGTTATGTTGCGGCTGAGATGAGATGAGATGAGATGTCTGTCACCTATAGCCCTAAATCTGTTTTCTGTTATATAATTAATTAATATCACGTCGCGGACAAATTCATAGTGCCCAGGTTTGATTAACGACAAAGGCTTTTTTACTTCATAAACGTCGAATTTGACAAGTTATGTAATGATCAATGACCTTACTTCATCAATATACAATTTACTAATTGCTGTACATCAACTTCAATTTGTATTCTAGAACACACTTAATATTGTGTATATATGTAAACACCAATTGCTGCAATACTCAATTGAATCAGAAAACCTTTCACGTCCCTCAGCTGCAAAGTTCAATGGATTGCTTATGTGCTGAATGATCTGCAGATTCCTATCCAAGGTACAATCTCATTGTTTTGTGATAACAAGTCGTCAATATACATTGCTGAAAATCCAATCTTTCACGGGCGTACAAAGCACATCGAAATTAATTGCCGTCAACCTAGGGAGAATGTGCAGAATGGTTTGATCAGGTTATTCCATGTTGACTCACATCAACAGACGACATATATAATGACTAAGACCAGGCGCATCCGCGCCTTTTAGGCGCCCCGCCCCGGGCCACGTGGAAAAAAAAATTAAAAAAAAAAAGATTAAACAAAAAGGGCGGTGCCCTCTTTATTAGTGGGGGCGAAACTCGCCCCCCTCGCCCTCGTCCCTTTATATTTTTTTTTACTTTTCTATCTAGTTAGTTATACTTGGTACAATATTATTCGTATAATAATTTTTTGGATATTATTTATGTGGTTAAATTTTTTTTGAATTATCTGTGATAAGAAATAATTATAATTTATATAAAAATTTGTATTTTTCAAATCTCTATAAATAGAGTCCAACACTAACATATTTTTACACACAATCTCAAATTCTCTCTACTTTTACACACATATTTTCTTGTTATATTATTTCTATTATGGATCCAAATGATCCTAATTTTCTAAATTTTCAACCATTTGGATCTTATAATCCTTCATCTTTTCCAACTTCCGAAGACAATCCGAACTCTGAATCTTTTTTTTACTCCCAGTTATCACCAAATCTTTCCCGAATTCCGATATATGAACACCGTAGCCCACCAAATATTCCACAAAATTTGGCTCACGATGTGGCCGGCAACAAAAAACCTGAAAAAGGGTCGTCAACTATTTGGAGTATTAAGGAAGACACTGTCCTAATTTCATCTTTCATCTACGTTAGCGAAGATAGGGAGAGAGGAAAAAATCAGAAGGGTACCTCGCTCTGGGCACGAGTGAGTGCTTTGTACCATCAAGCTCAAATAGAAAATCCGGAACAGATGCACGAAAGAAACGTGGAATCTATGAAAGGTCGTTACAAACGACTTAATGCAAGTGCACAAAAGTGGATTGGTGCATACAGGGAAGCATATAGTCGGAAAAGGAGCGGAATGAGCATGGCTGATGTTGAGACCGAAGCACAAACAATTTATGCAGGGAAGAGCAACAACAACAAGTTTAGTGACTTGGCTGTATTCAATGAAGTTATGTGTAAACATCCCAAGTGGCAACTACAACTAGATCATGATTCAACAAATTAAACTCCAGAGAATGAAGAGGATCATGTAGAAAGTGGTGGAAGCTCAAAAAGATCAAGGACCACTGAAGATGGTGAATATTCAGTCCCCTCCAACCCAGAAACTCCAGTCAGCGGATCATCATCAATTCCTCGTCCTATGGGTAGAGAGGCTGCCAAAAAAAGAAAAAGAAAAGGTAAGGCAGGTGATGACGTTACTTTAGAAATTCGTACTTTAAGAATCACCCGAGATAATGAAATTGAATTAATGAAGAAGAGAATAGAGTTCGAGCAATAAAAAGAGCCAAATAAAACAGAGCGAGTACAAAAAAAGGCTCAAATGAAGACTATGGAGATGAATCAAGTGATGTTGAATACTTTGCTTGCGAAAGAGCACTTATCCCCAGAAGATGAAGCGATGAAGCGCTACTTAATGTCTGTTTTGTTTGGAATGTGAATTTGTTCTTATGTAATGTAATTTGTTCTTATTTCATATAATTTGTTCTTATTTTATGTAATGTGTGCTTATTTTATGTAATGTGTGCTGATTTTATATTTTATGTAATTTGTGTTTATTTTATGTAATGTGTGCTTATTTTAAATTTTATGTCGCTTCAACTTTGGTATCCAATGTCAGTCCCCCCCACATGCTACTTGTTCCGTAGCTATTTTATGTCGCTTCAACTTTGGTATCCAATGTCAGTACATGCTACTTGTCCTGTAGCTATATATTTGGATTAATATCAAACTTAAACATACACAAATATCCTTTCAAATATCTCTCAATTCTAGATCAAGTTCTGGTTCAAGTTCCAGTGATTCATTCACCATTGAATTTGATGAATGGGAGGCACGAGTCTGTGACCAGAATCAACAAATTGATCACATACTCGAGGATATGCTCGTTGCCAATCAGCAAACGACTCCACCACCAAGGCGATTTGTCAATAGGGAACGCCAGGTTGGTGAGGAGCGCTTGATGAATGACTATTTTGTAGAGAGGCCAACGTATCCACCTGAAACCTTCTGACGTAGGTTCCTCATGCGCAGACCACTATTTCTTCGTATTGTGGAGGCGGTGAGTGCTTCAGATGAATATTTTCAACAAAGACGAGATGCTGCAGGTAGACAAAGTCTTTCAGCATTACAGAAATGTACAACAGCCATGAGAGTGTTAGCTTATGGGACATCAGCTGATGTCGGTGACGAATATGTGAGAATGGGTGAATCTACAACAAGGAAAGCTCTCGTGAAGTTCGTTAACGATGTCATCTCTTGCTTCGGTCCCGAGTATCTGAGAAAGCCCAACGAACAAGACTTGACAAAACTACTCTATGTCGGGGAACAACGTAGATTTCCGGGTATGATAGGCAGTATTGACTGCATGCACTGGGAATGGAAAAATTGTCCAACTGCATGGGCTGGACAATATGCAGGAAGGAGTGGGAAGGCAACAATCATTTTGGAGGCAGTTGCATCCTATGACTTATGGATATGGCATGCTTTCTTTGGAACACCAGGTACGTGCAATGATATTAATGTACTGGACCGATCTCCTGTTTTTACTGATGTCTTGGAAGGTCGAGCACCAAAAGTGAGTTACATCGTCAACGGTCGCCAAAATGATATGGCTTATTATCTCACTGATGGGATATATCCTGCATGGGCTGCATTTGTCAAGTCAATTACATCTCCGTCGACCCTAAAGTACAAGTTGTTCGCTCAACATCAAGAGGCTGCTAGAAAGGATGTGGAGCGAGCATTTGGAGTTCTACAAGCTCGTTTTGCATTCATTCGACGTCCATGTCTTCTTTGGGACAAGGATTTCATTGGGAAAATTATGATGGCTTGTATCATATTGCACAATATGATAGTAGAGGATGAACGAGATACATATCTCCATTATTATGATCCAACAGAATTCCTAAATGAAGAACAAGAAGAACTTTTTCAGTTCTCTACTGAACGCATCGGAAGCCTATCATCCTATATGACTGCCAGGGAAAACCTTCGCAATAGAGAAGCTCATAGCGCTCTCAAAAGCGACTTGATTGAGCATATTTGGCAAAAATTTGCCAATCCTAATTAATTATGTATTATGTAATTTGCATCTTCCGTATTTGTAATATATTATTTAAGACATCTCTATGTACTTTTAATTATTTTTCTCTAATTTTGTATTCCCACTTCGAGAAAAATAAATTTTTTTTACTTTGGCCAAAAAAAATTTCTTGTTATCTTAATTACGGAATAAATATTTACGTATATTTAATATAATTTTTATATAAACAAAAATGAAGTAGATAATATGTGGATGAGAGAGAAATTAATTGTTTATTCTGTGACCTAGGGTGGGGCAGGTTGCAGATGTGGGTAGAATAAGAGATAATTGGGTTGTGCTGATGTGGATGAGAGAGAAATTAATTGTTTATTCCGTGACCTAGGTTAAGGCAGGGCACGAATGCGGATGGTCTAAACCTGTTCCTCTGTCCTTGCTGGCACGGGATCTAAGGTGGATTTAGCGGCTACCAACAATTATGTCATAATTATTTGTTCCTTTACTTTTCTTTTAGAGAAAATTAGCAAATAAGGAAACTTCCTGGAAGGTACCTAGCTAGCTTGTATATAAGGACTCCTTTGTAACTATTTTTTTGGCAAGTGTGAATACACCATCACCTTCAAAATTATTTCTCTACCTCTCTCGTTCGAGTTTCTTCCTCGCGAGTTTTGAGGTTTTCATTCATGATTAATTAATAGAATAATTACTGTCAGGCCTCTAGTGTTTGGCATATTCGCTTCTCACTCAGTGTATTTTGACAATCGATTTAAAACTCTCCTTAGTTTAGTAAAATTATATTCTCAGGCCCACGACAGCGGCCTTTTTTCATTTTTTTTATGGAAATAAATTTCTACCCTTGCTCCGGTCAACTAAAACCACCGGTCATCTTTTCTGGTCGTTTTTCCCGGTGACCAAAAATTTTTGGATGACCAAAAAATTTCCCTTCTCCGGGGAGACCCATGGAAGAATTCAAGAAGAGTAAGTTTTTCCTCCACCTCTACAGTCCAAATCCAAGAAGAGCAAGAAGCAATAGAGCGTTTGGGAATCACATGGACGAATCCGGCGAGACCCATGGAAGAATCGACGCCCTAATTCAAAATCACAAACCCAAACTCAAGGTTCCACCAGTCCAGCATCGATTGGGAAGGGTATCCCAGATCGACTATTATCCCAGATCGATTCCCATCGTCGTTCGTTCAGGTCGGCGACGTGAGGGTTGTTCTCCCCGATCCGCTTGTCCTCGAAAATTGAGGCCTTACCGCTCCGCTCGTACTCCTTGAGCAGCGGCGGGACCAGATGGACTCGAAGGGGTTGTCTTTGGGAGCCGAGGGAGCTCCTCCCTTCACCTTCTTCATAGCCACAGTATCCGGTGCCGTCCTATTGCTCTTCTTCTTCTTCGGCTTCTCCTTCCCTGGTTTCCCCATTTCTTTTCATTCGCAGCTCAACCGCCTTCGCTTTCCTCTCTTCTTCTTCTACTGGCTCCCTCTTCGGCTCGACGACGACCAGGGACGATGGAGGAGAGAGAAGAGCTCCTCGTTCTCACGACACCCACAATGGGCCATTTCCGGTCAAGCGAGGAGGTCGGCGCAGGTGAGCTCGGCGGCGGTTGAAGATTTATCAGCCGTAAAAGAGATGTCTTCTTTTTTTTTTGCAAGGATATTTTTGTTATTTACAAAAATAAGAAAAAATTATGTTGACGTTAGCGAGGAGCTTAAAAGTATAATTTTGTAAACTAGGATAAATTTTTAATCGATTGTCAAAAGACAGGAATGAAAAGCAAATATGAAAAACACCAGGGGCCGATAGTAATTATCCCTTAGTTAATTGCTGATCTGTTTCCCTGTCCCGCCCGGCAAATATCTGAAATCGTTTGTCAACCTTTTAGAACTCTTTTTTCATTCTTCAATTTCAACTTATAAAAAAAATATCTTCAATTTACGGAAAAGTCTTTTCTTAAAGGTAATTTACGGAGAAGTCTATCCTAACGCGTTGTTTTGTATTTTGTACAAGTCTGAAATCTAGGATTGAGTATAGAATGAAAAATCAGGAAAAAACATGGAAAAGTTTCTGACATCACAAAAGCATTTAGTCCACCTAACATGTTGATATTTATATTGAGAAGTGAACATCATAACGTTTCAAACTTTTTTACTTAAGTATTACGTTTCTCAACTTTTTCCAATTTTGTGACGAGGTTTTAAATTTGACAAACTCTTGACTATGGTTAGTTTTTCTCCAATTAGCATTTTCATAGTTATTTATGTCAACGCTGCACCATATTTCTCTATTTTAAGCAGCATTGATGTGGAAAAGTTGAAAAAAAAAAATTAAATCATAATGGAAAGGTTTTGATATATTTGGGGAGATAAGAGATTCATGTGAAAATTTTATTTTTTCATGTTAGTGTCACCTAGGAAAAAGAATATGATGTGATCCTGTCATAAAAATGCTAACTGGGAAAAAAGTAAAAACTAACCCCGATTAGAAATTTGTGGTCTAAATTTGGCACAAAAATTAGAAAAAATTGAACCAACTTAATGTGTGAAACCACTCGACCAAAAAAAAGTGTGAAACCACGACCTGAACTTATTCCTTAATTTTAAGTGTTTGTTAGTTGGATGTATTGCCCTTGTATCATTTTTTTTAATAAGTGTCTTTCAGATATTAGACTTCGAGGATCGTAAGATATATAAAACTTATTTGGATATGCATCATATTTGATACGTGAAATTATAATGTGTTTGTCTGTGTTTGATGACGGGCTTATTGTACGAAATCCATTTCGAATTTTTGATTGTCCGTAACATTTTTTGGTTAGAATTTCTGCGTTGTACTTATCTTTATTGTAATATTAAGGACAGCATTACTTTTACTTTTTATAAGTTTAGTAGTTACTCCATTAGAAATCATTGACCTTAGTTATGAATAAAAATCATAACTTTAAAGGTCACAGCTGCAAGAAAGGCTTCACCCTAACATGCCACTATAATTGACGTTAATGATATATTGCTTCACGAATTGGTACATTGCACAAACAAAACCTTTTTACATTACAGTAATTGATAATTGATGATATTGGAGCAAATATCGAAACCCAGCCATTGTGGTTCTTGCCATTTGGACCTAACTCTTGCTCCCATCAATGACCCACCCCATCTGGCCTTGGCCCGCTTCTGGACACTGACCCCCTTGATGTCACCTTTGGTCTGAAGTACCCATCGACCGTGCTCCATTCCGGAGCATGCAAGTTCCGTCCACTACCTGGCCCCACCACGTGTTATACAATAGTGTCAGATATTTATTCGGAAAATTTTACTATCATTCAAAAATTATACAATGCTCAAAATTAGATTAGTTGATTCACGGATACCATGTGGTTGTACCAAACACACGTGATTTAGGTTTTAGGTTGATTAATATCTAAATTCTTTTTGGTAGGTAAATATTTTTTATTAATATAAATCTAATAAAAATATTCTTGTACTGGGGTAGGTTTGCAGTGCTATCGATAGTTCTCTTTTTTTCCGTTGTGAGTTTTTCTCAAAGAATTTTTTCACGATGGGATTTTTTAATGAGGCTAGCGACTGTAATCTATGCCTATTGGCATGGGAACGTGAGTAGAACATCTTAGGCTTTGGGTTTCACTTGGGACAAGAGTAGAACATCGCCAAGTATATGCGTCTTGGTTATGGCCTGTGTTTGTACCTGCTTTATTTTCAATAGTAAAATATACATATACCTTAAAAAAAAACAACCTAGAAGATATCTTCAATATAGCGAACAAACTCGCTAACCATCAAACACTCAAACTCATCACTCAACAAAGACGAAAATGGAGCGAGGAGATCTACGAAAAGTAGATCTAAATTCATCAAGGCCCATTTGCAACAAAAAAGGAGAGAGTGTCTTGATTGCACAAACTAATAGCTACCTCTGACTCATAGGTCCATTCGCGAACCATAAAAGAAAGTAATGCCCTGAAAAGGTATTGGCCAGCTGTGCTAAATTAATTATAATTTGTATGTAATAGTACTGCCGAAAGGTGCACAACAATAATTTGAGAAGTGCTAAGTAGAGAGGAAAGAGTACCATTTGTAGGAAGATCTTGAGGTGTCCTCACGGCGAGCTGCATCTGGGGGACAGTATAGAGGACCAGTAGGGTAATTAAGATGAACAAGTATATTGAACGATGGGTGAGAGACATGGCTACAGGCTATACACTGTATATGGCCTTTGTTAAGTGGATGGAAGTCGTTGCTCATTATCTGCATATATAACGGCTACGACCATATAAATAATTAACTTTTCTTTGATTATTCTCATTGTAATAAAATATGATTTTTAAAAAAATTACTTGAGATATGAATATTTATGTAACGACCCGTCTCAGACTACTCCAGATCAAACACGTTTAACTTTGGGATTCTCTTAACATGTTTGCGAGAAAATTTTGTGCATATTATTGATCTGGATAATACAAATCAAATCACTTAAATCTTCAAAGAGAACATATCATTTACAGGTACTACGTTTACACTCCTTAAATATGTGACGTCCTCGTCGATCCTGAGACTACTTCAGATCAAGTATGTTTAACTTTGAAATTTTCTCTACATGTTTGTCAGAAAAGTATGTGCATTTTGTTCGTATAGATAATTCAAGTCAAATCATTTAAGCATTTAAGGCAAAACATATCATTTATTGGGTATTACAATTTACTAATCTAAATAATTAAGATATCTATTTAGTCAAAACTCTATTTTTTATTGAATTTAATTCAAAATCGAAAATCAGATTGACGAATTCATTACCGGCCCATCTACGGTCTTTGTGCTCCCTGTTATGCCCAACGGATACGGCACAACCGATGAATTAATCAACTGCTTATCTGTTGATTCGTCCCCAAATATTTTAAATCGTTTTTCAAGCGATGAACTCATTTTCCAATCTTCAACTTATGGAAAAGTCTATCCTGATGCATTTGTTTTGTATTTTGAACAAGTCAAGTCGAATAAGACAGATATGACAACTCTTTTATTATTTATTTTTCAGTTTATAATTTGACTACTTTAGTGTAGGATTGCATTTTTTTGATAAGTAGATATTTTGCTATTAAAAGAGAATACACCATAGAATCAGAAATTTCACCAGGTGCGAAAGAATCAACTCTTTATATATTTCATCGATATAAAGTAAAAGATCTTGATTACAAATAGTTGTTGTAGTATTGTACCAATAAATTCACTCTCGGACATTGAAAATGATAGAATGAGTAATATCACTTTCAAAGACAATTGCATTACAACGTCGACAAGATCCCCATATATTATGGTACCAAAAAATCAAACCACACATTCCTAATCATTCCACTACTGACCCCACTCAATTAGAGAGTAATATCAATTTGTGCAAATTGTCACCACAGCACCACTAGACACCCGCCTTTCTCACGAAGTGTAGTCAAGGATTGAATTAGAGAGAGAGAGATTGAAGAAAGATGGAATGAAAAATTAGGAAAAAACATGGAAATCTATTGATGACTAAAAGTAATATCGTCGTAAACAAGATTTTTTGACGTCACAAAAATGTTTAGTCCACCTAAAAGGTTGAGATAGAAATTCAGAAATGAACATTACATCATTCCACATTTATGCAAGCTTATTTTCCCGTCAAAAATAAAATTGGATAAAAATCTTTGTTCAAAAATCATTACGAAGAACTTATTTTAGTACTATGTGATTTCACGAACTCTGATTTTAGAATATATAATTTAAAGATTCATATTTGGTCTTTAAGTCCCGAGTAGCCCATGCAGCTACCTCACTATTTGGCTGTCCTTACGAACTCCACATTATTAATTCCTAAAAATGTCGTTTGACATCCTATATAGATGTTCGTTGTTTAAGTCGTCATTGTCGTGATGTGTGACAAGTCCCGAAACTTGGATTGGGGAAGTTTAATAAAACCATCACGGACGCTGGCCAATCTTACGCGACAATAGAGACCCCGGTGAAATGAAGCTGGCCAAGGCCTTAATAAAACCATCGCTCCTCAACCTCCCACCAACCCGGACGCTGACCGTCTCCATCTTGGAGTCGCGCCTAGCCCAATGCAAGACCCTGGCCCACTTAAACCAGGTCGTATCCCAGGGGATCCTCACCGGACTCTTCAAGGACACCTTCGCCGCCAGCAGGATTCTCCACTTCTCAACCAAGTCCCTCGCGGGACTTTCATCGAACACCTTATTCATTCATTCATGGTTCGTTGTTTGCTGTCTTTCTGTGCTTTGGTTTTTTTGTTCTTTTATGGGTGGAAGGCTCTTCCTCTTCATCGTCTCCATGCTTCCTCTTCTCTGATTTCTTTACAGGGCTTGACCTACCATCCTGAATCACAGGAAGCCACTTGGTTTCCAACTTCCTGCCAATTGGCGTAACCCCGCACTTCACAATTGCCACAATCTCCGTACGGTCAATGAATTAAGGCGAGTTACGGACGTCATTAAGCTGTGCAATGGACTCCATCCATGGAAAGTCCATCGAGGGACTTTAAATCATCCGAGTTCGTTGGTAGCTCAAGCTGTTCAAGTTATTTCAGTTCAGAGATGTTTGGTGGTCTCAAGTTCTTCACACCATAACAACCAAGATTAACCGACGAGGGTGTTGCTCTAACTTAATCAAGAGGTTTTGAATTTGAATTATTTAGAATATAGCAGTACTAAATACTTGTTGGGAGAGTTTCAAAAGTCCCACCTTACACGAATGGATTAATTGGCTCAGGGAGTATAAACCAAAAAAACATATCCTGATCTCTAATCAAATCTTTGTAAGAACCAAAAACTCAATGCTAGATAAGTATTAAACACTACAGAACTGCTTTTTGAGAATTTTTCCTATGAGATAGTCACACAAAAATAGCCAAAAACAATGTTAAGAGTCTGTGTGTAGTTGAAAAGTCCCAAGCAAAATTCAATGGGACATTAAGAGGCTGTTCATCTACCTCTCCTTGAGAAGGCGGGGGATATTTGCACTTCTCTGGGACTGGAAGAGTCTACTTCAACCCACTACTGCTTTCCGCTGGGCTTGTATTTCGGTTGAGGATCAGGGACGTGAAAATGGGCTGGGACACCCTTGGTTATCGGTCCAATCTTTTGAAGGCTATTGTATTATCTTCATTCTACGTTTTGTTCATATTTGCTCAAATTATGATTTACTGTCGTAATTTGGGGAAATTTGAACCGGCTTTGCAAAACAAACAATGTATCGTGGAGTTGGAAAATAATTTTGTCCATGTGACACTATCGATGACATTTTTTTTTTACGGATAGGGCCCAGATTTGAATAGGGAGAGCTGGTCGATGCCGTTTTTCCGCTTGAGGCGGTCCTTGGGTGTTTTCAACTTAATTTATCCAAATTTGTCAATGTCCTTGTGTCTCAAACGGAAAATGTTTTGCTTCTATTTTATACGTTTTAAACCAAGTTTATCAAAATTGTGTTCAGCTATATGGTAATTAAGCAAAACTGTCTTCAGAAACATTCAAAATAGCATCATATTTCCAAGACAACGTCTAATGCACGATATTTCAAACAACGCACGTAGGGTGAACTTTCCACAAAAAAAAGCGTAGGGTGCATATTAATTCGATTCAGATCAGAAGCGGCTCAAACAAATGTCAATTCTAATTTATTCTTGAACGAATTTATCCCAAATTCACCAATTCTTGAACAAATATTCGATTCAATTTGTCGAATAATTCTCCAAATTATATATAAAATATAAAAAATACGATCAAATTTGAAAGAGTAATTAAAATTTTAAAATTCTTCTTTAGTCCTGTCAGTCCCCCTCACGTTCACTTTAGTCCCCTCGCGATTGGCAGGCCTCAGAATCCTTCTCCCCTCCATGCCCTGACTGACAACCGCGTCAGGGGATGCATATAATCGATAACAAGAATTGGTTTAAGAAGACACCGAAGAAATATACGACTTTCATGATAATTCACCTGGTGAAAGTAACATATCTCTAGGTGAATAGTTCTATAAAGATAAGAGAACTATGTAGGCATTGATTCTTTCAGATCTAAGGATACATAGATATTTTAATTTGATATATTGAGTGCAAGTTAGCGAGACTTTTTCCATCCAAGATTAGTTGCTTCCTGTGAGCGCGCTTAAAGGACAACTCAAAACCAAGGATAATCTGTTGAGAATCAGAGCCATTCCTCCACACTCCACAGGCTG
Source organism: Hypericum androsaemum (assembly GCA_963995505.1). NCBI lineage: Eukaryota > Viridiplantae > Streptophyta > Magnoliopsida > Malpighiales > Hypericaceae > Hypericum > Hypericum androsaemum. The sequence goes on along the minus strand of OZ023190.1, from coordinate 561,925 downwards.
CAATGTACGCTCTTTGTAACCAGGATGACGAGTCTTCTGATCATTTTTTCATCCATTGTAGTGCCATTGGCTGGCCGGCCACCATGGCCCTTCCCCCTCCGGAGCCGGAGGACCCTCCTTTGGTGTCGGCGACGCTCAGTCCAGCTGGTGGAGCTTAAAATCTCACCGCTGCCATAGACCCTTGTTCTGGGTCCACGCCCCTCAGCTCTCTCGACAGCTGCCCAACCTCTCATGTCGTGGGCCCTCTCTTCCCTCAGCCGTTGATGCCTCTTGCGAGGCCGATCAAACCGAAACCATTCTCTCGCGAGGCCTCTTAGCCCAGGAAAATCAAACAATCAGATCTCTTTTTTTTCTCTTCCTAAAATTGATCTTGAACAAAGACTAACTGAGAGGGTAGTAATTACTCGAGAGGTGATGATGCATATTGGTGCAGAATAGGATGGAGACTTCTGTTAAGCAGACTTCTGTAAAACTTTCAAGTTTGGAAGTTTCGGACCTACAATGATCCCATTCTTGGAAATACGGGTTGCCCATGGTGACATGATCAAGATAGTGTGATTTGCAAGTAAGAGAACTTCTTACTCATGCTATCTACTTCCCATGAGTGGATTAGTGCTCAATCTTGACCTTAAGGACAAAGTTTTGACAAATGTATTTCTCAAATAGTATGATATATTATTGTACTACTTGATGTAAATTTTGAGATATATAAAATTAATCTATTTAAAAAAATGGGTACATAATTAATCATCGAATATGACGTAACTGGTTCGAGATAATTTAATGTAATGTTTTCCACAAGCACGTTCTTGACCAAAAAAACTCCCGTCTTTTCACAAGTGTTGAAATTAATGTTTTCCACCGACACTTGTATATCTTTTATAAGTAGATTTTTATTTCAATAAAAATTTCTTGCGTGTTAAATTTCTAAGATTGTAACTGTGTTGCAGAAAAAAAAATGAAATAACTTAGGATGGATTGGAATGGTCGTCGCTCCAACAAACTGTAACTTTGTTAAAATTCTATGAGAAACAATTTTAATCTTCTTAATAAGAGATTTTTCAACACATCTCATTTGGCAAAAATTTTACTTTAGCTCTCGAGACGACGTTTACAATAACAATTAACCATATACAACCCGTTTTTATATGATATTCCAATCTTTATGTTCAATACAAAAAAAAAATTTAAAGGTACAAACAAAATTTTAATATGAAATTAATTCACTTAAAAATTGAAGTCCACTACGTTCTGCTGTTAATGTAGAATTGTCCGACTAGCATCATTTCCTAGTAATTTCCTTGCCATTATATATTCAGATGGTGCACTACTGACTTCCATGCATAAAACGACTTAACAAACCCTAATTTATCTCAAAAGGAGAAAAAGGAAACAAAGGACATAGTTAGTTTCAGCCATGTCTTCCTCGTCTTATTATTCAATACACTTGTTTTCCCTACTGGTCCTCCCCCAGATGCAGCTCGCCGCGAGGGTGCTTCAATACGTTCTTCCAATTGGTACGCTTGCTTATTTATCAACTCACAAATAAACGTTCCTTTCAGATTTTGTTCTTCACCATTTTTTTGCGATTATGTGCAAGAATATAATCGTTGTACAGCAGTGCACACAGGTAGTAGTGGGAGGACATACCTTTCGTGTTCGGGTCCTGTGCGCAGGCGAGCAAAGAATGGTGGAGGCCCGTAGTCCAAAATAATGCGAAAGCTGCATAACCATTTGTGGACTCCCATATCAATTACAAAATAATGCGATATTAGAATTTGATCCCTTCCAATTCAAACTTAGAGACGCACCGTTTCCATCCAACACACTTATGTTGGTTTACTCAAATTAAAGTGACAACGTCCTTTATTATATTTAACAACCACCACCAATGTTATATTATGCGACAGTAGAGACCCCATGAAATGAAGCTGGCCAATGCCTTAATAAAACCATACCTCGCACCAACCCGGACGCTAACCGTCTCCATCTTGGAGTCCCGCCTCATCCAATGCAAGACCTTGGTCCACTTCAACCAGGTCATCTCCCAAGCGATCCTCACCGGACTCTTCAAGGACACTTTCGCCGCCAGCAGGATCCACCACTTCTCCACCGCCTCGCCCTTAGTCCCGATTCCGTGCTCCGTCTCCATCTTCGCCCGCGTCGAGTCCCCCAACGGATTCATCTACAACACCATGATGCGCGGGGGCGGACCCGGGCGGGCCCTGGGTGTGTACCGGCTGATGCTGGAGAAATGCGAGCCGCCTGATGGGTACACGTACCCGATACTAATCGAGTCGTGCGCGGTTGTCGGGTGGGAGTTTGGTGCAGTGCCATGTTTGGAAGGTGGGTTTTGTTTCGGATGTTTATGTCAGGAACAATCTGATCGGTATGTAGGCAGCTTGTGGGAACATGGGCGGTGCGGGTAAGGTGTTCGATGAAAGTCTCGCGAGGGATTTGGTTTCTTGGAACTCGCTGTTGGCGGGTTACGTTGCGACTGGGGATGTGGAGGAGGCAAGGCGTGTGTTTGGGGCGATGCCGGAGAGTAATGTGATCGCTTCGAACTCGATGATCATGTTGTTTGGGAAGAAGGGTAGCGTTGAAGAGGCTCGTAGGTTGTTTGAGGAGATGCCCCACAGGGACTTGGTGTCCTGGAGTTCATTGGTTTCTTGCTACGAGCAGAATGGGCTGTACGAGGATGCTTTGCACATGTTTATGTCAATGGTCCGGGCTGGTGTCTCTGTGGATGAGGTTGTAGTGGTGAGTGTTCTTTCTGCCTGTGCCAGTTTGTTATCAGTTGTCAGTGGGAAGTGGATCCACTGTTTAGCTGTTAAAATTGGGATTTGTTCTTATGTGAACCTTCAAAATGCTTTGATTCATCTGTACTCAGCTTCGGGAGAGATGGCAGCTGCTGGGAAGTTATTCAATGGGGCAGCCTGGTTGAACCTTTTTTCTTGGAACTCGATAATCTCCGGTTACCTGAAAAACTCAGACGTTGACAAGGCCAGGGACTTGTTTGATTTCGATGCCTGAGACAGATCTTGTATCTTGGAGTACAATGGTATCCGGTTATGCACAGCATGGTAGGTACTCTGACACATTGGCCTTATTCCACGAAATGCAGCTCCACGGGATCAAGCCTGATGAATCAACTTTAGTCATTGTAATCTCCGCCTGCACGAACATGACTGCTTTAGACCAGGGCAAGTGGCTTGATGCTTATATAAGGAGGAACCATGTGAAGATTAACGCCATTCTGGGCGCTACCCTTGTAAATATGTACATGTTTGGATGTGTTAAGAATGCCCTGGACGTTTTCCATGGCCTGGCGGAAAAGGGGGTATCTACTTGGAACGCTCTCATTCTCGGTCTGGCAATGAATGGGATGCCAGATAAGTCACTTGACTCATTCACGGAGATGAAAGCATGTGACATGCCCCCTAATGAGATAACATTTATGGCAGTCCTTGGGGCTTGTAGGCATATGGGTTTAGTTGATGAAGGGAAATGCTATTTTGACTCCATGATTCGTGAGCACAAGATAGAACCCAATGTCAAGCACTATGGATGCATGGTTGATCTTCTAGGCCGAGCTGGTAGACTAGAAGAAGCTGAACAGCTTATCGAGTGTATGCCCATGGTACCTGATGTTTCTACTTGGGGTGCCTTGCTAGGCGCCTGTAGGAAACATGGTGACGCTGGAATGGGAGAGAGATTGGGGAAGAAGCTCCTCAGGCTTCAGCCTGACCATGAGGGTTTCAATGTATTGCTATCAAATATTTATGCCTCTAAAGGTAATTGGGATGATGTACTCGAGATTAGGGGGACAATGATGAAACATGGGGTGGCGAAAACCCCAGGTTGCAGCATGATTGAAGCAAATGGAACAGTCCATGAGTTTCTTGCAGGAGATAAGGCACACTCGAAGATCAATGTTATTGAGGATTTCTTAGATGAGATAGCGAGGAAATTGAAGGTTGAAGGTTATTCACCAGACACGCGCGAAGTTTCTCTTGACATTGATGAGGAGGAGAAGGAAACTTCTTTGTTTAGACATAGTGAGAAGCTTGCCATCGCATTGGGCTCATCACTATTAGCCCACCAACACCAATTAGGATAATGAAAAATTTAAGAATATGCAACGATTGTCACAGAGCAGCAAAATTGGTATCTAAAGTTTTTGATCGGGAAATCATTGTGAGAGATCGTCACCGCTTTCACTACTTCAAGCAAGGTTCCTGTTCTTGCTCAGATTTCTGGTAGTATGATGGTACTCAGCAAATGTGTTTCTCGTACTTCATCAGATGGACCGTCTGACATTGAGATGATTCATATTCCTATCAGCATAATGTCACCGGCGGGAACACATTGGACGATGTATAAGGTTTGGGTCATGAGGAAAAAAAAACAACAACCTGTACTTTCTGTTCCGAAGTTGCAAGTGGAGACTTGTTAAGGATTGGCAAGTTCAACTCTGCAGATGCGCTGTATATCTCTTCACGCGCTTATTGGCCAATTGAGTTTTCATCTATCACCTTTGTAATTGCAGAATCTAGGCAACAAACATTATGAGCTTGGTTGTATAGCATGTGGATTACACTTGGGCCTACTTGATGAACAATAAAACATTTTAGCATCCACTGAACCTCCGTGAATTTTTAGAGTGCAGTGACTTGCTGATTGGTAGAATCAGAAGTAGAAGACAGCCAAAACCAGTGTATTGAAGCTCCAGACTTTCAGGCTGTGTTATAGTTCGAAGGGATCAAACCCTTGTAAGCTTTGTTCATAGACGGAAGGCAGAAGAGATTGAGGACAGCTTGTTGGAGATGGAGCAACATGTATGGCTTAGCGGGTGATGCTCATAAAGCCATAATACTAGTAGAAGGTACAAAAGTTTTTTTTGCTCTACTATTTTCAGTCATACATCTCACCAAAATCCAATGGCTCATTCTCCTCCTAAAATCTCACCAAAAGTATCTCCTAAAGGGTCTCGAAGTGCTTCTCCTACTTTTGTCTCATCGCCTAAAATAAGTGAAATTCATGAACTTCCAAGGCCCCCTGCCAACTCATCTTCGAAACTTTCTAGGCCGCTGGGTCTGGTTGGTTATTCAGCTCCGTTAGCACCTAAAAGGCATCTTCTTGCTTCTGTAAGTAAACCATTGATGCCTAGTGCAGCATCCCCATAGATGCCTGAAGAAGGTACAAAAGTGTTTCATCGTAGCCTCTTTCATCCGGAATCCAATCCATAAGCCACGATGGAATTTGCTCAGGATAAATGTTGAAGTTGTTGATGGCTTCCGTTGAATATTCTTCAGTTTTATATCGGTATATCTCATTGGTCTTCTTCATGTCCACCCAATAGTATTCCCTAATGTGAAATGACAGTGCACTGAGCCTGTTGTTGATGGGACGGCCTGGACCAAATTCTTAGCTCCGTCATTTACAGATAGCATTTCTCGGGAGCACCTCAGAGCAGAATAAAACAATGCCTGTGGGACAAACCCTTCACAAGTCAATATGATATACAATGTGATTGAGCTCAGCAATAACGAGTGCCATACCTAGATGTATCTAACTGCATGTCTCTGCAAAAATATGAACACATTTCATTACCACGAGTAGATCTTGGATTTAGTTTGCAATTACACTTGCACTTGAAGTTTCCTAACTGCTTTGATTTGGAGCGAGAAGCAAGGAACAATATCTGGAGAGATTTCTGGCTTAGAGTTCAATTAGTTTTGGCACATTCATCTCTGTTTCTCGCTCTTGCAGACTTGTATGCTTTTTTTTTTTAGGAGAATCTCATTTACAATCTTTCATCACACAGGTCCCTCGGGTGGAGAAGATGTACGGTGAGCAGCGCACACGTATGTATCCATTACCTTCAGAAACTGAAGGAAGATCAGTTGAAGCTGGTCTTTGCATCCCGGGAAATGGAGTGCCAGAATTGGTTAGGTACTCCAAGATAGGATCTTCATTACAGGTCAAGACCAACTGAAGGAGAAGACTCCATCCCCTTCGATTTACCTTCTGTGCAGTTGTAGCCGTTCCCCACCAACTTACTTCAGGTCCGAGGAAACTCACAATTACCTGCCATTGCCTATCCAAGTCTGGAGAAAATTTGCATTCACGAGGCCGCTTCAGGTTCCAGTCTCTATCCGAAAGAGAGCACACAATCTTATAATGTGATGGCTTCAGTCCCACTCATTTTTTTTTGGCGAAAAAAAACCCGAGATATATTAAGAAAATGAAAACGTACAAGACGGAGACAGAAATAAAAGAAACCTAAGACCTACCCCTGCTGATCCCACAAACTGAGCAGTCAAAGGGGTGGGTTCCCAAGATCAAAAGATCCTGAGGGAGCCTGAGACTCTAAATCCTACTCCGCAGAAACCCACAGGCCGGGCAGTCGGAGTGACGTCCCCTACCAACAGGCAGGAGAAACGTCGCCTATCAAACTATCCCAGCGGACAGTTCCACTCATTCTTATTTCAATGAATCCGTGTTTCAATTTTCTGCTGCGGTAAGTGTTGATAAAGGCAACACGGAAGACCAGGATCTCGTAGGTGTGGCAATTGTGAAGTGTGGGGTTACTCCAATTGGCTGGAAATTCGGAACCAAGTGGTTTCTTGTGATTGAAAATGGTAGCTCCCTAGCTGCGGAAGAAAGAGTCAGCATCCCTATAAAGAGATCAAACAAGAGAAAGCGTGGAAATGGTGGCGAGGAACAACCGTTCAGCCATAAAAGAAAGGCTCCGAAGCATGGAATGACATCAACAACGAGGAAGGAAGCATGAAGGCGGGTCAATTTTTGGTCTAAATTTGATCGCGATGGGGACTAGCTCGACGAGGTTGTGGGAAGTCCAACATGTTTTATGTTTGAAATTAGCCATAAAACAGCCAAGGTTGGCAATGGGAACTCTATCAAGCTAAGGAGCTTTGAAAGTCTGCAGGGACTTAGGTCTGCAGCCAATTTCTCTTGGCCTGTTGTATTACTATTTCAGAGGAAATTTATTTGTTTTCTAAAAGAAAAGATTATCTGGATCTATATTAAGCACTTATTCACAAAGTCAACTGTGGCAATTAAAATATTAACATTTTCTATATACTTCCGGCCGATAAGATTTCAAATCCAATAGGACTTACTTTATCACTTCCAACAATACAATTCTATTCCATTTCCCAACTTAACAGAATTCGTATTTCAATTTCAGTTCTGCAGCTAATTATATATATTGATTCCTGCATAGCTGTACAGAAACTAGCATTCAGAGGATGATGCCAGTCCACCAGCTTTTGTCTTAAAAGAGAGTCGATCAAACAAAGTAACTATGAAACCAATGGGAGTTGGTTTTTGGATCACTTGGAACATATCTTGGATTTAAGTCATAAGAATGTAAAACAAGCTATTAAGAACATCCATCTCTAAAATAGGAATCGACAAGTCCAGTAACCAAAAACATCACTAGCTTACGCTCTGACCCGAGTAGCATGGGATACGTGAAAATCCTGTGTGAATTAGCAATGACCAGCACGAATATTAAAACATAAAAAAATACCTGTTAAAGTATGTGATTGGAGCTTTCGTCGACATGAGCATGTCAACCAAGTTCCGAACAAGTGGGGGGACTACTGTCTACTTGTCATTTGTAGACTTTTCTACCCATTGACTTCCTTAGAGGACCAGGATTTGTGCGTGAACGCCACATCGAGCATGAGATTTAAACTTCAACTGAACGCGGAAACCCAACCATTGACTTTAACAAGTTAGTGGACAATGACTTCTATTTTCTTGCCCATGGCTTCCCATGCAAGTCATACTCCTCCACAACTTTATTCCTTTTTTGGAAAGTCAGAACTTAATTATATTAGTTTGACATATAGTCTCAGCCTCGACCATCCAATTCTAGATTACTTTCTCTCCAAGAGTTACTAGCCACTGACTTATGGCATCTGTGTTCCTCTGATTCTTTGTTGATCACTTCACGAACTTACTATAATCAATGGCTTCCGATTCAGCTACACCGATAAAGCACGACGTCTTCGTAAGTTTCAGAGGCAAGGACACCAGGAAGACCTTCATCATCCACCTCCGGGTGGCCCTGGAGAGGAACGGTATCGACGTGTTCACGGACAAGGGGCTCAGGGCAGGGGATGAGATCTCTCCCACGCTCTCCAACAAGATCACGGAGTCTCAGGTGTCGGTGGTGGTTTTCTCCCAGAACTACGCCGACTCTAGGTGGTGTCTGGATGAGCTGGTAACGATCATGGAATGCAAGGCAGCCAACAGTCAGACGGTGCTGCCCGTGTTTCTGCAGGGGGTAGAGCCAACCCACGTCCGGAAGCAGACCGGTGTTTTCGGGGATGGTTTTGCCAGGCTTATCCAAGATGCTCGGTACGCGGATAAGGTGAAGAGCTGGCGGCGTGCTTTGAAACAAGCTGCGGATCTCTCCGGATGGCCTTCAAACCAGATGTAATTTCTCAGTCCTCTTCACATGCTTTTGTCTCGTACGATCTCTCTGTTCCTTTTGAGTTATAGCTACTGACACTTGAAATATGTTTGCTTGATTAGATCTGAGGGGAAAATTGTAGACAAACTCCTCAACCATGAAAAATCTATTCTGGGTCAAGTATCTTTGGATGATTCATACAAGCCCTTTATTGGAGTTGAGCGTGTGGACAAAGACGAATCAATCTTGTCCTCGCCTGGTTCAGGCAAAACTACACTTGCAGAAAAGATATTTCACCGCATCTCCAGGAACTTTGATGGTGCATGCTTTATTGACAATGTTGGAAAGTTTTGCAGAAAGACACGAATTGAACCGTTTGCGCAGCTCTCTGCTCTCTCAACTTCTTAGAAAGCATGATCAAGACCAAGGCCCCCCTACCATCTCTCGTAGCGACATCCAAAGGAAGCTGAAAAGGAAAAGACTTCTTGTCATACTCGATGACGTCAGTAACGCTCGTCAATTACAAGAACTCATAGGGGATTGCAGATTCTTCTCTGCAGAAAGTAAGGTGATTGCAACAAGTAGAGACCAACAAGTTCTTAAGAATATTGTGTGTGACGAAATATACGAGGTCAAAAACTTGAACGAATATGAGTCAATGCAACTCATCAAGCTTCATATATTCAAGCAGAGGCAGTCTACACCTGATCAGATGGAGTTATTGAAAGAAGCTATCAAATACGCGCAAGGGTTGCCTTTGGCTCTTGTCGTTCTGGGTCGCAACCTTTTCGACAAGGATGTCACAATCTGGAAGAGCGTGCTGGCAAAAATAAGCGATATCCCTGACCTGGACATCATGGAGATTTTGAGGAGCAGCTATAATGGGCTGAATACACTGAGAAGTGTATATTTCTTGATATTGCTTGTGTCATGGAAGGCTGGAAGAAAAACCGTGTTGAAACTATACTAGACAGCTACAAATTATATGCTGCAAGAGGAATAGACCGCCTCATCGATAAGGCTCTGATAACCATCTCAAATGACATAATACAGATGCATGACTTGGTAAAACAGATGGGCCAACATATCGCTTTTCGTGAAGGTATCAAAGAGACCGGTAGACCAAGAAGGTTGTGGAGAAACGAGGAAATTGCAGTTGTCCTAACACAAAATCAGGTACAGTAGTTGAGGAATTTGTTGATTGCAGCTTGCCCGTGTATTTACTGCTTAATGATCACAAGCTTTGATCTTTCTTATGTCAATGGTTAGGAGACAGAAGTGACAAGGAACATAGAAGTCATATCAATCAACTTGTCCAAAGATGCAAGTATGAAGCTGAGGTTCAGAGCTTTCAAGAAGATGAGTGGGCTAACAATCCTGCGTTTCCACGGAGCTTTACAGAAAGCAGCATAATTGCCCTTCCGGAGGGCCTCAAGTATCTTCCCGATGGATTGCGGTACTTGCAATGGGATCTCTACCCTTTGCCGTCTTTGCCGTCGCGGTTTAATCTCGAGAATCTTGTTGAACTCCGCATGTTTCAAAGCAACCTTAAACAACTTCGGACTGGTGAAGTTGAGGTAACCAAACAATTACACAACCTAGTTTGGTTCCTATCTTCTGCTTTGCCATCTGCCAATGTCTAACTCGTTTTATTACTCTGAACATGTCGCAGCCATGCCTGCCGAGCTTGAAACACGTCGACCTTTCTTTTTCGAAGAAGTTGATCACATTTCCGAACTTGGAGACACTGACTGTGTCCTTCTGTGATAATTTGAGGAGCATTCCAGATTCAATACAGTACCTAGTGGAACTCAACTATATTGATTTGAGCTATACCAAAAGACTTACTGAGCTTCCAGAGCTATCACAGCTGACAAAGATGCAGACTCTCCACCTCATGGGCTGCTCCGAAATCCGAAATCTTCCGCAGCTTCCACCAAACCTGATCAAGCTGCATCTGTCTTCTACCAAGATAAAAGAATTGCCTGCTTCAATCCTGGGATTATCTCAACTTGAAGAGTTATGGGTCAACGACTGTAAAGAGCTCAAGAGTCTACCGGACGGTATCTTTGAGATGAAACATCTTAAACAAATTGACCTTAGCGAATGCCCGAAACTGTTGACTCTTCCATTGAAGAGCCAACCACCATGCAGTGATCGCTTCAGCACTCTCACCGCATTAGATTGTTTAGGTTACAAGGGCGATGCACTACCTTCTTTGAAAAGCTTAGTGTCGCTCAATCAACTTGACTTGCGAAGGAGCAACTTGAAGAGCTTACCGGAAGACATCAAGTACCTTACCAATCTATGGGAAATCGACTTGTCTGATTGTAAGAGTCTAAGCTTTATACCCGAGCTTCCACCAAACCTGCTGAGCCTAGATGCATTTAACTGCACATCTCTGCAGAAGTATACCCACAGGTCATCAGCGGGAGTTGATTGCGGACTTGGTTCACGACCGGATCCCGATGAATATTTGCATTTGAACTTCGGTAACTGCTTCAATTTGGAGCAAGATGCAAGGAACCAAATCTTGAGAGACTTCTGGCTCAGAGTTCAATTCGTTTCGGTAATATTCATCTCTCTCTCACTCAATTAAGTGCACACAGACTTGCACTTGCCTGTGTCTCATTCACACTTCTTGTGCATCACAGGTTCCTCACGCTGAGCTGCACAAATCTCTTCCGTCTTCAAAAACTGAACCGCTAGGAGATGTTTGTTTGCCGGGAAATGAAGTGCCGGAATGGTTCAAGCACTCCGAGGTGGGATCTTCATTACAAGTCAAGACCAACTCCCGGAGAAGACCCCGTCCTCTTCGATTCATTCTTTGTGCAGTAGTAACTGCTTCCCTCTACAATCATACGCACGATAGGTGGCTTGTAGTTACCTGCAAGTGCCTAACCAAGTCTGGAGAGAACTTTTATTCAGAATGCAGCTTCGACTTCAGTTCTGAGTCGCTTCAACCCCAAAGAGAGCACACGATCTTATGGTGTGGCGATTTCGGCCCCTCCCAATCTTACTTCAACGACGCTGTGCTTCAATTTTCGGCCGTGATACGGTTTCCGAGCACCATAGGCAGGGATTCGGAAGACGATGCGTCGATTGTGAAGTGTGGGGCAACTCCGGTCGGGAGGACGTTTGTTAGCAAGTGGTTGCCTGTGATTCTTGATGGTAAATCCCCAGAAAGAGCCGGCCCTGTGAAGAGGAAGCATGGAAACGACGAAGAGGAACAGCCGTCCACCCGTAAGAAAGAAAAACACCAAAGCACGGAAAGAGATTAACAGCAAACAAGGAACCATGAAGGCAGGTGTAGACCTGACCACGGTTCGAATTTGGACGAATTCGAATCGAATTTATTCGAATTCGAATTTATCAAAACATTAAACCATATTCAATTCTTCAAAAGATGAATCGAATACGAATTATGAACTTTCGAATTTGAATCGAATTATAATCGAATTATAATCGAATTCGAATTAATTCTATAATTTTAATACTTAATTAAAAAATTCTAAAACCTCTAATTTTTTTGGATATTTTGAATATTTTTGTAATATTTTCGAAAAAGTTTAAAAACTTTTGACCTTTTTTGAATTTTTTACGAATTCGAATCGAATTTGATATGAATTCAACTTGAATCGAATTCTCAAAACGAATTCGGATTGAATTTGCCGGTTTGACGAATTACAAAAAACTTGAACCGTATTCAATTCTTATCATGACGAATTCGAATCAAACTTTTTGACGAGTCGAATTATTGTCGAATCGAATCGAATTTTTCACGAATCGAATTAAATTGAATCACGAATCGGATTCAATTCATGGCCAGGTCTAGGCAGGTGACCGCGATGGGGACACTTTTGCCTCCAGCGGCTTCCTTGACTTGTCCACCGCCTCGACCTTTGTCCCCACCCGATACTCCCACTCCATCTTCGCCTGCGTGGAGGCCCCCCTAATGGATTCATCGCCTTCGGTTTTGATTCGGAAGTTTTTAACAGGAACAATATAATCAGCGTGTATGTGGTTTGGAGTAACATGGGCGATGCGGGTAAGGTGTTTGATGGAAGTCCCGTGAGAGACTTGGGAGTGGATTGAGCACGGAGTGAAGGAATCGATTCCGTACGGTTTGAAGTGAAAGGGGACCGCAGTGGCAAGTGTAGTTATGTGATAATGGCAAGTGCAGTTATGTGATAATGGCAAGCGCAGTTACGTGATAATGGCATGTGTATTTTTGGCAGTGGCAAGTCTCCGTTGATGATAATGGCGCGCATGGTTTTTTTCATTTTGGTCCCCCATATTTTAGCATTTTTGCAAAAAGGTCACACTAGCATGCGCAGTTATGTGATAGTGGCATGCACAGTTATGTGATATTGGCATGCACAGTTATGCGATAATGGCATTTGTATCCGGCCTGCGTTTGTGCGTGGTTTTTTTCATTTTGGTCCCCGTATTTTAGCGCGTTTGCAAAAAAGTCCCCGCGTGTCTTCATTCCGAACGGTTCGGAATCTGAGCATTCCGTGCCCAATCCAGACCCTGAGAGACTTGGTTTGATGAGGCTCGTAGGTTGTTTGATGAGATAGATGTCCCTGATCTCCGAAATTTTGGGTCATAAAAATCAGAGTAACGGCCAGATCCTTAGATATTGGTCACTTTGATAAATGGTGTCCTAGTTTTTAGAACCATTTTCCGAAATTTCCTATTGGTTGGAGAATCGCCAAGACCGAGTACAAACACTTTCTTCCCCCATTGACTTGTGGAATCAATTTTGATGGTCCATAAAATTTGAGTCTTATATCTATTTCTGTTATAATATCACGGACAACTGACCCAATCTAAATTCATTTTGGTCAGGTTCGATCTTCTAATAATAGTTTGATTCACTCTTATTTAATAATCCATTATTTTTTTTATAAGTAAAATTGTATTAAACCTACCAAAAAATAATTACAGAATAATTACATCAAAATAATCACCCGGCACTTTACTTTGTCAAAATAAAATTCATAACTTCACATGTCACAGCTGCAAGAGAGGCTTCACCCTAACGTGCCACTCTAATTAATGCTTCACGTGTTGGTACATAGCACAAACAAAACCTTCTTCGTATTAAAAGTAATTGGTAATTGATTATATTGGAGTAATCCACCGTGTGGTTTGTGCCATTTGGACCTAATTATTGTGTGGGCTTCCACCATGGATCGGGCTCCCATCTTTCTTGGGCGAGCTTCCCTTCACTACGGCCTTTGATGTCGCCTTTGGTCTCGAATACCGACCGGCCGAGATCCATTCAGGAGCATGGAAGTTTCGCCCAGTGCCACTACCTGGCCCCAATGCGTGTTAAAATTATACATACACTACACAATTGGTAAAATCATGTCATATATGTACGTATAATCTATAATATTACACAACAAAGATAATCAATCAATTTAGATTCGAGGAAGATAGTACCTACAAATTAATAAAATTCTAAATAACTTCATTGCCAGATGGTTAACCATGATGTTTAACATTATGCATATGAACCATGCCAAAAGAAACTATGACCGCTCCTGGTGATAAGGAATGCAAGAAGGGAGGACAATTTTCTCTTGTCCAGCATTGGGTACATTTTTTCTGTGTATAACTTTGCCTCTATTAATACAATACTTCAACTTATCAAAAAAAAAAGAAGGATGCAAGAAGGGAGAATACTGAGACAAAGATGCATGATCCTCCATGAAATAGGCGAGCATCAAATCGTGGGGGTCAGGTAAATAGGATGGTCTACAAGGCTGATAAAGAAATTTTGGTAGAAAAGAACTTTTTTTTAAGGTAAATTTTTACACCATGACATTGTCAAGGTTTGAATATTAGACCTCCTAAATATTTACAACGCCTTGTGATTGATAGAAATGGTAGAAATGAACTTTGAGTCACTTTTTGGAATTTGTACTTAAATAGCGTGTATTATAGTAATGTTTCGATATGTGTTTATCTGGTACCTTGTGATAAAAGAAAGTATGACGGAAAAAGTTATAGTAGTGCATAAAGGTGCAGAACAATAATTTGAGAAGTGTTAAGTAGAAAGCTATGAGTACCATTTGGAGGAACTACTCTCGCGGCGAGCTGCGTCTTGGGGGCGGGATAGAGGACCAGTAGGGAAACTAAGATGAACAAGTATATTGAACGACGGGAGAAATACATGGTTGCCTTTTTTTTTCTCTCCTCTGTGAGAAATTAGGGATTTTTAAGTTGTTTTATGCATGCAAGACGTTGTGCACGACCTGCATATATAATGAATGGCAAGGAAATTACTATGAAACGATGCTAGTCGGAAAGTTCCACGAACGTAGTGGATTCTATTTTTTAGTTATTAAACTACTTTAATTTTTTTAGAATAGTTAATAAACTACTTCAAAAACGTGTTGACCGTCGGTAATAAGAATGTCGCGTTCTCACCTGAATTGTCACAGTTTTTTAATACTGTACTGACTTCTTTTCTTAGTAAAACACTCTCTACATTAAATAAACGGGGCATGGCGTATACAGGAAGCAAACGAGCAGTACCCACTAGAGAGAGAGAGAAAAAACCATGGAGCCGGACCAAAAATTTGGTTCAGAACTGGATTAAAAAACTTATGGTCCGGTTTGGTTTCTCTATCTGATTCTCATTGTATGAAACTACAAAGAACCTGACCAAACTAATAATTTTTCAAATTGGGCTAAGTGCACTCATTGGATCCTTAATCTAACATTGAACTTATATGTTAAATAATTATGTAATGGGCTATCATGTTCGGTTGAACCTACTTGAAAGTGATCCAATAAGATTTGGATTTTGATGTGTCTAATAGGGTGTGGGACTTTAATGTGTAGAGAAATTAGATAAAATTACGGTTTTGTTATGAGCAAAATAGTAATTACAGGAATAAGGATTTTTCTTTATGAAAGTAGGGTTATGGTCTCCAGGTTAGACGAGCTCTCACACTACTCTTCCAATTGAGATTAAGGTTAGAGAAAATTAAAAGAATTCTCTAAGGCACGTTATAATCTGGAAGGCTAACATGTCTTCCTCGATCAAGTTCTTCGCTATGGATTCATGTCGTTTTCGTATTAAGTCTGTCATGATAATTTACATGAGATCTTGGATTATGAATTAAGATTATATATTACAACAAGTGGTATCAGAGCTTCTCATACTAAATTATTAAGATTTAGATTATTATGAATTAGTTGAATTCGGTATATTTTGGTCATGTCGTTTTTGGTTTAATTAATCGAAATTTTTGTGATCTTCTTCTCCGGATCATGTCGTAATTGGTTTCAATTAATTGATTCAGTTGAATTAGTTATTTCATCGATTATTTTGGTCATGCCGGAAATAAGTTTAAGAATTGGATCATTCTTCTCTGGATTCAGAACTAAAGGCATGCAATAGGTTCCTTTTGGTTTAGGAATTGAAGGATTAAGCCTGAAATCAAACTCAACGATTAAGGGTATTAATTTTAGCTTGTCGAAAATCAGAGAAGGGATTAGGTTTGTTCGATGTTACTGATCTGATAGGATTATGAACTGATCTGGCATGAATTAATTCCTTTGAGTTCTGGGTTTCATAATCATGTTTACGGATTATAATATTGGGTGCCTTTTCTAGTAAAATGGCCAGGAAAAGAGTTATTTGAAACTTGGTCTTGTTCTTTTCTGTATTTCCGGAAATAACTAAGTTTCTGGATTCAGTTTATTAACGTGCATGTTAGTGGACTTCTTGTTAATATAGTTTTACATTGTAATGGTTATTGCATATGCTAGGTGATTATTCTGATGTAATTATTCTGTAATTACTTTTTGGTAGGTTTAATACAATTTTATTTATATAAAAAAATGTAGTTCGAGAAAAATATAAGCTATTATATTATGTATTACTTATTCGGTATTTTCTTGAATATCAGTGTAATTTGTGTATTAAATTTAAGGACAAATTACTCTTAGGTCCTTGCATTATAATTTTATCACTCACAGGTCCCTGTATTTCGGAAATAGTGCATGAGGTCCCTGCTTTTTAGAGAAATGTTGGTCTCGGGTTCAGTCTTTTTTTTTCCTTTTTTGTTAGGGGTATTTTGGTCATTTTCATGACAAAAAAATTTGAAAAATCAAATGCTGACGTCAGCCAGGGACCCGAGACCAATATTTCTCTAAAAATCAAGGACCTCATACACTATTTTAGAAATACAGGGACCTGCGAATAATAAAATTATAATGCAGGGACATAAAGGTAATTTACCCTAAATTCAAATATGAGATTAAGGTGGATCTATTGACACAATATGTTACCAAAATGCCCTCTATTACGAAAATCAGAAGTGACAAGGAACATAGAAGTCATATCTATCAACTTATCCAAAGTTGCAAGTATGAAGCTGAGGTCCAAAGCTTTCAAGAAGATGAGTGGCTTAAGAATCCTGCGTTTCCACGGAGCTTTTACTGAAAGCAGCGTAATCGCCCTACCGGATGGCCTCAAGTATCTCCCCGATGGATTGCGATACTTGCAATGTGATCTCTACCCTTTGCCATCTTTGCCGCCGCGGTTTAATCTCTAGAATCTTGTTGAACTCCGCATGTTTCAGAGCAACCTTAAACAACTTTGGACTGCTGAAGTTGAGGTAACCAAACAATTGCGCAACCTTGTCTAGTTTTGATTTATGTCTAACTCGTTTGATTACTTAGAAATTGTCGTCGCAGCCGTGCCTGCCGAGTTTGAAACACGTCGACCTTTCTTTTTCGAAGAAGTTGACCACATTTCCGAACTTGAGAAACGCGTTGAAGTTGGAGACACTGACTGTGTCCTTCTGTGATAACTTGAGGAGCATTCCAGATTCAATACAGTACCTAGTGGAACTCAACTATATTGATTTGAGCTATACCAAAAGACTTACTGAGCTTCCAGAGCTATCACAGCTGACAAAGATGCAGACTCTCCACCTCATGGGCTGCTCCGAAATCCGAAATCTTCCGCAGCTTCCACCAAACCTGATCAAGCTGGATCTGTCTTCTACCAAGATAAAAGAATTTCCTGCTTCAATCCTGGGATTATCTCAACTTGAAGAGTTATGGGTCAACGACTGTATAGAGCTCGATAGTCTACCGAACAGTATCTTTGAGATGAAACGTCTTAAACAAATTGACCTTAGCGAATGCCCGAAACTGTTGACTCTTCCATTGAACAGCCAACCATCATGCATTGATCGCTTCAGCTCTCTCGCCGCATTAGATTGTTAAGGTTACAAGGGTGATGCACTACCTTCTATGAAAAGCTTAGTGTCGCTCAATCAACTCGACTTGCGAAGGAGCAACTTGAAGAGCTTACCGGAAGACATCAAGTACCTTACCAGTCTATGGGAAATCGACTTGTCTGATTGCAAGAGTCTAAGCTCTATACTGGAGCTTCCACCAAACCTGCTGAGCCTAGATGCATTTAACTGCACATCTCTGCAGAAGCATACCCACAGGTCCTCAGCGGGAGTTGATTGCGGACTTGGTTCACGACTGGATCCCGATGAATATTTGCATTTGAACTTCGGTAACTGCTTCAATTTGGAGCAAGATGCAAGGAACCAAATCTTGAGAGACTTCTGGCTCAGAGTTCAATTCGTTTCGGTATATTCATCTCTCTCTCACTCAATTAAGTGCACACAGACTTGCACTTGCCTGTGTCTCATTCACAATTCTTCTGCATCACAGGTTCCTCACGCTGAGCTGCACAAATCTCTTCCGTCTTGAAAAACTGAACCGTTAGGAGATGTTTGTTTGCCAGGAAATGAAGTGCCGGAATGGTTCAAGCAATCCGAGGTGGGATCTGTTGGGGTTTGGAGCCTGAGAAACGGTTCGGGACTTGATTGGATTGATTTAGTGCTCGGGGATGCTCGAGGATCATTCGGATCAAGGAACGAGTGGTGGTGTTCCCGTAACAGGTCACCCGAGACGGTACACGTCGTGCGTAGATGAAGCGGGGAGCAAGAACTGTTGAAGAGCTGGCGGGCGCCAGTCAACTAGCGGCCGCTAGTTGGCACTTGCGGTCGCAAGTCATCTAGCGACCGCTAGTGAAGAGTCACAGAAGCTGCTGTGCGAGGCCACTGGCGATCACCAGTTGATTGGCGGTCGCCAGTCTGGACGGAAAAAATTGCTGAACTTCGGACAAGTTTGCCCCTGCGTGTTGCTTTTGCTTCCTAGGTTTGCTGGCTCTATAAATACCCCTTACTCATTTGTAACCTTTGAAGAACAAGAATAGAAGAGAGAGAGAGTGGCTAGAAAGAGAAGAGAAAATTCTAGGTGAGTGTGGGTGCCAAAGTGTGGCATTTTCTTGTAAAGAGCAAGTGAAGCTCAAAAGGTTAGTGAATTCTCTCCTGGCTTGGTATGCCCCCAGACGTAGATCGTTGTGGATCGAATAGGATAATCAAATATCTTGTCTCTTGTGCTTTTCCTTTGGTTTCTTGCTAGTTCGTACTTCTCGTTGTGATTGTAGTTCGCTTGTGTGTCGTGGGTATTGCTTGGGTCCACTCCGATTCCCAACAATTGGTATCAGAGCTCGGGTTTAGAGCATGGTGGGATTGGCCATGATGGGTGAAGTGAAATCACCGGTAGAGAAGTTCGACGGCATGGATTTTGCCTATTGGAAGATGCAAATCGAAGATTACTTGTACGAGAAGGATTTGCACTCGGCTTTGGGTAAAAAGAAGCCAGACGAGATGAAGGAAGAGGAATGGAAGCTCCTAGAAAGCAAGGCCATGAGTGTAGTGCGCCTTTCGTTGTCTAGAAATGTGGCTCTACACACCGTGAAGGAGAAGACCATGAAGGACATACTAGAGACGTTATCTGATATGTATGAGAAATCCTCGGCGGCCAACAAGGTTCATTTGATGAGGAAGCTCTTTAACCTTAGGATGACGGAGGGGGCAATGGTGGCCAAGCATCTCAATGATTTCAACATGACGCTCTCTCAATTGAGTGCGGTAAAGATTGACTTTGATGATGAGATCAAAGCTCTAATCCTACTTAGTTCCTTGCCCGATAGTTGGAGTGGCACGGTCACGGCGGTGAGTGCCTCGGCGGGGAAGGTAACGCTTAAGCTTGATGAGGTGAGGGACTTGATAATGAGTGAAGAGATTAGAAGGAAGGAGTCTGGTGTAGCCTCGAGAATGGCGTTGAGCATGGGTAGTAGGGGGAGATTCGATTCTAAGTCAAGAGGGAAGAAGGAGCGGAGGAGATCCAAGTCCAAGATGAAGGGTGAGTTTAAAAAGGATAGGAGTTCCGTTCAATGTTGGAATTGCGAGAAGTATGGTCATTTTAGAGACCAATGCATGGCACCAAAGAAGAAGGATGACAAGTTGGCTAATGCCACGACGGAAGACCATGGAGAGGCTTTGGTTTTGAGCGTGGAAAGCCCGTTGGAAGCATGGGTGTTAGATTCGGGTTCCTCATTCCACTCTTGTAGTGACGCGAGTATGATGGAGAGGTACACCCCGGTCAACTTGGGTAAAGTCTATCTAGCCGACGATGAGGCTTTGGATGTTGTGGGTAAAGGAGATGTGAGAATCCACACTCCAAATGGATCAGTGTTGTTGTTGAAGAGCGTGAGGCATGTTTCAGAGTTGAAGAGGAACTTGCTATGCGTGGAGCAACTTAATGATGAAGGTTACACGGTGATCTTTAGTTGTAAGACATGGAAGATCACAAAGGAGCCATGGTGGTGGCTCAAGGTGAGAAGCAAGGAATTGTACACGACAAGGAACACCAATAGCATCAATCTAGTGTGAGCTACGGATGATGCAGGCTTATGGCATAGTCGCCTAGGCCATATAAGTGAGGGGGATGTGGGTGCTACACTCAAAGGGGAAGCTATTGGGCCTCAAGACTGTATATGTGGGTCTTTGCGAGGATTGTGTTCTTGGGAAGCAAAAGAGAGTGAGCTTCTCGAGAGGTGGAAAGCCCCGAAGGAGGAGAAGCTCGAGTTGGTCCACAGTGACTTGTGGAGACCGGCGCTGGTGGCATCTTTAGGTGGTTCTTTGTAATACATGACTTTCATCGATGATTCTACAAGGAAGTTGTCGGTCTACTTCTTAAGACATAAGGCTGAAGCCTTCGATGCCTTCAAGAAGTGGAGAGCCCTTGTGGAGAATGAGATAGGTCTTAAGGTGAAGTGCTTGAGATCCAACAATGGCGGAGAGTACGAGCTTCAAGAGTTCAAAGAGTACTGTACGGCGAATGAGATTTTCATGGAGAATACAGTAGCTGGAATCCCTCAACAAAATGGCATCGCAGAGAGAATGAACAGGATAATCAATAAGAGAGCTAGGGCCATGAGGTCTAATTGTGGCCTACCAAAGATTTTTTGGTGGATGCAGTAAACACCGCAGCTTTCTTAATCAATAGAGGACCATCAAGTCCTTTGGAGAACAGGATACCGGAGGAGGCTTGGAGTGGTAAGGAGATTGATCTAACCTACCTTTGGATGTTTGGTTGTGTTATCTATGTTCATGTGAATGCAGGTGAAAGGAGCAAGCTAGATGCCAAGTCCAAGAAGTGCACGTTCATTGGATATGGAGGAGATGACTTCAGTTTCAAACTATGGGATGAGAAGAACCATAAGATTGTGAGAAGCCGGGATGTCATATTCAATGAGAAGGTATTGCACAAGGACATGGGGGGTGTACCCGATGAGGTGGATTCTAGTAGTGAGGTGATCGAGTTAGACATCTCGAACTCGGGTGGAAGCAAGAAGGTACAAGGTGGCCAAGAGGTCGAAGAGGAAGCAGGACCAAGTTCTCCACCGCCAGTAGTTCCGGTGAGGAGGTCCACTAGATAACGTGGGTCTCCATATAGATATTCGCCAGCTAATTTTTACATCCTCCTCACGGATGGAGGAGAGCCTGAGGAGTTCGCAGAAGTCTGAGAGAGCGGACAAGAGGACAAGTGGAGACTTGCAATGGATGATGAGATGGAATCGTTGCGGAGTAACAGGATATGGGAACTTTTTTGACTCTCAGAAGGCAAGAAAGCACTGCAGAACAAATGGGTGTACATGATTAAGCATGAGACGGACGGCTCTGAACGTCATAAGGCAAGGCTCGTGGTGAAAAGGTTTTAGCAGAAGTATGGTATAGACTATACTGATCTCTTCACTCCCGTGGTGAAGCTTACCACCATTCGCATAGTGTTGAGCTTGGTTGCTTCGGAGAGCTTGATGCTAGAGCAAATAGACGTGAAGACTGCATTCCTCCATGGAGATCTTGATGAAGAGATTTACATGGTTCAACCCGAGGGGTATTTGTCGAGGCGTGATGGGAGCTCGTGTGCAGACTAAAGAAGAGTTTGTACGGGCTAAAACAGGCCCCGAGATAGTGGTACAAAAAGTTCGACGGGTTCATGCACGAGATTGAGTTCGTGCGGTGTGGAGCGGATCATTGT
The DNA here is from genome assembly GCA_963995505.1 of Hypericum androsaemum. Classification (NCBI taxonomy): domain Eukaryota; kingdom Viridiplantae; phylum Streptophyta; class Magnoliopsida; order Malpighiales; family Hypericaceae; genus Hypericum; species Hypericum androsaemum. The sequence continues at coordinate 540,033 of OZ023190.1, read as the reverse complement.
TGCTATTACAAGAGCTTTGAAAGAAGCTACATCATCCTCTTGTTGTATGTCGATGACATGTTGATAGCGAGATCAAGTGCTCGAGAGGTGAGCAGGATGAAGAAGCAGTTATCCGAGAGATTTGTCGTGAAGGACTTGGGGGAGGCTAAGCAAATCCTTGGGATAAGGATTGAGAGGAACAAGGCAGAGGGGAAGCTATTTCTCTCACAGGCCAAGTACATTGAGAAGGTGTTGAAGAGGTTCAACATGCAAAAGGCCAACCTCAAGTTGACTCCTTGAGGTAGGCACTTTAAGCTGTCCAAAAGGGATTCGCCTAAGAGTGAGGCGGAGAAGGCTCAAATGGAGAAGACTCCCTATGCATCGGCGGTGGGTAGCTTGATGTATGCTATGGTTTGTACGAGGCCAGACATAGCACATGCGGTGGGAGTAGTGAGAAATTTTATGAGCAATCCGAGTGAGCAACATTGGATTGCAGTGAAATGGATCCTTGGCTACCTGAGAGGTACTACTGAGAAGTGCCTTTATTTTGAAGGCAAAGATGCAAAGCTCCTAGGTTATTGTGATGCGGCCTTGGGGTCCAATGACCATGATGAGAAGAGGAGCACAAGTGTTATATCTTTACGCTGGGAGGGACAGCGATATCTTGGGCCTCGAGGTTGCAAAAGGTGATAGCATTGTCAACTGCGGAAAGTGAGTACGTGGCGGTGATGGAAGCTAGCAAAGAGATGGTGTGGTTGCAAAGCTTCTTGAAGGAATTGGGGAAGGAGTAAAGTGAAAGTGTTCTCTATAGTGATAACCAAAGTGCGATATATTTGGCAAAGAATCCCGCCTTCCACTCAAGAACGAAGCACATTGAGTTAAAGTACCACTACATTCGTAACCTTTTGGAGAGGAAGATTTTGAGGCTTGAAAAGATTGACGAAAAAGTGAATCCCGCAGATATGTTGATCAAGGTGGTTACTAATGAAGTAACTGTTGCTGATTTCTCTCCGAGATTGTAGGACCAGACTGATCTTCTAATTGCCAAGATATTCGGTCATCACCAGTTGGCCCTCCAACTGCATTATCTCTTGCCTTATCTGTAGATATGATTTCGTATCAATCAGTTCCACATAATCTGATGTAATTAAATGTAGATAATTCTATTACCATAACAAGCTAGTCCAAGCTGTGTATAAATGTAAACTTATTGATGTTAATGAGAATCAAGCAAGACAAGCATTCTTCATATGGTATCAGAGCCATCAAGCTCTTAACGAGTCGTTCCTTTTTTTTCGTTGTTCTTTCCCCACCAGACACAATCATGTCTCAAATACCCACAAACTTGACCCCGCCCACAAACTTGAGCCCTTTCATGCATCAACTAACAGCCAACAACTACCACTTCTGGAAACCCCAAATGGAAGTGATGTTGTATGGCCAAGGCCTATTCAACCACATTGAAGAAGATGCAGTTTCACCACCGCCAACAACAGCAAGTGCCGTTGAAGGTGCTGCACCGACGCCAAACCCGGCGTACAAAGTTTGGTTCCAAGAGGACAAACGGATCCTTTCGTTGATTATTTGCTCGGTCACCGAATCTGTTCTGCCCCAGGTGATAAGTTACGCCACGGACAAGGAGGCGTGGCAATACCTTGCTCGCGTCGACGGCCAAGGATCGCGAGCCCAGATCATGCACCTCAAGCATGCGCTGTCCGCCTTAAACAAAGGCACTGATTCCGTCGATACGTACCTCCAGAAGACAAAGACGATTGTCGATCAACTGGCTGCCTTCGGGAATCCCGTATCTAACGATGATGTTGTCCAGTATGTTCTTGCAGGTCTGGACGAAGAGTTTCGTCCGTTCGCTCGCCAGATCGAGTCCAGGTTGGATCCCGTTACCTTGGACGATCTGCACGCCTTCCTTTTAAGCGAAGAATTGAGGCTCAAGCACACCGCTACTGCTGTACCCCCTTCTCTTGTCCAGGCAGTGAATTATAGCAACAAAACAGGGGGTCGAGGCAATCGAGGTGGCGGACGGAATGACGGCAGAGGAGGAAGAGGATCGGGCCAGCAGGGTCCTAACTCTAGGTCTCAGTATTCATCAGGCCCATGTTATTTTCATTCTGGAAATGGGCCGAATTATACACCTCCTCCAGGTGACAACAAAGTTTGATACTATAATTGCTCGGGTTATGGTCATCTCTCTCGCGACTGCTCGTCTGTTAGACGCAGCAATCAGCCACGGTCTGGCCCACCACAAGCCCATCATGCAGTGTCTCCCCAGGGTTCTCAGTGGGTCCTTGATTCTGGTACAACCCACCACCTTACCTCTGATCTGCAGAATCTGTCAATCCACTCCGAGTACTCTAGCACCGATGAAGTAGCCTTTGGTAATGGTCATACACTCCCGATTTCACATATTGGTCGTTTGTCATTTCCGTTATCTCATTCCACTATTTCCTTGTCTAATGTCTTTTGCGTCCCTCGGTCCAGCACAAATCTGATTTCACTTAGTGCTCTCACTCGTGACAATAACGTCTCTGTTGAATTTGTTGGTGACTGTTTCTATGTTAAGGACCAGGTCACGAAGGCAATCCTACACCAAGGCCAGAGTAAGGACGGGTTGTATCCGCTTACCAATCATTCTGTTTCCCCCGGTCCTCACCGTCTCTATTTACTTGGCATCAACGCCTTGGGCATGCTAATTTCCAAGCTGTCAAACATGCCTTGCGTTCTCAGTCTATTTATTTTTCCAATAAAACGTCCTCACATTTGTGTCATGGTTGCAGTGTCGGTAAAATGCATAAGTTACCTTTCACTGCATCTAGTTATCAATCATCTAGACCTTTAGAACTCGTCTGTAGTAATCTATGGGGACCTTCCCCAGTTTCATCATTTGATGGTTATTCTTATTACGTCGTGTTCTATGATCACTATAGTAAGTACATCTGGCTGTATTTCCTTAAACGCAAATCGGAGCTACTTGACGCCTTTACTCTCTTTCGTACCCAGGTTGAAAAATACTTCGAACGGCCTATCAAAACCTTTCAATCCGATTGGGGGGGGCGAATACCAGTCACTGAACAAATACCTAACACAAAATGGTATCACACATCGCATCTCATGTCTATATACCCCCGAACAAAATGGGTGCGCCGAGCGCAAACACCGACATATCGTAGAGACAAGCCCCGCCATTATGCATCATGCCTCGATACCCATGGGCTACTGGTCATTAATTTTTGATACTACTGCATACTTAATTAACCGTACTCCGACCCCTCTATTAGACAACATCTCACCTTACGCGAAACTTTTCCATGATGCACCACCTCTTGCCAACCTTAGAGTTGTAGGATGCCTATGCTACCCATGGTTACGACCCACAAACCAACACAAATTACAACCAAGGTCAGCTCCGTGCGTGTTTTTGGGGTACACCAGGAATCATAAGGGCTACTTCTGTCTTAATCTCTCTACCAATAAAATTATCATTTCTCGCCATGTTCTTTTTGATGAATCAATTCTTCCTTTTACAGATCCGAGGTATACCGGTGGTCGTGCCAACTTATTTAACCCATATGAGAACCCAGGGACTTCTACCATTGGGCCGGACACTAATCTAGACCTACATCTGCTTACGGTCGCTCCAGATGGGCCTTCACCTCCTCCTGGACCCCTCCAATCTCCTGCTGATAATGGGCCAACCAATGACCAACCACAAAATAGGCCCGCATCACCCATCAGACCTCTGCCTCCTGGTCCCAACGCGGGGGAAATTGGAACATGCTCTCCACCACTTCATGTATACACACGATGGGCCCACTTGGCACCCACATCTCCAGCCACCCCACCGCCCTTGCCCCCAGCCAGCCCACTGTCTGCTGCACCACCTGCAGCTGCTCTGCCGGCAGCAACAGCACCAGCTGCCCCAAAATGGACCCACCCGATGAAGACTCGATCTCAAACCGACCATCAGTCTACTGCTTTTGTCGCCAAGACCCAAGGTCCATCGGTACCCACATGCTTCTCTAAAGCAGTCCAAGATCCTAAATGGCGTGAAGCTATGCTTGATGAATTTAATGCTCTGCTAAAAAATCAGACATGGGTCCTTGTACCTCGATCTTCGGCAACAAACCTACTGGGAAACAAATGGGTCTTTCGAGTGAAATACCACTCGGACGGGACGGTGGCTCGCTATAAAGCTCGGCTGGTTACAAAGGGCTTTCAACAATGTCCTGGCATCAATTTTCATGAGACGTTTAGTCTAGTGGTGAAACCAGCAACGGTTCAATTATTGCTTGCAATCTCTGTCTCCCGAGGCTGGCCGGTACGTCAATTGGATATTTCTAATGCTTTCTTACATGGGCAATTAACTGAGGCAGTGTTTATAGTGCAACCTCCCAGATTTGTTCATCCGCAATATCCAGATTATGTGTGTCGGTTACGGAAATCTTTATATGGGCTAAAGCAGGCACCGCGAGCGTGGTTCCACTATCTCCGGGCTGCATTATATGAATTTGGCTTTAGAGGATCCAAAATAGATCACTCGCTCTTTTATCTTCATCAGGACTCTATGCATCTGTTCATTTTGGTCTATGTTGATGACATCCTGGTCACAGGAAACAATATGGCTTCTTTGTAACAACTGGTGGTATTCTTACAAAACAAGTTTGCTGTAAAGGATCTAGGATTGCTCTCCTACTTTCTTGGCATCCAGACAATAAGGACCAAACAAGGTCTATTCCTCTCGCAATCTACCTACATTACAGAAATACTTGACAAAGCAAAGATGTCCAAGTGCAATACTTTGTCCACTCCGGTAGCAGTCAATGACACTGGTTCAGCTCATGAGACAGAGTGTGACCCGGAGCTCTATCGTCAAGTTATCGGCAGCCTTCAATACTTGGGTGTAACATGACCAGAAATTGCCTTCGCTATTGGGCGAGCCTCAAGGTATATGCACAGCCCATCACCAGCTCATTGGGGCCATGTAAAGCGCATATTGCGCTATCTTCAAGGCACAAAGCACCACGGACTCCTTCTCAGGCCATCACGATCTCATGAGCTCTCTGGTTACAGCGATGCCGACTGGGCCAGCTGTCCGGAAGATCGTCGATCCACCACGGGCTATGTAGTATACCTGGGGCCCAACCTCATCTCCTGGTTTTCCCGGAAGCAGCGAGCGGTGTCTCGATCCTCTACGGAGGCTGAATACCGTGCACTTGCCACCGTTGCATCTGAGGTAATCTGGCTTTATTGTCTTTTGCGTGAGATTGGCCTTCCGTGCACATCCCCTCCGACATTGTGGTACGACAACCTCGGAGCAACCTACCTATCCGCCAATCCAGTTTTTCACGCTCGATCGAAACACATGGAAATAGACTTCCACTTCGTTCGAGAGCTTGTCGCTGCTGGTAAGCTTCTTGTTCGCCGGCCGGGATCAAGTGGCGGACATCTTGACTAAGCCTCTACCTCATACCCGCTTCCAAGAGCTTCGGACTAAGCTCATGGTCGATGACCATTCGCTTGCGGGGGAGTAATGAAGTAACTGCTGCTGATTTCTCTCTGAGATTGTAGGACCAGACTGATCTTCTAATTGCCAAGATATTCGGTCATCACCAGCTGGCCCTCCAACTGCATTATCTCTTGCCTTATCTGTAGATATGATTTCGTATAAATCAGTTCCACATAATCTGCTGTAATTAAATATAGATAATTCTGTTACCATAGCAAGCTAGTCCAAGCTGTGTATAAATGTAAACTTACTGATGTTAATGAGAATCAAGCAAGGCAAGCATTCTTCATAGTTACCTTGGAGAAGCTGAGGCTAAACATGGCCTCAGCAGGTCTAGTGAACTAGAGAAGAGACCCGGCGTACTAAGAGGAGAAGGAGTGAAGAGGGGATCATCAAATGAACAGTGACAAGCTCAGTCTCCAAGTGGGAGATTGTTAGGGTTTGGAGCCTCAGAAGCGGTTTGGGACTTGATTGGATTGATTTAGTGCTCGGGGACGCTCGAGGATCATTCGGATCAAGGGACGAGCGGTGGATCGGCCTCGAGAGGCGTAACACTAGTGCACTCGTTATGAAGTGGGGAGAGAGAACTGTTGAAGAGCTGGCGGGCGCCAGCCAACTAGCGGCCGATAGTTGGGACTTGCGGTCGCAAGTCAACTAGCGACCGCCTAGTGAAGAGTCACAGAAGCTGCTGTGCGAGGCCACTGGCGATCGCGAGTTGATTGGCGGTCGCCAGTCCTGACGGGAAAAATTGCTAAACTTCAGACAATTTTGCCCCTGCGTGTTGCTTTTGCTTCCTAGGTTTGTTGGCTCTATAAATACCCCTTGTAACTCATTTGTAACATTTGAAGAACAAGAATAGAAGAGAGAGAGAGGCTAGAAAGAGAAGAGAGAATCCTAGGCGAGTGTGGGTGCCAAAGTGTGGCCTTTTCTTGTAAAGAGCAAGTGAAGCTCAAAAGCTTAGTGAACTCTCTCCTGGCTTGGTACGCCCCCGGACGTAGATCGTTGTGGATCGAACTGGGTAACCAAATATCTTGTCTCTTGTGCTTTTCCTTTGGTTTGTTGCTAGTTCGTGCTTCTCGTTGTAATTGTGGTTCGCTTGTGTGTCGTGGGTATTACTTGGGTCCACTCCGGTTCTCAACAGGATCTTCATTACAAGTCAAGACCACTCCCGGAGAAGACCCTGTCCTCTTCGATTCATTCTTTGTGCAGTAGTAACTGCTTCCCTCTACAATCATACGAATGATAGGTGGCTTGAAGTTACCTGCAAGTGCCTAACCACGTCTGGAGAAAACTTTTATTCAGAATGCAGCTTCGACTTCAGTTCTGAGTCGCTTCAACCCCAAAGAGAGCACACGATCTTATGGTGTGGCGATTTCGGCCCGTCTCGATCTTACTTCAACGACGCCGTGCTTCGATTCTCGGCCGTGATGCGGTTTCCGAGCACTATAGGCAGGGATTCGGAAGACGATGTGTCGATTGTGAAGAGCGGGGCAACTCCGGTCGGCAGGACGTTTGTTAGCAAGTGGTTGCCTGTGATTCTTGTGGTAAATCACCAGAAAGAGCCAGCAGCCCTGTGAAGAGATCAGAAAAGAGGAAGCATGGAAACGATGAAGAGGAACAGTCACCAAAGCACGGAAAGAGATCAACAGCAAACAAGGAACCATGAAGGCAGGTGATCGAGGTGGGGACACTTTTGCCCTCCAGCAGGTTCCTTGACTTCTCCACCGCCTCGCCCTTCGTTCACCCGCTACTCCCACCCCATTTTTGACTGCGTGGAAGGCCCTGATTGGTTCATTTACAACACCGTGGTGCGCCCTCTCGTGCACCGAGCCGCCCCGAGCGGGAACTGGTGTGGAAGCTTGGTGCAGCGTCATGTTTGGAAGGTGGATTTTGATTCGGATGTTTTTATTGGGAACAATATGATCGACGTGTATGTGGTGTGTGTGGTAACAATTGCAGTGCGGGTAAGGTGTTTGATGATAGTCCCGTGAGAGTCTGAGGGACTTGGTTTCTTGGAACTCGCTCTTGGCTGGTTATGTCGCGACTGAGGATGTGGACAAGGCTAGGCTTGTGTTAGGGCTGTGTTATGTGGAGAATTCTGGCTGTCGGGAGGTGCCAGTGGTGGCCGGAGATGGACTGGAAGATCTCGCCGCGGGTGTTGAAGAAAAAGAAGGAGAAAAGGGCGGGGAAGACAGTTTTAGCCGTTACAAAGGCTACTAGCCGTTGGACATGCGCGTTCTCCCGGGCCCGTGTGTAGATAGTTTGTGTTTCTTTCAATTTATTCCTTTGTTATTTTCAATTCAGTACGCAAGGACCAATCTGTGACGTAGTTTCAACTCCGTATGTTCTTGTAATTTAGGAATAATCAGTTGGGTATCGTCCCCCTGATCCTATAAATAGTTGTTGTAATGAAGAATTGGCCATGTTGTGATCATGGGCCAAGTTTGTTATTGATTTCTCTCCCCAACTTCTCCCCCTCTCAATTTGGTAACTACCCGGAACTGCTTCGAGAAGCTTCCTTGCAAGCTCTCCCGGCGTGTTCTTGATCTGTGCTTGTGTGTTTTCTATGCTTCAGGCTGATGCCATAGCTTCCGATTCGATGATCGTGTTTATTGATGAGATGACACCTATAGCCGAAAATTTATTTTCAATGTAATGTGACGGACAACTACTGATCTTCGATCAATTCATTCACTAATTTTGAATTCGAGAAGTTATTTAATGATCAATAACCTTATTAAAAAAATTCATAACTTTACTAAGTTATTTTTTAACAAATAAAATTTTATTTATTCAAAAATAAATTGCTTAGATAATAAGTATTTAAACTTACTATTTATTTACATCATATAAAATCGCCTTAAACTTACATACTACTATAATTGAAGTTTGTGATATCTTGCTTCACGAATTGGCACATTGCACCAACAAAATATTTTTGTATTATAGTAATTTGTATTCGATGATATTGGAGCAAATACACCGGTAATCGAATCCAACATGTGGGTTCTGCCGTTTGGACGTAATCATGGTGATGGGCCACTATCTTTCTTCGGCGAGCTTCCCTTCACCGTGGCTCTTGATGTCTCCTTTGGTCTGAAGTACCAACCGCTCCGGCTCCATTCAGGAGCATGCAAGTTTCGTCCAGTACCACTACCTGGTCCCACTGCGTGTTACAATTATATATCCACCATATAAATGGAAAAATCATGTCATATATCATATATATCCATAATATATTCAAAGTTGAGACTTCGTAGACAAACTTATTCAACTCTTTTTTTTTTGTAGATAAAATTTATTCAACTCTCATGTTAGATAATAATGTAGAACAATAATTTGAGAAATAATAATGTAGAACAATAATTTGAGAAGTACTAACTAATTAAATTGTTAGTAGAAAGCTAAGAATACCTTTTGAAGGAACATCCCTCGTGGCGAGCTGCATCTTGGGGGTGGTACAGAGAACTAGCAGTAGGGAAATTAAGATGAACAAGTGTATTGAACCATGGGAGAGAGACATGGTTTTGTTAAGTGGATGGAAGTCGTTGCTCACTATCTGTCAGTAATTGCTGCTTCCCTGATGTAACAGACTTTTTTTTGGGTGTTCAAAATTAATGATTGTCGGGTCTTATTTTAATGGTGATTTTCTTTCCTAGTAGTATTTTTTATATTTGTGGTGACTCTCCCTGGTCAGTAGTTGCTGTTTTCGTGATGTAACAGACTTTTTTTTGGGTGAATTTTATGTATTGATTCTTATTTTAGTGGTGTTTTTCTCTTTTTAATAATATATTTTTATATTTATAAGACTTGAAATTAAATCTTCGTTAAGTAAATCTACTTGAATTAGAGAGATGAGAGAATTAAAGAAATAGTATGAAAAATTAGGAATAAACATGGAAATATGTCGATGATTTAAAATATTACTGTCATAAATAAAAGTTTGTAAAAAAATAGTCCACCTAAAAGGTTGGATAGAAATTCAGAAGTGAAAACCACAATTATGCAAGCTTATTTTTCTTCAAAAATACAATTGGACAAAAATTCTTGTTCAAACACCTTTCCTGGTGTTTTTTTTAGGGATACCTTTCCTGGTGTTTACTACGGGTAATTTTGCTCTAGTCATAGTTTATCAAGAAGCAGTAAACTTACTTGATATATTGGTGACCATTTTTTTTAATAAAACTTAAAACAGATAAAATACTAAATTGACTAATTTGAGATGTTCGCAAAAACTTATCAAGTATTTAAAGGAACGTCATTTGAGAATTGAAAGTTGAGACTTGAGACCCCTACTAATACTTACGAGACCGAATTGAGTGGGGACTAAAAAAAATTTGTCCACAGGTGGGGACTACATTTTGGACCGTCAGATTTGATTATCTTTAAATCTGATAGTCAATAACCTATCAGGTGATATTGATTTGCATGCGAAGTGATATTGGTTTGCATGTGAAGTGATATTGATTTGCAAAACGCTGATTTACTTATGAAGTGATATTGGTTTGCATGTATAGTAATATTAGTTTGAGTTAGTTCTCATGAGTAGGGACTACCCGAGTCCCCACCAGATGAAACCTTATAGTACTAAAGCCCGAAGCCAGCTCCCGAGGCCCAGTAGGGACCCAATCCATTCAAACACGCACTCTCAAACTCTTTTAACTCCCAATTACTCGCAGCTCTCAGAGCATCGATGTCTATTCAACATATTCTATTGAGAATATTCAAATTCGAAAACATTATGAAAAAAAGTCGATAAGTAACTTGCTAGACATACTTGCCATTTGGCCAAATCATATTTAACGGAGGTTTAATGGGTGTGTAGGATGCTGGAAAATGTGAGTTCGCCCGATGGGTACACGTACCGGATAAAAAGATAGAGTCTTGCGGACAAAACAACTCTCTCTTAATTCTCTCTCTTTCCTTCTCTCCACCTTCCCCACTAAAATCTCCTCTTCTTAGGGTTCCACCGTGCCGGTCCCTCCTTCCATTGGCGAGAAGCGCGAGTGGCGGCGGTGGCCTCTGTTGGGGGCATGGCTGGGTCTTCGAAGGGGTCGCCTCCCACGACCTTGTTCGTAGAAAATCTCCCCTTTCAATGGAATAGCATCGCCCTCCGTCAACAAGCTTTCGTTCGAAGAGGAAGTCCAAGTTCGGGTTCATTAGGGTAGGCGGGCTCGTCGACGCCGACTCTATGGTGGCGCTGATGAACGACGCTCTGGTGGGTAAGAGGAAATTGTTCGTAGCGCTGTCAAAGTCTCTAAGCCTGCTCCTGTAGTGGATGCCGGTAAGGCTTCGGTGAAGACAGCCGGTAGCAGTCTCAAGTCGTCCTGGGTTCAAAAATCCAAGTCTCAAGTCGGGTCTTTCCTGGTTCGGTGAGGTCCTTTATTTCGCCTCTTGGAGACGATACTTGGCTGGTCAACAGTCTTGTAAGCACCGTTGAGCCGGGCCTGCTGCTCTTTGTTCGTCAGATGATGTTCTCTCAGGGTTTTCTGGAGTCCCAGATCAAGGTCATCAGCGGAGAGGAGTTGCTGATTTCTTTCCATTCTGGTGAGGACTTGGAGTGCAACATGGGCAGCTTAAGGGTCTTCTTCAAGTCTCTTTGTCCGTGGACGAGAAGTTTCCTTCCTTCGACTCGTTGCGCCTGGCTCCAGTTAGTCGGTCTGCCCTTTCAGGTGTGGTCTGAGCCTTTCTTTGCATGGCTTGTGGCCCCTTTCGGTGATTTTATCATGTCCCACCCGGAGACTTCTTGTATCTCTAGGTTGGATGTGACGAAAGTTCTGGTTTCAACCAAGTTCAAGGAGGTTTTGTGCAAGAGTTTCATGGTTGAGGCTAGCGGATCGAGGTTACCTGCTACTTTTTCTCTATCGTCGCCACCGATTTCGTGCTCTGTCCAAGACGAGTGTCCTTTGGTGAACGTATCTCCTTGTGGGATAACAGGCCATGTGGAGGACTCTAGTGGGCCTGTGGGCGACAGCCCAGACGATTAGCGACGTTGGGCATGCTCATGGATTCGGACACTCGGTTAGATGTGGTAAATGTGTATGGTCCTCATGATGCTCCCGATCAGCAAATGGTTTGGGAGGAGTTAATTGACTTTAAGTATAACAATCCAGATTTCTTGTAGATAATTGCAGGAGATTTCAATGCGGTCAAGGCAGGGGGGGAAAGAAGGAATGGGGATGACAACAATATGGCCAGCACTAGGTTTTTTAAAAGTTGTTGCTTGTCGGAGTTGGTGTACTTGATTAGGATCTTCTTCAGTCGAGGCAAGTGTTGGACACTTTCTCCGTAAGACGAGATTGCCCCGTATATTTCAGTGCGGTACGGGCTTCGGCAATCGTCCCCAAGATACAACGACTGTTTAGGGCGTTTCCAAGAACGTTGCACACGTATCTCGAAACTTTCGGGCGAACCCTTATATACCCAGAACTTTCGGGACTCTTTTCTAGATGAAGAACGGGGGGGAGAGGAGAAGACAACAATGCTAGGAAGTGCATGTGCTGCTGGGATGAGAATTCTGGCAGGGGGACAGGCCTATTTATAGGCTGGAGGAGGCAGCCAGCCAGCCACCCCGAAGAGACGCGTCCGCTCGGCCAACAGGTTGACTGGCTGCGCTCGTGGCCCTTCGGTGGCTTCTGGATCCTTCCAGGCGCGCCAGGCTGCGCTCGCGCCCTTTCGCGGGAGATCTCGCACTCCTTCGGCCTTCTTGAAGCCTCCAGGACGTTCTAGTCCGTCGTGCCTCTTCGGCGGCCAACCTGAAGGCGCTCGCAGCTCCTCGTCGCTTAGGTAGCTGCGCAGCTGCCTCCGGGCCCGGGCAAAATACTTAAGGCTCCTCCAGACGATGCGCACGTGCGAAGTGCCAAGTGCGCCACAAAGCGCCCATTGCGACCTGCGTCCAATGCGCCATGCGCACACGCACGTGCGCGTGTGCGAGCGCGTGCTCGTGCTCGTGCTCGTGCTCGTGCTCGTGCTCGTGCTCGTGCTCGTGCTCGTGCTCGGACGGTGCTTCGCACCGTCCTCGCAGGCAGCTAGCGGTGGGTCAGCCTTTTGGTTAGCCAATCAAGTTGATAGGCAAGGAGGGAAATTCCTTATAAACAAGAAAATCCTCCTTGCTCTAATCAATGTGGGATTGCAACCTTCCATCTCCCTTTGGGCCTTTCTTTTGGGCCTTTTCATTATTGGGCTTGCATTGAATAAATTCATTCAAACCCAACAATCCCCCACATGAATGATGATTAATGCATGCAGACTCTAATCGAAAGTTCTGACGTGTTATTATTGCATCGAGACAGGTAGCTTGCGGCTTTGAACCTTCTCTAGTAATATGTTATCGGATTTACTCGCTGCTCGGTGAACGTGATGTCTTGAACCGTCAGCTTTTTGCGTAAACCAAGACAATAACATTTTGCACAATAATAACCCTAGTATATTTAGGTTCTCACGTTGTGTCCATTTCGGCCATGGACCGTATCTTGGATTCATAAGTGTTTTTTCCATTTGAAGCGGCCTCACTTCACACTTACATAGGTGATCTCCTATCAGGAGTATCCTGCCATACTCCACCTTAATCAAGGTATAGGAATCATTAAAAGCGTAATGCTTAACCTTACCACACCTCTGCAGATTAATACCTGGGCAGCTTCTGAGAATGAGATAAGTTCCAGGTGGTTCACTGAACTCTCCATAACTTAGTTGTCTCATTGAACCAAGTTTGTGGGATCTCCACTCATCATGGTTGAGTTACCGCTATGAATGTTCTTTAGTGTGTGGATTTTAATCCCATTCCCCTTACTGTATTGTACATTTGATCTCTATTGATTCCTTTTGTAAAAGGATCAGCTAAGTTGTCCTTGGACTTTACATAGTTAATGGTGATCACCCCACTAGAGATCAACTGTCTAACGGTATTGTGTCTCCGACGGATATGTCGAGACTTTCCGTTGTACAATGTACTTTGTGCTCACCCGATTGCAGACATGCTATCACAATGTATCAATACGGGAGGCACTGGTTTACTCCAGCACGGAATATCCTCTAGGAAGTTTCTGAGCCATTCAGCTTCTTCCCCAGCTTTATCTAGCGCTATAAACTCCGACTCCATGGTGGATCGAGCTATGCACGTTTGTTTAGAGGACTTCCAAGACACAGCTCCTCCTCCTATGGTGAATACGTATCCACTCGTAGATTTGGAGTCCTTAGTGTCTGATATCCAGTTTGCGTCACTGTATCCTTCTAATACAGCTGGATATTTAGCATAATGTATCCCATGGTTTATGGTATGTTTTAAATACCGTAAAACCCTTTCCAGAGCTAGCCAGTGATACTTTCCTGGATTACTTGTGAATCTGCTAAGTTTACTAACTGAGTACGCAATATCGGGACGAGTGCAGTTTGTTAAATACATCAAGCTCCCGATAATTTGCGCATACTTCAGTTGCGATACTGGGTCCCCTCGATTTTTGGCTAAGTGTAGATTTAAATCTACTGGAGTCTTAACCGGAGGTTTGTCGAAAGCTTCAAACTTCTTGAGCACGCTTTCCACGTAGTGGGATTGTGTCAAGATAGTTTCGTCAGCTTTCCTAGAAATTTTTATTCCTAGTATGACGTCTGCCAGACCCATATCTTTCATGTCAAAGTGGTTCTTTAACATGTTCTTAGTTTTCACAATAACCTCTTTATTGCTTCCCATAATTAGTAAGTCATCTACATAGAGACATACAATTACGTAAGCTTCAGGTGTGCCCTTAATGTAAACACATTTATCGCACTCATTGATCTTAAATCCATTTGACAACATTGTTCTGTCAAATTTCTCGTGCCACTGTTTCGGCGCTTGTTTTAGCCCGTATAGTGACTTGACTAGTCGGCACACTTTATGCTCTTGACCGGGAGCCAAAAACCCTTCAGGTTGCTCCATGTATATCTCCTCTTCCAGTTCTCCATTTAGGAAAGCTATTTTTACATCCATTTGGTGGATCTTGAGGTTATAGAGTGCTGCAACAGCTATGAGTACTCTAATCGATGTGATTCTTGTGACCGGTGAATACGTGTCAAAGAAATCATATCCCTCCTTTTGTTTGAACCCCTTAGCTACCAATCGAGCTTTGTACTTGTCGATTGATCCATCAGCTTTGTATTTCCTTTTTATGATCCACCTGCATCCCAAAGGTTTGCAGCCCGGTGGGAGATCCACGATTTCCCACGTGTAGTTTTGCATAATGGATTCTATCTCACTATTGATAGCTTCCTTCCAGAGAGGAGCATCTGGACTGGACAATGCCTTTTGGATTGTCCTGGGTTCATCTTCTAATGCATAGGTTAGATAGTCTGGACCGAAAGATTTGGTTACCTTCGTCCGTTTACTACGTCTAGGTTCATCATTTTTCTGATTTGACCCTTGCGTAGTCTCGCGAGCCCTTTTCTTCGGACTTGCTTCCTTTCTTTCCTTATTAGGAAAGCTATCTTCAAAAAACGTTGCGTTCCTTGATTCTATGACCATTCCCGTGTTTATCTCAGGGTTTTCAGATTTATGCACCAAGAATCGATAAGCACTACTATTTTGTGCATATCCGATAAAGGTGCAATCAATGGTCTTGGGTCCTATTCGTACCTGCTTAGGCTTAGGTACTTCGACCTTTGCTAGGCACCCCCACACTTTAAGGTAACCGTAGGAAGGCTTCCTTCCTTTCCATAGTTCATATGGGGTTTTATCCTTTTTCTTGTGTGGCAATTTGTTTAGAATGTGGTTAGCTGAGAGCACAGCTTCCCCCCACATGTTTTGGGGTAAGCCCGAGCTAATCAACATAGCGTTTATCATCTCCTTAAGAGTTCGATTTTTGCGTTCAGCTACGCCATTCGATTGAGGTAAGTATGGAGCTGTCGTCTGATGAATAATGCCATGTTCTTGACAGAGTTCCTCAAACGGAGCTACATATTCTCCTCCTCGATCACTTCGGATTATTTTGATTTTCATGCTGAGTTGATTTTCAACCTCATTCTTATATCTCTTAAAAGCATCAAGAGCTTCGTCTTTGCCCTTTAGGAGATATACGTAACAGTATCTTGTGCAATCATCGATAAACGTGATGAAGTATTTCTTCCCGCCTTTAGTTTGCACGTGTTTCATATCGCAAGTGTCCGTATGAATTAATTCTAAAGGCGTAGTATTTCTTTCCACTGAATGGAAAGGTGCTTTGGTCATTTTAGCCTCCACACATACTTCACATTTATCGGAAGGGTTGAATTCTAGATTCGGTAATAAATTTAAACTTACTAACTTTCTTAGCGAGTTTAGATTTACGTGTCCTAATCTACCATGCCATAAATTAGAGCACTCGGCCAAGTAAGAAGAAGTATTAACTTTATTTTCACCGTTAAAGGTGCGATGTACAGTTATTACATTCATCTTAAAAAGCCCCCTTTCTAGGTAACCCTTTCCTATGAATTGACCCGCTTTGGTCAGTATAAACTTATCAGCCTCAAATACAAGCTTAAGACCGGCTTTGCTTAACAGTGAGCCAGAAACTAAGTTCTTGCGGATGTCCGGGACATGCAGCACATCCTTGAGGGTCAGCTCCTTTCCTGAGGTCAGCTTTAATACCACCTTTCCCAGACCAACGATCTTGGACGTTGCGGAGTTTCCCATGAACAGCTTTCGGCCGGTGATCGGGATATAGTTCGAGAACATCTCCTTGTCCGAGCAGATGTGGCGAGTAGCTCCAGTGTCCACGAACCACTCTCTCAGATTGTCCACTAGGTTGGCTTCAAACACCACAGCTGACAGATCCATCTGGGACAAGTCTTCAGCCAGGTTAGCCTTTCCTTGGTCTTTCTTCGGCTGGCGACAGTCCTTAGCCATGTGTCCGGGTTTCCCGCAGTTGTAGCAGTCGCCTTTGATCTTTTTCTTCTTGGGCTTTTGCTCCTTTAGCTTATCCTCAGACTTCTTCCTCTTCTTGCCACTTTTTCCCTCAGCGAGGTGCACGGTGGTCTCAGAGTTGGCCTTGCCTTGCTTGACTTCGGATTTTCGGTTGTCTTCCTCGATCCTAAGTCTCACTATCAGGTCTTCTAGGCCCATGTCCTTCCTCTTGTGCTTGAGGTAGCTCTTGAAATCCTTCCACAGCGGGGGGAGCTTCTCGATCATAGCAGCTACTTGGAAGGACTCGCTGAGTTGCATCCCTTCGGCTTGGATCTCGTGAAAGATCAGCTGCAACTCTTGCACTTGGTCGATGACCTTCTTGGAGTCCACCATCTTGAAGTCGAGGAATTGTCCGACGATGAATTTCTTCGTCCCGGCATCCTCCGTTTTGTACTTCTTCTCGAGTGAGCTCCACAGCTCTTTAGCGGTCTTAGCTTCCGCGTAGACATTGTAGAGCATGTCGTCTAGTCCATTCAGGACGTAGTTCTGGCATAGGAAGTCGCTGTGACTCCATGCATCGAGGGCGTTAATCTTCTGTTGATCTGCCTCATTTTCCGCTACCTTCGGAGCCTCTTCCTTCAGGAATCGGACCAGGTTGAGCGTCGTCAGGTAGAACAACATCTTCTGTTGCCACCTCTTGAATTCGGTACCATTGAACTTGGCCGGCCTTTCGGCGTGGGCAGTTCCCGGGACCGCTGGCACTGGTGCTGAGCTTGTTGATGCCATCTTCAAGTACACAATCTCGTCTTACGATTGTTGCTTGTCGGAGTTGGTGTACTTGATTAGGATCTTCTTCAGTCGAGGCAAGTGTTGGACACTTTCTCCGTAAGACGAGATTGCCCCGTATATTTCAGTGCGGTACGGGCTTCGGCAATCGTCCCCAAGATACAACGACTGTTTAGGGCATTTCCAAGAACGTTGTACACGTATCTCGAAACTTTCGGGCGAACCCTTATATACCCAGAACTTTCGGGACTCTTTTCTAGATGAAGAACGGGGGGGAGAGGAGAAGACAACAATGCTAGGAAGTGCATGTGCTGCTGGGATGAGAATTCTGGCAGGGGGACAGGCCTATTTATAGGCTGGAGGACGCAGGCAGCCAGCCACCCCGAAGAGACGCGTCCGCTCGGCCAACAGGCTGACTGGCTGCGCTCGTGGCCCTTCGGTGGCTTCTGGATCCTTCCAGGCGCGCCAGGCTGCGCTCGCGCCCTTTCCGGGAGATCTCGCACTCCTTCGGCCTTCTTGAAGCCTCTAGGACGTTCCAGTCCGTCGTGCCTCTTCGGCGGCCAACCTGAAGGCGCTCGCAGCTCCTCGTCGCTTAGGTAGCTGCGCAGCTGCCTCCGGGCCCGGGCAAAATACTTAAGGCTCCTCCAGCTCCTCGCGACGATGCGCACGTGCGAAGTGCCAAGTGCGCCACAAAGCGCCCATTGTGACCTGCGTCCAATGCGCCATGCGCACACGCACGTGCGCGTGCTCGTGGCCCTTCGGTGGCTTCTGCGCCAGGCTGCGCTCGCGCCCTTTCGCAGGAGATCTCGCACTCCTTCGGCCTTCTGGAAGCCTCCAGGACATTCCAGTCCGTCGTGCCTCTTCGGCGGCCAACCTGAAGGCGCTCGCAGCTCCTCGTCGCTTAGGTAGCTGCGCAGCTACCTCCGGGCCCGGGCAAAATACTTAAGGCTCCTCCAGCTCCTCGCGACGATGCGCACGTGCGAAGTGCCAAGTGCGCCACAAAGCGCCCATTGCGACCTGCGTCCAATGCGCCATACGCACACGCACGTGCGCGTGCTCGTGGCCCTTCGGTGGCTTCTGCGCCAGGCTGCGCTCGCGCCCTTTCGCGGGAGATCTCGCACTCCTTCGGCCTTCTGGAAGCCTCCAGGACGTTCCAGTCCGTCGTGCCTCTTCGGCGGCCAACCTGAAGGCGCTCGCAGCTCCTCGTCGCTTAGGTAGCTGCGCAGCTGCCTCCGGGCCCGGGCAAAATACTTAAGGCTCCTCCAGCTCCTCGCGACGATGCGCACGTGCGAAGTGCCAAGTGCGCCACAAAGCGCCCATTGCGACCTGCGTCCAATGCGCCATACGCACACGCACGTGCGCGTGCTCGTGACCCTTCGGTGGCTTCTGCGCTAGGCTGCGCTCGCGCCCTTTCGCAGGAGATCTCGCACTCCTTCGGCCTTCTGGAAGCCTCCAGGACGTTCCAGTCCGTCGTGCCTCTTCGGCGGCCAACCTGAAGGCGCTCGCAGCTCCTCGTCGCTTAGGTAGCTGCGCAGCTGCCTCCGGGCCCGGGCAAAATACTTAAGGCTCCTCCAGCTCCTCGCGACGATGCGCACGTGCGAAGTGCCAAGTGCGCCACAAAGCGCCCATTGCGACCTGCGTCCAATGCGCCATGCGCACACGCGCGTGCTTGTGGCCCTTCGGTGGCATCTGCGGCAGGCTGCGCTCGCGCCCTTTCGCGGGAGATCTCGTACTCCTTCGGCCTTCTTGAAGCCTCCAGGACGTTCCAGTCCGTCGTGCCTCTTCGGCGGCCAACCTGAAGGCGCTCGCAGCTCCTCGTCGCTTAGGTAGCTGCGCAGCTGCCTCCGGGCCCGGGCAAAATACTTAAGGCTCCTCCAGCTCCTCGCGACGATGCGCACGTGCGAAGTGCCAAGTGCGCCACAAAGCGCCCATTGTGACCTGCGTCCAATGCGCCATGCGCACACGCACGTGCGCGTGCTCGTGGCCCTTCGGTGGCTTCTGCGCCAGGCTGCGCTCGCGCCCTTTCGCAGGAGATCTCGCACTCCTTCGGCCTTCTGGAAGCCTCCAGGACGTTCCAGTCCGTCGTGCCTCTTCGGCGGCCAACCTGAAGGCGCTCGCAGCTCCTCGTCGCTTAGGTAGCTGCGCAACTGCCTCCGGGCCCGGGCAAAATACTTAAGGCTCCTCCAGCTCCTCGCGACGATGCGCACGTGCGAAGTGCCAAGTGCGCCACAAAGCGCCCATTGCGACCTGCGTCCATTGCGCCATACGCATACGCACGTGCGCGTGCTCGTGGCCCTTCGGTGGCTTCTGCGCCAGGCTGCGCTCGCGCCCTTTCGCGGGAGATCTCGCACTCCTTCGGCCTTCTGGAAGCCTCCAGGACGTTCTAGTCCGTCGTGCCTCTTCGGCGGCCAACCTGAAGGCGCTCGCAGCTCCTCGTCGCTTAGGTAGCTGCGCAGCTGCCTCCGGGCCCGGGCAAAATACTTAAGGCTCCTCCAGCTCCTCGCGACGATGCGCACGTGCGAAGTGCCAAGTGCGCCACAAAGCGCCCATTGCGACCTGCGTCCAATGCGCCATGCGCACACGCGCGTGCTTGTGGCCCTTCGGTGGCATCTGCGCCAGGCTGCGCTCGCGCCCTTTCGCGGGAGATCTCGTACTCCTTCGGCCTTCTTGAAGCCTCCAGGACGTGCCAGTCCGTCGTGCCTCTTCGGCGGCCAACCTGAAGGCGCTCGCAGCTCCTCGTCGCTTAGGTAGCTGCGCAGCTGCCTCCGGGCCCGGGCAAAATACTTAAGGCTCCTCCAGCTCCTCGCGACGATGCGTACGTGCGAAGTGCCAAGTGCGCCACAAAGCGCCCATTGTGACCTGCGTCCAATGCGCCATGCGCACACGCACGTGCGCGTGCTCGTGGCCCTTCGGTGGCTTCTGCGCCAGGCTGCGCTCGCGCCCTTTCGCAGGAGATCTCGCACTCCTTCGGCCTTCTGGAAGCCTCCAGGACGTTCCAGTCCGTCGTGCCTCTTCGGCGGCCAACCTGAAGGCGCTCGCAGCTCCTCGTCGCTTAGGTAGCTGCGCAACTGCCTCCGGGCCCGGGCAAAATACTTAAGGCTCCTCCAGCTCCTCGCGACGATGCGCACGTGCGAAGTGCCAAGTGCGCCACAAAGCGCCCATTGCGACCTGCGTCCAATGTGCCATACGCACACGCACGTGCGCGTGCTCGTGGCCCTTCGGTGGCTTCTGCGCCAGGCTGCGCTCGCGCCCTTTCGCGGGAGATCTCGCACTCCTTCGGCCTTCTGGAAGCCTCCAGGACGTTCCAGTCCGTCGTGCCTCTTCGGCGGCCAACCTGAAGGCGCTCGCAGCTCCTCGTCGCTTAGGTAGCTGCGCAGCTGCCTCCGGGCCCGGGCAAAATACTTAAGGCTCCTCCAGCTCCTCGCGACGATGCGCACGTGCGAAGTGCCAAGTGCGCCACAAAGCGCCCATTGCGACCTGCGTCCAATGAGCCATGCGCACACGCGCGTGCTTGTGGCCCTTCGGTGGCTTCTGCGCCAGGCTGCGCTCGCGCCCTTTCGCGGGAGATCTCGCACTCCTTCGGCCTTCTGGAAGCCTCCAGGACGTTCCAGTCCGTCGTGCCTCTTCGGCGGCCAACCTGAAGGCGCTCGCAGCTCCTCGTCGCTTAGGTAGCTGCGCAGCTGCCTCCGGGCCCGGGCAAAATACTTAAGGCTCCTCCAGCTCCTCGCGACGATGCGCACGTGCGAAGTGCCAAGTGCGCCACAAAGCGCCCATTGCGACCTGCGTCCAATGCGCCATACGCACACGCACGTGCGCGTGCTCGTGGCCCTTCGGTGGCTTCTGCGCCAGGCTGCGCTCGCGCCCTTTCGCGGGAGATCTCGCACTACTTCGGCCTTCTGGAAGCCTCTAGGACGTTCCAGTCCGTCGTGCCTCTTCGGCGGCCAACCTGAAGGCGCTCGCAGCTCCTCGTCGCTTAGGTAGCTGCGCAGCTGCCTCCGGGCCCGGGCAAAATACTTAAGGCTCCTCCAGCTCCTCGCGACGATGCGCACGTGCGAAGTGCCAAGTGCGCCACAAAGCGCCCATTGCGACCTGCGTCCAATGCGCCATGCGCACACGCGCGTGCTTGTGGCCCTTCGGTGGCTTCTGCGCCAGGCCCTTTCGCGGGAGATCTCGCACTCCTTCGGCCTTCTTGAAGCCTCCAGGACGTTCCAGTCCGTCGTGCCTCTTCGGCGGCCAACCTGAAGGCGCTCGCAGCTCCTCGTCGCTTAGGTAGCTGCGCAGCTGCCTCCGGGCCCGGGCAAAATACTTAAGGCTCCTCCAACGCAAAGTGCCCATTGTGACCTGCGTCCAATGCGCCATGCGCACGTGCGCGTGCTCGTGGCCCTTCGGTGGCTTCTGCGCCAGGCTGCGCTCGCGCCCTTTCGCAGGAGATCTCGCACTCCTTCGGCCTTCTGGAAGCCTCCAGGACGTTCCAGTCCGTCGTACCTCTTCGGCGGCCAACCTGAAGGCGCTCGCAGCTCCTCGTCGCTTAGGTAGCTGCGCAGCTGCCTCCGGGCCCGGGCAAAATACTTAAGGCTCCTCCAGCTCCTCGCGACGATGCGCACGTGCGAAGTGCCAAGTGCGCCACAAAGCGCCCATTGCGACCTGCGTCCAATGCGCCATGCGCACACGCGCGTGCTTGTGGCCCTTCGGTGGCTTCTGCGCCAGGCCCTTTCGCGGGAGATCTCGCACTCCTTCGGCCTTCTTGAAGCCTCCAGGACGTTCCAGTCCGTCGTACCTCTTCGGCGGCCAACCTGAAGGCGCTCGCAGCTCCTCGTCGCTTAGGTAGCTGCGCAGCTGCCTCCGGGCCCGGGCAAAATACTTAAGGCTCCTCCAGCTCCTCGCGACGATGCGCACGTGCGAAGTGCCAAGTGCGCCACAAAGCGCCCATTGCGACCTGCGTCCAATGCGCCATACGCACACGCACGTGCGCGTGCTCGTGGCCCTTCGGTGGCTTCTGCGCCAGGCTGCGCTCGCGCCCTTTCGCGGGAGATCTCGCACTCCTTCGGCCTTCTGGAAGCCTCCAGGACGTTCCAGTCCGTCGTGCCTCTTCGGCGGCCAACCTGAAGGCGCTCGCAGCTCCTCGTCGCTTAGGTAGCTGCGCAGCTGCCTCCGGGCCCGGGCAAAATACTTAAGGCTCCTCCAGCTCCTCGCGACGATGCGCACGTGCGAAGTGCCAAGTGCGCCACAAAGCGCCCATTGCGACCTGCGTCCAATGCGCCATGCGCACACGCGCGTGCTTGTGGCCCTTCGGTGGCTTCTGCGCCAGGCCCTTTCGCGGGAGATCTCGCACTCCTTCGGCCTTCTTGAAGCCTCCAGGACGTTCCAGTCCGTCGTGCCTCTTCGGCGGCCAACCTGAAGGCGCTCGCAGCTCCTCGTCGCTTAGGTAGCTGCGCAGCTGCCTCCGGGCCCGGGCAAAATACTTAAGGCTCCTCCAGCGCAAAGCGCCCATTGTGACCTGCGTCCAATACGCCATGCGCACACGCACGTGCGCGTGCTCGTGGCCCTTCGGTGGCTTCTGCGCCAGGCTGCGCTCGCGCCCTTTCGCAGGAGATCTCGCACTCCTTCGGCCTTCTGGAAGCCTCCAGGACGTTCTTGTCCGTCGTGCCTCTTCGGCGGCCAACCTGAAGGCGCTCGCAGCTCCTCGTCGCTTAGGTAGCTGCGCAGCTGCCTCCGGGCCCGGGCAAAATACTTAAGGCTCCTCCAGCTCCTCGCGACGATGCGCACGTGCGAAGTGCCAAGTGCGCCACAAAGCGCCCATTGCGACCTACGTCCAATGAGCCATACGCACACGCACGTGCGCGTGCTCGTGGCCCTTCGGTGGCTTCTGCGCCAGGCTGCGCTCGCGCCCTTTCGCGGGAGATCTCGCACTCCTTCGGCCTTCTGGAAGCCTCCAGGACGTTCCAGTCCGTCGTGCCTCTTCGGCGGCCAACCTGAAGGCGCTCGCAGCTCCTCGTCGCTTAGGTAGCTGCGCAGCTGCCTCCGGGCCCGGGCAAAATACTTAAGGCTCCTCCAGCTCCTCGCGACGATGCGCACGTGCGAAGTGCCAAGTGCGCCACAAAGCGCCCATTGCGACCTGCGTCCAATGCGCCATGCGCACACGCGCGTGCTTGTGGCCCTTCGGTGGCTTCTGCGCCAGGCCCTTTCGCGGGAGATCTCGCACTCCTTCGCCCTTCTTGAAGCCTCCAGGACGTTCCAGTCCGTCGTGCCTCTTCGGCGGCCAACCTGAAGTCGCTCGCAGCTCCTCGTCGCTTAGGTAGCTGTGCACAGTCAATCTAGGCCTCAGATCTCTTTAGCTTTTTTAGGAAGTTGAAAAGCTCCTTGGTGATTTTCCTTGAGGTGCTTCCCACTTCGGATGAGATTAAAGATGCTGTTTGGAATTGTTCCGGCGATAACGCCCCTGGGCCGGATGGGTTCAACTTCAACTTCTTCAAAGCATCATGGAATATTGTCAATGCTGATGTGCTAAATTTTATGCAGGATTTCTTTCAGAATGGGAGGATGCATGGCAATGCGGCTGCCTCTTTCATTATCTTGATCCCCAAGGTTTTGGGTTCTGGCCTCTTTGGATAATTACAGGCCTATCAATTTGGTGGAAAGTCTTTACAAAATTGTGGCAAAAGTTTTAGCCAACCAACTCAAGATAGTGATCCATGAGGTTGTGGGTGAGGAACATACAGCTTTCATGTTGGGAAGAAACATAGTGGATTGCATTATGATCACTAATGAAATCATCAGCTTTCTGAAACAGTCTAGAAGGGAAGGTGTTCTGCTTAAGCTTGATTTCATGAAAGCCTTTGACTGTCTCAATTGGGGCTAGCTGGAAGACCTGATGTGTTCTATGGGGTTTGGTGATAAATGGAGGCTTTGGGCAATGGGTTGTGTTTACAGTGCTTCTGCGTCTATTCTGGTTAATGGTTCTCCGATAGAACTATTTAGATATCATCGAGGCCTTCAACAAGGGGACCCTCCCTCCCCATTCCTGATTATTATTGCTGCGGAGGGGTTGAAGGTTCTGATCCAAAGGGCGGCTCATCTTCAATCTGTCAAAAGGATTACGCTTCCTGGAGGAATGACTCACAACTTGTTACAGTTCGCAGATGACACTTTCCTCTTCTCGGCAAACTGCGAAGATAGCCTGTCAAATCTTCAACACATTGTCTTCCTCTTTGGTGTCATTTCTTGTCTCGAGGTGAACACTACTAAGTCTTCCTTGTTTGGCATCAACACTTCGGAGGCTAGTCTGTCCAATGTGCTGAATTTTTGAGGTTGCAATTTAGGAACCTTCCCGCTAAAGTATCTTGGCCTACCTGTTGGTTGCAACATTCGCAAAAAAATCTTTTAGAAGTTTGTGATTGATTCCATTGATAAGAGATTGGCTGCTTGGAAAGGAAATCTCTTGTCCTTCGGGGGGAGGGTGATGTTAATTAAATCAGTTTTATCTTGTTTGCCTATTTATTTCCTATCCATTTATAGGGTTCCTCCTGGAGTAATAAGGGTGATCGAGAAAAAATTGAGGCACTTTCTTTAGTCCGGTAGAGAGGACGTTCTAAAAGCATCCAAGGTAAATTGGGAGGCGGTGATCAAGCCGCATGACTTGGGTGGTCTTGGTATTGATAAACTGGTTATGAAAAATAATCTTCTGCTCATCAAATAGATTTAGAGGTTCTTTGTGAATGCAGATTCTATTTGGGCAAAAATGCTGGTGGCCATTCATCAATAGGGTTCTCATGGTTTGCTTCTCCTCCCTGGGGCCAGTGGTAGTAGTACCTGGGCAGATATCTACTCTACAGCTTGGGAAGGTGATTTGTTCAATCTCCTTCAAGAAGATGTTCACCTAAAACTAGGGGATGGGAAAAGATTTTTGTTCTGGAAAGACCCGTGAATGAATAATCTTCCACTGATGGAGGTCTACCCTAGGTTGTATGCCATCTCAACCTAGCAAGATGCACTTGTGGTGGATTGTGGGAGGATTTCCAATGAGTCGTGAGAATGGACTCTTGGATGGCGAAGAATGCTCCAAGCATGGGAGGAAGATTCAGAGTCTTCCCTACTTTTGTCCTTGGCTTTAGCTTCGCCGGGTTGCACTCCTGATTGTGTGGTGTGGATGGGGGCTCCCCATGGATCCTTTTCCATCAAAGCTTTGCATGAGAAGTACAACAGGGTTCATGGCTCTCCCACTCTGGTGGCTGAAGTTTTGCATAGGATCTGGACAAACCTCATTCCTTCTAAGGTTGAATATTTTCTGTGGGTGACTTTACATGGGAAGCTACTTATGTGAGATAGACTTATCGGTGCTAATCGTCTCGAGTCTTAGGACTGCTTATGCCCACTGTGCAGGTCGGAAGACGAGACTGGTAACCATCTTTTCTTACATTGCCCTATAGCTTGGCGTACGTGGAATTTCTTTACAAAGAAGATTGGTGCTGTACGGTGCCCGGGTTCAGACTTGGGTTCTTCTTTGTCTTATTGGATGCGGCTGGTTTGAGGTTGTATACTTGAAAAAGTTTGGTTTGCCCTCTATGGTGCGATCATGTGGGGGATCTAATTACTCTGAAACAGCACAATTTTTTATGATGCCAATTGCCATAGAGACCGCCTCATACAGTCCATCTGTTTTCACGCCAACGAATAGATTTTTTGGGCTAACACTACTAGGGGTATCGAGTTTCAAGACCTTATCCTTTATTTAGACTCTTGTCACAACTTGTAAGCTCTTAAGTGACAATTGAAAGCAAATCTCGTCCAGTCTCTTGGGGAAATTTGCTACCAATTGAGGTGCTTTGTTTCAGCGAGTATGTTCGCTGGTTTTGGGCTTCCCTTGTTGGGAAACCTTTTGGTTGTAAATATGGTTTTTATATACTAATTTTACCGACCAAAAAAAAAATACAGTCTTGCGGGGTGAAAGTGTGGGAGGTTGGTGTAGTGTCATGTTTGGAAGCTGGGTTTTGATTCGTATGTTTTTGTTAGGAATATCACGAACAAGGCTGATCCAAAATCTATCATGGTTGGTTCGATTAACGATAACGACGGTTTTGCTAATAATATTCGATTCATTGACGAGCTTCGAGTTAGAGAAATTATTTAATGATCGACGATCTTATTAAAAAATTTATAAATTACAGGTCACAACTGCAAGAAGGATTCGGCGTTCCATTTTTTTATAAGTGAATTTATTTATATACTAAAATTTACAATTTACAAATGAAAATTTCAAATCTATCCCGAATGCAGAATTTCTTCTTTAGAAGTTGCATCTGCAGTAATATCTTGCTTGCTTACGAATGGGTACATTGCACAAACAAAATCTTTGTATATTATAGTAATTTGTAATCGATGATATTGGAGCAAATCCCCAGGAAATCAAATCCACCCTGTGCGTTGTGCCATTTGTACCTAATGATGGTGCGCGCTCCCATCTTTATCCGGCGAGCTTGGGGTCGCTGACGTCCTTATTGTCTTCTTTGATTTGAAGTGCCAACCGGTCCGGCTCCATTCAGGAGCTTGCAAGTTTCGTCCGGTACCACTACCTGGCACCAATACGGATTACCGATGAGTACTTAATTAACATGTCTAAAACGTTCTGATAATAGGTGATTTTAATCAAAACCACACATATTAGGTCTTAGGTTGATTGATGCCTAAATTAGTGCAAGGGCTAAATTAATTATATTTTGCAATGTTGTAGTATTGCAGTAACGTCCAGAACTTTTTTTTTCTAAAGAAATCCAGATCAATAATTTCAGAAAGTTCTTAATAAATAAATTTTTGTTTCAATATAAAGATCGATGCAATTAGGATGAAGTAAAACCCGGTGGGAAACAGAAGTGTTAAAGCTGCAATTAGAAAACTAAGAGTACCATTTGGAGGAACATCCCTCGCAGCCAGCTGCATCTGCGGGGCGGTATAGAGGACCAGCAGGGAAATTAAGAAGAACAAGTATATTGATCGATGGGAGAAAGCCATGGCATAAACTATATATTGCCTTTTGTTTTATTTTTCTCCTTTGTGAGAAATTAGGGTTTGTGAAGTCGTTTTATGAATGGAAGTCGTTGTGCTGCATATATAATGGCAACAAGCATGGAAATTACTAGGAAATGATGCTAGTTGGAGAAATAGAATTCTACGTTGAAAATAGAGCATAACCGACGATTAATTAACTGCTGATCTGTTTACGTGTCCCGCCCGGCAAATATCTGATATTTTTTTTCAAGCTTTTTAGAACTCTTTTTTTTAATAAGTAAAATATATATTCACCTTATAAAAATAAGGTTTAGAACTCTTTTGTCAATCTTCAACTTATGGAAAAGTCTATCCTGACGCGTTGTTTTGCATTTTGAACGTGTCTAATAAGACATATATTCAACAATTGTTTTATTTTTTCAGTTTATAATTTGACTAGCTTAGTCTACCATTGAATTTTAGAGAGATGAGAGAATTAAAGAAATATAGAACGAAAAAACACACAAAAGCATTTAGTCCACATAAAAGGTTGATATATATATATATTCAGAAGTGAACATCACAACATTTCAAATTCAAGCAAGCTTATCTTTTCGTCAAAAAATAAAATTGGATAAAAATCTCTGTTCGAACATCTTTTTCAGTGCTTGCTAATCACGATAATTTTACGACGGTTACAGCATATCACGTACTAACACACTTGACAGATCAATAAAAATGTAATAAAACTTGAGAAGTAAAAAAATATTAAACTAATTAGTTAAAATTGATCACCAAAAATTTACCAGAGTATTTAAACAAACTTCGGTGCTAGTGAATAGTTCGCCAACTACTTTATTCAACCTTGAAAGAGGGTTGAGGCAGGGGAATTCCCTCTCCCCCTTCCTGGTGTCACTGGGTTATAAATTTATATATACTCCACATAATTGGCATAATTATATCATATCATATATTGTATGTATATTCGAACTCGAAACTTTATAGTTAAGCTAGAATATCTATGTTATAAGTGGTTCTAAGTGGTTATTATTTATTAGAGATATTTAATGTAAGTTCTTTTTGAAAAAGGATATTTAATATAAGCTAAGATTACCAATTGGAGGAACATCTTGAGGTACCCTGGCGGCGAGCTGCATCTTGGGGTCGGTATAGAGGACCAGCAGCAGGGAAATTAAGATTAACAAGTGTATTGATCGATGGGAGAGAGACTAGGGATAGAAAAAATATTCATATCCTATGGGTCGGATCTTACTCTTATTCTACGTGTTTAGGGTATGTTGACTTTGACTTGGTCTAGGGTAAGGTATGGATATGGATCCATGTTTAGAAGTAGGGTCTAAGGTAGGGTATGATTCCATAGTTAGACCCTGTGGTTGGACCCTCCCTTACCTTTTAACCATATTTTAGACTCTACCCTTATTAGACCCTATTATAATATATATAATAAATAATTTGTGGTTAACTTTAACATATTTATTATGTTATTATACAACCAGCTTAGAAGATGTCATGAATGATGGTGTCACGTCCCGATAAACAAGGCATATCAACCGCCGCGGAGTAAATATCCCCGCAAGGCATCTTTATTTCTCAACTCATAAAATCCATCCTCTAGTCTTAAAATCCATAAAGAAATAATTACAGCGAAAAGTCTTAAAACAAAAAGTCGAATGAATGAATGCATGTCCTCGCCTCTAGCTCTCACACTCGATCCACCCCCGTCGCATCTGAAATAAAATACGTATTTTGCTGAGTTTACGCAACTCAGTAAGCCAAACTCACAATTAACATACATACACAGGCATACACAGATTGCACCAAACCGAAACAAAATCAATGACTCTAACATCAACGACGGACTTCGGAGTACGACTATCGGGAACCTGTGGGGCACAGAAGACAAATCCTTAACGCTAGAAGCACGGAAACGAAAAGGATAGTCTCACCACAGGGCACAGATATCACCGATGCTCACATAGAGTACGAAAATCCAGAGTACTCTACGGGCACAGAAGCACCAGGATAATCCCGACCAGAACAGATAGATTCAGATCACATGCAGACTTAAAACGAATTCAGCTCGCATGGCAAACTTACAACGAACTCAAATCACAGGCAGAGTGCGAAACAAATACGGCACATACTCACAATGGTCAGATACGGACAGAATACACCCCAAACAGTCAAATACGGACGGATTACTCCCCAAATACGTTCATACTTTGCAGATGGAAAAGGGGTCCGACTTACCTCGTTTCCTTCTAACCTAACCTCGTCAATCCGCGTCTCTCCTAATTTCCGGCGTCCTCCTCAAGTCCCTACGATTTGTGATCAATCACGCACTACGATTAATCTCCAAACTTCAACGATTCATAACAGAGAGGACAAGACAACGGGCAAGACAGCTTACCCTAGCGTGATTGATCTGGACTCGTCGTGTTCTCCCTCGTCCTTGGACTCACCCGGAAGATCTCCTCTACCTTGAAAGAGAAGAAAAACGGAAATTTCAGAGGGTGGGCTTTAGGGTTTCGTCCAGCCTTCTTTTATAGGGTAAGGTTTGGCAAAAGTTCAGTTTAGTTCCTGGACAAATTATAATTTGCTCCCCCCCTAACTTTTAATTATTCATTATGGTTTTCTTGTCCTCACAGATGGATTACTAGAAGTCGACATTCTATATTTTTTTTCTTGAATTATCTATGTACTGAACTCGAAAGAAAAAAATCTTGTACTACTGAAATTAAATTACAAAATTTGATGTTTCATTAATTTTCTAATGAATGTTGATATGCAATGTAGTAGATGTAATAAATTTATTTAAATTTTATGTAGAAATTAATTTTTGATTAAAAATTATCAAAAAATAGAATGTTAAAAGGTCAGACTCTCAAGACTCTATAGACTCAGATCTCCGGGAGGATAGGGTCTGAATCTAATAATAAAAAATTTGTAGGAACAAGGGTAGAATATAGGTCCCACTAAAAAAAATTAGGATATGAATAGAATTTTATCAATACCTTACCCTACCTTACCTATTGTATCCCGAGAAAGAGACATGGCTATACGGCTTTTGTTATGTGGATGGAAGCCGTTGCTCACTATCTGCATATATAAAGGCAACGAGCATGGAAATACTTGGTTTTTGTTGCCTACCTTGGTCAATAATTGCTGCTTTCCTTATGTAACAGACTTTCTTTTTATTTTTGTAATTATTATCGAATCCTATTTTAGTAGTGATTCTCCTAGTAATGTTTTTTATATTTGTAAATATTGGGATGGCAAAAAATAGGAAAGACTTATTTCATATTCCTATTCCTATTCTGACAAAGTTTTGGACTCCTAATTAGACCTAGATAGGTTACTTGTACAACAAGGGTTTGCCTCTATATAAAGGCATGTTACCCTAAGGTTTTGTATGGCTTTGTGGCTCGGAAACTCATCAATAAAAATTCTCCTTTCTCCCCGTGGATGTAGGCATTATGCCGAACCACGTAAACTCTTGTGTCCGTATTTTTTGTGCGATCTTGTTCTCTAGTTGCTGAATTTCTAACAAGTGGTAACAGAGCTAAGGTTGGAGGATGTCGAATCACGGCGCGAAATTTGCTCTTGTGAAGTTCGATGGTTCATTGAATTTCGGGTTATGGCAAAGGCGTGTCAAAGATCTCCTCATGCAATAAGGGATGGCCATCGCGCTCTCGGGGAAGAAGTCCGAGAAGATGGAGGAGCAAGAGTGGGAGGAGTTGGAGGCCAAGGCGGTAGCGAAGATTCACTTGTGCTTGGCGGATGATGAGGAGCCACCAGCTGGGTTGTAGAAGAGGATCCAGGTCGGAGTCAAAGAAGTTCAATGGAAGTGGTTTCAAGTGCGGATAAGGGCATATGAAGGAGATTATCCAGGACGAACTAGGGATCAAGATAACGAGGAGGGATCGGCATCCACAACCATGGCCACATATTCAGACGGGTCAGATGGTGACTGGCTTTCTCTCTTATCAAGTCCAATGCATCCTGGTAATCTCTTTTCATTAGGGACCTTGGATTATAACAGTGATAGTTATAAGGGTGGAGAAGGATGCGATGGTAAGGATGAAGGGTGAAAGGAAATACCTACAGGTTAGTGGGGAACATTATTGTAGGTGGAGTCACATCAATGGGTCTGATGAAGTGGAAAAAAGCTCAGGTCATATGAGGTTGGTTCGTATGAGGGAGCAAAGGCTTGACATGGATGGTTTGAGTGTAGTTGGGATTCGCGAAGACATGGATAGCAAGCTATGGTTGTTTCGTGGAGGCATGGTTGGCAAAGAACCATGGTTGTCTCAAAGAAGCATTGTTAGCTGGGCCCTGCTATGGTTGTTTAAAGGGACGTGCACGTCAAAGGTGTTGGGTAGGTTTTGCATGGGGAATGCGAAGCCGTTGGTAGCACCACGGGCGAATCGGGTATCTCACTCAAGGTCGAACGGTGGAGTTCGTGGTTTGTCGAGGGTTCTACTTGGTGGAACAAAAGGTTACCCTTTGTAGAACCCTAGACATGCCACGAACTCCACCGTTCGGCCTTGAGTGAGATACCCGATTCGCCCGTGGTGCTACCAACGGCTTCGCATTCCCCATGCAAAACCTACCCAACACCTTTGACGTGCACGTCCCTTTAGACAACCATAGCAGGGCCCAGCTAACAATGCTTTTTTGAGATAACCTGTTGGGTTGAATGCATTTTTAATGCATTTGGCCCAAAAATGGAAAGGCCCAAAGGGGAGGCCCAAAAGGGAAATGGAACAAGTGCAATACCACATTGAATAGAGCAAGGAGGATTTTCTTGTTTATAAGGAACTCCTCTCCTTACCTCTCAAACTTGGTTGACCACCCAAAGGCTGACCCACCGCTAGTTGCCTGCGAGGACGGTGCGAAGCACCGTCCGAGCACGAGCACGAGCACGCGCGTATGCGTGTGCGCATGGCGCATTGGACGCAGGTCGCAATGGGCACTTTGTGGCGTGCTTGGCACTTCAAGGAGCTGGAGGAGCCTTAAGTATTTTGCCCGAGTCCGGAGGCAGCTGCGCAGCTACCGAAGCGACGAGGAGCTGCGAGCGACTTCCAGGATGGCCACCGAAGAGGCACGACGGGCAGGAATGTGCAGGAGGCTTCCAGAAGGCCGAAGGGGTGCGAGATCCCTCGCAAAAGAGCGCCAGCGCAGCCTGGGCGCGCCTGGAAGGATCCAGAAGCCACCGAAGGGCCACGAGCGCAGCCAGCCAGCCTGCTGGCCGAGCAGACGCGTCCCTTTGGGGTGGCTGCCTCCCTGCCTCCTCCAGCCTATAAATAGTCCTGCCCCTTTGCCATAATTCCTTATCCCAGCAGCAATTGCATTTCTGAGCATTGTTGTCTTCTTCTTTCCTCCGTTCTTTACTTAGAAAAAAACGAGGTCCGAAAGTTCTGGGTATATAAGGGTTCACCCAAAAATTTTGAGATGCGTGTGCAACGTTCTTGGAAATGCCCTAACAGTCGTTGTATCTTGGGGACGATTGCCGTAGCCCGTACTGCACTGAAATATACGGGGCAATCTCGTCTTACGGAGAAATTGTCCAACACTTGCCTCGACTGCAGTAGATCCTAATCAAGTACACCACCTCCGACAAACAACAATCGTAAGACGAGATTGTGTACTTGAAGATGGCATCAACAAGCTCAGCACCAGTGCCAGCGGTCCCGGGAACTGTCCACGCCGAAAGGCCGGCCAAGTTCAACGGTACCGAATTCAAGAGGTGGCAACAGAAGATGTTGTTCTACCTGACGACGCTCAACCTGGTCCGATTCTTGAAGGAAGAGGCTCCGAAGGTAGCAGAAAATGAGGCAGATCAACAGAAGATCAACGCCCTCGATGCATGGAGTCATAGCGACTTCCTATGCCGAAACTACGTCCTGAATGGGCTAGACGACACGCTCTACAACGTCTACGCGGAAGCCAAGACCGCTAAGGAGCTGTGGAGTTCACTCGAGAAGAAGTACAAAATGGAGGATGCCGGGACGAAGAAATTCATCGTCGGACGATTTCTCAACTTCAAGATGGTGGACTCCAAGAAGGTCATCGACCAAGTGCAGGAGTTGCAGTTGATCCTTCATGAGATCTAAGCCGAAGGGATGCAACTCAGCGAGTCCTTCCAAGTAGCTGCGATGATCGAGAAGCTCCCCCCGCTCTGGAAAGATTTCAAGAGCTACCTCAAGCACAAGAGGAAGGACATGAGCCTAGAAGACCTGATCATGAGACTTAGGATCGAGGAAGACAACCAAAAGTCCAAAGTCAAGCAAGGCAAGGCCAACCCTGAGACCACCGTGCACCTCGCCGAGGGAAAAGGTAGCAAGAAGAGGAAGAAGTTCGGGGATAAGCAGGAGAAGCAAGAGCCCAAGAAGAAAAAGAAGATCAAGGGCGACTGCTACAACTGCGGCAAACCCGGACAAATGGCTAAGGACTATCACCAGCCGAAGAAGGATGACCAAGGAAAGGCTAACCTGACTGAAGACTTGTCTCAGATGGATCTGTCAGCCGTGCTGTTTGAAGCCAACCTGGTGGACAATCCGAGAGAGTGGTTCGTGGACACAGTAGCTACCCGCCACGTCTGCTCGGACAAGGAGATGTTCTAGAACTATATCCCGATCACCGGTCGAAAGTTGTTCATGGGAAACTCTGCAACGTCCAAGATCGTCGGTCTGGGCAAGGTGGTCCTGAAGCTGACCTCAGGAAAGGAGCTGACCCTCAAGGATGTGCTGCACGTCCCGGACATCCGCAAGAACTTAGTTTCTGGCTCATTGTTAAGCGAAGCCGGTCTTAAGCTTGTATTTGAGGCTGATAAGTTTGTACTGACCAAAGCGGGTCAATTCATAGAAAAGTATTATCTAGAAAAGGGGCTGTTTAAGATGAATGTAATAATTGTACATCGCACCTTTAACATTGAAAATAAAGATAATGCTTCTTCTTACTTGGCCGAGTATTCTAATTTATGGCATGGTAGATTAGGACACGTATACCTAAACTCGCTAAGAAAATTAGTAAGTTTAAATTTATTACCGAATCTAGAGTTCAACCCATCTGATAAATGTGAAGTATGTGTGGAGGCTAAAATGACCAAAGCACCTTTCCATTTGGTGGAAAGAAGTACTACGCCTTTAGAGTTAATTTATACGGACACTTGCGATATGAAACACGTGCAAACTAAAGGCGGGAAGAAATACTTCATCACGTTTATCGATGATTGCATGAGATACTGTTACGTATATCTCCTAAAGGGCAAAGACGAAGCTCTTGATGCTTTTAAGAGATATAAGAATGAGGTTGAAAATTAACTCAGCGTAAAAATCAAAATGTTCCGTAGTGATCGAGGGGGAGAATATGTAGCTCCGTTAGAGGAACTCTGTCAAGAACATGGCATTATTCATCAGACGACTGCTCCATACTCACCTCAATCAAATGGCGTAGCTGAACGCAAAAATCGAACTCTTAAAGAGATGATGAACGCTATGTTGATTAGCTCGGGCTTACCCCTGAACATGTGGGGGAAAGCTGTGCTCTCAGCTAACCACATTCTAAACAAGTTGCCACACAAGAAAAGGGATAAAACCCATATGAACTATAGAAAGGAAGGAAGCCTTCCTACGGTTACCTTAAAGTGTGGGGGTGCCTAGCAAAGGTCGAAGTACCTAAGCCTAAGCAGGTGAGAATAGGACCCAAGACCATTGATTGTATCTTTATCGGATATGCGCAAAATAGTAGTGCTTATCGATTTTTGGTGCATAAATCTGAAAACCCTGAGATAAACACGGGAATGGTCATAGAATCAAGGAACGCAACGTTCTTTGAGAATAGCTTTCCTAATAAGGAAAAAAAGGAAGGAAGTCCAAAGAAAAGGGCTCACGAGACTACGCAAGGGTCAAATCAGAAAGATGATGAACCTAGACGTAGTAAACGGACGAAGGTAACCAAATCTTTCGGTCCGGATTATCTAACCTATGCGTTAGAAAATGAACCCAGGACAATCCAAGAGGCATTGTCCAGTCCAGATGCTCCTCTCTAGAAGGAAGCTATCAATAGTGAGATAGAATCTATTATGCAAAACCACACGTAGAAAATCATGGATCTCCCACCGGGCTGCAAACCTTTGGGATGCAGGTGGATCCTCAAAAGGAAATACAAAGCTGATGGATCAATCGACAAGTACAAAGCTCGATTGGTAGCTAAGGGGTTCAAACAGAAAGAGGGATATGATTTCTTTGACACGTATTCACCGGTCACAAGAATCACATCAATTAGAGTACTCATAGTTGTTTCAGCACTCTATAACCTCGAGATCTACCAAATGGACGTAAAAATAGCTTTCCTAAATGGAGAACTGGAAGAGGAGATATACATGGAGCAACCTGAAGGGTTTGTGGCTCCCGGTCAAGAGCATAAAGTGTGTCGACTAGTCAAGTCACTATACGGGCTAAAACAAGCGCCGAAACAGTGGCACGAGAAATTTGACAGAACAATGCTGTCGAATGGATTTAAGATCAATGAGTGCGATAAATGTGTTTACATTAAGGGCACACCTGAAGCTTACGTAATTGTATGTCTCTACGTAGATGACTTACTAATTATGGGAAGCAATAAAGAGGTTATTGTGAAAACTAAAAATATGTTAAAGAATCACTTTTGACATGAAAGATATGGGTCTGGCAGACGTCATACTAGGAATAAAAATTTCTAGGAAAGCTGACAAAATTATCTTGACGCAATCCCACTACGTGGAAAGCGTGCTCCAGAAATTTGAAGCTTTTGACAAACCTCCGGTTAAGACTCCAGTAGATTTGAATCTACACTTAGCCAAGAATCGAGGGGACCCAGTATCTCAACTGAAGTATGCGCAAATTATCGGGAGCTTGATGTATTTAACAAACTGCACTCGCCCCGTTATTGCGTACTCAGTTAGTAAACTTAGTAGATTCACAAGTAATCCAGGAAAGGATCACTAGCTAGCTCTAGAAAGGGTTTTACGGTATTTAAAACATACCATAAACCATGGCATACATTATGCTAAATATCCAGCTGTATTAGAAGGATACAGTGACGCAAACTGGATATCAGACACTAAGGACTCCAAATCCACGAGTGGATACGTATTCACCATAGGAGGAGGAGATGTGTCTTGGAAGTCCTCTAAACAAACGTGCATAGCTCGATCCACCATGGAGTCGGAGTTTATAGTGCTAGATAAAGCTGGGGAAGAAGCTGAATGGCTCAGAAATTTCCTAAAGGATATTCCGTGCTGGAGCAAACCGGTGCCTCCCGTATTGATACATTGTGATAGCATGTATGCAATCGGGAGAGCACAAAGTACATTGTACAATGGAAAGTTTCGACATATCCTTCGGAGACACAATACCGTTAGACAGTTGATCTCTAGTGGGATGATCACCATTAATTACGTAAAGTCCAAGGACAACTTAGCTGATCCTTTTACGAAAGGAATCAATAGAGATCAAATGTACAACGCAGTAAGGGGAATGGGATTAAAATCCACACACTAAAGAACGTCCATAGCGGTAACTCAACCATGATGAGTGGAGATCCCACAAACTTGGTTCAATGAGACAACTAAGTTATGAAGGGTTCAGTTAATCACCTGGAACCTATCTCATTCTCAGAAGCTGCCCAGGTGTTAACCTGTAAAGGTGTGGTAAGGTTAAGCATTACGCTTTTAATTATTCTTATACCTTGATAAAGGTGGAGTATGGCAGGATACCCCTGATAGGAGATCACCTATGTAAGTGTGAAGTGAGGCCGCTTCAAATGGGAAAAACACTTATGAATCTAAGATACGGTCCATGGCCGAAACGGACACAATGTGAGAACTCAAATATACTAGGGTTATTATTGTGT
Source organism: Hypericum androsaemum (assembly GCA_963995505.1). Classification (NCBI taxonomy): domain Eukaryota; kingdom Viridiplantae; phylum Streptophyta; class Magnoliopsida; order Malpighiales; family Hypericaceae; genus Hypericum; species Hypericum androsaemum. The sequence goes on along the minus strand of OZ023190.1, from coordinate 502,993 downwards.
AAATATTATTGTCTTGGTTTACGCCAAAGGCTGACGGTTCAAGACATCACGTTCACCGAGCAGCGAGTAAATCCGATAACATATTACTAGAGAAGGTTCAAAGCCACAAGCTACCTATCTCGATGCAATAATAACACGTTAGAACTTTCGATTAGAGTCTGCATGTATTAATCATCATTCATGTGGAGGATTGTTGGGTTGAATGCATTTTTAATGCATTTGGCCCAAAAATGGAAAGGCCCAAAAGGGAAATGGAACAAGTGCAATACCACATTGAATAGAGCAAGGAGGATTTCTTTGTTTATAAGGAACTCCTCTCCTTACCTCTTAAACTTGGTTGACCACCCAAAGGCTGACCCACCGCTAGTTGCCTGCGAGGACGGTGCGAAGCACCGTCCGAGCACGAGCACGAGCGGATGAGTCCCTTCGGGTGGCTGCCTCCCTGCCTTCTCCAGCCTATAAATAGGCCTGTCCCTTTGCCATAATTCCTCATCCCAGCAGCAATTGCATTTCCGAGCATTGTTGTCTTCTTCTTTCCCCCGTTCTTTACTTAGAAAAAAAACAAGGTCCGAAAGTTCTGGGTATATAAGGGTTCGCCCGAAAGTTTAGAGATACGTGTGCAATGTTCTTGGAAACGCCCTAACAGTCGTTGTATCTTGGGGACGATTGCCGTAGCCCGTACTACACTGAAATATACAGGGCAATCTGGTCTTACGGAGAAAGTGTCCAACACTTGCCTCGACTGTAGTAGATCCTAATCAAGTACACCACCTCCGAAAAACAACACAACCATGGTTCTTTGTCAACCATGCCTCCACGAAACAACCATAGCTTGCTATCCATGTCTTTGCGAATTCCAACTACACTCAAACCATCCATGTCAAGCCTTTGCTCCCTCATACGAACCAACCTCATATGACCTAAGCTTTTTTCCACTTCATCAGACCCATTGATGTGACTCCACCTATAATAATGTTTCCCACTAACCTGTAGGTATTTCTTTTCACCCTTCATCCCTACCATCGCATCCTTCCCCACCTTCATTAGCATACCTTTATAACTATCACTGTTATAATCTAAGGTCCCTAATGAAAAAGAGATTACCAGGATGCATTGGACTTGATAAGACAGAAAGCCAGTCACCATCCGACCCGTCTGAATATGTGGCCATGGTTGTGGATGTCGATCCCTCCTCGTTGTCTTGATCCCTAGTTCGTCCTGGATAGTCCCCTTCATGTGCCCTTCTCTGCACTTGAAACCACTTCCATTGAACTTCTTTGACTCCGACCTGGATCCTCTTCCACAACCCAGCTGGTGGCTCCTCATCATCCGCCAAGCACAAGCGAATCTTCGCTACTGCTTTGGCCTCCAACTCCTCCCACTCTTGCTCCTCCATCTTCTCGGACTTCTTCCCCGAGAGCGCGATGGCCATCCCTTATTGCACGAGGAAATCTTTGACATGCCTTTACCATAACCCGAAATTCAATGAACCAAGTGTAGTTAGGATTCGCGAAGACATGGATAGCAAGCTATGGTTGTTTCGTGGAGGTATGGTTGGTAAGGAACCATGGTTGTCTCAAAAAAGCATTGTTAGTTGGGTCCTGCTATGGTTGTCTAAAGGGACGTGCACGTCAAAGGTGTTGGGTAGATTTTGCATGGGGAATGCGAAGCCGTTGGTAGCACCGCGGGCGAATCGGGTATCTCACTCAAGGCCGAATAGTGGAGTTCGTGGCATGTCGAGGGTTCTACTTGGTAGAATAAAAGGTTGCTCTTTGTATGCTATGGCATGTAGCATTGGTATAAGGCAAGAAGGTCCAGCGGAGAAGCAGTTCGAGATTGCGGAGCATGGGGCTGACCAAAAAATAGAGGATGCGTCTATTGGTCGCAAGTTTGCTTCAGCATGTGGACTTTGGGGGCTGGCTCCAAGTGATTGAACAAAAGGTGAAGAGAAAGTTGAGATGGTCTTATTGATGCAGTTATCTATGGTCCGAGATGGAGTCGGTAGAGTCGGATTGGTTTTGCAAGATCTCATGGTTCTTCATGGGGCGGTGTTTTGTCAAGGTGGAGTTTGTTGAAGTTCGGGTGGAGCTTCATGGTTCTTCCACGAGATAATTTCTCGCCAAGGTGGAGATTGTTAGGATGGCGAGAAATAGGAAAGACTTATTTCCTATTCCTATTCCTATTCTGACTAGGTTTTGGACTCGTAATTAAACCTAGATAGGTTACTTGTACAACAAGGGTTTGCCTCTATATAAAGGCATGTTACCATAAGGTTTTGTATGGTTTTGTGGCTCGGAAACTCATCAATAAAAATTCTCCTTTCTCCCTGTGGATGTAGGCATTATGTCGAACCACGTAAACTCTTGTGTCCGTGTTCTTTGTGCGATCTTGTTCTCTAGTTGCTGAATTTCTAACAGTAAAAATTAATTCAAATCCTCATTAAATAAATATACTTGAATTAACACCCATTAGTCAACCATCTTTGACATTGTTCTCATTGCAATAAACTCATCAACTGCTGATTTGTTGACTTGTTCCACCCAGCAAATATTTGAAATCGTTTTTCAACCTTTGAAATCATTTTTCCAAGCTTCAACTTATAGAAAACTCTATCCTTAGGTGTTGTTCTGTGTTTTGAACCAGTGTAATAAGACATATATGACAACTCTTTTTAATTTTTTTCAATTTATAGTTTGACAAGTTTAATCTAGTATTGAATAGAGAAAGATGAGAGAATTAAAGAAATAGTATGAAAAATTAGGAATAAACATGGAAATATATCGATAATTTAAAATAATACTGACATAAACAAAAGTTTGCAAATAAAAATAGTCCACCTTTATATATATATATATATATATATATATATGCGCGCGCGCGCTCAACTTTTGTTTAGTAGGCAATCATGCAAGCTTATTTTCCGTCAAAAATATAATTGGACACAAATTCTTGTTCAAACACCTTTCCTGGTGCTTACCACGGGTAATTTTCCTATAGTCGCAATTTATCAAGTGCCAGTAAACTTGCTTGATATATTGGTGACCATTTTTTTAATAATAAAACTTAAAACAGATAAAATATTAAGATGACTAATTCGAGATGATTGCAAAAACTTATCAAGTATTTAAAGGAACTTCATTTGAGACCTCTACTAAAATTAAAATAATATTTTCTTTTTTTGAAGGTTAAATAATATCTTAATTGATAATAGATGAACCTTATGGTAATAAAGCCCGAAGCCACCTCCGGAGGCCCAGTGGGGGCCCGATCCAATCAAACACACACTCTCAAACTCTGCTCTCCACCCAACTCTCCAATAATCGCAGTGTCCCGCGTGTGTACCTCCACGGAACGACGTCGGAGGACGAGCTCTGGGACGCCTCCTCTCTCCGATTACGGAATCCAAGTTATTTCTCTTTTTTGTATTCTACATTTCAAATCCAATAAATGAGGCAACCCATTTTTTATATAAATAAAATATCATTACTTCAAAAGAACCCATAAAGGTAGTTACACCAAAGTATTGCACCAAAAGTATCAGATAACACATATCATTCGCACTACAATGATATGCGATATCTCAATACAAATCCAAGATGGCACCAAAAGAGAAGCAAGATCAAAAGTGCCCCACTATACACCTATACAAACTACCTAAAAATAAACCATATCAAAGAGGATCGAATAACCAGAAGTGGTCCACTCCACAAGCTGCCTCCTTACTAACACGGAGGATAGAAGTGGTATCCTCCTCCCAAGAGATGCCCGCAACGATTGCGAGGCGTCAAGCTTCGGCCAAAAGAAGATCACAAAGGGCATCGTCATGAGAAGCCATACCCTCCAAAATCGAGGGGAGGCAGAGCTCTAACGCCAGCCGCTTCGGAGACTTTATCTTCAGTTTTGGAGTTGACGAGAGCAGGAGAGCAGCGACTTTGCTCGTCGGCTTCCTAACATGACTACTAGAATGGGTTGGAGTCGGCATAACCAAACTGCTCAATTTAACCTTCTTAGCCACCGGACGGCGGCGATAGGCCCCGACGAAGAAGCAGTCAACCTAGAAGCGGGACGGTGCGTCTCGGCACCAACTGAAACGATCGCAGAGAGACGTTTCTCCAACCAATCCACATCCACACCAACAGGCAGCACAACACCCTCCAAATCAGAAGAACAAGCACCAGAAGGAGAATCACAATAGGGTGGCAACAGCTGCGGGTCAACAACCAAACACCCAGCACCAGCTACATCGACAACATGATCTGCAACCAGAGATTCCGAACCAACCAAGGCAAGCGGCTGCTCCTCCGAACCAGAAGAACAAGCACCAACCAAGTAAGCAGAGAAACTAGCTTCCTCCACGGCCCCTAGACCATCCGAACCAGCAGAATCAATCACCGAGAAACTAGCACACAAGGCAACATCAGGAGGTGGGGCGTCCTCCGACTCAGCCGCGAGGGGAGGCTGGACAATAGGATCCTGCAAAACAACATCCGAACTAGCAACAAGAGGCTGCAAATTCGACGTCCATACACTCGAATCATCAGCAGTAAGGGGCTGCCCTGCGACAGTAACGGAAGCAGGCGGCGAAACAAAAACTCCCGAAGTCTGAGAAGGAGCGGGGCAACAAGCAACAACCTTCAAAAAATTTAGCCACAAGACCTTGAAAGAAGGTAACAAATTGATTACCCAAAGCCTCTTCTCAGCGGCTGAGCACGAAAGTTCATCTATGCCTAGAGACGTCACAGCGCATCGGTAGAGCCATTCATCCACAGGCACATCGGACATGGGAGCCTCCTGGCAGACCGAAGGAGGAGGCCCAGGCGGAGGCACGGACGAAGGAGCCCTAGAAGGAGGAGCAGCCCGAAGGGCCTCAGCTGGCATGTCTTCCCTAAACCGCAGAGGCCCAAGCGGAGCACCCACAGCACGCGACAGAGGGGGGGCAACCCGGGCAGCTCGAGCCTCTGGCAAACTTCGCCACGGACACTAATAGATGCTTACCTTCCACTCGAAATCCATTAACCTTGAGGACAACCAAAGCGGCATATTTTTGCAGGGGGATTCAGATGAACCCGAATCTTGAGTTCTGCTTAGAAGGCTTCTTGGCGATGAAAACGCCCACCACGGAGGAGAAATCTTTGAAGAACTCACGAAACTTGACCAAAGTCCACGACGGTGGAAGATTATCGACGAAAAGGGACATCGAACCCGCCATTGGAGAGGACGTAAGGTTCACCGTCACCATCCGACCTTCCCGCCTATGGAAGGAGGGAGGTGGCGACGGTGGGGAGTGAAGCTCCTGAGAAAGCCGATTAAGGAATTTAGGGATTAGTATTTGGGGGAAAATGGCGATGGGATTAAAATTTGAAAAAGGAGAGGGGGAGGGGAACAGAGAGAGACGACAGAGAGAGAGGACAACCTAGGGTGCAGCTCTAGGTGGAGTACAACCTAATTACCCGTTCGTGGGTTATAAATGAGGCAACCCTCGGAGCATCGATGTCTGTGTATTCTATTTTTTGGCAGTTTTTTTTTCTTGGTAAATATAATATACTTATGAAAAAACTTATACAATGCATCAGGAATTGGTGCATTGCACGAACAAAACCTTTTTACATTAAACTAATTGGTAATTGATGATATTGGAGCAAATACCCCGGTAATCCAAACTCATCTAGGATGTGGGTTTTACCATTTGGACCTAACTCTTGTTCCCATCAATGACCCACCCCATCTGACCTCGGCGGGCTTCCGACCACCGACGCCCTTGATGTCTCCTTTGGTCTGAAGTACCAACCGGCCGGGATCCATCCGGGAGCATGCAAGTTCGGTCAAGTACCACTGCCTGGCCTCAGCACGTGTTATAATTATATATATACCCACAAAATCATGCCAAATGTGAACCTATGATATGATTATTGTTTAATGTAGATGTTGCATAACTAAGATATTTTCGAGTCAGATTTCTTAAAAATATAGCAATATTAAATAATTGTTTGGAGATTTTTAATATCATTCAAAGATCCTATCATGCTTGATACTAGATTAGTTGGTTCACTAATACCACCATGTTGTACCAAACACACGTGCTTTAGGTCATAGGTTGATTAATGTCTAAATTACTGCAAAAAAAAACCACGCCAAAAAGAAGTATGCCCTGAAAAGGTATTAACCAGCTGGGCTGAATTAATTGTAATTTGTAATGTTATAGTGGAGCAGAAAGGTGCAGAACAATAATTTGAGAAGCGTTAAGTTGAAAGTAGAAGCTAAGAGCACCATATGGAGGAACATCCTCGCAGCGAGCTGCATCCGGGAGGCGGTACAGAGGACCAGTAGGGAAATTGAGATGAACGAGTATATTGAACGATGAGAGAAAGAGAGAGAGACATGGCATCAACTACTATATGGCCTTTGTTAATTCTCTCATTCACACACATTACTGCTCTGCTACTATAGTTGGAAGAACGTACGAGTAAAATCTATTAGTCAATGCTTGGAACCCACACCGTACAAATCAGAACTTGACAAAAGTGCTAGAAAAAAGAAACACGCACACATATATCTATTTATTGGGCGCAAATTTCGAAAACTAGTGGGGGCATAACATAAATTGTTTTAAAAAAATATCTTAAATTATTTTAGACTACGTACTACGGGCTTCCACCCGTCTTCGGCGTGCTTTCACTGATTTGGCCTGGGAAGGCTGTGTGCACCACTGTACGTGTAAGATAAGTAAGATTATATTCCACATAAACGAAAAAAATGTGCAGAACAAAATCTGAAAGTAATTGTGAGTTGATAAATAAGCAAGCGTACCAATTGGAAGAACATCTTGAAGTACCCTCGCGGCGAGCTGCATCTGGGGGAGCATCAGTAGAGAAATTAAGATGAACAAGTATATTGAACTATGAGACCAAGAAGACATGGTAGGGAAACTATATGGCCTTTGTTTCCTTTTTCTACTTTGAGAGAAATTAGGGTTTGTTAAGTTGTTTTATGCATGTAAGTGAGTTGTGCATCATCTGCATATATAATGGCAATGAAATTACTAGGAAATGATGCTAGTCGGACAATTCTACGTTGACAATAGAGAGTAGTTGCAGTGCCAACGTCTTCTGATTTAACTGATTGTCTTCACATACTAACACTAGTTTTTTCTAGTGTATTTTGTGCTTACTCACATGTATATCATAAATTTCTCAGGAGATCACCCATCTTGAAATGACCTCATGCAAATGCGCTTAATCCTAGAATTCTTTTACAATGTGTGTCATAAAGGTAAGTACATCTTATTGATATAAATAGTACCAATCAAATCACTTACGACATTCTAACTTTTTTCAAATTAACTTATTTTTAAAGACAACTTAAAAAAAGAATAACATATTTGAACAAAACAGATCATTAACGAGATACCACGTAGACTTAAACTTTAAGTGAATGGATTCCATGTGTCTTTGTATTAAAATTTGTATTTTTATTCGAATAACGTATAAAAAGGGGTTGATATATATTTATGTGTTACTTTAAACTGTCGTCTCGCGACGCGAGAGCTAAAATAAAATTTGTGTTAATTGAGGTTGTTGGAGAAAGATGTATAAAAAATCTCATATTAAGAAGAATAAATTGTTTCCCATTTTCCATGGAATTTAATTTCGGTAAAATTTTAATGAGGCCACAATTACAATTCGTGGAATGAGAGATTAAATACCTAGAAAAAATAAATATGTACATTTTTATATTGGAACAAAAATTTATTTATAAAAAAAATACATTTGGAGAAAAATATTAATCACAAAGTTGACGAAAAGACGGGAGTTTTATCGTGGACGTGCTTGTGGAAAACATTGCATTAAATTACGCCGAGGCAATTAAGCTATATCCGATGACTAATCATCTACCGAACTTTTTAGGTTATCCAGGTGACCTCCACCTAACAAACTTACCAAATAAATAAATAATTTATCATTCTTTTATTTATAACCCAAGTAAATATTTACTTATCCACGTAGTGATGTGATCTAATCAGATTATCAAATAATTAATTAATTTATGTATAAATTTTAATATATACACAAAAATATGGGTCCGTAATAAATATACTCTCCAGAATTGCAAAAAGATTGAGAATTAAATAAGCTTGAAATAGTTGATAATTTGGAGAGTTAGGATTATTCGGATCGATAATAAAAATAATATAAAGATATTATTACTGAAATAAGAGATAATTTTAGATTGTGCATCAAAATATGTCAATATTGGACTCTATTTATAGAGAATTGAAAAATACAAAATTTTATTTTAACTCCAATTTTTATAACTACGCAAATTAAATCCACAAAAATCTATTTCAATGAATAACATTGTGCCAAGTATCACTAGCGACATCTTTTTTAGTGACGAGGGTATATGGCCTCTTTTAGCAAGGGACCTTAGCGACGTTTCATTTCGGAGAACGGTTGTATCTTCGTCTTTTGGAAAAAAAAGTTATCACTAGATTAGATTGAAAAAATAATAATAATGAATCGGGTTAAACCGCTCTACACGAGCCCGGGCAAGACTTCCATTTTAGTTTAGCTTTTTTTTTCCTTTTTTTTTTGTCTTAGGTGAGGCGCCAATGTCACGTGGCAATTAAGAAATCATATTTCAATCTTTGGAATCGTTTTTCAACTATTGAAATCATTTTTTCAATCTTTAACTCATGGAAAAGTCTATCTTGATGCGTTTGTCTTGTGTTTTGAACAAGTTGAACAAGACAGATATAACAGCTCCTTTTTTTAGTTTTATAGTTTGGCTAGTTTAGTCTATGCTTGAATTATAGAAAGATGAAAGAATTAAAGAAAGATAGTATGAAAATTAGGAATAACTTCATGGAAATCTATTGATGATTTAAGATAATACTTTCATTAACAAAAGTTAGTAAAAAAATAGTCCACCTAAAAAGTTGGATAAAATTTTTGTTGTCACGGTAAAGTACATTGATATTTATATTTACATCCTATTAAATTTAAAAATTCTTCTAATGAGTTTGTGACCGACAGTCTATTATATTTGACGAAAAATAAGCTTGCATAATTGTGGTTAATCCGATCTACACGTGCCCGGGTGAGGCTTCCATTTTAGTTTAGCTTTTTTATTTTTATTTTTGTCTTAGGTGTGGCGCCAATGTCGTGGCAATTAAGAAATCATCTTTCAATCTTTGGAATCGTTTTTCAACCATTGAAATCATTTTTTCAATCTTCAACTCATGGAAAAGTCTATCTTGATGCGTTTGTCTTGTGTTGTGAACAAGTTGAACAACACAGATATGACAGCTCTTTTATTATTATTTTTAGGTTTATAGTTTGGCTAGTTTAATCTATGCTTGAATTAGAGAAAGATGAAAGAATTAAAGAAATATAGTATGAAAAATTAGGAATAACTTCATGGAAATCTATTGATGATTTAAGATATTACTTTCATTAACAAAAGTTAGTAAAAAAATAGTCCACCTAAAAAGTTGGATATAAAATTTTTTTTTGTAACGATAAAGTATATTGATATTTATATTTACATCCTATTAAATTTGAAAATTCTTCTAATGAATTTGTGACCGATTGTTAGTTTTAACGTTTAATTAACGAGTAATTATATGTTAAACCTGATTAATTAATAAACAAATTCGTTAATAATAAATCACTTACTTGTTGAAGCAAGAGGTCCACAGGTTCGGGTCGACTATGTCTTCGTGCCAGTCGAATTACGATCACGTTATAACGGATTCGTAATTGATTTTCACGAGATTTCCTCTATTGAAAATCTGATCAAAACTCAGGGACTATTCCAAAAAATTTCCTTTCTTTCGAGTGGTTGTCAGGAGAATTTCTTTTTGGTTCAGCCAGATTTTCCTTTTTATAGAAAAATCTGGCCAATCAGAATGCGCCATGTGGCACACCGCGTGGCGCGCATGGCTGCCACGTGGCACTTCTGGGCCGCATGCCCGCCATGTGGCATGCCACGTAGCAAAGCTACCCCTAGCTTTGCCATGTGGTAGCACGACAGCGTGCCACGTGGGCCACCAACTCTGGCGGCAACTACGTCAGCGCCACGTCACACCGACGTGGCGCCATTTGGTTGGGCCATGCAACCCGTGTGCCGGCTGACGTGGCCTCGGGCCGGTCAACACCGGTTGACCGGCCCGTTCCGCCCAACAATTGGGCAATTGGGCTTGGGCCCAATCAGGCACAATAATAATTGCATGATTGGGCCTAACAGGTCCAACACCGATAATCTTTTATATTTGACCAAAAATAAGCTTGCATAATTGTGGTTAACCCGCTCTACACGCGCCCGGGCGAGGCTTCCAATTTAGTTTAGCTTCTTTTTTGTCTTAGGAGTGGCGCCAATGTCATGTGGCAATTAAGAAATCATCTTTCAATCTTTGGAATCGTTTTTCAACCCTTGAAATCATTCTTTTCAATCTTCAACTCATTAAAAAGTCTATTTTGATGCGTTTGTCTTGTGTTTTGTTGACAGATATGACAGCTCTTTTATTATTTTTATGTTTATAGTTTGACTAGTTTAGTCTATGCTTGAATTAGAAAGAGATGAAAGAATTAAAGAAAGGTAGTACGAAATATTAGGAATAACTTCATGGAAATCTATTGATGATTTAAGATATTACTTTCATTAACAAAAGTTAGTAAAAACATTGTCCACCTAAAAAGATGGATATAATTTTTTTTAACGGTAAAGTATATTGATATTTATGTTTACATCTTATTAATTTTGGAAAATTTTCTAATGAGTTTGTGACCGACAGTCTCGTGAAAAAAAAAGTTGGATAGGAATTTATAAGTGAACACCACTATTATGCAAGCTTACTATTCGTCAAATATAATTGGACAAAAATTTGTTCAAACACCTTTCCTGGTGTTTATTACGGGTAATTTTACTATAGTGATCAAGTGAGTACTATCGTAACAAAGTTCAAATCCTGATTATAACAAGATTCCACTTATCAATTTTTTTTTCTATAGTCACAATTTGTCAAGTGGCAGTAAACTTACTTGATATATTGCTGACCTATTACTTATATTAGAGCAATATATTCTCATTAGATGATCTAAAATAAATTCTCATTAGATGATCTAAGTAATTGTTGATTTGAAATCCAATAAATGTGGCACCTCTCAGAGCATAGCATGGATAGGATAACAGAAATACTCATACCCTATAGTTTGGACCCTACTTTTATCCAATAAATTTAGGGTATATTGATTTTAACTCGGTCTAGGGTAGTATACGGGTATGGGTCAACTTTTAGTGGACCTGATTTGGGCCTGAATTCTATAATTCAAGACCAATCTGACAAGGATAAATATGGAAGATAGGGAAACACGCGTGGAGGGGGACCAAAGGAAAGAGGTGTGGGTCCCGACAGTCATTTAATGCTCACTTTAATTTTTTTTGATAGAGAAGCGTAACTTTTTATTTTTAATGGGGGTGTAATTTTTTATTTTAATCAAATAATTTACCCAGTTATATCAAATAGTTTACCTCGTTGTACCAAATATTTTACCTAGTTATGTCAAATGGTTCACCCCGGTTATATCAAATAGTTTACCAAGTTATATCAAATAGTTTACCCGGTGCAAACCATTTGATACTAATAGAACATACATTTTATCATGACATGACAAACCATTTTATCGTAACTGTGTAAATCATTCGAACATAATAGAACAAACCATTTATCATACTGGTGCAAACCATTTGATCATGACATAACAAACCATGATATCGTAACAGTGAAACCCATTTGAACATAAAAGAACAAATTATTTTATCATACCAGTATATCGATATATACAAACTCGAACAAAAATGGACATACAATTCGATATAATTGTGTATACCATTTGACATAAAATGACATACCATTAGATATAATTGCGCATACCATTTAACATAAACGGACATACCATTCTGCATAAAAGCAAAAAGAAAAATAAAATAAAAAATTCCAATTGCTAATCCTCTTCGCTTTTGCATGTAAGAACCCATTCCAATTTCAAATGAAATTGAACAGGATCGAGTAGTCCTTTTCCCTAATGGCGAACAAGTTCAATTCGGCAACCGTGATGAGAGGATGAATCACAGCACCTCCGTGACAAGTTCAATTAGTCACCATCAACGAGGGACCTGACACCTTGTCTTCCCCCTTAGGAGCTCGAGATTGATAACCTTCAGAGATTGAATATGATGATCACAGTGGGGATAACTCGTGATCGACGCCTAGACTTCCTGCTCCACCACCGTTGCTAGAAGTTGTGGTTGTTGAAGTAGTCGAGGTTGTATATATATATATACTGGAAGTCGCTGCCTCCAAAAGCCCTAGGTTGAAATGAGAGGCAGGAGTAAGAAAGAAGAACAAGGGATGTAAAAAGTACAAAAATACCCCCTTTAATTGGCCATCAAATCTTGCACATGATTTAAAAATCTAATCTAATGGCTCCCCCATTTATTCAGGTTGGTCCTGACTCACTTTACAAATCCAGGACCAAATCCAATCCAAACTTTTAGAGGCAAGGTCTATAATATGATATGAATCCTAAGAATTCTTACACTACTTTACCCTTGTACCCTACCCTAGCTATACCCTATTTTTTAAGTGAATTTTTTTATAAGTAGATTTTTGTCACAATTTAGGGTTTGAGACTGTGTCACTCGGTATCCACCTCTTCCTTATGCCATTATAAAAAGTGCTCATTAGTAACTATATCATAATTATACTCATTTATCATTATTTGTTTACTTGTAAATTGTAATAAAGTTCCCAAATGTTTTTTAATATGCTTCAATTATTGGTGATATTGACTCTAAAATTTGAGATACATATAATTTTTATTTTTATTATTGTTATACTAAATATAATTTTCACATATTTTTTATGTTATGTATTTGAAATTTGATAGAAAGAACCTTCTACCATTTAACTTAAATTATAAAATTTGATGTTATGTTTTTTCTTTAAGTTTTTATTAAATTTTGATGTGTAACGTATGAAATGTCTTGCATTTATAATTTATTTGGATTATATATATATAATTAAACTTTTAGGTTTAAAATTATTAAAAAAATTTAATGTCTTGCATTTATTTCAAGTGTCGGACCCTGCAGATATTGAGGATAAATGGTATGAGTTCAATAATGAAATTTCTCTAGTATCGAGAATAAGGCATGATCCAACTCTCCAAAATAGTGTATGAGTATGTCTTACTTATACTCTACATATCACCATCTCTTTAGGATAGGTGTGATTGTAAATAGCGAACATATTTGCTATTTGTTATTTTTGAGTGACTGTCGTGTATCGCAGTATTCGCGTCAGCTCTTTTCCCTTTATCGTTTTTACCCTCTGAATTTTGCGATAAATTTTTATAGTGAGGTCTTGGTTGCAACTCCCGTACTATTATACGAGAGAGGGGCACCACTCGAGGGGGGGTTTTGGGGGTGGTGGTTTGGGTTCTTCTGGGTAGGGGGCGGATGGTTTAAACATTATGTTTGGTTTGCTTTTTTCCTCCCTGTAATTATCTTTTTTTCTCTTCTATTTTTGTTTTAATAAAGTTTATTTACCTATAAAAAAATATCGCAATCTCTAAGCATAAATATTTATTTATTCTATCTATTCCGTTTATTCAAAGCGTTTCTATCTATTCCGTTTATTCAAAGCGTTTCATAATCTTGAGAACTTGGGAGACTTAACTTTTGAGTATCATATATATATATATATATATATATTAGAAGGACAGACAATTATATTGATTGCACCAACAAGCACTTAGATATAGGATCCTACTCGGTTAGAACTTGGATTAGTCGATCTAGTAAATCGGATATCAAGTAGATCTAAACTAAAAAAAGACAATTATATTGAACGACAACCAATCTTATGTGACAACATAGAGACCCACCCCATGAAATGAAACTGGCCAAGGCCTTGATAATAAAACCATCGCTCAACAACCCCGCACCAACCCGGACGCTGACCGTCTCCATCTTGGAGTCCCGCCTGAGGCAATGCAAGACCCTGGCCCACTTCAACCAGCTCATGTCCCAGGCGATCCTCACGGGACTCTTCAAGGACACCTTCGCCGCCAGCAGGATTCTCCACTTCTCCACCGCCTCGCCCTTGGTCCCCACCCGCTACTCCCACTCCATCTTCGCCCGCGTGGCGGCCCCCAATGGCTTCATCTACAACACCATGATGCGCGCCTTCATCCGCGAGAACCGCCCCGGGCGGGCCATGGGTGTGTACCGGCTGATGCTGGAGAGATGCGAGCCGCCTGATGGGTACACGTACCCGATACTGATCGAGTCTTGCGCGGTGGTCGGGTGGGAGTTTGGTGGGAGGCTGGTGCAGTGTCATGTTTGGAAGATGGGTTTTGTTTCGGATGTTTATGTCAGGAACAATCTGATCAGTTTGTATGCTGCTTGTGGTTACATGCGCGGCGCGGGTAAGGTGTTCGATGAAAGTCCCGCGAGGGACTTGGTTTCTTGGAACTCGCTGTTGGCGGGTTATGTTGCAATAGGGGATTTGGATGAGGCCACGCGTGTGTTTGGGGCGATGCCAGAGAGTAATGTCATCGCTTCGAACTCGATGATCGTGTTGTTTGGGAGGAAGGGTAGTGTTGAAGAGGCTCGTAGGTTGTTTGACGAGATGCCCCACAGGGACTTGGTGTCCTGGAGCGCTTTGGTTTCATGCTACGAGCAGAATGGGCAGTACGAGGATGCTTTGCACATATTTATGTCAATGGTTCGAGCCGGTGTGTCTGTGGATGAGGTTGTAGTGGTGAGCGTTCTTTCTGCCTGTGCCAATTTGTTTTCATTTGTCAGTGGGAAGTGGATCCACTGTTTAGCTGTTAAAATTGGGATTTTTCCTTACGTGAACCTTCAAAATGCATTGATTCATCTGTACTCAACTTCGGGAGAGATGGCAGCTGCGGAGAAGTTATTCAATGGGGCAGCCTGGTTGAACCTTTTTTCTTGGAACTCAATGATCTCCGGTTACTTGAAAAACTCAGACGTTGAGAAGGCCAGGGGCTTATTTGACTCGATGCCTGATAAGGATCTTGTATCTTGGAGTACAATGGTATCCGGTTATGCACAGCATGGTAGGTACTCTGACACATTGACCTTATTCAACGATATGCAGCTCCACGGGATCAAGCCCGATGAATCAACTTTGGTCAGTGTAATCTCCGCCTGCACGAACTTGGCTGCTTTTGACCAGGGCAAGTGGCTTGATGCATATATAAGGAGGAATCATGTGAAGATTAACGCCATTCTGGGCGCTACCCTTGTAAATATGTACATGAAATTTGGATGTCTTCAGAATGCCCTGGACGTTTTCCACGGCCTGGAGGAAAAGGGGGTATCTACTTGGAACGCTCTCATTCTTGGTTTGGCAATGAATGGGATGGCAGAGAAGTCACTTGACTCATTCGCAGAGATGAAAGCGTGTGGCATGCCCCCTAATGAGATAACATTTATGGCAGTCTTTGGGGCTTGTAGGCATATGGGTTTAGTTGATGAAGGGAAATGCTTTTTTGACTCTATGATTCGTGAGCACAAGATAGAACCTAATGTAAAGCACTATGGATGCATGGTTGATCTTCTAGGCCGAGCTGGTAGACTAGAAGAAGCTGAACAGCTTATCGAGTGTATGCCCATGGTACCTGATGTTTCTACTTGGGGTGCCTTGCTAGGCGCCTGTAGGAAACATGGTGACGTTGGCATGGGAGAGAGATTGGGGAAGAAGCTCCTCGGGCTTCAGCCTGACCATGAGGGTTTCAATGTGTTGCTATCAAATATTTATGCCTCTAAAGGTAATTGGGATGATGTACTCGAGATTAGGGGGACAATGATGAAACATGGAGTGGTGAAAACCCCAGGTTGCAGCATGATTGAAGCAAATGGAGTGGTCCATGAGTTTCTCGCAGGAGATAAGACACACCCGAAAATCAAGGTTATAGAGGATTTCTTAGATGAGATAGCGAGGAAATTGAAGGTTGAAGGTTATTCACCGGAAACGCGCGAAGTTTCTCTTGATATTGATGAAGAGGAGAAGGAAACTTCTTTGTTTAGACATAGCGAGAAGCTTGCCATCGCATTTGGGCTCATCACTGTTAGCCCACCAACACCGATTAGGATAATGAAGAATTTAAGAATATGCAATGATTGTCACAGAGCAGCAAAATTGGTATCTAGAGTTTTTGATCGGGAAATCATTGTGAGAGATCGTCACCGCTTTCACCACTTCAAGCAAGGCTCCTGTTCTTGCTCAGATTTCTGGTAGTATGATGGTACTGAGCAAATGTGTCTCTGGTAGTTCATCAGATATTGGACTGTCTGACATTGAGATGTTTCATATAATCAGCATACTGTCAATGGCGGGGCTACATTGGACGATGTACTAAGGTCTGGGTCGTGAGGAAAAAACTGACCAGCACTCTTGTACTTTCCATTCCAAAGTTGCAAGTGGAGACTTGTTAAGGATTGACAAGTTCAACTCTGCAGATGCTCTGTGTATCTGCCAATCTCTTTCAGGCGCTCATTGGCCAATTGAGTTGTCATCTATCACCACTGGAATTGCAGAATCTAGGTAACAAGAATTAGAAGCTCGGTTGTATAGCATGTGAATAACCCTTGGGCCTACTTGATGAACGATAATACATTTTAGCATCCACTGAACCTTCGTGAATTTTTACAGTGCGGTAACTTGCTGATTGGTAGAATCAGAAGTAGAAGACAGCCAAAACCAGTGTACTGAAGCTCCAGACTTTCAGGCTGCCTTGTAAGTGTTGTTCATAGATGCAAGGCCGAAGAGATCGAGGGCGGCTTGTTGGAGATGGAGCAACATGTATGGCTTAGCGAGCGATGCTCACAAAGCCATAAAACTAGTAGAAGGTACAAAAGTGTTTCTTTGCTCTACTATTTTCGGTTACTTTATGTATTATTCACCGTATTATGCATGTCCCGTATAACCTAACTATTCCTTTGAATCCATATAGCAGGTTGGAAAAGTCAAAGACCTGAAATGATTAGCACAATTAGCAATTGGTATCAGAAGAATCCTATAAAGATGGAAAGACAGAACAATGCAGTTGTAGTAAATAGTTTTGGGTCCAAAATGTCGACCAAACCGACAGCGAGTTTCCTGGTTCGTAAACAAGACAAAGGTCGGCCCGACCCTCCCAACAATTTTAGGAGTTGCAACTTTGAGAGAAGAAACATGTCTTAATGCTGATTAACACATTAAGCATTTACCAGACAAAGGGTTCATATACAACTTCCTAGAGATCGACGAAGTAGACGAGATTAAGCAGCAACTCTAAAGTTGTACCTGTCTGAGTTATGGTCAAATGTAAGATTACATTAAAACACGTGTACAAGATTAAGTAGAGCCCGTCAATACAAAGTCGCTCGGCACCCCTATATGCTGATCAACACAATTAATTGATCACCTCAAATTTGGTATGAATGAGACAACAACTAATCTAGAAGCGAAAATGTAGTGTTAAAAGAGTAGCTATATCTGTGTAGTTGGGGATTGCTCTAATACCGTTATCCCCTTTCTTGACTACACTCTTAAGAATACAAATGTACAGTACAAATGGTTAATCCAGTTGTCTGAAAGGCGGCCTACTAGACGAGAATCTGAGACTTGGCGGCACCTCGAGAGCACTTCTTCCTCCTTCCGGACTTGTTAAGTGCACAAATGCACATCTCTAGGATCTCGTAATCCTCCTCCCAGAACAACAATGATGCCATCTCCGGATTGTCCAGGAGAATTTTCGATGTAAGAAACCCCGCGATCGTCCAGGTTTGGTAAAGCCGTGACTGCTTCCCGATGAACCTCCCTGTTCGGGTGTCATAATACTCGGGCCAACCATCGGCTGCAAGTCTCTTCTCAGCAAGAGCCACTGCCTTCTTGGCTAGTTCTAGCCTGTTCATCTTGATGCATGCTAATGTGAACTGATATATTAAAAAGAAGATGAATAAGAGAGCACAAGTAAACAACTCAGGGCGCAAAAAATATGCTAATCTGGTGTCGAAATGTACCTGCCACAGAAGGGTTGGCCAAGATCCGCCATTATGATACGACCATGGTCTGCCAAAAAGTCCATCGGTCACAAACAAGTTAGAGTCAGCAAGAATTGGAAACTAAATGTTCTTCGGGTCACAAACAAGTTAGAGTCAGCAAGAATTGGAAACTAAATGTCTGACAATGATTGCACAAAAACTCACGTGTTCTTCGGGTCACTGCCAGTTATAATCCGCCATTGATCGAACTCCAGAGCGGGGTAGCATATCTTAAGTGGCATATGTGCTACAAGATCATCCCACTTGGCTTCGAACAGATTAAGAATTGCTTCATTTTGCTTCGGTGTACCCAAAGATGAAACAACAGACCAAAGATTTCCAAGGGTGAAGAACCTGAAGTCCATATGAGCTGGCTGCAAATTACCAATCAAGTAGCCTCCTTCATCCGGAATCCAATCCATAAGCCACGATGGAATTTGCTCAGGATAAATGTTGAACTTATTGATGGCTTCCGTTGAATATTCTTCAGTTTTATATCGGTATATCTCATTGATCTTCTTCATGTCTACCCAATAATATTCTCTAATATGAAATGACAGTGCACTGAGCCTGTTGTTGATAGCCTGGACCAAATTCTTAGCCCCATCGTTCGCTGATAGCATCTCGCGGGAGCACCTCAGAGCAGAATAAAACAATGCCTGTGGGATAAACTCTTCACAAGTCAATATGATATACAATGTCTGCATCAAAGATCAAACACAGCTATAACGAGGGAAACATTACAAGCAAAAGCGTGCCATCTTTAGCTTCAGGATAAAGCAAAGACATGGTACTGATCCAATTCCCGAATACAAATAAACCGAAGAATGCAACAGATGATAACAAAGAGTAACAAACTAACTTGAATCTCGAGAGGGTGGCCATGGATCCCCAAGCGTCTATCTATCATGCAGGAGCCATCAGTAACCAACAGAGAAGGGAACATGTCAAACCCATCCGATAAGCACAAGTTCATTACAAGCTTTATCCCTGTTTGAACATCCACCCTTTCTTGCAATGCATAATCCCCAGTAATTTTTCCGTATGCCCTCAGCAAAATAATCCACCACAGTCCTACCAAATAAAGCTAGCCAAATTAGTACTCCATAAATAATGTTGTGAGGGCGACTATCTCTCTGCGATGTGCGAGGAGATATGTGCATTTTGGCCCCAAAGCAGACATTAATGCAAGGTTAAACTTTTCAAACACAGGCCAATACAATGGGGAAAAGCTTTACCAGAATCCACAGGTGCCACACGGCCAATAGCAGATTCACCAAAATCTGGGTCTAGCACTTCTTCGACTTTATCACCATCTAGAGGCACTGCTCTGACTTTGAAACTAGCAGGCATCAAACCTTGCCCTGGACTGTAGCAGTCAACTGTTTTTTCCCAACTCTACAACAAAAAGGACCTCGTCACCATCAAGGGGAACAAGTTGCAATATGGTTCATAACAACATAGGGCGAACGCTCCGGAAAAAGAATGGCAGATAAATGCCATATAACCCATCCCATCGTAGCAGAAACATGAATGGGTAAAAGCAAAATACAGACCCATGCTATGAACTTGCGGATAAACCAATCAATAGAAGAATGAAAAGCCAGACCTGCAACTGCAACGTATGAAGCAGGAAATTCCTCACAATCTCTCCTTCGCCTTTAAGCAAAAATGCAAGGGCCGAGGGCACGAAATCACGAATGAACACCTGATCATAATTCAGAGGCTGCTTATCTCCAGGGTCGTTGGCCGCGACCGTCCCAACAGGACTCCCACAGTACCTCACAACAGCATCATTCAGCAGCCTCCACGCCTCTTTCTCCATGTCCGACTCCTCCCTCCTCGGACTAGCACCAACCTCAATTCTCCCCACACCCTCCAACTCCTCCCTATTTCCATCCTTAACATCACCAACATCCTCCTCCTCCTGAAGAGCAATTCCAATCCTCCCCTCCTCCTCCTCCCCTCTAACAACATTCTCATTCTTACTAATCCTCTCAACTACCAGAGGCTTAGCACCGACCCCAGCATTCTGAACATAGATTCTCTCGAAGCTATTCTCATTAACTTTTGTCTCAATGGAAGTCGAATAATCCCTAACTCTTGATGCAACACTAGCAACAAAATTAAGACCCCTACTTCCTAAACCAAAAGATTCCCTACAGACACCATAACAACAATTCCCTGACATGAACCTTGGCCTCCCAAAATTGGCACCGTAAATCGGAAAAAATTTACCATTCGACACGCCCCGAGAAGCCAAGGCACGAAGCGGGTACCCCGTAAATTGCCTGGCGCGATCAGAATCGAAGTGGGTCCGACAAGAATCACCCGTTAGATTACGGAAGTACCTGCAATAACCCAGAAAGGCGGGGACTTTTTGGGCTACAATGAGTTTATAAGAGGAAAGTTTCATTGCGGAATGGAACTTTTCCAAGCGAATTTCGGAGAATCGAAAGAGACCCTTTATTCTATGCTCAAGCGAGGGGAATAAAGATGAGAACTTTTTGCTCCTTCTCAAATGGCGGGATTAAAAGACGGTTCTTTTTTCTCCCTGTCTGATAATGGATATATAGAACAGGGTTAAGATAAAGACAGAGCAAGAGAGAAACTCGGGATGAGAGAGAGAGAGAGAGAGAGAGAGAGAGAGAGAGAGAGAGAGGTTAGGGGTTGGGGAGTGAAGGAAGGTGGTTCAATTTAGGCTTTTTTCTTCGTCTGGTTTTCTAGTGTGTATTTATTTATGGGATTGAAGATTTTCCAGTTTAGTCAGCATTTTGTTTTCCAAGTCTCTGATTTTCCTTGGGAGGGAAGGCAGTGTATCTAATAATATATAGGGAATTGGGATTTTCCAATTTTGGATTTTGCCCTAGAAAATGATATCCGGACATTACTATCGACTTATTTAGGTTTGAGTCTGATAAAAATTTAAAATTTGTTGTATTTTTAACATTTTAAATTTGAGACCTCGTAATCAAATTAGAATAATTTTTTCAACAATTCATCTAAATATTTGTTGGTGAGACCATTGTTTTCGAGACGGCGGTCGGACCGCGAAACGGAACCAATCCCGGGTCAAAAAACCAAGTTTGACCAGTTACCTAACGAACCGGAAGATTTCCGGTCAGACCGGGTGGTTGGCTCGGATTTTTGACCCGGAAAAATCTGATTCGTTAAGTTTGACCAAAAAACCAACCCAAAAACCAGATTTCACCCAAACCAACCAAAAAAAATCAGATTTTCTACTCGATTTTTCTAAATCAACACAAAATAAACTAAATCTACAAAGATAATTATACTAAATATGAAATAAATTTACCAACATTTCAATAATATTAATTTTTAAACCTATTATTTACTAAATATATATTTAAAATATATATAATAAACTACCCGTCTGACCGCCGGTTTGACAGGTCGGACCGGTTGACCCGGAGAACGGACCAAAATCCGGGTCGCTCTCCGGGTCGTTTTTGAAAACAATGGGTGAGACGGTAATTTTCGGGAGAATAAAACAAGCAAAACACTATTTAATATAACAAACATTATAAATTAGTTGTTTATTGTGAATATGATAATATGACTTTTGGTGCCCACAGTTCTCGCGCCCAGATTATTGACCGCCACACGCTAACCTCCACAAAATAATTACGAGAACTGGAATATACATGAGAAAAAATGAATTTCAATTGGAAAGAATAGCAAGAGAAAAAATGAATTTCATTTATGATGTAAAAATTCAAAAAATGTTTAAAATCTCGTGAACTATTATATATATCAAATCATCATACTTATATCGGGATTATAAAAAAAGTTGTCGATCCGCAGCTTTTTTTTGGGGATAAAAATCCACGTAAGCTTTTATTGTGATGAGTAGAATTGCACTTTTTTGGGTTTTATTTCTACCAAGTACAATTTCATATTTTGGGATAGATCAGTGACATTGATGTTGTTGGAAAGTTTTTGCTTATTGCGGAGGAGAAAAATAAGAGCAATTAAGTCCAAGTTAGAAAAAGATTGCAGGCCCATAATGATCTCTAGGCCCAAATCCGTCAAGAGTCAAAAACTTAAAAAGGCTTCCTACTCTGTCGTCCTGATCCACCAGAAATAGATAAGGGAGAGATGGACATGCTAATTAATGACCTTTCATAATTGGATGGATGATGATGCCTACTTATTTTTCATTTATTTATAGCTGTTATTCATACTATTTATTATATTTGAACGGTTTTATTCATTCTGTTAGATGGTTATATAATTTTTTAAGAGAGTTAAATGCTCATCTATTGGTATGCAACATGGAAAGTTTGAAATATATATTTTTTCTAATATTAGATATAAGATGTACTCAACTGGATAAATGGAAAGTGCATAATAAACTATTCTGTGCTATTTTCTGCATTTTAGATTATTTTTTTAATTGTGTTTTGTATTAATTCGAAAATATGATGTACTTTAACCTCATCTAAATGTAATGAATTAACTTATTCTCATATTGTTATCCACAAGATTTAAATCCCGAACTTTTATTTTAAAAATAGATTTGTTTAACTCGTATACCAACTCCTGTCACTAAATAGTAGATTTCGTTTTGAAAAAATTATCACTTCATTGCCATTGTCGTCCAGCATATAACTAAACTTTGGTCCACTTTTCACGAGTTTTTAACACCGAAAAAGTACCAATTAAAAAGAGAGGAAAAAATCTTTAAAAAGCAAGCCAAGTGAAAAGTTCGGCAAAAATTGAATCAATACGACAACGTTGATTGATCGGGACATAACAAAATACGAAAAGGTACAAATTTAAGACCAAACCAGAAAAAGGAAAGAACAAAGAAAAATTAAAAAAAAAACAACCGAAAAGACGGAGGCTCAAAACAAAGACTAGACCAAGAGTGAACTCTCTCTCTCTCTCTCTCTCTCTCTCTCTCATTACACACAACGAACACCACCACCACCCACCAAGGACAAGTAGAGAAAATCCACGGATCTCCTTCCAATCTCCATCCTCCGGTTGCAAATTAACCGACGTGGTAATGTAATTTCCTTCCTTATGCTTAAAACCTTCTTTTTTACATTTTACTTTCTCTCTCTATCTGGGTCTAGATCAGGGAGGGTTAGTGCTTGGATCTCGTTCTGCATTTGGTTGGCCTGGATTCTATGGACCAAAATAGAAAGAGGGTTGTGATTTTTGAACTTAGTTGTGCTTGAGAGCTGCTCTTCCAGCTGCCATTAAAGTTAAGGAAGCTAGAGAGAGAAATGGGTAGAGAGAGAGAGAGGGCGAGGGAGAGGTCATCTTCTTAACAGCAGAGCAACACCAAATAACAGGGATAAGAAAGAGCTTGCACATTAGCTTTCTATTGGGTTTGTTTTCTTTTTCTTTGGAGTTACCGCATCTATAAGCAAAATGGGGAGTGTCAATGTAACGTAAAGGCACCAAAGAAGCCAGCTTTATCTCTCTCTCTCTCTCTCTCTCTCTAACTCACCAACCCACTGAGCTCCACCCCGTCTTCTTCTTCTTCTTCCTCATCCCCCTTCCCTTAGTTGTACCTATTCCACCATAACTTCAGTATTAAGGAAAATAACAATTGGACCCCGTCTCCTCTCCAGGGTAACTGACTGAGAGAGAGCTCAAGGAAAGTTTCTCTCTTTCAGATTGATGAATGAACCGTACCGCCCGGGGATATGGTGAAGCAGTCGCAGAAGTCTAAACTTTGAAGGGTTCTGCTGCTGGCTGGCTTGTTTCATTTATTCGTTTCTGACAGGTCAGAATCTTAAAGCCTTTGTCTTTCTGCCTTCTCATTGCCTCTTTCCTTTTGGATTGTCTGTCTTCTGGGGATCTTGTGCTCTGTTGTTGTTTTGACGGTCTATCTCGATTTGCTTCTCGATCTGTTTTTGAGCTCTTCGTTTATGTTTTGTTGTGTGGAGGGTTCTGCTTTGATTTATCGATGTAATGTGCCTGGCTCTAGCTTAGTATCTGCTACTGAAAAGAGTCTGTGTTGTCGATATCTCGTTCGTAGTGTTTGTCCATTCCAATTGTGATATGCGTTGACGAATTTGTTGGTCATGTAGGTGGCAAAGTCTTAATCTAACTAAGAAGCACAGATGGCGAATGATCTTAACTCCGAGTTGTCCAAAAAGAGCTTTCTTGGTCTCAAGGTGTGGGAAGTGATGGGGATCTGCGTCTTGTTGTTCATCTTTATTATTCTTTTAGTGTTGTCCATCTATCTAACTTCGCGGAAGAAGTCGAGGAGAGACGGGAACAAGCTCACACTTAGCCAAATCCCATCTGTTTCCAAGGAAATCAAGGAAGTTCGGGTTGAGCAAGTGTCCGCCAATGATTTTGTTCCTGGGGAGGGGATCCTTCTCACCATACACGACAAATCCAGCGACAAGGACTCAGATAAGGTTTATGTGCATTTAGGTACACGGAAGTCCAAGAATGGAGACAATAGCAGTCAATCAGGATCCTTCCATCATTATGACAAAGATGGTGGATCACAGTCAGGTGAAGAAGGGAGTTCTGGAACAGTGACTCTATGCAAACCTTCTTCTTCTTCATCATCGTATCCACTTACTGCCCCTTCTCCTTTGATGGGGCTCCCTGAATTCTCTCAGTTGGGATGGGGCCATTGGTTCACATTGAGAGATCTGGAACAGGCTACAAACAGGTTTTCTAAGGAAAACATCCTTGGTGAGGGTGGTTATGGAGTTGTTTACCGGGGAAATTTGATCAATGGCTCTCCTGTAGCTGTGAAAAAGATCTTGAACAACTTGTAAGTAGCTCCTTCCTCTTCTTTATGTCAGGCTAGGATCACACACCCGTCTTCTCTAGAGTTCTTCTTAACGTCAACTTCTTCTATTTTAAACTTCAGGGGTCAAGCTGAAAAAGAGTTCAGAGTGGAAGTTGAAGCCATTGGCCATGTGCGCCACAAGAATTTGGTTCGTCTTCTTGGATATTGCATTGAAGGCATACACAGGTACTTATTTTTTTTAACTTTAAATTGTTGTCAGGTTCAGTGATATGATCGGTTAGTCTTGGATAAACAAACTAACCTGTCCAAGAGATAGATTCAGTTTACCAACTAAATGTTTAAATTGAATCGTTTTCTTTTGCTTTGTGCCCCTCTACTTGCAATTGTCTTGACGTTTGCGTTATCATATGATAGAATACTAGTTTACGATTATGTCAACAATGGGAACTTGGAACAATGGCTTCATGGAGCAATGCGTCAACATGGATATCTTACTTGGGAAGCACGAATTAAAATTCTTCTTGGCACTGCAAAGGCGTAAGTCAGTTCGCTATTGTTTCATCTGTTTTGAACATAGTGGTTCTCACATAACTTAGTAGTGTCCTTGCAGTCTTGCTTATCTTCACGAGGCCATCGAACCAAAGGTGGTGCATCGAGACATTAAATCTAGCAACATTCTGATTGATGATGACTTTAATGCCAAAGTTTCTGATTTCGGCCTTGCCAAGTTGCTTGGAGCTGGCAAAAGCCATGTGACTACTCGAGTTATGGGAACTTTTGGGTGAGTTTTTGTTTGGATATGCTGAAGATACCCGACATCTCTCTCTTACTTCCGCTGATATCAGGTTGTCCTGTCTAAGCTCACCTTGATGTTCCATTTGCTTGTGTATACAGTTATGTAGCCCCTGAATATGCAAACACTGGGCTCCTGAATGAAAAAAGTGACGTGTACAGCTTCGGGGTTGTCCTCTTGGAAGCAATTACTGGAAGAGATCCCGTAGACTATGGCCGTCCTGCTACTGAGGTACAAATGAAGAGAATGGTGTACATAGCTTTTGTTACTTCTATTCATTCACCAGATTCTGATAGGATAGACCTATAATTAGATTTGACTCCGCAACTTGGTCTCGCTAGAAGTCTATCTCAAGATTAATGGATGTCGTTGCGCTTGCTGCTTCCATGTCATCACTTTTGGGTGACATTTGCAACAGGTGCTTGTCATAGAGGAGTCTTTGTCTCGACTTGTTTGGTTATAAAACTAGAGTCTATATCCACTGTCCGCTGAACTCGAACTTGGACCATCATTGAAATGCAGCATTCCGACTTATGAGTAGTCATGAACTTTGTTATGCTTTTTGGTTGCAGGTAAATTTGGTTGATTGGCTGAAAATGATGGTCGGAAGCAGGCGCTCTGAAGAAGTTATAGACCCAAACATAGAGGTGAGGCCATCAACAAGAGCTCTGAAGCGTGCACTATTGACTGCTCTGAGGTGCGTCGATCCAGATTCTGACAAAAGGCCAAAGATGAGCCAGGTCGTCCGGATGCTGGAATCCGAGGAATACCCTATTCCCAGAGAGGTCAGCTTCCTCTCTGATCCCATTAACTTTTAAACTTCAAATGTACATGTCTTCTGTGTTGAATGCCCCAGCTTCCGACCTTTGCAGGATCGTAGGCATCGAAGAACTCGCGGGGGTGGCAGCATGGAGATAGAGTCCCTCAAGGACAATTCGGATACTGAACGTAGCGATCATCCGGGATCGAGATCCGAAATCAGGCGAGATTGATTAACCAAACTCATCATGGCATCTGATTCAGATGCATAATATGGCGGACATGAATTCTTTCCACATTTTTTTTCCTTCATAAATTTATGTTCTCCTCCATGAACCACACACTATGAATTTGAAGGGCTTGGTTGTGTGTTAAGTTAGTTGTTGATATCTAGGATTTGGTAACAAGTAAAACCACGGGATTTTTCTTCTAGACGAGAAATATTGTCCTGTGAACAAGAACTCTAAGCGGTATGTACAGTGTTGATGAACCATCTCATTCCTAAATTGTTTCACCCCTGGATTCACAGCTTGTACCTTTTAGGTTAGTTACGTGGCTTGGATATGACTGGACAATGATTTTTGTCAAATTCTGTGTTTGGTAGGACAAAATTGGAAATTTGTCATAGAAGCATTGCGACAACTCATCATGGATATAGTTCCCCGTCCTGGGCTACTTTACCGTATTCCGAATTTAATAGTTTTAATGACTCTCCTCTTTTGTATACCCGACCCGAAACCAAAAATACTAAGTTGATATATTTTCAGGTCTACTACATTCTACAATGACCACCCCAATTTCGTGAATACCGTGACCCATCGAAACTACTTTTTTTTCTGGGAAAATATCGCGCTTGTTAATTTGG
Organism: Hypericum androsaemum; assembly: GCA_963995505.1. Lineage (NCBI taxonomy): Eukaryota > Viridiplantae > Streptophyta > Magnoliopsida > Malpighiales > Hypericaceae > Hypericum > Hypericum androsaemum. The sequence continues at coordinate 475,708 of OZ023190.1, read as the reverse complement.
GCACGGGCGTATAGGAAAAAGGGGTGCGGATTTGGTCCTGGAAGGCCAAATCCGACCAGGGCCGTCCTGGACGATTCAATAGTTGATTTAGTTATAATTCAATGGTTCACTTAATTATGATTCAATGGTCTACCTAGTTATGATTCAATGGTCCATTTTTTCCCGTCCCGGATAAATCGAGGTCCGTCCCAGTTACCCAGTTACGATTCAATGGTTTACTCAGTTACAATTCAATAGTTTACTCAGTTACGATTCAATGATTTACCCAGTTATGATTCAATGGTTGTGAACTTTTTTTATTTTGCACCCCCGTATTTTTTCATTTTTGCAAAAGAGTCCCCGCATATCCTTTAATAAAAATCCTCCAACACCGTGCTGGATTTGTCTTCTAGGACCAAATCCGGTCCCAGGAGAAAGAGGCCCCTGGATTCAGTCCGGAGTGTTGTCTCGTAACCCGGACCGTGCAGGGGTGCTTATCAGCCGTTGATCTATTTTAGTGGAAGATCTCACGGTTCATAAAGTTCACGCGGGTAACAAGGGTATTTTTGGAATTTTTGCAACTCTTTCTTCTATGCGTCTCTGCCTGTTCCCAACTTTGTTTCTCCTCTCCATTAAGGCAGTACTATAAATTAGCTCCGACCGAGGCTTCCACCGGCCGCACCACTCCCGCCATCTCTGTCCTCACATCATGACCTACGCCTGAATTAGGTTTGGTTGCCGTCCCACGAAGATCGAGGAAGACGACGTCGGGGTACATGGAGATCGAGGGAGGGAAGGTCGAGGAAGACGACGTTGTTGGAGACAGGGACGACGGCGGCTGCTGCGACGAGGATCGAGGAAGATGATATCGACGGCTGCTGCGAGGGAGAGAAGGTCGAGGTACACGAAGATTAAGGAAGATGATTTCCTCGATGTCGCCGGCGACGGGGACAACGGCGGAGAAGTGGAGATGCTACCGCTGCACAAGATCGTGGCGCAGGGGTCAATGATGAGCTCGTCGTAGACGAGTTCTCGGTGCTAGAAGGCACCGGGAGGACTCTGAAGATACAGACCATTTTTTGTCCATGTTGGTTGTTAAATTGGTCCGTTTTGTTTCTGGAAATTTATACAGACATTGTCTTCCTCTAGGTTTCATGTTTCGTCTGCAATTTTGGGTTATTGGTTCTTGAACAATCTGCAAGGGTTTCCAATTTTGGGTTTTGCTAATTTTAGCTTATCGTCTCCGTTCTAATGGAAAATTTATTGTTGTTTATCTATGATTCTGTTTGTGATTGGTAGCATTATATAATTTTGCCACCATTGCGTCGAATGAAAGCTTCCATTTTTTAGTTATTAAAATGATTTTTTTTTTTTGGTGTAGTTTGTCTTGTTTTGTTTACGAATGATGTATGAATGATTCGGTTATGTCAAAATAATATGTCCGGTTATGACAATGGCATGCCCGATTATGTCAATTTGGCATTTTCGATTACGACAATAGCATATCCGGTTATATAAAATTGGCATGTCTGGTTACGTCAATGGCATGCATGGTTATATAAAATGGCATGCCCGATTACGATAAAATGGTATGTCTAGTTACAACAAAATGACATGCTCGGTAATGACCAAATGACAAGCCGGATATAGTAAAAAAGCATATGCCGAATTCTGACCAAATGGCAAACCTGGTTATGATAAAATAGCACGTCCGCTTACGATAAAATGGCATGCCGAGTTATGACCAAATGGCAGACCCGATAAGATAAAATAGCGTGTCCAGTTATGACTAAATGGCAGACCTGAGTACTATAAAATGACACACTCGGGTACTATAAATGACATGTCCGGTTACAATAAAAAAGCATGTCTGGTAATGACCAAATGACAGTCTGGTTACGATAAAATGGCATGCCGAGTTATGACCAAATGGCAAACCCGGTACGATAAAATAGCATGCCCGGTTATGACTAAATGATAGACCCAGATACTACAAAATGGCAGAGCCAGGTACTACAAAATGGTATGTCTGGTTACAATAAAAAAGTATGCCCAGTAATGACCAAATGTCAGTCTGGTTATGACAAAATGGCATGTCCAGTTAAAATAAATTGGCATGTCCGATTACGATAAAATGACAGTCCTGATTATGACCAAATAGTTTGCCCGATTACGATAATATTTAATATTTAAAAATACTAATAATAAAAAATTAATTAAATAATTAAACAAGCAAAAAATAACTAGTTAGTGCCATTTTAGTGTAATTAAAATGACATAGCCGATGATGACAAAATGAAAGGCATGATCGGCTACGATAAAATGACATGCTCGGTTATGTCAAAATGACATATTACTAATTTAATAATACAATAAAATAATATTGTAACAAAAATTACATAACGTACAAAAATAAAAAATAAAAAGTAAAACATGCAAGTGTTAAACGTTTGGGCCCTCTCTCTCTCTCACGCGCCTAGCCATTCTCTCTCAGTGACTGACGCGCGAGCATATTGACAATTTTACCCCTATGGACGGGACGGAAAATATTTTTCCGTGCCCAATCCATGCTCGAAAAAGAGAGGGGAGTTTGATTCCTATTTGTTTGATTTATTTTGTGATTGGAGATATATTTATTAATTATTTTTATGTTTTAAATTAGTATTATGAATTTTATTTATAGTAGGCAGATAGGGTTCTTTTGGTTCTTTATAAATATGACTATTGATGTCCGTAAAATTGATAAGCAATTAAACGCACAATCAAATAGTATAGTGAGTAAGTAGGGTTTCGAACTGAAGGTTGAACACGAAATCAATGCAAATAATTATGTGAAGCGAGAGAATTAAAAGATTGTAAAGATTGCAGGTAAATAAACGAAATCGGGAACGTAAATAAAAGATGAGTTGTAAATCAATGGAGATAAATGAGCACGACACCCCAGAGCCGTTGACGACAAGCGGCGGGTCGGGATCCCGTGTTGGTGACGTCGACCGGAGTGCACGCAAAGTTGAAGGCAGCTGACTTGACGCCGGTGTTGGGCACGGTTGAAGGCGGCGGTGCCTCTTGGATTTTGGCAGAAACCCTCGAACCTCTTCTTCCCTTTTTTTTACGTGATGAACTTCGATGAATTGGATCAAACACGATCGAACTCCACAAAGAAATGAACGCGGCTCTTGATACTAACTGATGCAATGGAGGTCGTGGATAGCCAACCATGAATCTGTTGATTCCAAGAATACTAAAAAAATCCTAGATTTTTATTAATCAAATTCAACCAATTAAAATAATATAGAATTGATGAGTGTGTAAACGCTCAGTTATTTGCCAAGTAATTTGTATATTCAAATCGTTGTTTCGTTTGTTTTATTCTCACTCTGTTAAGTTTTTGGTTGTTTTAATGCTTTCGTATGATGAAGTGGACTTTTACCGTTCGTAATATATTTTGACAGGAATTTGGAGCGGTTCGTGGGCACGTGGATCAAGGGTTGGACGACAGAGTGGACGCGAGCGGGCACTAGCGACCGCTAGTCGGCTCCCCGTCGCTAATTGACTAGCGACCGCTAGTCGGCTCCCCGTCGCTAGTTGACTAGCGGCCGCTAGTCGGGAGTTACAGAGACTTACGAAGACGCGAACTGGCGGCCGCAAGTCAACTAGTGACCGCTAGTTCACCCAACGCAGCTTTAGTCGGACTTCCTATTTAATTGTGATTTCGGATTCGCTTAAGGAATTATTCGACTTTTAGCCTCCTGTTATGGACTACCCATCTATGTTGAGACTATGGTTTTTATGAAGTTCTAACTAGTACCCGCAGTGTTCTAATGCATCTCCCTAATGCTTCCGCTCATTAGGATGACAAAATTAAGCTAGAGTAGTTTATGATTACTAATCAACGCTTCCGCTCATTAATTAGAACAAGAACTAAACTAAACTAAACTCAATTATGAAGTTAACTCCTATCGGGTTATCCCTTAGTATCAAGATTCATCATTAATACTTTAAGACACGTCAATTGACTCTTCCGTTGATTCTAATGCCTTCTGGTCCATTATTATCAACTAAAAATCATAATCTAAGTGATCAAGTTAGATTAAGCATTAAGATCATCAATTGACAACTACTACGAAAGATAATCAGACCATAGCTAACATAGACGAGTAATCACGTAATTAGGGCATCGCACTCACAAGAGAACTACTCGCTAGGCATGTTAACATAGCACAATAGATTAACGGAGAACATGATATCAATTAACATAAATATAGAGACAGAGAAAGCTTAGTCGTGATGATCAAGCCTTGCCAATCCTTTTTCGTAGCTAACTGAAATTGCGTCTTTATTGAGCTCCAAAGGCTGTGTTAAAGTTACAGTCAAAAAAACGTCCCCCAAAACCGTATAGGCTATGGCATATATATAGCCAAAAGTTTTACTCGAAATTGGGAAAACCTAGAGGAGGTTAAGCTAAATTGGAAGTCTTGTCGGTCAAGTAATAATATAAAATATTATAACTTAAGTCAGAAAGATCTTTGTGGTTTCAAGCATCACACTTAGCGACCCGGGTAACCGAAGTGACAGTTTCGTAGCGATGTGGCACACCACCTGGTCAAAGAACTAACCCGTAGATGTTGAGTTGTCTCTGAGACAAATTTCAAAATAGTCACTGCAAGCGTAAAATTGGCAAAGTAGCTAAAGATCAGACATATTTTTAAAGTTATCCCTAAAAGATAAAATCCAGATTTTCGAGCTCCGGCACCCTGTAGACCCTGGGTCTAGGAAGGTAGGGTATGAATCTAACAATAAAAAATTTGTGGGGTCGAGAGTATGGTATGGGTCCATCCAAAAAACCTTAGGATATGGATAGAGTCTTATCAATACCTTACCCTACCCATTGTCATCCTTAGCAATATATCTGCTTACCTTTTAAATGGATAATTAATAATCTCATCAAAATAGGTGAGGCCCCCAATCCCGACCCATCTCGATCAAGCCCATTTACTCAATCTACTTTGGGTTTCCATGTATACATATATCCATTTCCAAACCTTCCAAATATTCATGTCCATATATGGTATAAAATTAATTTCTATTACTGTTATACTTTGGTTTTCCAAGTACAGATTTTGACAAGGCCAACTTCCGAGACTTATATACATATATCCATTTCCACAGAAATTAGAAAACCTAAACAAAGATAAAATCATTAAACTAGAAGAGAAAGAAAGAAAGAAAAACAACATGAGGAACACAAGCCTAGTGATGGTGGTGGTGGCCTTCCTCGCAGTAGCCAACTCGGTGTCGTCGAGTAGAGGCGGAATGCGAAAGTTGGTCGGAGAAGACGAAGAGAAGACGACGGGACTAAGTAATGTGGTGAACATACCGGACGTGCATGACCCAAACATCGTGGCGATTGCCATGTTTGGACTTGTGGAGCACACCAAAGAGACAGAAGGCGAAGAGGCTTTCGTGTTTGAGGATATATTGTCTGGCAAGACATTGGATGTTGCCGACGGAACAATCTATTGTCTGATCATACAAGTCGAACCGCCCCACCTGGCGGCATCCAACGACGGCCCCGCCTACGAGGCTGATGTTCTCGTCGGAAAAGATGGCTCCATGAAGCTTATCAGGTTTGTGGAAAGATGATCATAGACAGTTTCATGTATTAGATCCAAATAAGAATAATAGATTTGTGTCGTTTTTCGAATTTGTATCGTTCTTGGTCCTTCAATTTGAAGTAAATAAAATAATTCAAGGATTGCGTAGGGATTGGACGAGAAAAAAATGTTTAATTTCGTGGAAAATTTAACATTCGTTTCGACATATTTGCTATACCTGCATCTCCAATGGCAAGTTTCGTGAAAATAATCTTTGCAATTAGTAGACTTTTTTTAAATTTGGTCACCTCTTTAAATCAACTTTTTAAATAATATCATTTTTATTTGTAAAGCTTAGACCAAAATTTAAAAAAAAAACTTGCCACATGAAAACGGATCATGTATGTTTTGCCAATATTTATAACTAAGGATGAACATTAACTTGTAAATTTCTACACTATAATTATAATTGATAAATTTTAAATCCTAGACCTCCCTTAATTAATATACTATTTATGACGTTAGACTAATTATCTTTTAACAGGATGAATATGAATTAAATCAGATTCAGATTTGACTCAATTCAAATTCAAATTCGAATTGACTCAAATGAATTGTAGTTTGTAGCTAGACAAATCGATTGCGGACCAAAATAACTGAAATTCTTATTCGAATACGATAGTTGGTAATTCATATTCAGATTTTTTTAAATATGAATCAAGATAATCGTGGTCGCATTATTTAATGCCATAGCCATGAAAACAAAACAAAAATAGATATCAGAATCTCTTCAAAAAATTAAGAAACGCTTATTAGCATCGGAACAAATACTAACACTACTAATTAACTAAGTCAAACACACATCTCATAATTTCCAGACATCAGTTTCCCTTCCGTATCACACACACACAAATAGAACTTAACGGTACGCCTACCCCTAATTAACTGACACCGACATTAGAAACATGCATACTTTAACTACACTACACTCACACAACAACAGATAAAACCCTAGCTAGCTGCTCCTACGGCCAACTATCTCGACTTATTATTACTACAGCTAGCTGGCTGGCTGGCTTCGATAGCAAGGCTCACGGTGGCGACCCAACACCCGAACCCACCGTGCCACCGCCTCCTCCCGGTGGCACCGACCCACCACCCGAACCCACCACACCGCCACCTCCCGGCTGCACCGACCCACCACCCGCACCACCCACCGCGCCGTTTCCCGGCACGGTGACGCAGCCAGTCCCGGGGACGGAGCAGAACGTGGCCGGGCCGAACCCCAACACGGGCCCGGTGGGCGTGGGGATGAGTCCGCCAGTCCCGCCAAACGAGCCGTAGTAGTTCTGGGGCTCCGCCTTGGTGTTGTCGTCGTCCTTGAGCATCCTTGCGCTTCCCGCTTCCAGTATCCCAAAAATCATCACAAGAACTATAGCCATTTGTACGGCCACCTTCCTCCTGGACCCTGTCGCTGATGATCTCCCCATCTAATTCTCTCTCTCTCTCTCTCTCGTTATTTGACTGATTTGTGGAATTGGAATTAGTGTGGGAAAGCTGTTGGAGTCGGGCTTCAATCTTATAATGTCCCAACCTTTCTTTTTAAGGCAACGGATACATTTATGAGGCTTTATGTTCGTTGTAATGGTAATCTTTCATACCAAGTATTAATATTTGTATCATTAATATATCAATAAAATAAAATAAATTTATAGATCTCACCATAAAATTGTCACTTGTAAAATCTGAACGAGAGGACCATTGGATAACCAATTTGTTGTTTTTGGACGCTATACCTCATTAGATTTCAATAGATATTTACATATGTAGGACAGAAGGTCTGCTACGAAGATGGACATCTAATTAATAACAATTCAACAACAAAACACAAAAAAAATACAGCCGCCATTAAGACAAAGAAAAAATGTATGGTCGCATTCTCAAAGATATATATCCATGTACAAAAAACTATTGACGAATCGACCTAAATTGGATCTAGCAATGTCCGATTATAAATATCCATATATTCAAAAAAAGATATATCTATGTATGCAGGGGAGGGCACAGAAGCAGGAGTGAAGCAATTAAGCAGTAGGTAGGTAGCGAAAGTCAGAGGCCTTTAATAGACGGTGGATATTTTCTCAAAAAAATAGACAGTGGATAGAATTGATGATGGCCTCACCTAACATATACCTCCAACAACTTGCCTTCGTCCTTGCATTTCCTATAGTCTTTGAATTCAATGCAGTCTCTTTTTTCTTGACCAAAAAAAATGCAGTGTCTTTTTTATAAGTGAAATTGTAAATTTACTCCTTGAAAAGAACACTAAGTTGCACCCAGTTTACTTTACTAAGAAGGCGAGACGAGATGAGCTACTGTGGTTCTGCATGAATACAACCACTCTTGGGTTTTGATACCTTTTTAGTTACTTTGTTATCCAGTGATCAAGAAGATATGAATTTTTTTAAAAGGAATTTTAGAGTTGAAGTCTTTTATTTTGCTTTTCAAGTTTTCGGTTATCCATGTCCAGTCCGATGGCAGAGGAGATTAATGGATCATATATATATATGATTATACCACATTTAATGAGGAAGACTGTTGTAACCTCGTATTCGCGAGGAAATTCAACACCCAAAGATATAATTTACTTATAAAAAATATATTTTAGAAAAAATGAACCATGAATAAATCATAATCATCTGGAGAGTAGACTCAATCATTCTTACCAAGAGATGCTATAACATTTTCAGTTTCCCATTCCCCTGATCCAGCCACTCAAAAGAGGTCCGAGTTTCACGTGGAGTTTGTGATGCATCGGCCCCAAGCAAATCCACCAATTCAAAAGAGGCCTAGAAAGGCTATAGAGATGAAGGCCCAAGAAGACTTCCACCTGGAAATTAACAAGCTTCAAAATGAAGGCCCCAACAAAGGGCTGAACATGGGGAGGGGAATTACATAGTGGATCCAGATGGAGCAAGCCCATACCGGCGACAAGCCATCAGCCATTACACAAGTGCAAATTATAGAAGAAAAATTAGAGGCAATGTGCTTGTTCTTTCTATGGGACAGAGAAGTGTCTTATTTTCTTAAATCCATTAAGGAGATTACAGTCAGCATTGGATCTTAATGTACAATGTACTTGTTCTACAAGAGAGCAAAGAATCTGATTTTTTGGGATGTTACCTATGGATAGCAACATATAGGTGTCATGGTCATAACTCATAATGTGGCTAGTAACTAATTATGTAACAATTACTGGCGATTTGTGCCTAATCGCAAGCTTCGTGTATTTTTTTGGGAGTTAATAAAAAAAATATATAATTTGCATTACTCTAAGAAAAAATAATACATCATGAATACCAAAAGTACAGATCACCACATGTACATCACCAAAAAAGAACCAAAGAATAAGCACCTTGAACACGCCTAGAGGAACACACCCAGAGAATAATGCCTGAATCCATCGCCTATTACAAACGCCCTAAATAGAGGAAAAAAATTATCACCCTATCGTCCAAAAGTATCACACCCCAATAGCTGCATTCTTGATAGCGTTGAGAATGTCAAACATATCTCTGTTTCATCGAACAATTAGATCATACAAAGTAAACACAACCTCCTTGCAGAAGACTCTTGATGCAACGTCAACATGCTCATCATTTTGGGTGAAAGAATCCACCATACACTCAGCAAGATTTATCTTTATCGGACAAATCTTTAAATAAACTTTCCTCGAGCAATGTTTGATACTCCACCGAGAAAATAGGTGAGTTTATGAATTGGAGACGCAACAACATTGACACTATTATTATTGGGCTCATTTGGTGGGCCTTGGCCATAATTTGGAAGTTGAAGTTCAACGTCTGAGCACTCGAGAATTTGGGAGGTAGTGTTACGACATCCATCAAACACGTCATTTGGGCAAGGACATAGAGTCCTTTCGCCCACGTCATCTGGACAAGGGCATAGATTCCTTTCACCCACATCATCCTGACAAAGGCTTGGGGGCATGTGCAAACAACCTGTCATCACCATTTCTTCCTCACGTGGGAGGCAAACCACAAGAGCCACTTCCAAATTATACCTTTTAAAAAAGTAAACTTGTAAATTTACTCGTTGAAAAGAACAAGAAATTACACCCATTTTACTAAGAAGGCGAGACAATGTAATGTTACGATGAGGTACTGTGGTTCTGGATGAATACAATTCTTGGGGTTTTGATACATTTTCAGTGAAGTTTAACCAGCGATCAATAATGATTATGAATTTTTTTTATGATTTCAGACTTGAAGTGTTTTTATTTTATTTTTCAAGTTTTTGGTTATCCATGTCTTGCACATTCCAACGACAGAGGAGGGCAGTGAAATACTGGATGATGTATTGTCCATTCCAATGGCAGGGAGATTAATGAATGTATACATACGTAGTACGCGGTAGGTAACAAAGACATATTAGAGTGCAGAGCTCGAGACCACTGGGGCAACAAGGAGAAGCAAGAAGAAAAATACAGAAACAAGACATCTGGATTGTTATATAAATTCTCGATATTATAATAGAAAGAATATTTACTATTATCTGATATAATTTTTTTTAATTTACGGTCAACTTCACACTGTAAATGATTTGGTTAACTTCTGAAAATAATATTCAGTTTCTGTCTCTTTACTTCTTTGACTGATTTCTCTCTCTTTTTTTTGTAAGTAAATATTATTTATTAAAACTGAAAAAAGAAGAAGAAAAAGATGCAACCTAAAGTTAACGAACCTAGTATCTACAATTTCCTACCCAAGACTGGCCAGGCGAGCTGCGACCCAAGATGGGCCAGGAAAGCACAAGCCCAAAGGGGCTGGCTTAGATTTTAGCCCGAGGCAGGCTCATTTCCTTCAAAGCCGAAGCGAGCCCCTCTCGCTGACGCAAAGCGAGTTTACCCTTGTTCGGGCCCAGTCGAGCTCGATTCTTCCAGGCAGAGGCAAAACGTCCAAGCGAGCTCCCGGGCAAAACGAACGAAGCCCATGGCGAGCTCCTGGGCAAAACGTCCAGTTGTGTGTCATCCACTTCTTATAGCATCATTTTCAATGGCCAGCCTATGGATTGGTTCGTTCTCTCTAGAAGAATTAGACAAGGAGATCCCATTTCGCTTTTTTTTTTGTTCTTGTTTGTTTCTGACTCTTTGGCTCACTTCATCAATCGTGCTAAAGTGATTGGTGAAATACATGGTTTTCCTCTCACTAGACATGGTCCTAATTTAACTCATATTTAATTTACTGACGATACCCTGCTATTTGGTAAAGCTGATATTAATGAAGTTACTACTTTAAAGACTTTGCTGGTTATCTTCTCTTCTACCTCTGGCTAAGAAATAAAATGTAACGCCCCGTAATCTGACCGACTGTCTCCACAGACCAACACGGGTCTTTTCCAGCGTGTTTTGTCCTCACTCACACGCATCCCGGAAAATACTTTCTAGGAGGTCACCCATCCTGATCCTACTCCCGGCTAAACGCGTTTAACCTTGGAGTTCTCTCAAGATGGATGCTAGAAAAAAAGGTGCACCTTGTTGATATGGATAGCCAAATCAAATCACTTAAGGCTTTCAGACACATATCACATAAAATTTCACAAGTCAAGTATCTGTTTTTCTCAACATGAATCTGTGGAAAATAAGGCGCTGATCTCTGGCACTCTTGGCATGCAACTTATGGATTCTAGTGACAAATATTTGGGTATCCCTTCTTTTTGGGGATCCAAAAAAGATGCTATATCTTATATTTATGACAGGATGTGGAATAAAGCCCAAGGTTGGAAACAAAAGCTTTTATCTACTGCTGTTAAGGAAATTCTCATCAAAGCTGCTTTATCTTCAATTCCTTGCTATGTGATGCAGTGCATGTTGTTTCCTGTTTCCTTTTGCACTAAATTTAATAGCCTTTTGGCTAGATTTTGGTGGGCTGGTAAGGTTGAGAACAGAGGGGTTGGATTGGGTACGGAATGCCACTATTCCGAACCGTTTGGAATGAAGACACGCGGGGACTTTTATGCAAATACGCTAAAACACGGAGACCAAAATGAAAAAAGTCACGCACAAACACAGGCCGGATACAAATTCCTTTATCACATAACTGCGCATGCCAGTATCACATAACTGCGGATGCCAGTATCACATAACTGCGCATGCCAGTGTGACCTTTTTGCAAAAATGCTAAAATATAAGGGACCAAAATAAAAAAAACCACGTGTGCCATTATCATCAACGGGGACTTGCCGTTTTCATAAAAACAAATGCCATTATCACATAAATGTACTTGCCATTATCACATAAATGTACTTGCCATTATCACATAAATGCACTTGCCATTATCACATAACTGCGCTTGCCATTATCACATAACTACGCTTGCCGCTGCGGTCCCCCTTCACTCCAAACCGTTCGGAATCAATTCTTTCACTCCGTACCCAATCCAAAGCCGAGAACAGAAAGATTCATTGGGTCAGCTGTAAAAAAATTAACTATCTCTAAACATTCTGAAGGGCTTGGGTTTAAAAACCTTAAGTTGTTCAATATTGCCTTATTAGCTAAACAGGTCTGGAGGCTTTTTTCCAATCGGAACTCTCTGTGTTACAAAGTCCTTAAAGGGCTTTACTTTCCTGATTCTGACATTTTGAAGGCCAACAAGGGATCTAGACCTTTTTGGGTCTGGTCAGCCTTTGTAAGGGTAAGGATGCTTTAATTGATGGTATGTTCACTAAAATTGGCAATAGGCTGAATACCGATATTTGGAGGGATTCTTGTATCCCTGGTTTGCCCTCTGCTAGACCTCATGATAGATTATCCTCTCATTATAGCATTGAGACTATTGCTAACTTGATTTGTTTGTCCACTATGAGCTGAAAAATGGATCTTCTACATTCCATGTTCTCTGCTGAGGAAATCCAGGCTATTACTAATATCCATTCGAGCAATTTGAACTCTACTGACAGGCTGGTTTGGAAACATGCCAAGTCTGGAGTTTATACTGTTAAACACGGTTACAGGTTTATCAAATCTAGAGTTGATCAGGCCACGAACATAAACAAGGCAAGCTCCAACTTTGCTCCTTTCGATCCTGGGATCTGGAAACAAGTTTGGAAGACTAAGGTAAGACTAAGGTCCCTCCCAAAATCCAACATTTCATTTGGAAGACCATTAAGGAAGCGCTTCCCACTGCTGCTAATCTAAACATGAGGAACTGTAACCCCTCTTCTATTTGTTCTGTTTGCAATTCTGCTGATGAGAGTGTTATGCATATGCTTTTTGAGTGCCACATGCTCGTGCAACTTGGTTATCTTGTTCACTTGGTTATTGATTTGAACCTGCTATTTTTTCTAATATTGGAAATTGGTTTAACTCTATTTTTGAGCTGCAGAAGTTGGCCGAAAACCAAGATATTGCCTCTTTAGCTATGCATGTTTATTAGAGTATTTGGTTAGCTCGTAACATGTTTATTTTTTATGGGGACGTTCCTCAACCCCTGCAAACTGCTACCCATGCCTCAAAGTCGTGGTTGGAATTTCTGCAAGTTACTAAGCCTTCTGAACAGCTTACTGCTGCAAGAAGGATGAATCAAACTTCATGGAGTCCACCTCTGAGGGATGAATTGAAACTCAATTGCGATGGGTCTTGGCTGGAGGAGAATTTTGAGGCTGGGATTTGTGCATTTGTGAGAAACCATGTTGGCCTACTTGTTAAAGGTCAAGCCACTAAGACTTTTGCTATGTCTCCCATTGGAGCTGAGTTAAAGGCCATCCATTTGGCCTTGAAGATTGTTTAAGACACGTTTGCTGACACTAAATCGTGTATCGAGATGGATTGTCAAATTGTTTACACGCTCCTCACGGACCCAGTGTCTCATTTTGACTGGAAATCGGAGAATCTTATTTTTTATATTAGGCATTGTTTAGCCTCTTTGCCTTTTTGTTCCTTAGCCTGTATCCCTAGGTCGCTCAATCTTATTGCGACTGGGTTTGTAAACAGATTAGATTAGGCCAACTGTAAGGGAATTGGTGTACTTGTTGTCCCTCGGAGCTGGATTCCCTCTTGTATGAGGACTTTCCATCTTAATATTAAATTACTGACTTTTCTCTTAAAAAAAAGAAAAGATTCTAGGCGAGCTCGAGCTCGTTTTCACAACTTCCGAGCTTGCTCTCCCAAGACGAGCTCGGACAAGGCAAGCGTATACGTCCATCACGATATTTATTTCATACATCAACAATTATCTACCTATGCAAGAGAGGGCACAAAATCAAGCAATAAAGCAGTAAATAGCTCATTGTACACATTTTTTAAATAAAAAAGTATATGTTTAGGAGGTGGTTGACCACGCCTGGTCCCATTTAATCTCGGGTCTTCCTCCCTTTGTTTTTATGAGGACGATTTCTTTTTGTACTGATGACCTTGTTTTGAGGATGTTGGGTTTGAATGGATATTTAATGCATTTGGCCAAAGCTGAAAGGCCCAAGCTGAAAAGCCCAAGCTGGAAAGCTCAAGCTGGTGTAATATTAAATGTTCCACCTGAAGAGCTGACCGAGGCTGCCTGCGAGGATGGTGCAAAGCACCATCCGAGCACGAGCACGAGCACACGTACGCACGCGCACGCACACACACATGTGCACGCGCACGTGCGTGTGCGCATGGCGCATTGGACGCAGGTCGCAATGGGCACTTTATGGCGTACTTCGCACTTCGAACGTGCGCATCGTCGCGAGGGGCTGGAGGAGCCTTAAGTATTTTGCCCGAGTTCGGAGAGAGCTGTGAAGCTACCGAAGTGACGAGGGGCTGCGAGCGCCTTCCAGGATGGTCACCGAAGAGGCACGAAGGGCTGGAACATCCAGACGGCCGAAGGATTGTGAGATCCCTCGCGAAGGAGTGCGAGCATTGGCCCGTCCCTCCGAACAGTCATAACCCGATCTGGGCGCACCTGAAAGGATCGAGAATGCCACCGAAGAGCCACGAGCGCAGCCAGCCAGCCTGCTAGCCGAACGGACGCGCTCCTTCGGAGTGTCTGCCTCCCTCTCATCCAGCGCCTATAAATAGGCCCATCCCCCATTATTTGCACTCAACCCACAACTCATTGCATAAGCATTCATTAGCAATAGTTGTTCTTCTCTCCCTCTTTCTCAAGAAAGTTCTGAATATCCAAGGTTCACCCGAAGCTTCAAGAATCGTTGTGCTACGAACTCGGAAGTAGCCTAGTTGTTGTATCTTGGGGACGATTGCCGCAGCTCGTAAGCACTGAATACGAGACAATCTCGTCTTACGGAGAAAGAGTCTGACTCTTGCCTCGACTATTAAAGATCCTAATCAAGTACACCACCTCTGACCAAAAATAATCGTAAGATGAGATCTGTGTACTTGAAGATGGCATCAACAAGCTCAGCACCAGTGCCAGCGATCCCGAGAACTGTCCACGCCGAAAGGCCGGCCACGTTCAACGGTATCGAGTTTAAGAGATGGCAACGGAAGATGCTGTTCTACCTGACGACGCTCAACCTGGTCTGATTCTTGAAGGAAGAGGCTCCGAAGGTGGCAAAAAATGAGGCTGATCCACAGAAGATCAACGCCCTCGATGCATGGAGTTACAACGACTTCCTATGTCGTAACTATGTCCTGAATGGCTTAGACGATGCCCTCTACAATGTCTATACAGGTACCAAGACTGTGAAAGAATTGTGGGACTCCCTGGAGAAGAAGTACAAAACGGAGGATGCCGGGATGAAGAAGTTTATCGTCGGAAGGTTCCTCGACTTCTAGATGGTGGACTCCAAGAAGGTCATAGACCAAGTCCAAGAGCTGTAGCTGATTCTACACGAGATTCACGCTGAAGGCATGCAACTCAGCAAATTCTTTCAAGTGGCTGCTCTAATCGAGAAGCTACCCCCTCTATGGAAGGACTTCAAGAACTACCTCAAACATAAGAGGAAGGACATGGGGCTGGAAGACCTAATCGTGAGACTAAGGATCGAGGAAGACAACCGAAAGTTCAAAGTTAAGACTGGCAGGACCAACTCTGAGGCTAAGGTACACCTCGCCGAAGGTGGTACTGGAAAGAAGAGGAAGAAGCTCGGGAATAAGCAAAAGAAGCAAGAGCCAATGCAAAAGAAAGCTAAAAAGATCAAGGGCAATTGCTACAACTGTGACAAGCCCGGTCACATGGCCAAAGATTATCGCTTGCCAAAGAAAGACGATCGTGAGAAGGCTAACCTGGCTGAGGACTTGTCTGAGCTACACCTATCCGCCGTGGTGTTTGAAGCTAATCTGGTGGATAACCCAAGAGAGTGGTTCATAGACACAGGGGCAACCCGACACATCTGCTCAGACAAGGAGATGTTCTGGACCTACACAGCCATCAACGGGCAGAAGTTGTTCATGGGTAACTCTGCAACTTCTCCCGTAGTTGGACTAGGCCAGGTGGTGCTGAAGCTGACCTCCGGAAAAGAGCTGACCCTCAAGGATGTGCTGCATGTCCCAGACATTCGTAAGAATTTAGTATTCGGCTCACTGTTGAGCAAAGCTGGGATGAAACTAGTATTTGAGGCTGATAGGTTTGTTCTGACCAAGGCCAATGCCTTTGTAGGAAAGGGTTACCTCGAGAGGGGGCTCTTTAAGATAATGTAATAACTGTCAAACGCGCCTTTAATGGCCCTAATAAAGTTATTAATTTTTCTTATTTGGCTGAGTGTTCTAACTTATGGCATGATAGACTAGGACACGTAAATTTGAGCTCACTAAGAAAGTTCGTAAGTTTAAATTTATTGCCTAAAATGGAGTTTGACTCGAACAATAAATGTGAAGTATGTGTAGAGGCAAAAATGACCAAAGCACCTTTTCATTCAGTGGAAAGAAGTACTACACCTTTAGAGTTAATTCATACCGACATATGCGATATGAAAAAAGTGCAAACTAGAGGTGGGAAAAAGTATTTCATCACGTTTATTGACGATTGCACGAGTTACTGTTATGTACACCTCTTGAAAGGAAAAGACGAAGCTCTAGAGGCTTTCAAGAATTATAAGAATGAGGTTGAAAATCAACTTAGCACTAAAATTAAAATGATTCGAAGTGATAGAGGGGGAGAATATGTAGCTCCATTTGAGGAATTCTGCCAACAGCATGGCATTATTCATCAAACAATTGCTCCATACTCACCTCAATCAAACGGCGTAGCTGAGCGCAAGAATCGAACTCTTAAGGAGATGATGAATGCTATGTTGATTAGCTCGGGATTACCACAGAACTTGTGGGGGGAAGCTGTGCTATCAGCTAATCACATTCTAAACAAATTACCGCACAAGAAAAGGGACAAAACTCCATATGAATTATGAAAAGGGAGAAAGCCTTCCTACAGTTACCTTAAAGTGTGGGGGTGCCTAGACAAGGTAGAAATACCTCTGCCTAAAAGGGTGAGAATAGGACCCAAGACCGTTGACTGCATCTTTATCGGATATGCCCACAACAGTAGCGCATACCGATTTCTAGTGCACAAGTCTTAAAACCCTGAAATCAACGAGGGAACGGTCATGGAATCAAGGAATGCAACATTCTTTGAGAATATCTTTCCTAAAAAGGAAACGAAAGAAGTAAGCTCAAACAAAAGAAGTTATGAAGTTACACAAGGCTCTGATTTGGACCAGATTTTCTAAACTACATGTTAGAAAATGAACCTGGGACAGTCCAAGAGGCATTATCTAGTCCGGATGCTCCTCTCTGGAAAGAAGCTATCAATAGTGAGATAGAATCCATCATGCAAAACCACACGTAGGAAATCGTGGATCTTCCACCAGGTTGCAAACCTTTAGGTTGCAAGTGGATCCTTAAAAGGAAATACAAAGCTGATGGATCAATCGACAAGTACAAAGCTCGGTTGGTAGCTAAAGGGTTCAAACAGAAGGAAAGATATGATTTCTTTAACACCTATTCGCCGGTCACAAGAATCACATCCATTAGAGTGATCACAGCTGTCGCAGCACTCTATAACCTCGAGATACATCAGATGGATGTAAAAATAGCTTTTCTAAATGGAGAACTGGAAGAGAAAATATATATGGAACAACCAAAAGGGTTTGTTGCCCCCGGACAAGAACATAAAGTGTGCAAGCTGGTCACGTCACTATACGGGCTGAAACAGGCGCCGAAACAGTGGCATGAGAAATTTGACACAACAATAATGTCAAATGGCTTTAAGATCAACGAGTGTGATAAATGTGTATACATTAAAGGCATACCTGATGCTTACGTGATTGTATGTCTGTATGTAGACGACATGCTAATCACGGGAAGCAGTAATGATCTTATTATAAAAACTAAGAACATGTTAAAGAACAACTTTGACATAAAAGATATGGGTCTAGCTGACGTCATACTGGGGATTAAAATCTCTAGAACGACTGAAGGAATTGTCTTGTCACAATCTTACTACGTTGAGAATGTGCTCAAGAAATTCGATGCTTTTGACAAACCTTCGGCTAAAACTTCGGTAGACCTGAGTCTACACTTGGCTAAGAACAGAGGTGACCCAGTATCTCAACTGAAATATGCAAAGATCATCGAGAGTCTAATGTACTTAACAAATTGTACACGCCCTGATATTGCATACTCAGTTAGCAAACTTAGTAGATTCACGAGCAATCTAGGACCAGACCACTGGCTAGCTCTGGAAAGGGTTCTAAAGTATCTGAAATATACCATGAACCATGGCACATTTTATACGAGGTATCCAGCTGTATTGGAAGGATACAGTGATGCGAATTGGATATCGAACATTAAAGATTCCAAATCCACTAGTAGTTATGTGTTCACCATAGGTGGAGGAGCTGTGTCCTGGAAATCCTCTAAACAAATGTGCATAGCTCGATCCTCCATGGAGTCGGAGTTTATAACACTAGACAAAGCTGGGGAAGAAGCTGAATGGCTCAGAAATTTCCTAGAGGATATTCCGTGTTGGAACAAGCTTGTGCCCCCTGTATTGATACATTGTGATAGCATGTCTGCAATCGGGAGAGCACAAAGTACTATGTACAACGGTAAGTCTCGACATATCCGTAGGAGACATAACACCGTTAGACAATTGATCTCAAGTGGAGTAATAACCATTGATTATGTGAAGTCAAAGGACAACATAGCTGATCCTTTGACGAAAGGAATCAACAGAGATCAAATGTACAACACAGTAAGGGGAATGAGGTTAAAACCCACACATTAAAGAACGTTCATAGCGGTAACTCAACCATGATGAGTGGAGATCCCACAAACTTGGTTCAATGAGACAACTAAGTTATGGATGGTTCAGATGAATACTTGGAATCTGTCCCATTCTCAGAAGCTACCCAAGTATGAACCTGCGGAGGTGTGGTAAGGTTAAGCATCTACGCTTTTAATGATTCCTATACCTGAAAAAGGTGGAGTATGGCAGGATACTCTTGATGGGAGATCACCTATATAAGTGTGAAGTGAGGCCGCTTCAAAAAAAAATACTTATGAATCCAAGATAAGGTCCATGGCCGAAACGGACACAACGTGAGAACTAAAGGATGTTAGAAATATCATTGTGTAAATGTTATTGTCTTGATTTACATAAAAAAGCTGACCAGTTCAAGACATCGCGTTCACTGAGCAGCAAGTAAATCCGATAATATCTTACTAGAGAAGGTTCAAAGCCGCAAGCTACCTATCTCGATGCAATGATATTTTGTTGGAACTTTTCTTAAAAGTGTCAGCATACATTAATCATCATTCATGTGGGGGATTGTTGGATTTAAATGCATATTAAATGCATTTGACCCAAGCTGAAAGGCCCAAGCTGGAAAGCCCAAGCTGGTGTAACATTAAATGTTTTACCTGAAGAGCTGACCGAGGCTGCCTGCGAGGATGATGCGAAGCACCATCCAAGAACGAGCACGAGCACAAGCACATGCACGCGCTTGCACACGCATATGCACATGCGCACGTGCGTGTGTGCATGGCGCATTGGAAGCATGTCGCAATGGGCACTTTGTGGTGCACTTGGCACTTCGCACGTGGGCATTATCGTGAGAACCTGGAGGAACCTTAAGTATTTTGCCCAAGTCCGGAGAGAGCTGCGAAGCTACCGAAGTGACGAGGGGCTGTGAGCGCCTTCCAGGATGGTCACTGAAGAGGCACGAAGGGCTGGATTATCCAGATGGCCGAAGGGTTGCCAGATCCCTCGCGAAGGATTGCGAGCATTGGCATGTCCCTTCGAACAGTCACAACCCAATCTGGGCGCACCTGGAAGGATCCAGAATGCTACTGAAGAGCCACGAGCGCAGCCAGCCACCCTGCTGGCCTAACGGACGCGCTCCTTCAGAGTGTCTGCCTCCCTCCCATCCAGCGCCTATAAATAGGCCCATCCCCCATCATTTGCACTCAACCCACAACTCATTACATAAGCATTCATTAGCAATAGTTGTTCTTCTCTCCCTCTTTCTCAAGAAAGTTCTGAATATCCAAGGTTCGCCCAAAGCTTCGAGAATCGTTGTGCTACGAACTCGGAAGCAGCCTAGTCTCTTGGGGACGATTGCCGCAGCCTGTAAGTACTGAATACGGGGCAATTTCATCTTAAAGAGAAAGAGTCTAACTCTTGCCTCGACTATTAAAGATCCTAATCAAATACACCACCTCCGACCAACAACAGTGGAGCAGGAACAGAAACGAAAATAGGAAATCGAGAATAACTGCTCTTTCTGATCAACTGAAGGCAATCCAGCAAGTGGATCATGCACGACTATGTAAGTTCAAGGAATTGGAGATCAAAAAGGAGCTTGCCTGCCTGTTTCAACAAAAGAAAATCTATTGGCACCAGCGCTCCTGTATCCATTGGCTGAAATGGGGGGACAGGAATACATCTTTTTTCCATACTTCATCAACTCAAAGGAGACAGGTAAATCAGATAGTCAAGTTGAAAGGTTCTGATAGTATTTGGATCGAGGATACGAGTTGTCTAAAGTCCCTGGTCCATAACCATTTTTAGAGCCTGTATTCCGTGACCTCAACCTCCGATCCTACGTGCATTATTAACTATATTCCTGAACTTGTTACTTCTGATATGGCCTCTAACCTTGTCAAGCCTTTGTGTGTTGAAGAAATTAAAAGGGCTGCCTTTGAGATGGGTGGTACCAAGTCTCCAGGACCCGATGGGTTTTCTGGTATTTTTTATCAGAAATTTTGGAGCGTGGTGTCATAGGATCTTATTGCTTTAGTTAAAAATTTGTTTGACTCATCTCTAGTC
Source organism: Hypericum androsaemum (assembly GCA_963995505.1). Classification (NCBI taxonomy): domain Eukaryota; kingdom Viridiplantae; phylum Streptophyta; class Magnoliopsida; order Malpighiales; family Hypericaceae; genus Hypericum; species Hypericum androsaemum. The sequence goes on along the minus strand of OZ023190.1, from coordinate 454,857 downwards.
CCAACTGAACTTAATAGAACCTTTATATGCTTAATCCCTAAGGTGCAGAATCCTGCTAATATTCATGGCTTTAGACCTATAGGCTTGTGTAATTTTGCATATAAAGTCTATTCGAAGGTTTTAGCTAACAGATTAAGTCCTTGGATGAGCTTGTTGATTTCTGAATGTCAGGGTGCTTTCATTAAGGGTCGGAGCATTCAGGACAACATTGTTATTGCCCATGAGACTTTTCACTGCCTCAGAACCTCGGCTCGCAAGAAATCAACTTTTATGGCTATCAAGTTGGACTTGAAAAAGGCATATGATTTGGTTGATTGGTTTTTTCTTGAACAAGTCATGAGGAAATTGGGTTTCCCTGCGAAATGGCTTGAGTGTGTTATGAGCTGAATCTCCTCAACGACTTTCAGTGTCCTTTTTAATGGACAACCACTTCCTTGGTTCAAAGCTGGTAGAGGTATCAGACAGGGAGACCCTCTATCTCCCTTCCTCTTCCTTTTCATTTTAGATGCTTTTTCTCACTATGTCAATCATGCCAATTCTTCAGCTGTTATTCATGGTTTCCCTCTGAACAGATTTTGCCCTCCTCTTACTCATCTTCTGTTCGCTGATGATACCTTACTCTTTGGTAAGGCTACGGAGGTCGAGGCTCGAAATCTTAAACATCTCCTGGTTACTTTTTCTGACATTTAGGGGCAGCTGATCAATTTCCAAAAATCCTCTATTTACTTCTCCAAAGAGGAAAATCCAGTGAATGCTCAGTTGATTATGTCCATTCTTGGCATGATTCAAATGCCAATTGATGATATGTATTTAGGTCTACCCTCCATCTGGGGTAGATCAAAGAAGGATGCTCTCAACTTTCTTTACGAATGAATGTGGAAAAAAACTCTTAGTTGGAAACAAAAACTTCTTTCTTTGTCAGGGAGAGAAGTCCTCATCAAGTCAATTTTGTCAGCAATTCCAAGCTATACTATGCAATGCTTCCTCCTTCTCTCGACCTTCTGTGCAAAGCTAAACGGCATCATGGCCAGATTCTGGTGGTCTGGAGAGGGAGATGGCAAGAAGGTGCATTGGTTGAGTTGGGACAAGCTCACTTGCTCCAAATCCGAGGGAGGTTTGGGTTTCAAAGATTTACATTTGTTTAATATCTCTATTTTGGCTAAACAAGTGTGGAGACTATTTTCTAATCAAGAGTCTTTGTGTTTCAGGATCCTTAAGGGATTATATTTTCAGCTACCAAGGGCTTTAAGCCATCGTGGCTTTGGAACAGCCTACTCAAGGGGAGAGATGCCATGTTAGATGGACTTCTACATACGACTGGCGATGGTAAGTCTACTAGGATCTGGCTTGATCCGTGGCTTCCAGCTTTGCCTACTTCCAGATTGGCTTCCAGGACACATTCTCCCCCCTTCTTACATCTTGTGTCTGACTTGATTAATCCAGCTTTTAGGAGCTGGAACTTGGACTTAATTCAGACTTTCTTCAGTCCTTTGGAACAACAGGCTATTACTAACATGATCTTATGTAGGTCGGGATCCTCTGATAAGATCATTTGGAAACACCATGATGCAGGTATCTTTACTGTTAAAAGAGGGTACCATATCCTCAATAAGCATCGGGAAGTGGTAAGAACCCTGTCTCACAATTCTACACCGTTTGACCCTGGTATCTGGAGGTGGATTTGGAAACTTAAAATCCCTCCAAAAATCTGTAATTTTGTCTGGCGCCTGGCCAGAAATGGGCTGGCTACTGCGGCCAACCTTCATAGGAGGAACTTGGCTTCTTCTCCTACCTGCCCGATTTGTTTTGAAGCACCTGAAACTATTATTCACTTGCTGTTTGGTTGCTCCCATGCTAGGGCTACTTGGCATTGTAGTCCTCTTGGATCCACTTTTGATGTTAATGTACATATTACGTTTGGCGGCTGGCTCTCTTTTATTATGAACTCTCTTTCTTCTAACTCTGACTCTTCCATTATCGCCTTGTCTATGCAATTATGTTAGAGTATCTGGTTGACGAGGAATAATTTTTTCTTTGAGGGATCAGAAATCGACCCCTTAAACACGGTTACTCAAGCATCTCATTTCTGCAATGAATTTTTGCAGGTGACATGTATCGCTACGGGGAGTCAGCTCTCTGCTGAACCTCTACAAGCTTCTTGGATGGCGCCTTCACAGGGGATCCTGAAGTTCAGTTGCGACGCTTCATGGACAGAGAGCTCTTCTGTGTCTGAAATTGCCGTGATTGCTCGAAATTACAAAGGCCTAGCTGTTGCAGGTCAGACTGATCTCGTCTTGGCGGAGTCGCCTGTGGAGGCGGAGCTCAAGGCCATTGCTCTTGAGCTCAACCTGATCCAGAAGTTGTTTATTGAGGCTGATACATTGGTGGAATCTGACTGCTTACTTGCGGTCAACTTCATCAATGACCCCAATGCACAACTTTCTTGGAAATTTGATGCTCTTGTCAAAAATATTTGCCTATTACTCTTCTCGTTACCAAGATGTCGACTTAATCTAATTTTTAGGTTGCAAAACTCCATTGCGGATTGGATTTGCAAATGTACTAGATTAGTCACTCTTCCGTATAATTGGCTAATTCATCATCCTTTTGAGTTGGATGCTCTTTTGTACTTTGACTTTCCAACTTCATCAATATATGTGGTGGTCGTTTTTCCTCAAAAAAAAAAATAATGCATGTCCTCAGAATCGATTCTTGCATTCCCAAAGGCACAATGACTGTCCCTTTCAAAAAAAAAAAGTTGGCCAATTTCATCAAAAAAAAAGTTAGCCAATTTCGACAAAAGATTCGCGGGCCCACGATAGCTGTGTGTACATCCTCTCATTCTCTCTCATCCTACGGTCCACATCTCATCCGCGATGCGCAATGCGACGCTCCATTTTAACACACTGTTTTTTTCTCAAAAAAGGTGAAGTTTCAAACATATCCCGATAAATAAAAGAGTAAATTATTCTCAGGTCTCTGATATTTTAATTCTCGACCTCACGCATCCCTGAGTTTTCGAAAATGATTTTTCCGTCCTTCGTATTTGGTTTTATTATACTTTTGGGTCCTTCGCTGATGTTATAATTTATTTGATTATTATTTTATTTATGAAATCACTTTATAACCCTGGAATTAAAAACAAACTCACCGTCATCTTTTACCTCCTTTCTCTGACGACTCAATGTCTTTTCTGGCTACTCAAGAGCTTCTCCTAAGATGTATCTAGCGATACAACTTCAGAAAAATAGACCGAGCCCAACCCAAAATACAAATAGATCTGGCTTACACAAATTACTCACTCACAGTCATTTCCTTAGAATTACAGGAAATTTCAGTCATCTCCTTAGAACACAAATTGACGCCGGCGGGGGGTTAATGGTAGGAACTCGAAATGGAGCAAGGTCCATGTCTCCGACCGAAAACCCCTCCGGGCAACTTGAGATCAAATCGATTTCTTGAGATCAATCAGAACGGAAGCAAGGTCCTTGTCTCTGCCCTGCCAGCCTCGAGTTCCGGTTGGGTCATCTTCTCCTCTTCAATTTCATCTCCGGTTGACCAGCTCCTCAGTTTCCGATGACTTGATGCTTTGCCAGGGCTTCTTAGTTGAAAGCACCATTGTCCTCCAAGCTGGCCGGCTGCCCCCCGCCGCCTCCCTTCCTCCCCGATGACGATGACGATGACGACGACGCTGCCGCCTTGGCCGCGCTCACATGGTCCTCGAAGTAAATCTTCTTCCCAAACTTCAGCCTGTAGTGGGACGGCGACGGCGGGGTGGAGGAGTTGGACTTAGAGCCGCCCGACTCGATCACCGAGCCCGAACCGCCAGTATCTTCGGTATTATTAGTTAGTGGAGTCGGAGACATCTTCCATGATCGCCGTCCTGATCATCCTACCTCGCCTTAGTCGATCTCTCTCTTCTTCTTCTCCTTCTTCAAAACAGTTGGGAAGAAGGAAGGGCAAGTATCTTTATTAATTTCTTGCGAGGGTATTTAAGTAACTTCACTGACAAAAACAAAAAAATGAATGAATGATATTAGCGAGGGACCCGGAATATAATAAAACAAACACGGAAGATGGAAAAATTATTTTCAAAAATCTAAATAAGCAAGGATATGAAGATAATTTGCCCTAAATAAGCAGCCAAAGTGAAAGACCTTTATTGAACACGTGGATAGAATCAGAAGAATTGATGATGCTCACATCACAGTTAACAACTTGTCTTCCTCCACCAAAGTAAATCTTTTCTGTTTTATGAATGCAAGGGTGCTCAGCATCTACCATTTTCACCGAAAAAAAAATTTTGTCTTCGTCCTTGCATTACCAATGCTTTTGTGAAAAATTGTAAATTTAATCGTTGAAAAAACATATACTTTTTTAATTAAAAAAAAGTGTACAATGAGCTACTGTGACTTATTTATCCTTCGAGGATTTTTTAATTTAATTTTTCAAGGTTATCAATGTCTTGTCTATTACAATGGCAGACAAGATTAAAGAATGTAGGTCCTTTGAATTGATTCTTGCATTACCTTTCCAAAAAAAAAGAATTGGGTTCTTGCATTCCCAGAGGCACAATCAGGCACAATGATTGTCCCTTAAAAAAAAAAGTTGGCCAATTTATCTTCAAAAACAAAAGTTGGCCAATTTCGTCAAAAGATTCGCGGGCCCACGACAGCTGCGTGCACGTCCTCTCCCTCATCCTACGGTCCACATCTCATCCGCGATGCGCACTCCGACGCTCCATTTTAACACTGTTTTTATTTCTCAAAAAAGGTGAAGTTTCAAACGTATCCCGATAAATAAAATTAACACAAAAGAAGGGAATATGAGCCGACAATAATTTGGCAGCTTAATTAACTTCCGGGAAAGAGGAAAACGACATTGCATATGGATTTTCATTTATTATTTATCAACCAGTGGCTTGGTGATATGTAGGACAGAGTATAGTTTTTTTTGAAGGGTATAATGTTTTTGATGAAAAACAGGGGTAAAGTTAGACCACCCTAAATTTTGGAGTTAAATTCACACTCTATTATCAATTCTACAAATTTTTTATTATCATCCAAATTATTTTGAAATAATTTTACATATAAATTTAAGATATTTAATTTATTTTAAATGATATAATTTTATTTCAAAAAAAAAATTAAGTACATCAATAATTCAAAAAGGACTAAATTCAATTTAGTACTTTGTTGTTTTCGTTGGTTGTTTATAACTCAACAAAAAGGTTCTTTTTTTGCGGGAAAACAAAGAGGTTCTTGGAGTTTCTTAGACACATCAATTAGATGCTCGAGCCTAGTCATCGCAACAACGTCATTTTTGTGCCAACGTGATACGGCATGCAAAAAATGACTTGTCTGGTAAGTGCTATCGTGGCATGGAGGCAAATTACAAAACAGTCAGAACTTTATTTATATATTTTTAAAAACACCTTCTTCCCCTCCTTCCTCCACCCCTCCATCTTGAAAACTAAAAAAAAAACCAAATAAGAATGTTTCAGTTGGAGAGGTTAACGACGTAAATTTGGTTTATTGCTTTCGATCTGTTTGGATCGTTGACGATCGTCGGCCCACGACGTCGGATTAGTTGTCGGTGCTCCTTTCGTAATTGATTTCTATTTCGTGATTTATGGTGGATTAGATCAGTAATCTTTAAGAATATGATTGTAGATCTGGTTGTGGAGATGTGGTTAAAGCTAATTAATATTTAGAATTTTAATTCGTTAAGCGATGGTAGTGTCGAGGTTTTGCATTTCTAAGATTTGGTACTGGAAGCGTACTATTTACGCTCTCCTCTATGGTGTGACTTCGTTTGCCTTTTCCAATTACATCATTTTTTGTTTTAAAAACTATCTTTGGATGTATTAGATCTTAAATATGCTTCCTTTATATTGTTATATCATTTTTGGGTTGGTTAATATTTGAAACTGGAAGCGTACTGTACTATCTACGCTCTCCTCTAAGATTTGTTTTTTTATTTTGAAGATGGAGAGGGAGAGGGAAGAAGAAGGTATTTTGAAAAGGTATAAACAAAGTTATGACTATTTTAAAATTTGCCTATATGCTACGTTAGCATCTACCAGGCAAGTAATTTGTTTGCGTGGCGTGCCATGTATGCACAAAAATGAACTCGTTGCTGTGATAACTAGGTTGGGACAATTGCCCGAGCCTTTAATATATGTGCCTGAAAAACCACAGTGACCTTTTTGTAATTTATCCCTACTAGTGGCCTCGCAAAGTTGTGACTGTAAGTGATGAATTTAAGAATACTTTGAATAAAATTTTAGTAGATTTTTAAATTATTTTGAAATTAGTTGAAACAAGAAGCACATTCAAGATTATTAAATATTTATTATATTTTTTTTGGTAAAAAAATATTTATTATATTATAACAACTTTCAGATATTCTAGATGCTCGAATAATAATAATTAATCGATCGGATACTAATTTGGTATGAAAAAAGCACATTCACGTCACACGCACCCACCTTATGCAAGCTTGGTATACTCATACACTCAAATCACTCACTCTCTTTTTTTTTTTTTTGAGAAGCAATCACTCACTCAGTCTCACCTTCTTTCTTGTTCAAGTACCTGGTTCTAGCTAATTCCCTGTAGGGAGTTTCTCTTCCGTCGCAGCTTTAGCCTTAGCCCCTTTGGTGAGTTTACAAGATGGAGATTTTAAAATCACTGACCGATAGAGCAACAAATGGTGTGGTGGATGTCACTTGGCAGCAACTCCGGTACGTGCTAGACTACCACGATAACCTGACCAACCTCAGAGATAAGCTCCGTGATCTCCACAATTCCAAAGCTCGGGTGGGACACCAAGTGGAGGAGGCTACCAGGGGACTCCTAGTGGTCGAAAGCGACGTCCTCACGTGGATTGAACGCGCTGACGAAGCCATCCTCAAGGTCGGGAGGATCCTCGCAGAGGATGACAAGACTTGTTGCGCCGGGCTCCTCCCCAATTTCAAGAACCGGTACAAGTTGAGCAAGCGAGCCAAGTTGGAGTCCCCTGCCATCTCCGAGCTCGCAGACAAGGGCGCCAAGTTTGACCGGGTCGGCTACCGCGTGCCGTTGCATCATCAAGTGTTGCCTTCTGATGATTACGAGGCTTTTGGGTCGAGAGAGTCGACTCTCAACTCCGTCATGGATGCCTTGAGGACAAGAGATGCTGACTTGATTGGGGTGTGGGGTTTAGGTGGCGTCGGGAAGACTACTTTTGCTAAAGAAGTCGGCCAGCGGATGAAGGCGGAAGGTGTTTTTCAGCTTGTGGTTACGGTGGAAGTGCACCCGAAAACAGATGTTAAGACGATTCAGGAAAGAGTTGCCGAGTGGCTTGGGATTAAGAAGGAAGTGGAGTCCCTTGATTCTGCTGAGCTCAGAGCAGCTCTGTTGCACAAAAGGCTTCTGCAGGAGAGGAGCGTTTTGGTGATACTTGACGATGTGTGGGATGTTATTGACCCGAAGAATGTTGGCATCCCAATTGGTAGCGACACGAATCGATGCACGGTCTTGGTGACGGCCAGGGACGAATCCTTGGTTTCTCAAATGGCAGATACGGGTGAGAAAAAGCAAAAGCTTTTCGAGCTCAATGTCTTAAGGGATGACGAGGCATGGAAGTTATTTCAGAAGACAGTGGGTCTCATACCAGAAGACGATCATGCTCGCCATAATGTAGCTACCCAGATCGTGAAAAGATGCGGAGGTTTGCCTATTCTGGTGTTACCTGTTGCAAGCGCATTGAAGAACAAAGAGTTGCATGCGTGGGAAGATGCTCTGTTGCGGTTGCAATCTGGGCCCGACAACCCCGAAGACGACATGCAAGCAAAAGCTTACATAGCCCTTGAGTTGAGCTGCAGTCATTTGAATGAAGAGCAAAAATCTCTGTTTCTTTTTTGTGGCCTCCTTGAGCCATACTTCATCCATTCAGATTATTTGCTTCAATGTACAATTAGCTTGGGTTTGCTCAAGGATTGCCCGACGATAAAAGCTGCAAGAAGTAGGGTGCTTACGATGTTGGGTAAACTCAAGAGCTCTTGTTTGTTGCTTAAAGGTAACGATCAAAAGCATTTCACAATGCATGATGTCGTTCATAACTTTGCCAGGAGGAGGTGCAAAGATCATGTATTTGCTCCGGTGGCTCATTCGGTGGTTGAAGAATGGCCAGATAGGCATGTACTCGAACCGTTAACTCGCATTTCCTTGCCCCATTGCCAATTACCTCGTCTTCCCACTAGACTTGAATGCCCAAAGCTCGAGGTGTTCCTTTTATATGGTCGTCAACAAGATCAACCACTGAATACTCCAGATCATGACAGGTTCTTTGAGGCAGTTAGAGAACTCAAAGTTTTGGATCTCTCTGATGTGCATTTATCATCACTTCCTTCTTCACTTCAATGTCTTCAAAATCTTCAAACCTTGTGTGTGGATCGTTGTAACGTGGAAGATGTTTCTGTAATTGGAAGCCTGACCAAGTTGAAGATCCTCAGTCTCACAGGTGCAGGCATTGTTCATCTGCCAAAAGAAATAGGAAAGCTGACTTGCCTACAACTTCTAGATGTGAGCAGTTGCAGGGAACTCAAAAAGATCTCGCCTGGTGTTCTTTCATGCCTCACCCATTTGGAAGAGTTGTACATGGCAAACAGCTTCACAAAATGGGGACTGAGAGATGGAAACCAAAGAAATGCCGATTTAGCCGAGCTGAAGAAGTTGAACAAGTTGACTGCTTTGGAGATAGGAGTCCCCGATGGGACGAGTTTACCAGATGACTTGTTCTCTAACAAGTTGGAAAGATTCTTCATAGTTATCGGAGATTGTTGGGATTGGTCAAGAGATAAAGTGTTGTCGGCTACATTGAAGGTGAAGCTTGATGCAAGGATCCGAGTACTCAAAAAGGTAAATGTATTGTTGGAGAAAGCTGATGATCTCCACCTAGATAATTCAGTTGGGGTCAAATATGTCAATCTCCCCGAATTGAATATGGAAGGCTTTGGCCATTGCTTGAGAAATCTCCAACTGCAAAATTTTCACGAAGTTAAATGCCTTGTAAATTCTGTGCAAAGGGGTCCGTGCATTGCCTTCCCAAGGCTGGAGGCGTTGTTGATAACCAACGCTAAACATTTGGAGAAGATTTGCAGTGACCAACTCAAGGAGAAGTCTCTGGCCAACCTGAAACAAATAAAAGTATCATGTTGTGATGCACTAACCTATGTATTTCCCTTATCAGTGGCTAGATGTCTTTCGAAATTGGAAGATATTGAAGTAACATACTGTGGGAAAATGGAAGGGATATTCATGGTGGACGAAGCTGCTGCCAAAGATGAAAAAGTCCATCTGACCCAGCTGCGGAAGTTGACACTAGAGCACTTGCCCAATTTGAATAATATATTGTCCCCAAAATGTCATGGCGGCCCTTCACTGGTCCAGGAAATCAGACAAGATTCATTTGCTTCAGGCTCACAAGATGTCGAGCTTAATGGCATGACATTTTTCATAGAAAAGGTATGTTATTGATTATATAGTCATTTCTCCAATTTTTTGGAGTTTAACAATCACCATAACACCTCACTTGCATTGCAGGCTGTATTTCCAAATATACAAGAACTGAAGGTATGTTCAATCAAGATCCATAAGATATGGGATAGTGGATTTCCAGATTCATATTCTTGCATCAGAAACCTCGTCACCTTGAAAATCGATGGGTGCAAGTTTATCAAAGATATATTTACAGTTTCAACCATGAATAGTCGAGTTAAGCTGCAGAGACTTGAGATTCGAAATTGTCGGCTCTTGCAAGAAATAATTGTCCCAGGAGAGGCAAACAAGATATGCTTACCAAAGCTGGATTCTCTAGCTCTCAAGCAACTTCATTCGCTTCAAACGGTGTGCACTGGTGACTTCATAGAATGTCCAAAATTGAAAGAGTTAGAGATAGACGATTGCCCTAAGTTGAAGACATTCATCACGTCATCAAGTCATCAACCCGGTGGGGAATCACTTTTTGATAACAAGGTCGGTATTTGGTCTACGTACTTCCATTTTATTGTGAGGTGGGACAACCTTTGAAATCATAACAAGCTGTATAAACAATTTTAGAATTAGAGCTACACTTGAGTTTTGTGATATTTTATAACTCGTACTATTTAATTATGGTAAATATTTATCATTATTTTTTTAATTAAAGAAATTAAGTCCTCTTTAAACTGTGTAGGTGTTGTTTCCCAGCTTGGAGGAGATGACAATTTCAAACATGGATAGCTTGATAATGATATGGCATGAAGAGCTCCACGAAGATTCTTTTACCAAATTGAAGATTCTCTGTGTACACAAAGCCAGGATCTTGTCCAAATTATTCTCCTCCAACATGCTTACAAAAGTCCCCACACTTGAAACACTGAGAGTGGGTTGCTGCAGTTCACTGGAAATGATTTTCGATCTCCATGACTTGATAAGAGAAGAGGGCAAGCATTCAGAGAGGATTACAATGCTCAAAGATATGGAAGCACATGGCCTCCAAAATCTGAAACATGTCTGGCATGGAGATCCACATGGAATCTTCTCATTTCAAAACCTACGCCTTATGAGATTCCAGTCTTGTCCAAGTTTGGAGAGCGTAGTTCCAGCTTCAGTAGCCCAACAACTTTCGCGACTTGAGGAGCTCATGTTGAACAACTGTTCTATAGAGCAGATCATTTCCAAGGAGGATATATACCAGCAGCAAGATGAGGAAGCTATTTTTGTATTTCCCAGCCTGAAGCGAATTGAGCTCTCGATTGCTCCAAGGTTGAGTAGCTTTTATCCAGGGAAACACATTGTCGATTGGCCAGCGCTACAACACGTGAGAATTATTAGATGTCCAAGACTGGAGGTGTTCAAGTCGAAATTTGACGATGCATCACAAGAAGAGCAATTAGGCCAACCATTATTTTCATTTGAGCAGGTACTACTCTGACACCAACTTGTCTTTTAACCTCTGTTGTATGTCAAAGTTGATTCCAATGCTAGTTGATTCAAGTGGTGAAATACTTGGATTCTCTTTCTAAGCTATGAATTTCAGAATGATTTTTCACACTCTTATGAAGTCTTCATCATTCATTCTTTGTAAAGATTCTAACCGGTGCTTTGGATCGTATACAGGTGGTTACCAAATTAGAAAAGGTGTCATTTAGTAACCGTGAGATCAAGATGATATCAAAATTAGAGCTGCCTGGTGTTTCCTCATCGAAGCTAAAAATTGTTGAGCTTTATGACTTTGACGGGGAATCGACAAATCTTCCCATAAACTTGTTAGAAAGGTTCCCAAATTTGGAAACGCTTGAAGTTAGCTTCAGTGATTTCGTGGAGCTTTTCACTTGCAGAATTCTTGACGTTGAGAAAGAGACGAGGGTGCTCTCTCGGATCCAACACCTGCACCTACAGTGTCTTAATGCGTTGGAGCATATTTGGAACCCGCAGTCCAGATTGGACCACATTCTAAATGATCTCTGGTGTTTAAAAGTGTGGTCTTGTGGTAGCTTGGTTCATTTGGCGCCACCATCTGCATCCTTGTGCAACTTAACGACCCTGGATGTGGGAGGTTGCAAAAGCTTAGTAAGCTTGTTTACATTCTCAACAATGAAAAATCTGGGGCAACTCGCACACATGAGTGTATACAGATGCGACAAGTTGAGTGAGCTTGTAGCTGTTTCAGATGAGAAAATAGAAAGAGGAACTCAGATATGTCTCGACAAGCTGCAGATCCTTAAACTCCGTGAGTTGGGAAGCATCACGAGATTCTGCTCTCACGAGAGTATAAGTCTCAATTTTCCATTGTTGGTAGAACTCGTAGTGGAGGACTGCCCACAGTTGGAGTCGCTCTCTCCAGGATACGTGAATGCGCCAAAGCTGAAGAAAGTGAGGACCAAAGACGACAGTAGTCGTTGGAATGGTGACCTCAACGCCACCATACGCCATCTATATACTGATAGGGTACGTATTGATTGGTCTCAATATATCCTTTTTAAAACGTATTAACAAATATATTATCGATTCAAGTAAACTTTTTTCAAATCAAGATTTTGAATCGAATCACATATTATTTACCAAATGAAATCACAATCATTTTTGATAAAAATTGTTCCCAAGTCTCGGGACAATTATGCCGATTTCATAACAAGGTCACAACTGTTATATGTATGCATAACGTAACCGAAACTTGATTCCAGTACCTTCGGGTTTAGTGCATGTTTTACTGATTAGTATCATTTTATTATGTGATGTTTTTGCAATTATATGAGCGTTTAATGCCGGAGGGTTGTGTTACCTTGATTTCCCTCGCCACTGATTCATGCACACAGACTCACTGAAGACAAGACCAACCCCATGGAAGAAGAAGAAGTGGAGGAGGAAGATGAAGAAGAAGAAGACCAGGAAGACGAAGACGAGGAAGAAGAAGAGAAGAGAGAACCCTAAACCAGATCCAATTAGCGAGCCCAGTATGCCATCTTCTCTATATAGTGTGATTAATTTGAGACTAATGTTCTCAACAATTAGGATTGTCTGTCTGTGTTTTATGATGACTATAATAGAACTTGATTTATGTCATCAGAGTGGGCTCCTACCTGATGTCTCTGTAATTGTATTTATGAGTGTGATATTGTTGGGTGTTGATGAATATGGTTCAAACTGATTATGTGTGCTGCAACATAAGCTTGAGTTTACGGACGATTCACATAGGAAAAGTAGAAGTAGGCTGCTTAAGTTTTAAGACAACCAGAAGTTTTTCTGCCAAGTAGTAGTATTAGTCATCCTAATGATGAGTTAAGTGGGAGCATTATTTTAGACGTAATTGTTTTTTCATATGGGTTTGGAGATCAGGCCTAGAAAGGCCACGGGAGATGGAAATTAACATGCTTCAAAATTGAGGCCCCAACAAAGGTACTTAGACAAGCTTAGTGGATAAAATTCTTGTTCTATAGGGCGGAGAAGTGTTTTTTTTCTCCCTTAAATCCATTAAAGAAGTTATAGTAAGCGTTGAATCTTAATGTACAATTTACTTGTTCTACAAGAGAGCAAAGAATCTGATTTTTGGGGATGTTACTACGGGTGACATGAAGGTGACATGGTCATGATACAGAAAGTAGCTAGTTATGTAACCATTATTGGCCTAATCGCACTCTTGGTGCTTTTTTATTGAGAGTTGATACAATTTCCTTAATATAAAAAAGTGAATTTTCAAATTTACTCGTTGAAAACAACAATAAATTAACACCCACTTTACTAAGAAGACGAGAAAAGATATTGTTACAATGACTACTGTGGTTCTGGATATTTACAATTCTTGGGATTTTGATATTTTTTACGAGTAAATTTTATTATTAATACTAGCAATATTTATAACATAATTAGTATATAATTTTTACTTACGATCGTCGGTTTCGTAAAAATCTTATCGTGAAAATTTTTTTTTTAAAGAGAAGCACAAATTCAATTCCATCCAAAGGCCCATCTCAGCAGCCCATTGAAGTTGTTGGCCCAGGCACAAAAGATCCTCCTCCTATTTCTTCCTTGTCAAAACCAAGTTTCACTCCGCGTTCTCTACCTCGGTAGAGTCCAATCTCGATATCGGGAAATAAGTTTTCTTTCATCTCAGCCTTGTTTTCCTTTTACAAATGGACATGCATGCATTTTAGATTTTTATTTGATTATTTATCAACCAGCGGCCTCACCAGGCTGTGGCTGTATGCAAGTGATGAATTTTTATAGATATTTTGAATGAAGTTGACCAGCTTTATCTTTTATTGGCCTTTGATGAGCAAAGCCAGATAAGACCAATAATATTTTCTGAAGATGCGAGCTTGTTGACGATGTCTGCCAAGGACAACTTAATTCTTGTGCCGTCGGCCACATCCAGACCGCTTTCCTAGGCAGCCGTTACGAGCGGATCAATGGGGCTATAACATTTTCAGTACGAGAGAATTCAACACCGAAAGATATAATTTCACTAATAAAAAATACATGTGAGAAAAAAATAACCATGATATACCTCATCGTAAAATTATGAATTAATAAATCGTAATCATCTGGAGACTAAATCGTACTAACCAAGAGATGTTATAACATTTTCAGTTTCCCATTCCCCTGATCCAGCCAGTCAAAAGAGTTTCACGTGGAGTTTGTGATGCATCGGCCCTAAGCAAATCCACCAATTCAAAAGAGGCCTAGAAAGGCTACAGAGATAAGGCCCAAAAAGACTTCCTCCTCCTGGAAATTAACAAGCTTCAAAATGAAGGCCCCAACAAAGGGCTGAACATGGGGAGGGGAATTACTTGGTGGATCCAGTTGGAGCAAGCCCATACCGGCGACAAGCCATCAACGCCACTACACAAGTGCAAATTATAGATGAAAAATTAGTGGCAATGCAGAAAATACTTGTTCTTTTCTATGGGACGGAGAAGTGTCTTATTTTCTTAAATCCATTAAGGAGATTACAGTCAGCATTGGATCTTAATGTACAATGTACTTGTTCTACAAGAGTCAAAGGATCTGATTTTTTTGGGATGTTACCTATGGATAACAACATATAGGTGTCATGGTCATAATGTGGCTAGTAGCTAATTATGCAACCATTACTGGCTATTTGTGCGTAATCGCACTCTTCGTGTATTTTTTCGGGAGTTAATAAAAATATATAATTTGTATTATTCTAAGAGAAAATAAAACACCATGAGTATCAAAGTCATAGGTCATCACATGTAAATCACCAAGAAAGTTCACCTTGATGTACGCAAAATTGCGAACAATTAAACGCACAAACAAATAGTATAGTGGTAAGTAAGGTTCTTAGAACTGAGGGTTGAACATTAAATCAAGGCAAGTAATTATGTGAAGCGGAGAAATTAAAGTTTTATAAGGTTGTGAAAGGTCGCAAGTAAATAAACGAGATCGGAAACACAAATAAAAGACGAGTTCTAAATCAATGGAGATAAACGAACACGATACCCTTATGGACTACCCATCTATGTCGAGACTATGGTTTTTATGAAATTCTAACTAGTACCCGGAGTGTTCTAGTGCATCTCCCTAACGCTTCCGCTCATTAGGAGGATAAAACTAAGCTAGAGTAGTTCATGATTACTAATCAACGCTTCCGCTCATTAATTAGACCAAGAACTAAGCTAAACTCAATTATGAAGTTAACTCTTAGCGGGTTATCTCTTAGTATCAAGATTCCTCATTAATACCTAAAGACATGTGAATTGACTCTTCCGTTGATTATAATACCTTCCGGTCTATTATTATCAACTAAACATCATAATCTAAGTGATTAAGTTAGATTAAGCATTAAGATCATCAATTGATAACTATTGCGAAAGATAGTCAAACCATAGCCAACATAGACAAGTAATCACATATTTAGGGCATCACACTCACAAGAGAACTACTCGCTAAGCATAATCATAAAGCATATGATATTAATGGAAGGCATAATAACGAATATCATAAAAGATAGAGATAGAGAAAGCTTAGTCGTTCGAGCAAGCCTCGCCGATCTCCTCCACGTAGCTACCCAGAATTGTGACTTTATTAATGATCAAAAGTAGTCTCAATGTCGCGGTAGACGGTCTATCTTAAACCTAAGAGACTATGGCATATATATAGTCAAACAATTAAGCTAGAGAATAGAAAAACCTAGAGGAGTTTTCCCTAAACTCGAAGACTTGCTAGTCAAGTAATGAAGTAAATAATATATTTATAATCCTAGGGCTGAAACAGGAGGCCAAAAGTCATAGCAAACCGAAATAGGTCGAGTCCCCATCTAAAAAGGAAGTCAGGGAAAAACTGCCATCGGAGCTGACCTAGTGCCCGCCAGTGGAGTTGGTGCCCGCCAATGGAGGTCTCGGAAATGGACTTGGCGCTCGCCGGGTCGCTGATCAGCTTCATCGCATCTTCGTATTTTACATTTTTGGCCCTCTTTCACTTTGAATTTGACTTCGACTATAAAAGACAAAATGTAGATCTCTCTTCAAGCTTTCCAACGGTATCTCATTTGATATAATCGGACACTTGAGAAGAAAGTTATGGCTCTTGTAATATAGTCTCTTAAAAGCAGCCCTCCAACGGCCTTCATTAAGCTCCATTTTCCTACAAAATATGACAATGGGTAGAAATCTATTCCCGAACACAAATATACTAAAATAATTATAAGAATTGACATGACATGATGAGAATAACTTAAATTATGACTAAACACGCACGAAATATATGACAAAACATGAGCGTTTACACACTCATCACACCCCCACACTTATTTCCTTGCTTGTCCTCAAGTAAGGCGCATCAGACACAACCCAAAATTTTAAACTCTTATCAAAAGACCACCCCACGACCAAGTAGTTCACTTACCTGAGCACAAAGAGTAAGAACAGGTAGACACCGCATCTTCAATAGTTTAACCCAGTTTTCGCACTACGTAGATTATACTAGAAGGTTGACCACTCAGAGGTTCAAAAATTTAAGCTTACATAGTTGAGTAGTCAACTCCCTATCACTCGGGTAAACGTCCGGGGTCTCAAAGTTTCATACGTCTCACCCAGTGATGTCTTGATAAATGTGGGGCTCATGATCAAGTGGACTTTTCATTGGGTTGTAAGGAGCTCACAAAAATGTTCTAGCTCTCGTCTATTCTGAACATCTCACACTATATATAATATGCACTCATCCCAATATTACACCCAATCTTATTGACCGCATAGCTCAAGCCATGCCATTTATTCACTTTCCAACCACTTTCCCAACTTTCCACACTCCCATCTTTCAACACTTGTTCCTCTTCCAACTTTTCTTTCCCTTTCCTTTATTTTTTCCCTTCAATTTTTCAACTTTTTTTTCTTTCTTTTTTTTCAGGCTTTCCTCTTTTTTTTTCACAACTTTCATCTTCCACATCTATACATCATAGCACACATCTAAGGCAACTGGTCTCAGCTTCTTTGTTGACCTCAATTCTACCTATTTTTCCCATTGTTTATTCCCGAGCTATTCTACCAAGTGAACCCTTACAATTATAACCCAAAGATAAAGACCTAATGCATCCTCGGACCAAGGTGATCAAAGGTGGGTAAGATTGTGGATATAGAATTTACATTGGCTTACATATAATATTTCAAAGAAAAAAGGCTTAAGGCTCAACAGGTTTAAACAAAGGATATAAAAGGTTTCAGGCTCTAAGGCTCTAGGCTCAAAATCAAATATGGCCACCGTCCTCTCACTTACACCCACACCACCAAAACGGTACCAAGTGATAGCATGAAACCCGATGACTGGAGTAATGTATGTACCTCATGCTATGCAGAGACGGTTGTCTCCTCCTTCGGCTCTAAAATCTCACAAGGTCACTCATCAATGTCGCCAGTATAATCTACCAAGTGCAACTACGAACCTAAACAACCAAGGGTGTTGTTCCTACACGTCTCTACTCATCGTGTTCACACTTGATTCCTAACAAGGAATGGGATTTAACTTCTAACAAAAGTTCAAAATTTGAGGGGGGAGGTTCATCAACTGCTTTTGACACAACTTCATTCACATACACAAACAAATACCCCCCCCCCCCCCCCCCCCCCCCCCCACACACACACACACACACACACACACATTAAACACATTGCCCTCAAAGTAGGGGACACAAGCAAACAGCACAGCATATAAACAAAGACCATAAGGACATAACATACAATACGATAACAGACAATAAGAGAGGAAAGGGATTGGTACTGCCTTGTCAATCGCCGGTAGAAGGCGGTGAGGAAGGTTGGTGGTATTTCGCTCTAACTATCTTTAACGCACAACAACGTTTGTGTATGGACTGGCGAGCTCTGTTGAAACCTAGTTTTCTCTTTTCTAAACCTCCTGCTAAGACCATTAAAACACTAAATCAAAATAATGATACTGAAGCAAACGCAAAAATAAAGAAAAATTAAATACTAAATGTGCTAATTTAGAGTCATTAGCTTGACTTTGTTACTCCCTTTGGCACTACGGTGGACGGAGGCGCTTATCGGTTACTTTGAACTCTATTTCATCTGGGCCTATGCGAAGAAGTAGCTTGCCATTGTGAACATCTACCATTGCATGACAAGTGTTGAGGAATGGACGTCCCAGAATCAGTGGGTAACTGTCATTGGTAGCATAGTCCAGTACCACAAAATCTACAAGTACGTGAGACTTGTCGACTTTGATTATCACATCCTCCACGATTCCATGTGGCCTCTTCCTAGTGTGATCTGCAAGCTCGATCATCATGGATGCAGGTTTGACATCCCCCAAATTGAGTTCCCTGAAAGTGGCCAACGGCAAAAGATTAACATTGGCACCCAAATCACATAAACAATGTGGAAACTGCACACCATCAATAGTACAAGAAATAGTAAAACTTCCTGGATCTTTCAATTTTGGTGGTCTGTCATTTGCTGCCAAAGGAGTCGTCTTGCTGTCATTTCGCTTCTTCTTCCTTACGATGATCTCTTTAAGGAACTCAGCATATTGTGGTCTTCAATCTAACGTCTCTAAGAAGGAGACATGGCTTTGAATGTCTTCTATCATCTCTATGAATTCAAGGGCCTTCACATCGATCACTACTTCCTTCTTGACTTGTTGAGGTGATGGTGGAGGAACATAAGAATCCTCTTGTTCACTGATATAGACTGGTGGCTCTTTCTTTTCAGTAACTACCTCCTCCTCTATGGCTGGCTTGATCGGTTTGGCACATTCTTTTGAAGAGAATTTGTTCTCAAGTGGTGGCTTTCTCCGGAGTCTTTGCGGGAATAGAGGTGGAGGGACATAAGGTGGTGGAAGAATATATGGTTCATCATCCTCGTCCATACTCCTCAATATGATGGCCATCACCTATCCTCGCGGGTTCGACTCGGTGTTGCTGGGTAGAGCACCTATTTCCCTTTGAGTATTTGCTGCAGCCAAATTTCTGAGTTCGATCTCCATCTTCTTGAGTTGCATGGCTTGCCCCTTTAGGTATATCTCAAACTCTTGTTAACGTGCTTCGCAACGATCCATCCGCTGCACAGTTATACTTTATTGTTGGATGGACTGCTGGACTGCCCCCACTAATTTATCGATCTTGTCACCCATTTTCTTGACTTGTTCGCCCAAATATGGCTTCTTGGAGTCTTGCTAGGCACTAGTGTTGTGTGCTTGCTGACCAAATCGAGAGAAATTTGGCTGAGCATTAGCTTGTTTTGAGTAGCCCATTCCTGGTGGTGTTCTATCAGCAATGGCCTGGATCTCTTCCAACATTGGACAGTCAGTTGTGGGATGTGCCCCTTTGCAAAGCTGACAAGTATCTTACACCGCAGCTGCCTATTCCTTGTCCTTGGTCAACTTATCAAGTCTTTTAGTAAGTGCTTCTATTTGAGCTTCGAGCTTCATGTTGGCATTTACTTCGAGTACTCCTCGGGCTGCTTCCTTACCTAGTTGCCTAGCACGTTCTTTTGGCCACATACCATTGACTTCGGCCATTTCATCCATTAAGCGAGCAGTTTCATCAGCAGTCTTCCTCAAGAATACCCCTTGAGATGAGGCATAAATATGATCACGGGATGGGCCATCTAACCCGTTGTAGAAGATTTTTATGAGGTTGTCCTGAGTTATGCCATGTTGAGGGAAGACACTTTGGAGATCCGTGAACAGGCTTCATAGATGCTCTCCCCATCTCCTTGGATATACGTGTTGATTTTTTGCAAGAGTTTGGCTGTCTTTGCCATAAATAAGAACTTTTGTTGGAAAGCATGGGCCAGATCATTCCAACTCTAAATCGTCTCTCTTTTCAACTTGTTGTACCAGATGCGAGCTCGATCTTTCAAAGAAAAGTGGAAGAGACGCAGCTTCAAGACATCATCATTGATATTTTAGAATTTCGTGATGTTGCAGATATCTTCAAAGCAAGAAAGATGGTCTCGAGAGTCTTCGCTTGGCAATCTGCCAAATTGGACCGAGTTTTGCAATATTCCGATGATGGATCCTGGAATCTGGAAAGAAGTGGGACCTTCAAGTGGTTGTTGTAAACTATTAGGTTTCTCATTCCATGTAGGAACAGATGATTCCAACAGCGTCCTTCTTCGCAGAGCGTCCCCTACAGCTTGGAGCGCTCCATCTTCCTGATTGTGTGCTATTGCTTTGGCTTTGTCTCTCTTCTCATGCCTAATTACCCTTTCGAGTACTCCGATATCAACCTCAAGCACAGTGTTTGTGTTAAGGTCTAGTCCTTCACTCCGGGTTCTTGGCATGCACTAGAGAATCCTAAAAAAGAAAGCACACGAAATCAGCAAGTTTGCTACACAAAACTAATTACTTTTGATTTTATGTCCTAAAATTTTAGTTCCGTGTCGACGGCGCCAATTTGATGTACGCAAAATTGTGAACAATTAAACGCACAAGCAAATAGTATAGTGGTAAGTAAGGTTTTTAGAACTGAGGGTTGAACATTAAATCAAGGCAAGTAATTATGTGAAGCGGGGAAATTAAAGTTTTATAAGGTTGTAAAAGGTCGCAAGTAAATAAACGAGATCGAAAATGCAAATAAAAAACGTGTTGTAAATCAATGGAGATAAATGAGCACGATGCCCTTATGGACTACCCATCTAGGTCGAGACTATAATTTTTATGAAGTTCTAACTAGTACCCGGAGTGTTCTAGTATATCTTCCTAACGTTTTCGCTCATTAGGAGGATAAAAATAAGCTAGAGTAGTTCATGATTACTAATCAACGCTTCTGCTCATTAATTAGACCAAGAACTAAACTAAACTCAATTATGAAGTTAACTCCTAGCGGGTTATCCCTTAGTATCAAGATTCCTCATTAATACCTAAGGACAAGTCAATTGACTCTTTTGTTGATTGTAATACCTTCCGGTCCATTATTATAACTAAACATCATAATCTAAGTGATCAAGTTAGATTAAGCATTAAGATCATCAATTGATAACTATTGCGAAAGATAGTCAAACCATAGCCAACATAGACAAGTAATCACATAATTAGGGCATCACACTCACAAGAGAACTACTCGCTAAGCATAATCATAAAGTACATGATATTAATAGAAGGCATAATAACGAATAGCATAAAAGATAGAGATAGAGAAAGCTTAGTCGTTCGAGCAAGCCTCGCCGATCTCCTCCACATAATTACCCGGAATTGTGACTTTATTAATGATCAAAAGTAGTCTCAATGTCGCAGTAGAAGGTCTGTCTTAAACCTAAGAGACTATGGCATATATATAGCCAAACGACTAAGCTAGAGAATAGGAAAACCTAGAGGAGTTTTCTCTAAACTCGAAGACTTGCTAGCCAAGTAATGAAGTAAATAATATATTTATAATCCTAGGGCCGAAACAGGAGGCCAAAAGTCGTAGCAAATCGAAATAGGTCGAGTCCCCATCTAAAAAAGAAGTCCGAGAAAAGCTGCCATCGGAGCTGACCTGGCGCCCGCCAGTGGAGTTGGCGCCCGCCAATGGAGGTCTCGGAAATGGACTTGGCGCTCGCCGGGTCGCTGATCAGCTTCGTTGCATCTTTGTATTTTATATATTTGACCCTCTTCCCCTTTGAATTTGGCTTCGACTATAAAAGACAAAATGTAGATCTCTCTTCAAGCTTTTCAACGGTATCTCATTTGATGAAATCGGATACTTAAGAAGAAAGTTATGGCTCTTGCAATATGGTCTCTTGAAATTACCCCTCCAACGGTCTTCATTGAGCTCCATTTTCCTACAAAATATGACAATAGGTAGAAATCTATTTCCGAACATAAATATACTAAAACAATCATAATAATTGACATGACATGATGAGAATAACTTAAATCATAACTAAACACGTACGAAACATATGACAAAACATGAACGTTTACACACTCATCACACCTAAAACTAAGCACCTTGAATACACCATGAGGAACACACCTAGAGAATAATGCTTGAATCCATCGCCTATTATCCAGAATTATCACACCCCAATAGCTGCATTGTTTTTAGCGTTGAAAAGGCCAAATATATCTCTGTTCCATCGAGCAATTGGATCATGCAAAGTGAACCCAACCTACTTGCACAAGACTCTTGATGCAACGTCAACATGCTGATCATTTTAGGTGAAAGAATCTGCCATGCACTCAGCAAGATTTATCTTTATCAGACAAATCTTTAAATAAACTTTCCTCATGCAATGTTTGATACTCGAGAAAATAGGTGAGTTGTGAATAGGAGACGCAACAACTTTGACACTATTATTATTGGGCTAATTTGGTGGGCCTTGGCCATAATTTGGAAGTTGAAGTTCAACGTCTGAGCACTCGAGAAGTTGGGAGGTAGTGTTACCAAATCCATCAAACACGTCATTTGGGCAAGGACATAGATTCCTTTCACCCACGTTATCCGGACAAGGGCATAGATTCCTTTCACCCACATCATCCTGACAAAGGCTCAGGGGCATGTGCAAACAACCTGTCATCACCATTTTTTTCGGGATTTGGATTCAGGGGGGACTACATAAAAATCATTCCCATGGTATGGACTAAATATGGGCCTTTAGATTTGATCAAAATTTTTTTTTACAGATCCGATGGTCAGAATCTATTGAGGGTATTTTCGAGTTTTTATCCAAACATGCTCATTAGGGTTCCACCTTTTTTCTATATAATTTCACAAAAAAATATAATCCCACCTTCCCCGCCGCTCTTCCCCCCTCCCCCCCCCCCACATACTCCTCTTCTTCCTCCTCCTCCTCCTCTTCGATAGAGCTATTCCGGAACGGCAACAAGCTGGACCTCAGCTTCGAGAGGCCGCTCTTCAAGCTCCCGCCGAGCTCCGCTAGATCGTTCCTAATCCCGACGAGCCCCTTCGGCGACGGCTCCACCTCATCCACCCCTCTGCCGACGGCGCCCAGCGGCTGGGCCTGCCGGCTCCGCTCCGACGACGAATAGGACGTCGGCGATTGCGGCGGAGGCTCCTTAAAGAGCCACGACATGGATGCTTCCCGATTTTTCCTTTTTTTTCTTTCTTTTTTCTATAATTTTTTTGGGATTCTAATTTAGAGAAGTTTTTGGCCTTTTGGGAAAAGCGGAGGGCAGCGGTTTATAAGTTTTTAGACCACGTCGTGGTGATACCAATATCCTAGAACGATGATACCAATATTCGAGAAGAATGAAACCAATACATTCAAATGGTATACATTTTCACTTATAATGGGATACCAACATTGGGGAAGATGAAAACTGATATCACGGTGGAATGAAACCAATATCATAGTAGAATGAAACCAATATCCGAGAAGATGGAAACCAATATCATAGTATAATGAAACCAATATCATAGTAGAATGAAACCAATAACATAGAAGATGGAAACCAATAACATAAAAGATGGAAACCAATAGCATAGTAGAATGAAACCAATAGCATAGAAGATGAAAACCAATATCCGAAAAAATGGAAATCAATATTCTCATACTTGTATTTCCATAATTTGTATTATTTTACTAATATTTTTTTAATTATTTTAATTATTGTATTTCCAATATTGTCCCTATCCCTTTCGGTGGGAATTACCCATGTCCCCACTGAATTTAAACCCTTTCTTCCTCACGTGGGAGGCAAACCCCAAGAGCCACTTCCAAATTATACCTTTTAAAAAAGTGAACTTGTAAATTTACTCGTTGAAAAGAACAACAAATTACACCCATTTTACTAAGAAGACGAGACAATGTATTGTTACGATGAGGTACTGTGGTTCTAGATGAGTACAATTCTTGGGGTTTTGATACTTTTTCAGTTAAGTTTATCTAGTGATCAAAAATGATTTTGAATCTTTTTATGGTTTCAGAGTTGAAGTGTTTTTTATTTTATTTTTCAAGTTTTTGGTTATCCATGTCTTGCACATTCTAATGACAGAGGAGGGCATGAAATACTGGATGATGTATTGTCCATTCCAATGGCAGGGGAGATTAATGAGTGTATGTCCTATGGCAGATACATACATAGTACTCGGTAACAAGGAGAAGCAAGAAGAAAAATACAGAAACAAGACATTTGGATTGTTATATAAATTCTCGATATCATAATAGATAGAATATTTACTATTGTCTGATATAATTTTTTAAATATTTACGGTCAACTTCATACTGTAAATGATATTCAGTTTGACTGATTTGGTTAACTTCTGAAAATAATATTCAGTTTCTGTCTCTTTACTTCTTTTTTCTTGTTTTCTTTTTTTGTAAGTGAATATTATTTATCAAAACTAAAAAAGAAGAAGAAAAGATACAACCTAAAGTTAACGAACCTAGTATCTACAATTTCCTACCCAAGACGGGCCAGGCGAGCTGTGACCCAAGATGGGCCGGGCAAGCACAAGCCCAAAGCGGGCTCGCTTAGATTTTAGCCCGAGGCAGGCTCATTTCCTTCAAAGCTGAAGCGAGCCCCCCTCGCTGGCCCAAAGCGAGCTTACACAACCAGGCGAAAACGTCCAAGAGAAGGCAAAACGTGAAATCAGTCCTTCCCAAGTACTTGTAAATGTCCTTCTAAAAAAAAATTACTTATAAATGTGAAATCTTGATAGAATTCAAAAAAAGCAAGCGGCAAGTCCCAAGTCAAAAAATACAATTTGTTTTTGTAAGAATTAGACAAAAAGATTTGAAAATAAAAAGGTTAATACTACAACCAGCCCTTAAATTGTTAAAAACTTCCATAGAAGACAAACTAAGCAATAAAGTATCCCAAATTTTTCCCTCCGCCTCCAGCAGTCTTCCAATACCCTCCACAGCTTGCCCCGCAACACTACCTTGATAAATTCCAGGTCCAATAGAAACAAGTCCAACGGCCAACCCAACATCAATAACGGAAGCGGCAACAATCAATAGATTCACGAGAAATTCCTCGCACAAAAATAAAATAATCAAAATGGTTAATGATACAATCAACCAATAAATAGAAATTCTGACTTAGTTCGCCCATCAATAATATGAATATTTTCATTCAATCAAAGTAACTAAGAGAAACTCAGAATTGCTAATTAAAATAGAATACTATTGAATCATCATAACTATACTATATTGGATTCTATTGGATTGAAATTCCTATCTAAATTACCAATAGTATGACGTGATATTAGAAATAGTTGGAGCTCAAACCTAATTAGTTAATGCTTACTATTCCATATACAATATCTGAATTCACTATTTTACTATCCGAACAAGGAACTATCTGATATCTGATATCCAAATTTTTTCCTGATACGGATACGAATAATCCAAATCATCCAAAATAACTCACCATCCTCCCTCCACCCGCATTCCCTTGCCTTCCTTACCACTAGAAGTTAAGAAGAAGACGTCCATCACTAGCAACCAACCAAATTGAGACATACATCCCCTCCTTGCCCTTACCGTTGAAAGAAGAGTGACACAAGGAGGAAGAAGCCCATCTCGAAGAAGTTGTTTATCATGACAACAATAGGCTCCGACAATAAAGGGAACCACACGACCGCCATAAGGAGTAGATGATGGTAGGCTCCCACCTGAGTGACATTCGAGACAACTACAGAGGATGAGAAACAAAAGAGGTTTGAGGGAATTGGAATGTAGCTGGCAATTAGGTTTAGGGTTTGTGAGGGGAATCGGGTAATTGGGAAAATTATTTTGTTAGGAACTTAAGTGTTGCATGGCTACGGCAAGAAAAGGATCGAGAGCATCAGAGGACATGCAGAGAGTCGGAGTGGTGAGGAAGATGAACGAGTGGGAATGAGAGACTGGTTTGGATCATTTCTCTAGCGAATAGCTGGTCCGGAGGTGAAGTTATGTTTGTGGGCCGACTGCGTTATTTGTCTTCCATTTGGGCCATAAGCTGTTGTGATTCACATTTGAATTTGGGCCCGAGGCCATTTGCCTTTTACTTGCGGACCTGAGGCCTGTCGTAGGATCAATGACGTGTGTGTGTGTCTATATATATATATATATATATATATATATATATATAATCCAATTAAGGAAGCTGTCACTGTAAGACTTTCAGATGATTATGATGACCCAATCAAAGATCTGTTGAGTTGTGTGCAGGAAGGGTATGTTTTGCACCTACAGAAAAATCAATTTTGTCAGCTCATGTGATGATGGGCTCATCTGTACAAAACTGCACTACAATGAAGGTTACAGGCCAAGTTGGGAGGCAGAAGATACTAATACTCATAGACTCGGATAATACCCATAATTTTGTGGATACCCAAGTTGCACAGCGGTTGGGATGCAAACTAGAGCTTGTTCAGACCATGCGAGTTAGAGTGGCTGAGGGAGGAGAGTTAGACTGCTCGTAAGTGAGCAAGAATTTTTCTTGGTCGATGCAGGATAGAAATTTCAAAGTTGATATGTACTTGCTACCACTCAGTCATTATGACACAGTCTTGGGTGTCCAATGATTGAAGACGCTGGGGGAAATTGTTTGGGACTTTGATAAGTTATGGATGGAGTTTAAGATGGGACAAGCTAAAGTCGTGCTTTGAGGCTCGCAAAAAGGCCAGTTGAAGGAGAATTCAACAAAGCAAATTCACAAGTTGCTAGCTACGGGGGAGGAGAACTCTGATGTTAAGTTTTACAGTCTCAGTGTTGTGAAAGTTACAACAGAGGCAACGAAGCTGGAGTTATACCAACTAGAAGGCCAAAAGGAGCAACAACACGATTTGAATTTAACTAACGTGCTAACCCAGTTTGCTGCTATTTTTTAGGTTCCATCTGAGCTACCACCAACTAGAAATGTGGTGCACCATATACCCTTAAAGGTGGGCAGCCAGCCGGCCAACTTAAGGCCATCTAGGCATTTTGTGTTATAGAAGGATGTTATTGAGTAACTGGTGAAAGAAATTCTTAATTCAGGCTTCATCCAGAAGAGCAAAAGCAGCTTTGCATCACCCATTGTACTAGTCAAGAAGAAAGATGGTACTTGGAGCTTTTGTGTGGATTACATGTCCCTCAATGATTTGACTTTGAAGCATAAGTATCTGATTCCAGTGGTGGAGGAATTACTTGATGAATTCGGTGGTGCGGTGTGGTTTTTGTTGGGTATGGAGACTTCGTACTGTTCACATGTTGACTATACGGAGTTACTGTTCACATATTGACTATACGGAGTTACTGTTCACATGTTGAAAATTGTGGGCATGGGAGATGTTCGGATAAATACTCCTAATGGATCTTTGTTGTTGTTGAAAGGGGTGAGGCATATTCCTGTGTTGAAGAGGAATTTGCTATCCGTGGGGCAACTAGATGATGAAGGTTATACAGTGACCTTTGGTTGCAAGACATGGAAAATTACCAAAGGAGCTAGGGTGGTGGCTCGAGGTTTGAAGGAGGGTACTTTGTATATGACGGAGAACACCAATGAGAGCATTAATGTTGCAGGTGCAACGGATGATGCAGATTTGTGGCATAGTCGCCTTGGCCACATGAGTGAGAAGGGAATGAGGGTGCTATGCTCGAAGGAGAAGCTACCAGGCCTCAAGACAGTGGAAGTGGAACTCTGTGAGGATTGTGTTTTCGGGAAGCAGAAGAGAGTGAGTTTTTCGAGAGCTGGCAGATCTCCAAAGGAGCAGAAGCTTGAGTTGGTCCACAGTGATTTGTGGGGACCAGCACCAGTGGCATCCTTGGGTGGTTCGTTGTATTACATGACCTTTATTGATGATTCTACGAGGAAGCTGTGGGTATACTTCTTGAAACATAAGTCTGAAGCCTTCGATGCCTTCAAGAAGTGGATAGCCCTTGTGGAAAATGAGACAGGTCTCAATGTGAAGTGTTTGAGATCTGACAATGGCGGAGAGTATGAGCTCCAAGAGTTCAAGGATTACTGTGCAGCAAATAGGATTCGCATGGAGAAGACAGTAGCTGGAACCCCCCCAGCAAAATGGTATCGCAGAGAGGATGAACAGAACAATCAATGAGAGAGCTAGGGCCATGAGACTGAAGTGTGGCCTACCAAAGATGTTTTGGGCGGATGCAGTGAACACCGCGGCTTTCTTGATCAATAGAGGACCATCATCTCCTTTGGATAATGGGATACCGGAGGAGGCTTGGAGTGGGAAGGAGGTTGATCTTTCTTACCTTCGAGTATTTGGTTGTGTGTCATATGTTCATATTGATGCAGGTGATAGGAGAAAACTGGATGCTAAGTCCAAAAAGTGCACATTCATTGGATATGGTGGAGATAATTTTGGTTTCAGGTTTTGGGATGAGAAGAACCGCAAGGTTATTAGAAGCCGAGATGTCATATTCAATGAGAAGGTTTTGTACAAGGACAGGGGGAGTGTATCCGACGAGGTGGGTTCTAGCAGTGAGGTGATCGAGTTAGACATCTCAAACTCAGGTGGGAGCAAAAGGGCACAAGATGGCCAGGTGGCCGAGGAGGAAGCGGAACCAAGTTCTCCACCACCATTGGTTCCTGTAAGGAGGTCCACAAGACAACGTGGGTCTCCAGATAGGTATTCGCCAGCTAATTTCTATCTCCTGTTAACTGATGGAGGAGAACCAGAAGATTTTGCAGAGGTTCAGAAGAGTGGACAAGTGGAAGCTTGCAATGGATGACGAGATGAAGTCATTGAGGAGTAACAGGACTTGGGAACTAGTCCAACTTCCTAAAGGCAAGAAGGCACTGCAAAATAAGTGGGTATATAGAGTTAAGCAAGAGGCGGATGGCACCGAGCGTTACAAGGCAAGACTGGTTGTGAAGAAATTTCAGCAGAAATATGGTATAGATTTTACTGATATTTTCACTCCTGTTGTGAAGCTGACCACTATTCGTATGGTGTTGAGTATGGTAGCTTCAGAGAATCTGATGTTGGAGCAGATGGATGTGAAGACAGCATTTCTCCATGGTGATCTAGAGGAAGAGATCTACATGGTACAACCAGAAGGATACTTGTCAGATGGTAAAAGTGAGCTTGTGTGCACGTTGAGGAAGAGCTTGTATGGCTTGAAGCAAGCTCCAAGGTAGTGATACAAGAAGTTTGATGGGTTTATGCATGAGATTGAGTTCGTGCGCTGTGAGGCGGATCATTGCTGCTATTTCAAGAGATTTGACAATAGCTATATCATCCTTCTGCTTTATGTTGATGACATGTTGATAGCAGGCGCCAGTGCTCGGGAGGTGAGCAAGGTGAAGAAGCAATTGTCTGAGAGGTTTGCCATGAAGGACTTGGGGGAGGCTAAGCAAATCCTTGGGATGAGGATTGAGAGGAACAAGGTAGAAAGGAAGCTGTTTCTCTCACAGGCTGAGTACATTGAGAAGGTGTTGAAGAGGTTCAACATGCAAAAGACCAACCCCAAGTTGACTCTTTTAGGTGGGTACTTTAAGTTGTCCAAGAAGGATTCGCCTAAGAGTAAGGCGGAGAAGGCTCAAATGGAGAAGACTCCTTATGCATCGGCAGTGGGAAGCTTGATGTATGCTATGATTTGCACAAGGCCAGACATAGCACATGCGGTGGGAGTAGTGAGCAGATTCATGAGCAATCCAGGTGAGCAGCATTGGATCGCAGTGAAGTGGATCCTTGGTTACTTGAGAGGTACTACTAAGAAGGCCCTGTGCTTTAAGGGCAAAGATGTGAAGCTGACAGGCTATTGTGATGTAGACTTGGGGTCCAATGATCATGATGGCAAGAGGAGCACAAGTGGTTATGTGTTCACACTGGGAGGGACAGCGATATCTTGGGCTTCCAGGTTGCAAAAGGTTGTGGCTTTGTCAACCGCAGAAAGTGAGTATGTGGCTGTGACAGAAGCAAGCAAAGAGATGGTATGGTTGCAAAACTTCTTGGGAGAATTGGGCAAGGAGCAAAGTGAAAGTGTGCTCCACAGTGACAGCCAAAGTGCGATACACTTGGCTAAGAATCCCGCATTCCACTCAAGGACAAAGCACATTGAGTTGAAGTATCACTACATACGAAGTCTATTGGAGAGGAAGATCTTGCAACTTGAAAAGATTGACGGAAAAGTGAATCCTGCTGATATGTTGACCAAGGTGGTTACCTTAGAGAAGCTGAAGCTCAACATGGCTTCAGCGGGTCTAGTAAACTAGAGAAGAGACCCGGCGTACCAAGAAGTGAAGAGGAGAAGGAGGTCATCAAGTGAATGGTGACAAGTGTTGAGGTCAGTCTCCAGGTGGGAGATTGTTGGGTATGGAGACTTCGTACTGTTCACATGTTGACTATACGGAGTTACTGTTCACATATTGACTATACGGAGTTACTGTTCACATGTTGACTCGGCACTATTCATCAGGGCCCAGAAATATAATTTCTGGTGGACGATTTTGCCCTTGCCGATAGCAAATAGTCCTAAGCTGTGGGCACTATAAATACCCACCTCTCAGTCACTATTTATCTATCTTCTTCCTTGTGTAGAGAGAGAGAGAAGAGGAGAGAGAAACACCATTGTTGAGCGAGTGCAGCTCTAAAGTGTAGATCGAGCGTGATATAGTGAAATCTCCTGGCTTGGTACGCCCCCGGACGTAGATCGGTTAAGATCGAACCGGGTGACCAAATTTCGTGTCGTATTCTTGTGTGCGTGAGTTTCCTTTGTGCTTGTCATCGATCTCTAGCTCCGGTGTTGTTCGTGTGGTGTTTGGGGCCCTCGTGTTTCCCAACAGTTTTCTATGATACACTTGAGGTCCGGATATCACCAGATCCGAGTGGCTGACGAGGATGTCAACAAGATAGCTGTCTTGACATATGATGGGCACTATGAGTTTCTTGTCATGCCTTTTGGGCTAACAAATGCCTCGGCTAGTTTTCAAGACGTGATGAATGATCTATTTAGGCCCTATATGAGAGTTTATTTCGGTCTTCATGGATGACATCTTGATTTATAGACCAAGTTGGGAGAATCATCTACACCACTTGGAGACAATTTTTATTACTCCAAGGCGCGACAAGTTCTATAAGCAAATGCACATTTGGTGCGGCATCAATTGATTGCTTGGGACATATTATTTCTAGTAAAAGAGTAGCTACCGACCACAAGAAAATTGAGGACATGAAGAACTATACCACTCCCTCTACACTGAAGCAGCTTAAGTTTTTTTTAGTTTATGCGGGTATTACATGCAATTTATTAAGGGCTACGGTCTTATCAATAGGCCCCTGCTCAAAAAAGACTCTTTTGGATGGAATTCACAAGCTGAGAAGGCTTTCCAAGAGCTGAAAATAGCTATGACAACATCTCCCGTGCTTGCTTTGCCCAATTTCATCCTTACTTTTGTAATGGAGTGTGATGCTTCAAAGTTTGGAGTTACAGCAGTTCTTATGCTATCTGGTCATCCATTTGCATTCTTCAGCAAAGCTATGGGTCCTCGTTACCAAGTTCTTTCAGTATACGAAAAGGAGTTGCGAGCAGTGGAGTTGGCGGTTACTTAATGGCATCATTATGTGGTTGGGAGAAGTTTTGTCATCAAGACGAACACAAGAGTCTGAAATACTTGCTAAACCAAAAGTTTTCCGCAGCCAACCAGTGCTCCTGGTTAGCCAAACTGATGGGATATGATTATCAGATCGAGTACATGAAAGCTGTTGAAAATTGCGTGGCAAATGCTCTATCGCGACTATCCCAGGAGGATCCTGAAGTGCTAGCTTTGTCGATACTTACTGCAGAAGAACTAAGGGATGAAATTAAACTGAGTTGCTCAATGGACCCTACCCTCTCAACAATGTACAACAAACTGTTGGCTGGGAATAATAGCGATGGGGTTTATACTATTATGCAGGGGAAGCAATTATGAAAAGGGAAAATGAAGGTGGGAGCCAACCTGGATCTCAATAAAAGGTTTATCAAAATCTATCGCGAGTCTGCTACAAGTGGACATTCAAGAATCAATGCTACTGTTAAAAGGATCAAAGGTATCCTGTTTAGGAAGGATCTTGTGAAAGACGTCAGGATCTATATTTGAAGTTGTTCTACTTGCCAAGTTTGTAAGTACAATAGTTCTCCCTACCCTGGGCTCCTTCAACCTCTACCTATCCCTGACAAAATATGGCAAATTTTTTCATGGATCTCATTGAGGGCTTGCCTAAGTCTCATGGAGTGACAACAATTTTACTGGTAGTGGATAAGTTAAGCAAATATGTTCATTTCTTGCCTCTCAAACATCCATATACTGCTGTTTGTGTGGCTGCTGTTTACATGGAGCAGGTGTTCAGACTACATGGCTTACTAGAAGGGATCATTAGCGACAGGGACCCTATCTTTCTAAGTCAGTTCTGGCAAGAGCTATTCTGACAACAAGGAGTGGAATTAAAATTCTCTACAGCTTATCATTCGCAGACTAACAGGCAAATAGAAGTAGTAAATAGGTGCCTCGAGGCTTACCTTTGCTGTATAACTTATGAGAGGCCCCTGGACTGGAGCAATTGGCTACATCTGTAGAGTTCTGGTACTTTTCACACTGCCACAAGCGTCTCTCTGTTCGAGGCTTTGTACGGCATTGCTCCACCTCTCCACCTTCTGTATTTCGTTGGGGATTCTTCGATTAAGGCAGTCGATTACTCACTGCCCGTGAGGAGAATCTCAAGCAGCTAAAGTTTTACCTGCATCTGAATGAAACAGCATGTTGATAAAGGATGCTCCGAACAGGAATTCAAGTTGGGAGAAGATCGTGCTAGATCGAACGTCACACAAACTCTCTCCTCGCTACTACGAACCTTACAAGATAGTTGATCGAAAGGTGCAGACTGTGAATAAATTGATTTCACTTATATTGAGATGAATACAGCTACGTACATTTATAGTCAGTCTGCTATACATTTGAACTAGGTTGTTAGGATAAGCTTAATCTAAACAGATCATTCAAATGATGCCAATCTATATGAGATAAAGATCAGCATAATCCGGTTGTTACAGGAGGTTGTTGCAGCTGGTACAGAATAGACACGGACTCCTTATCACGCCCCCGCAAGCTGAAGGGGGATCACCGTTAGCTTGGACCGAAGTTCTTGAAAACGGGCACGCGGGAGTGGCTTAGTGAGAATGTCAACCACCTGATCTTTGCCTGAGATATTGCAAACACGAAGGCGTCCATTGGCAACCCGCTCACGTACAAAATGGAAGTCAATTTCCATGTGCTTAGAACGATGATGGAACACGGGATTGGCTGTGAGATATGTTGCTCCTAGGTTGTCACACCAAAGCATAGGAGCACGAGCACATGGGAGTCCAATTTCCCCAAGCAGAGACTGAAGCCATATGATTTCGGATGCAACTGTGGCCAGAGCTCGGTATTCGGCCTCGGTAGATGATCGAGAGACAGAACGTTGCTTGCGGGATGTCCAGTCCAAATGAGGTTAGGACCAAGAAAGACCGCATAACCAGTTGTCGATCGTCGATCCAAAGGGCAACTTGCCCAGTCAGCATCTGAATATCCAGACAGAGAATGATCATGAGAAGGCCGTATGAGTAAGCCATGATGAGGACTCCCTTGTAGATAGCGCAAGATGCACTTTACAGCTGCCCATCATTCCGGCGTCGGATTATGCATGAATTGTGACGCACGGCCAACTGCAAAAGCAATTTCGGGCCGAGTAATGCCAAGATATTGCAAAGAACCGACAATCTGACGATATAACTCGGGATCACAGTCATCGGATTTGGCCTGATCCGATTGAGAAACTGCAGCAGGAGTTGCGAGTGTATTACAGCCTGCCATCTCAGCTCGAGCCAATATATCTTGAACATATTTGCCTTGGCTTAGGAGAAGGCCGTGAGGTGTACGAGTCGCCTTAAGTCCAAGGAAATAATGAAGACTGCCAAGATCCTTGAGTGAAAATCGAGACTTAAGAAATTCAAGAAGCTTGGTTAGCAGCATCGGATGATTGCCAGTCACTAGTATATCATCGACATAGATGAGAACACATAACAGGCAGTTGCATGACGATAAAAAAATAGGGATGTGTCTGTATGAGAGCCCTGAAAGCCAAAGCTGCATAAAGCATCACGGAGGCAATGAAACCAGGCCCTCGGAGCCTGTTTAAGACCATAAAAGGATTTCAGTAAACGACACACATGAGTAGGTCGATTAGGATCAACAAAGCCAGGAGGTTGTTGCATATATACCCTTTCAGATAGTGAGCCATGCAGGAAAGCATTAGACACATCAAGCTGACGAATCGGCCAATTTCTGCCAATAGCAAGAGCAAGAATGAGTCGTACCGTAGCAGGCTTAATTACTAGACTGTAAGTCTCACTAAAATCTAGCCCCGGGCGTTGTTGAAAAACTTTTGCCACCAAGCGGGCCTTATAGCGAGCAACCGACCCATCCGCATGCTGCTTAACCCTGAAGACCCATTTGTTACCGAGCACATTATATCGGGGATCGGGGGGAACGAGAACCCAAATGCCATTGTGTAATAAGGCATTCACTTCTTCTGTCATAGCTTGACGCCATTTCGGGTCTTGGAGTGCTTTAGAGTAGCAAGTCGGTGGAGATGGGACAATGGTAAGATTGGCCTTCGGCGGGAGTTTACCCGATTGAGATCGGGTCTTCATGGGATGCTGTCTAGGGTCAGGAGCTTGTTTAGAGGCTTCCGGAGGCACTGGCGGTGACTGAGCTGCTTTGGTCGGTGGCCTTTTGCGACTGTAAACAAGCAGTGGGGCCTTATTAGGTTCCATGCTCATGGGTCCTGGTGTAGTGGGCTCTGAAACAGCCTGTGATGGATCAGGCAAGGCGAGAGTTGAACCCGCTCCAGGAGAAGGATCAGGTGGACCATTAGAAGGAATGTCGGGCCCATTAAGTGCAGCTGGTGGGTGAGGCTCAAACGGGGCAGGCCCATCAAGAGTGCAGGAGAGTGCGGGCTCAGGTGGGGCAGACCCAATAGGCAGCGGGCTGGAAACAGGGACCAGAAAAATTCCAGCGGGATCAGCCTCGGAACTCGGAGAACTCTCGGGGATACTGGATGTCGGAACACGAGAAACCATAGACTTCGGATCCTGGAAAGGAAAGATAGACTCATCAAAGATGACATGACGGGAAATATATATACGGGAAGTAGAATAATCGAGATAGCGGTAACCCTTATATTGCTTGCTGTAGCCCATAAAAACACATGGAGAAGATCTGGGTTGGAGCTTATGTTTGGTAGTGGGCCGAAGCCACGGGTAGCAAAGACATCCAATAATTCGTAACTTAGATAAAGTTGGTGTTTCGCCAAATAACTTTGCATAAGGGGACATGTTATGTAAGATGGGAGTGGGAAGACGATTAATAAAATAAACAGCAGAGTAAAAAATAAAGGACCAGTATTTAAGAGGGATGGCTGCATGATTAATGACGGCGAGGGCAGTTTCAACAATATGGCGATGTCGTCGCTCGGCACACCCATTTTGTTCGGGCGTATATGGACAAGAGACCCTGTGTTCAATGCCATGAGTAGACAGATATTTGGTAAGTGCTTGGTATTCCCCACCCCAATCTGATTGGAAACTTTTGATAGCACGGTCAAAATATTTCTCAACATGGGCACGGAATTTAATAAAGACAGCAAGCAACTCGGATTTGCACCGCAGAAAATATAACCAGACAAATTTACTAAAATGATCAAAGAACACGACGTAATAACGAGCACCATCAACAGATGTAATGGGAGATGGGCCCCAGACATCACTGCAAATAAGATCTAATGGACCAGTTGTCTGAAAGGACGAAATAGGAAATGGCAGTTTGTGGATCTTGCCAACACTACAACCGTGACATAAATTAGACAAAGATTTATTAGAATACGGAAGAGACTGCGAACGGAGAGCAGTTTTGACGACGGAAAGGCCAGCATGGCCAAGACGCTGATGTCAGACTTCAAGTGATGGGACGGATGACGCAAAATGAACGTGAGGTGATGGAGGACGGATGGGAATGGAGTAGAGGCCATTGTTACTCCGGCCTTGATGAAGCACTGCCTGCGTGACCTGATCCTTAACAAAGAAGTGATCACCAACAAACTCAATAATAATTGGGTTATCACGAGTTAGGGCACTTAACGAAACAAGATTGTTATTGGCCTGGGGAACGTGCAAAACATTAGACAAAGAAAGACGCGACTGAGCGAGAGGTAAAGACATATGACCAGTAGAAGAGATAGGGAGAGTTTGGCCATTACCAAAGGTGACTTCGTCAGGACCTGTGTACTCAGAGTGGATGGCTAAGTTGCCAAGATCCGAAGTGAGGTGATGCATTGTTACAGAATCTAGTATCCATTGAGAGTTCCGAGGCGAGGAGACATGGTGAGCCTGGGCAGGTGAGCGTCGAGGCTGACGAATAGAAGGACAATCTCGAGAAACGTGTCCAAAACCACGACAATTGTGGCATTGGATCTCAGAATCATCTCCAGATGAATAATGATAATTACCCGAGTGACCAGAATGGAATTGTGCCCCGCCCGGACCATGGAATTAATCTGGCCGAGGGCCCAATAAGCCAGGCCCATGAGAAGGACCAGAAGAGGAATTGAGGCGAGAAGAAAACCCTCGACCAGTACCGGATCGTCCGCCACGCCCGCCTCGATAGCCAAGAGCACCACTCCCACGCCCACCTGAGCGCGCACCAAAGTTAGCTGACGGCGAGAGGTCAGGCACAATGGCCTCATATCGTTGAACAATCATTTCCTCATTAAACAGCTGAGCGTGGAGATCAGCAAACGTCACTGAGTCAGGGTGAGACTCAACGATACGGATAAACGGATGATACTCTTCCGGAAGGCCATTCAAGACCTTCTCAACGAGGTCATTTTCAGGGGAGACATAGCCATGAGCAGTCAACTGGTCGGTATAGCTTTTGAATTTGAGCAGATAGGTGTCCATGGAGTCGGTCCCCTTTCGAAGACCACTCTGCAGTCTTTTCAAACGTTGAATATGAGAGCGAGAGGAGGAAGCATACACCTGAGCAAGACGTTGCCACGCCTCACGAGCAGATCGACAGCCAACAACCTGCGGAAGGAGTTCAGAGGAGACCGAGCATGTGATCAAAGAGAGGATCTTTTGATCCTGCAGATACCATGACTCATAATCTGGGTTAGGAGCAGAAACCGCCTCATCAGAGCCTTCATCAACAGTGGAGGACGGGGTGCTAGCAAGAGTGGGAGAGGGAGGCATCGCGGTTCCGTCAACATGGTGGAATAGACCATGACCACAGAGCGTAGGCTCCAGTTGTGCACGCCAGAGCAGGTAATTCCCGGCAGTTAGCTTCTCGGAGAACTGTGGGATGGGAGTGATTAAGTGGTGAGAGGTGGAAGAACTTTGGGAAGACATGTCGGTGGTGGAGGACGGGCTGTGCAAGAACGATCCAAGAAAAAGAAGGGAATTTTTAGACAGATACGGCTCGTTTGAGCAAGAGCAGCTCTGATACCATGTGAATAAATTGATTTCACTTATATTGAGATGAATACAGCTACGTTAATTTATAGTCAGTCTACTATACATTTAAACTAGGTTGTTAGGATAAGCTTAATCTAAATAGATCATTCAAATGATGCCAATCTATAGGAGATAAAGATCAGCATAATCCGGTTGTTACAGGAGGTTGTTGCAGCTGGTACAGAATAGACACGGACTCCTTATCACAGACAACCTATACCCTGCAGCTTCCTGAAGTTGCCAAGGTCCACCCAACCTTTCATGTAAGTCAATTGAAGAAGTTTCATGGGGTATTACCTATTTCGGTGATGCCGATTCCTTCCACTCTGCTACCAGAGAAAGAACCTTTTCAGATTGCCGATTGCCGCATGGTCAAGAAGCAGAATAGGGCGGCGACATAGGTCCTAGTCCAGTGGGTCGGAGAAACAACCGAAGATGCTTCTTGGGAAGAGTACTACACACTTAAGTCTCAATTTCCACTCAGTTCCTTGTGGTCAAGGAATTTAAACGAGGACGAGTGTTGCATGGCTATGGAAAGAAGAGGATCGACAGTATCAGAGGACATGCGGAGAGCCAGAGTGGTGAGTTGGGTCACTTTTCTGGCGAATAGCTGGTCTGGAGGTGAATTTATGTTCTTGGGCCGACTGTGTTATTTTTTTCCATTTTGGCCATAGACCGCTGTGATTTGCATTTGAATTTGGGCCCGAGGCCATTGTAATTTTCCTTTTAATTGTGGGCCCGAGGCCAGTCCTAGGATCAGCTGCCCTGACCTAGTATGACGTGTGTATATATATATATAAAGGCTGTCATCTTTGGAAAGTTATCCAAAGAGGAATGGAATATTTGAGCAACGACTTTTGTTTTATTCTCTGATTTGTTCTTTCTTTCTCACATTCTCATTCTCTATCTCTCTCTCTCTCTCTGAGCAATGGTTAACTGTACACTCTACACCTTGTCGTTCTCGGAGGCCATTCTATCCTTGGCTTTCTTGGGTGGGGGGAACCTTATACCATTGAGCCACTTCTCTTTTGATGAAAGGGGACTAGCCACTCTTTTTTAATTTAGTTAAATGCAATTTGGGTAGCGTGTTGGGAAAATAACCCACATTCCCATGGACCCAAACAACGCAAGCGGAAACACATACGAGCAAACCATGATACTACGAGAAGCACAACGCACAAAGCACAAAGAAAGCACAAGGAGGGACACAAAAATTTGTTCACCCGGTTCGATCCTCAATGATCTACCTCCGGGGGCATCCAAGCCAGGAGAGATTCCACTACTTACAGCTTGAGCTTCACTCGCTCTTACAATAATGGATGCCTACGCTGGGCTCACTCTCCTCCTCTTCTCGCCGTGGCTACCCACACTCTTGGGAGCTCACTCACTTGGGTTCACCCTTGGCTAGGGCTCCACCCACTCTTCGGGTCAACTCTCCTTCACTCGGAGAGCACCACCTCCTTCACTCGGAGTGGCTAACCCTTCTTCTTGGGTTTGCCCTTCACTTGGAGACAACCCTTCTTCTTGGGTCTTCTTCTCCATATCTCCACTTGGAGGCAACCCATAACTTGGGTCTTCTTCTCCTTCTCCTCCTCCTCCTTCACTTGGAGGGCAACCCATCACTTGGGTTAGGCAACATGGCCACTCTCCTCCTCTTGGAGAGTACCTCCTCTTTGCCTCCTCTCTCTTTGCTCTTTGCAGAAGTGGGCAACTCTTGCCAGCCCTTCTTGGAGGTCATGGACGGGTATTTATAGTCCCACAAACCTAGGAGACTATTTGGAGTCGGGAGGGGCATTTTTGTCCCTTAAAATGCCCAAAATGCGTGAGCCTGGCGGCCGCTGGGTCACCTAGCGTCCGCCAGAAACGAGAGCAGTTTTGGGGGGCCGGCGGCTGCCACCTTTCCCGGCGGCCGCCGGGTTGGCAGCCCAAAACTTCGCTTCTTCGTTTCGTCGCCATTTTCGCATACGGACTCCGTTTCTCTATCCGATTGATTCCACGCGATCGTCTTCGAGTGCCGAATCACATCGATCAACTCTCGAGGCTCTTCACTTGAGCCACTCGACTCCTCATGCTCTTTACTCGAGCCACGTGACTCTCAGATGTTCTCAATGTCTTCACTCGACTCTTGACTCGATTGATTCTCCGAGTGTCCCCAGACTCCGAACCCAATCGATCAACTCTTGGACCATCCTCACGGCTCTTCACTCGAGCCACCCGAGCACTTCACTCGTACTCAGGCTCCATACCCAACAATCTCCCACCTGGAGACTGAGCTCCACACGATCCACCCGTCACTAGGTGATCTGTATCCCAATCGGCACTTCGGCCTCTTCTACAAAGCTTGTCAAGTGGACGGGCACCCACTTCTTTGTCTTCTCACGTTGTTGTCCAGGATTCCTCATAAGCCTTCTCACAACTCCCACCGGATCCGCTATCACTGGTCTTGTACACAACCTTGCATACCTCACACGACCACCTATGAAAGCACCTGGAGTCTTCCACTTCTGAGCTTTCTTCTTGCAACACACGTTCTCTTTTGCCACACCAACTCTTCTAGCCTCCCGATTATGCCATGCCTTGCTACTATGGAGTTTGACTAGTCCCAAGTTTCGTTGATACTCAACGACTCCATCTTCTCACTCTTTGCAAGCATCTTCTCGGCCACAAGCTCACTCCGCTGCGCCTCTGCATAATCTCCTAGCTCATCATCTATCGACAAGAGATAGTAGTTGGTGGGCGAGAATCACTGCGATGAACCACCTTCACTTGTGAAACTCCGCTATGAAACCACTAGCAGTGGGGAACTTGGTTTCACCTTCTCCTCACTGGCCTCTTGGCCATTTAGTACATTCCTGCTCCCACCCAAGTTTAGAGATGTCTCGCTCGACTATCTCACTGCTATAACCCCCATCATTAGCAAAGCTCCCTCATCCTTCACTTGGACTTGGCATCTAGCTTGCTCTTCTCATCCGCATCAACATGAACAAACGAAACACACGAAGATGAGTTAGATCAATCTCCTTCCCACTCCAAGCCACCTCCGGTATCACCTCCAAAGGGCTTGATGGTACTCTATTGATCAAGCAAGCGACGGTGTTCGCTGCATCCGCCCTCAACATCTTCGATAGCCCACGTTTCACTCGCATGGCTCTGGCCCTACCATTGATCGTCATGTTCATCTTCCCATGATGCCATCTTCTTCGGGGTTTCTAGCTATTGTCTTCTCTTCACAGTACTTGAACTCTTGGAGCTTGTACTCTCCGCCATTTCTCGATCTCAAGCACACCTCAAAATCCTTCATGCCAACGGAGGTCTTATAGCACGAACAACCCAAGGATGTCACCAGGCCGGTCTCTTCACTCGGACCAATTTAAGCTTCTTAACTTTTCAGAAACTGCTACCTCTTAAAACTCAAGATCACAAGTCTCCAGAAGATCCATCTCTACGATCTTCAACCTTTGGTAGCTTCCCTCAAGAATAAAGCACCCTCATCCTCTTCTCACACACATGGCCAAGTCGACAATGCTACTCCGTATCTTTTGTCGCACTCTCAAGGCCAATGCTGTCATGGGCGTTCCTCATAGCATACAAAGTACCCTTCTTGGTCATCACACTCCTAGATAATGACAAGCACACCACATTCATCACTTTCCAGTCTAGGAGCTTCCACTCCTCTTTCTTCGTATCATCGAAACTTCTCTACGGGCGACTCACTTCACCCATCATGGTTGCTCTCACCACGCCCTAACCCGGGCTCTGATACCAGTTGTTGGGGAAATAACCCACATCCCCGTGGACCCAAACAACGCAAGCAGAAACACATACGAGCAAACCATGATACCACGAGAAGCACAACGCACAAAGCACAAAGAAAGTACAAGGATGGACACAAAAATTTGTTCACCCGGTTCGATCCTCAATGATCTACCTCCGGGGGCATCCAAGCCAGGAGAGATTCCACTACTTACAGCTTGAGCTTCACTCGCTCTTACAATAATGGATGCCTACACTGGGCTCACTCTCCTCCTCTTCTCGCCGTGGCTACCCACACTCTTGGGAGCTCACTCACTTGGGTTCACCCTTGGCTAGGGCTCCACCCACTCTTCGGGCCAACTCTCCTTCACTCGGAGAGCACCACCTCCTTCACTCAGAGTGGCTAACCCTTCTTCTTGGGTTTGCCCTTCACTTAGAGACAACCCTTCTTCTTGGGTCTTCTTCTCCACACCTCCACTATGAGGCAACCCATAACTTGGGTCTTCTTCTCCTTCTCCTCCTCCTCCTTCACTTGGAGGGCAACCCATCACTTGGGTTAGGCAACTTGTGGGCACATGGTCACTCTCCTCCTCTTGGAGAGTACCTCCTCTTTGCCTCCTCTCTCTATGCTCTTTGGAGAAGTGGGCAACTCTTGCCAGCCCTTCTTGGAGGTCATGGAGGGGTATTTATAGTCCTACAAACCTAGGGGACTATTTGGAGTCGGGAGAGGCATTTTTGTCCCTAAAAATGCCCAAAACATGTGAACCTGGCGGCCGCTGGGTCACCTAGCATCTACCAGAAACGAGAGCAGTTTCGGGGGGCTGGCGGCCGCCACCTTTCCCGGCGGCCGCCGGGTTGGCAGCCCAAAACTTCGCTTCTTCGTTTCGTTACCATTTTCGCATACGGACTCCGTTTCTCGATCTGATTGATTCCACGTGATCGTCTTCGAGTGCCAAATCATATTGATCAACTCTCGAGGCTCTTCACTTGAGCCACTCGACTCCTTGTACTCTTTACTCGAACCACATGACTCTCAGATGTCCTCAATGTCTTCACTCGACTCTTGACTCGATTGATTCTCCGAGTGTCCCCAGACTCCGAACCCAATCGATCAACTCTTGGACCATCCTCACGGCTCTTCACTCGAGCCACCCGAGCACTTCACTCGTACTCAGGCTCTATACCCAACACAGCGAAATGGGCATCTGTAAGGGTTAAAACTATATTTTTTTAGTTATTTCGAATAATCCAAACTAAGAATTTTATTATCTGAATTCGAAATCGAAATTTATATTTTGGATTATCTGAATTTGATCTGAATAGATAATTATCTGAATCTGAATCCAAAAAAATTTTGAATACCAAATTTGCAAGTGAGATAATGGATAATTTGCTCATCCCTGGCTAACAACTTGTCTTCGTCCTTGCATTTCTAATGCTTGTGTGATAAATTGTAAATTTAATCATTGAAAAGTTTCTATCTTTTTTATTAAAAAAATGTTGTTAAAAAATATTAGTAAACTAAGGTTTTAACTCGAGTATATAAGCATAAGCAATATAAAAGAGAAGGGTAGAAGTATGCTCACGATCACACTTGTAGGTAAGTGTGTAAAATCGTCTTCTTCAAGCTAGGGATTTCATATTCAATCTTGGACGAGGCCACAATTTAACCGTGTGCCCTTAAACTCTTATTACCAGTCTATATGTTTCAGGCCTTCGTGGGTAAGAGAGTTCCCAAGGTACAACGTCTAACCT
Source organism: Hypericum androsaemum (assembly GCA_963995505.1). Classification (NCBI taxonomy): domain Eukaryota; kingdom Viridiplantae; phylum Streptophyta; class Magnoliopsida; order Malpighiales; family Hypericaceae; genus Hypericum; species Hypericum androsaemum. Next base: position 411,938 of record OZ023190.1, on the reverse strand, counting down.
CGTGTACAAAAGGAAGCACTTTCGTACACCTTTTGAACCTTTCGTAGCCTTAGAACTCCGACACAATGAAAGTGAGAAATGCTATGCTAAGGAGGGAGAAGTAGAGAGCTCTGAAGAGATGAAGAGCTGGGGTGATTTGGAATGAAGGAGGAGGGCTCCTTTTATAGGTAGCCAAGGACCTCCAACCTCCAAATCCAAAATAAATGGCAGCCATGAATACCCCTCATTTACATTGGCCGTTACTTTAGAATTCAAATCCCACGTTTTGAATTCAAAGAGACACTTTCTGGAAGGAGAAGAAGGATCCGGAAGATGGGCTTGTCCAAGCTCAAGCCCAATGGACTTAGAGCCCAGAATCGCTTCAACACGTCAGGCCCAGCTCTAAAAAGATAAGGCCCTGGAACAATTCCCACAATTCCGCAACCCGCACCCAAGCCTGGCCTGGCCCGGTCTGGGACGGGGCGTGGCGCGCTCGCGTGCATGCCGAGCCGAGCCGGCCGGACGGCGCGAGAAGCTTCTCCCTTCTCCACCAGTTTACCCATGCTAGACTTCTAATCCCTTATAAACTTGTCTCAGCACGTTGCACTAACCAATGTGGGATTGTGCTTATTTCAATAACAGCCATACCACTTTAAAGTTAATTTTTATTCACCTCGAGAATTAGATTTTCGTAAGTGTTATATATCGTTACGAAGCTCTATCAACGAGCTTCGTATTGATCTCACAAATACCCAAAATCAATTGGTGCGACCTCTAATTAAATTAGCTCAAAGTTGCCTACTAATTATTTAGTTATTATATTTAATTAATATTCTCTCTCTAATTAAATACTTGGTCCTAAAAGCTCAATATACTCATTTTTATTGTGTCATCTATCCCTTGATTTATAAACCAATTCTCCAACAAAAAATGTGTACAATGAGCTACTGTGATACCGGATGAATACAATTCTTTAGTTTTTGAAAAAAAATTCAGTTACTTATTTTTCCTTTGAGAATTTTTTAATTTAAAATTTCAAGGTTATCAACGTCTTGTCTAATCCAATGGCACAAGATTATAGAATGTATGTCCTTTGAATTGATTCTTGCATTCCCAAAGGCACAATGATTGTCCCTTTCAAAAAAAAAAGTTAGCCAATTTATCTTCAAAGGCAACCCTTGGCCATTACTATTTATGACTTGGCCTGTGATTTAAATCACACTGAGCTCATCGATTCTGACAGCTGTTTGTTGTGACCCTCCCCAAAACGTAACAAATTAATAGAGATCTTAAATTTATTTAACAACTACTTGAGTTTAATTTTTAATATAAAAAATTTGATTATATAATGCATGATATCGAAATCTTATATTGTTTTAAGATTAAAAATATAATTTTTACATATTCTAAATCAACAAATTGTGGTTTGTTTAAATTCAATTTAAGATGTCAATTCAATCAATAATTTATTAAATAATTATTGAGATAAAATAAATAAAATAAATACTTCTTGCAGTGTTATGGTAGTATAAATCCTAACCCTATCACTAACCCTAAACCTTAGCTCTAACCCTAACTTTAATCCTAAACCCTAACAGTAACAGTAACACTAACCCTAATACTAACCCTCGCATGCAATATTCGAATATTTATTAGATCGACTTATAACATATAGTTATAGATTCAAGGGATAAGTTTATTTTAGTACCCTGTGGTTTCACCAATTTCGCCTGGAGTACCATGTGGTTCTAAATTGGTATTTTAGTACCCTGTGGTTGATCACCAATTATCCGGGCAGGTCCAGGGCAGCTACATGTCCAAACTTGCCTGAAATGATGTCATTTTGAGATGACGTGGAAGACACATGGCTAAAGACTTTCTTAAGTTAAAGCTGACGTGGACCGTGGTAAATTACATATTCAATCCCCAATTTGAATATTTTTTAAATTAAAAATATTTGTTTCCCCAATTGCCGATCATCTACTCATCAGTTCTGGCAACACAATTAACATTGCCGTCGTCAAGCTTCGTTAATCACCGGTGTCAGGAATGTTAGATCGAGCCAGCCGATTGGGATTTTCTCACTCCAAAGCAAAACAATTCAATTGATTCAAAGCATTAATCTTTCCGCCCGGGCATCAATTTTGCAGCTGCTTCGTCGTTGTCGTTTGATCGTGAAAGAAACCCAGAAGCTAGGGAAAAGGATGGAGAAATGGAAACCCAGAAGCTGGGGATATTGAGGAGAAGGAAAGAACAAACCTTTAGGTTTCATTTGGGTATTGTCGGACTGTGCCCTCAAGAAGCGATTTTCCGAGGATATGTTCTCCCTGAAGGAAGCACTAAGGAACGCTACGCTGAAGGACTTGAAGGAAGCACGATGAAACACCGCAGAACGATGGTGGTGGAGGACATGATAAAGAATCTGGGGCCCAGAGTGCGTCAGAAAGCTGGGCCATCGAGGAGCGAAGTGGAGGACAAAGGAGGCTGAGTTGCTCGTGAAGGACGGAGGATGCCGAGCTGGGGCCGGCGGCGTGGAGGACGGAGGAGCCCGGAAAGTCGAGCTGGGACCAGCTTCACGGAGGCTAGGGCCAGCGCGTGTGGAGGACGGGTCTCGATTGAAAGAAGCTTGTGGAGAAGAAAGGAGGAGGAGGAGAGAGATGGAGATAATTTTTTGGTATATTTAAAAGGGATTTTGAAATTATATAAACAAATTAGGGATTGAATATGAAATTTATCACGGTCCACGTCAGCTTTAACTTAAGAAAGTCTATTGCCACGTGTCTTCCACGTCGTCTCAAAACGACATCGTTTCAGGCGAGTTTGGACGGGTAGCTGCCCTGGAACTGCCCGGATAATTGGTGATCAACCACAGGGTACTAAAATACCAATTTAGAACCACATGGTACTCTAGGAAAAATGGATGAAACTAAAGGGTACTAAAATGAACTTATCCCTAAATTCAAATATGATAATTTTTTTTAAATAATAAAACTTTCTTAATTAATATTTAACACGAGTATATTCTCAATAACTCCAATTCTATGATTTTGGTTGATCTAAATGCTAGTAGATAATTACTGGACTGTTACTATTGCCTAGGTAAAGGTTCAAGAGAAGTCATGTTCGCTTAAACAAGAAAACAATGTATTAAATAAAAATGGGATAAGTTTATTTTAGTACTCTTTGGTTTCACTCGTTTCGCCTGGAGTACCATGTGGTTTTAAATTGATATTTTAGTACCCTGTGGTTGACCTCCAATTTTTCGGGCAGGTCCAAAACAGCTACCCGTCAAAACCCGCGTGAAACGTCGTCGTTTTGAGACCACGTGGAAGACACAATTTGGGGTAGCTGTTTTGGACCTGCCCGGAAAATTGGAGGTCAACCACAAGGTACTTAAATACCAATTTAAAACCGCATGGTACTCCAGACAAAATGGGTAAAACTACAAGGTACTCAAATGAACTTATCCCAATAAAAATTAAAGGACTAATTCAAATTCGATTCTAATTCAATTCAAATTCGAAGATTTTTAATTCGTATTCGATTTGTTATTGGACGAATTGAATACGGTTTGAGGTTTTGATAAATTTAAATTTGAACTAATTCGATTTAAATTTATTCGAATTCGAACCGTGGTCAGATCATTAGGCAGCCAAAGTGAAAGACCTTCATTGGACACGTGGATAAAATTAGAAGAATTGATGATGCTCACACCACAGCTAACAACTTGTCTTCGTCCTTGCATTTCCAATGCTTGTGTGAAAATTTGTAAATTTAATCGTTGCAAAAACATCTACTTTTTTTATTTTAAAAAATGTGTACAGCTACTGTGATACCAGATGAATACAATTCTTTGGTTTTTGATATTTTTTCGGTTACTTATTTTTCCTTTGAGAAATTTTTAATTTAATTTTTCAAGGTTATCAATCAATGGTTGTCTATTCCAATGGCAGACATGATTAAAGAATGTATGTCCTTTGAATTGATTCTTGCATTCCCAATAGCACAATGATTGTCCCTTTAAAAAAAAGTTAGCCAATTTATCTTCAGGAAAAAAAGTTAGCCAATTTCGTCAAAAGATTCGCGGGCCCACGACAGCTGTGTGTACGTCCTCTCCCTCTCTCTCATCCTACGGTCCACATCTCATCCGCGATGCGCAATCCGGCGCTCCATTTTAACACACTGTTTTTTTTCCTCAAAAAAGGTGAAGTTTCATATTTATCCCGATAAATAAAACTAACACAAAATAAGGGAATATGAGCCGACAATAGTTTGGCAGCTTAATTAACTTCCGGGAAAGAGGAAAACGACATTGCATATGGATTTTCATTTATTATTTATCAACCAGTGGCTTGGTGATATGTAGGACAGTGGGGTATATTTTTTTTGAAGGGTATAGTTTTTTTTAATGAAAAACAGGGGTATAGTTAGACCACCCTAAATTTTGGAGATAAATTCACACTCTATTATCAATTCTACAAATTTTTAAAGATAAATTCCTTCTAAAAAAATATCAATTCTACAAAATTTTTATTATCAGATCTAAATTATTTTGAAATAATTTTACATATAAATTTTAATAAATTTAATACGTCACACAGAAACTAAAAAATTCTAGAAATATCAAAAATTTTAATTTATTTTAAATGATATAATGTTATTTTATAAAAATTTTAAGTACATCAATAATTCAAAAACAAGGTTAAATTCAATTTAGTACTTTATATTTTTTTGCTTAACACATATATGTTGGTCGTTTAAAACTAAAAAAAAAGTTCTTGGGAGTTTCTGAGACACATCAATCAGATGCCCCAGGCTAGTCATCGCAACAATGTCATTTTTGTGCCAACGTGATGCGTCATGCAAACAAATAATTTGCCTCGTAGGTGCTAACGTGGGATGGAAGCAAATTACAAAACAGTCAAAACTTTATTTATATCTTTTCAAAAACACCTTCTTCCCCCTCCTTCCTCTACCCCTCCATCTTGAAAACTAAGAAAACCAAATAAGAACGTATCTCAGACGAAAATCACCAGACAAATCCAACCGCCCAAACCGAAGCTGGCTTCTCGATCCGCCGCCGATCTCTCCGCGGCTCCATTATCTCCTTCTGCGCCTCCTCCTGCCACCGGGGACGCCATTTGGAACGACTCCACGGCTTCGAGACGGCAAGCGAGCGCGGATGGGAGAAGAGGAGAAGGATGAAGAGGAGAGGGAGAGACGGGAGAAGAAGAAGAAGGTTACCGAGCTAAACCTTCCTTCGTATATATCGATTACTCTCTCTTCTTCTATTAATAGGCGTTAGATCTATTCGTTACTGTCACTCTTTGTTCGTTCCCTTCTCTGCTTGTGATTGTTTCAGTTGGAGAGGTTAACGAGGTAAATTCGGTTTATTCCTTTCGATCTGTTTGGATCGTTGACGATCGTCTCCCCCACGGCGTTGGATCAGTTGCCGGTGCTCCTTTCCCAATTGATTTCTGTTTCGTGATTTAGGGTGGATTAGATCAGTAATCTTTAAGAACATGATTGTAGATCTGGTTGTGGAGACGTGGTTAAAGCTAATTAACATTTAGGACTTTAATTCGTTAAGCGATGGTAGTGTGGAGGTTTTTCATTTCTAAGATTTGGAACTGGAAGCGTACTATTTACGCTCAGCTCTATGCTGTGACTTTGTTTGCCTTTTCCAATTACATCATTGTTTGTGTTAAAAACTATCTTTGGATGCATTAGGTTTTAAATCTGCTTCCTTTATATTGGTATTTCATTTTTGGGTTGGTTAAGATTTGGAACTGGAAGCGTGCTGTACTATCTACGCTCTGCTCTAAGATTTGTTTTTTTTTTGTTTTGAAGATGTAGAGGGGAGAGCGAGAAGGAGAAGAAGGTATTTTTGAAAAGATATAAACAAAGTTATGACTGTTTTAAAATTTGCCTATATACCACGTCAGCATCTACCAGGCAAGTCATTTTTTTTTGCATGGCGTCCCACGTATGCACAAAAATGAACTCGTTGCTGTGATGACTAGGTTGGGGCAACTGCCCGAGCCTTTAATTTATGTGCCTGAAAAATCACATGAACCTTTTTTTAATTTTTCCCTAATAGTGGCCTCGCAAGGTTGTGGCCGGAAGTGATGAATTTAAGAATACTTTGAATAAAATTTTAGTAGATTTTTAAATTATTTTGAAATTAGTTGAAACAAGAAGCACATTCAAGATTCTTAAATATTTAATATATTATAACAACTTCCACAACTTTCCGATATTCTAGATGCTCGAATAATAATAATTAATCGATCGGGTATGAAAAAAGCACATTCACGTCAAACGCACCCACCTTCTTCAAGCTTCATCCTCATACACTCACTCACTCACACCTTCTTCTTCTTCTTTTTCTTCTTCTTCTTCAAGTACCTGGTTCTAGCTAATTCCCTCGCAGCTTTAGCCTTAGCTTTGAATACCCTCATCCTTGGTGAGTTTACAAGATGGAGGTTTTAAAATCACTGGCCGACAGAGCAGCAAATGGTGTGGTGGATGTCACTTGGCAGCAACTCCGGTACGTGCTAGACTACCACGATAACATGACCAACCTCAGAGATAAGCTCCGTGATCTCCACAATTCCAAAGCTCGGGTGGGACACCGAGTGGAGGAGGCTACTAGTGGGGGACTCCAAGTGATCGAAAGCGACGTCCTCACGTGGATTGAACGCGCTGACGAAGCCACCTTCAAGGTCGAGAGGATCCTCGCAGAGGATGATGACAAGACTTGCTGCGCCGGACGCCTCCCCAATTTCAAGAACCGCTACAAGTTGAGCAAGCGAGCCAAGTTGGTGGCCCTTGCCATCTCCGAGCTCGCAGACAAGGGCGCCAAGTTTGAGCGGGTCGGCTACCTCGTGCCGTTGCATCCAGTGCTACATGCTAATGATTACCAGGCTTTTGGGTCGAGAGAGCCCACTCTCAACTCCATCATGGAGGCCTTGAGGAACAGAGACACGGACCTGATTGGTGTGTATGGTTCAGGTGGCGTCGGGAAGACTACTCTTGCTAAAGAAGTCGGTCGGCGGATGAAGGAGGAAGGTGTTTTTCAGCTGGTGGTTCCGGCGAAAGTGCACCCTAAAGCAGACGTCAAGACCATTCAAGCAAGAGTTGCTGAGTGGGTGCAGATTAAGAAGGAAGTGGAGTCCCTTGATTCTGCTGAGCTAAGAGCAGCACTGTTGCACAATAGGCTACTACAGGAGAAGAGCGTCTTAGTGATACTTGACGATGTCTGGGATGCTGTTGACTTGAACAAGGTTGGCATCCCAATTGGTGGCGGCGGTGACGACGACACGGACCAGTGCACTATGCAAAAGCAAAAACCAATCGGTGGCGACAAGAACCACTGCACAGTCTTGGTGACAACCAGAAATGAATCCGTGGTTTCTCAAATGGCTGTGCAAAAGCAAAAACGTTTTCGGCTTGATGTCTTGCGGAATGATGAGGCATGGGAGTTATTTCACAACACCGTGGGTGACATACCAGATGATGGCCTCCGTGTAGCAACTCAGATTGTCGAAAAGTGTGGAGGTTTCCCTATTCTGGTGCGGCCGGTAGCAACCGCGTTGAAGTACAAATCCTTGCCTGTGTGGGAAGATGCTTTAAACAAGCTGGAACTTGGTCTGCAGAAGAATGAGGACGGCTGGAATCGTCAGGTATACTCAGCCCTTGAGTTGAGTTGTAGTCATCTGGGTGCAGATCAAAAGTCTCTGTTTCTTTTTTGTGCTCTCCTCCAGCCATGCCACATTCACATCAATGATCTGGTTAGATATACAGCAGGCCTAAGTTTGTTCAAGGACTGCTCGACTGTAAAAGCAATCAGAACTAGAGTGCTCAAGTTGCTGAGTGACCTCACGAGCTCTTGTTTGATGAAAAGTGATCATGATTATTGTTTTACAATGCATGATGTTGTTCGTCACTTTGCAATGGAGTACCAAAATCATGTGTTATCTCTGAAGGATGATTCTGCAGTTGAAGAATGGCTAGGCAGGCATAGACTTGAACAATACACTCAAATTTCCCTCCGCTGTTGTCCGTTGCCTGAATTTCCCACAAGACTTGAATGCCCTAAGCTGGAGGTTTTACTGCTATATGAGCCACCAAGTGCCCCAGGTGACATGTTCTTTGATGCAGTTGAAGAACTTAAGGTGTTGGATGTCTCGGATGTGCGCTTGTCACCACTTCCTTCTTCAATTCAACGTCTTCATAACCTTCAGACTCTGTGTCTCGATCGTTGTAATGTAGAAGATGTTGATGCTATTGGAATCCTGACCCAATTAAAGATTCTCAGCCTGATGGACGCAAACATTGTTCATCTGCCAAAAGAAATAGGAAAGCTGACTTGCCTACAACTTCTAGATTTGAGCAATTGCAGGAAACTCAAAAAGATCTCGCCCGGTGTTCTTTCATGCCTCACCCATTTGGAAGAGTTGTACATGAGAGACAGCTTCACACAATGGGGACTGAGAGATGGAATTGATGGCAACCAAAGAAATGCCGATTTAGCCGAGCTTAAGAAGTTGAACAAGTTGACTGCTTTGGAGATGGGAGTCCCCGATGCGACGAGTTTGCCAGATGACTTGTTCTCTGACAAGTTGGAAAGATTCTTCATAGTTATCGGAGATTGCTGGGATTGGTCGAGAGATAAACTGTTGTCGTCTACATTGAAGGTGAAGCTTGATGCAAGGATCCGAGTACTCAAAAAGGTAAATGTGTTGTTGGAGAAAGCTGATGATCTCCACCTAGATAATTCAGTTGGGGTCAAATATGTCAATCTTCCCGAATTGAATATGGAAGGCTTTGGCCATCGCTTGATAAATCTCCAACTGCAACGTTTTCATGAAGTTAAATGCCTTGTAAATTCTGTGAAAAGGGGTCCATTCATTGCCTTCCCAAGGCTGGAGGCGTTGTCGATAACCAACGCTAAACATTTGGAGAAGATTTGCAGTGACCAACTCAAGGAGAAGTCTCTGGCCAACCTGAAACAAATAAAACTATCATGTTGTGATGCACTAACCTATGTATTTCCCTTATCAGTGGCTAGATGTCTTTCAAAATTGGAAGATATTGAAGTAGCATACTGTGAGAAAATGGAAGGGATATTCAAGGTGGACGAAACAGCTGCCAAAGATGAGAAAGTCCATCTGACCCAGCTGCGGAAGTTGACACTAGAGCACTTGCCCAATTTGAATAATATATTGTCCCCGAAATGTCATGGCGGCCCTTCACTGGTTCAGGAAATCAGACAAGATTCATTTGCTTCAGACTCACAAGATATCGTGCTTAATGGCATGACATTTTTCAATGAAAAGGTATGTTGTTGTTGCTTATTTAGTCATTTCTCCAATTTTTTGGAATTTAACAATCACCGTAACACCTCACTTGCATTGCAGGCTGTATTTCCAAATATACAAGAACTGAAGCTATGTTCAATCAAGATCCATAAGATATGGGATAGTGGATTTCCAGATTCATTTCTTGCATCAGAAACCTCGTCTCCCTGAAAATCGATGGGTGCAAGTTTATCAAAGATATATTTACAGTTTCAACGGTGAATAATCTAGTTAATCTACAAAGACTTGAGATTCGAAATTGTCCACTCTTGCAAGAAATAATTGTCCCAGGAGAGGCAAACAAGATATGCTTACCAAAGCTGGATTCTCTAGCTCTCAAGCAACTTCATTCACTTGAAACGGTGTGCACTGGTGACCTCGTAGAATGTCCGAAATTGAAAGAGTTAGAGATAGACGATTGCCCTAAGTTGAAGACATTCATCACATCATCAAGTCATCAACCCGGTGGGGAATCACTTTTTGATAACAAGGTCGGTATTTGGTCTACTTACTTCCACTTTATAATTACTTGTACTATTTAATTATGGTAAATATTTATCATTATTAAAAAAAAAATTAAGTCATCTTTAAACTGTGTAGGTGTTGTTCCCCAACTTGGAGGAGATGACAATTTCAAACATGGATAGCTTGATGATGATATGGCATGAAGAACTCCACGAAGATTCCTTTACCAAATTGAAGATTCTCTATGTACACAAAGCCAGGATCTTGTCCAAATTATTCTCCTCCAACATGCTTACAAAAGTCCACACACTTGAAACACTGAGAGTGGGTTGCTGCAGTTCACTGGAAATGATTTTCGATCTCCAAAACTTGATAAGAGAAAAGGGCAAGTATTCGGAGAGGATTACAATGCTCAAAGATATGGAAGCACATGGCCTCCAAAATCTGAAGCATGTCTGGCATGGAGATCCACATGGGATCTTCTCATTTCAAAACCTACGCCTTATCAGATTCCAGGGTTGTCCAAGTTTGGAGAGCCTAGTTCCAGCTTCAGTAGCCCAACAACTTTCGCAACTTGAGGAGCTCATGTTGAACAACTGTTCTGTGGAGCAGATCATTTCCAAGGAGGATATATACCAGCAGCAAGATGAGGAAGCTATTTTTGTATTTCCCAGCCTGAAGCGAATTCAGATATTTAGTGCTCCAAGGTTGAGTAGTTTTTATCCGGGCAAACACATTGTAGATTGGCCAGCGCTTCAACACGTGAGCATTGTTAGATGTCCAAGACTGGAGGTGTTCAAGTCGAAATTTGACGACGCATCACAAGAAGCGCAATTAGGCCAACCATTATTTTCATTTGAGCAGGTACTACTCTAACACCAACTTGTCTTTTAACCTTTGTTGTATGTCAAAGTTGATTCCAATGCTAATTGATTCAAGTGGTGAAATACATCGATTCTCTTTCTAAGCTATGAATTTAAGAATGATTTTTCACACTCTTATGAAGTGTTCAACATTCATTCTTTGTAAAGATTCTTACCGGTGCTTTGGGTCGTATACAGGTGGTTACCAAATTAGAAAAGGTGTCATTTAGTAACCTTGACATCCAGATGATATCAAAATTAGAGCTGCCTGATGTATCCTCGTCTAAGCTAAAAATTGTTGAGCTTTATGACTTCGACGGGGAATTGACAAATCTTCCCATAAACTTGTTGGAAAGGTTCCCAAATCTGGAAACGCTTGAAGTTAGCCTCAGTGATTTCGTGGAGCTTTTCACTTGCGAAATTCTTGATGATGAGAAAGAGACGAGGGTGCTCTCTCGGATACAACACCTGCACCTACAGTGTCTTAATGCGTTGGAGCACATTTGGAACCCGCAGTCCAGATTGGACCACATTCTAAATGATCTCTGGTGTTTAAAGGTGTGGTCTTGTGGTAGCTTGGTTCATTTGGTGCCACCATCTGCATCCTTGTGCAACTTAACGACCCTGGATGTGGGAGATTGTGAAAGCTTAATAAGCTTGTTTACATTCTCAACAATGACAAATCTGGGGCAACTGGCACACATGAGTGTATACGGATGCGACAAGTTGAGTGAGATTGTAGCTGTTTCAGATGAGAAAATAGAAAGAGGCACTCAGATATGTCTCGGCAAGCTGCAAATTCTTAAGCTCAGTAGGTTGGGAAGCATCACGAGATTCTGCTCTCACGAGAGTATATGTCTAAAGTTCCCATTGTTGGTAGAACTCGTAGTGGAGGACTGCCCACAGATGGAGTCGTTCTCTCCAGCATACGTGAATGCGCCAAAGCTGAAGAATGTGTTGACCAAAGGCCACAGTCGTTGGACGGGTGACCTCAACACCACCATACGCCAGCTATATACCGATAGGGTACGTATTGATTGGTCTCAATATATGCTTTTTAAAACGTATTAACAAATATATTATTGGTTCAAGTAAACTTATTTCAAATCAAGATTTTGAGTCTGGATCACATAATATTTCAACACCTTAGGATTTAGTGCATGTTTTACTCTGATTAGTATCATTTTATTATGTGATATTTTTGCAATTATATGAGTGTTTAATGCCGGAGCGTAGTGTTACCTTGATTTCCCTCACCACTGATTCATGCACACAGACTCACTGAAGACAAGGCTAACCCCATGGAAGAAGAAGAAGTGGAGGAGGAAGAAGAAGTGGAGGAGGAAGAAGAGAAGAGAGAACCCTAAACCAGACCCAATTAGCGAACCCAGTATGCTATCTTCTCAAATGGTAGAGCTAGGGATTCAATATATAGTGTGATTAATTTGAGACTAATGTTCTCAACAATTAAGATTGTCTGTCTGTGATTTATGATGACTATAATAGAACTTGAGGATGAAACCAGAGATTCTGGTTAATAAACAATTAAAGAATAAGGAATTGATGATTTGAAAAAGGGTGGAATGTCATTAGAGTGGTTCCTACCTGATGTCTGTAATTGTATTAATGAGTGTGTTATTGTTGGGTGTTGATGAATATGGTTGAAACTTATTATGTGTGCTGGAACATATGAAACCAACAAGTTCACCAGGAGGGCACGATCAAGAAGCACCTTAAGATTCCTTGTAAATTCGTAGGAGAAATTGGAGGGAGAAAGAAATTGTGGAGAGGAGAGGACTTGCCAAATCAATTTTCATTTAATAACATAATAATCTAGCAATACAAGGGAAACAAGATTTTATAGGACCAGAGGATGGCACACAGCTGGAACTATTCTAGCCTAAAAACAAGGAAAAGAAACTACCACGATTGGACTAAATCGTGGGAAAACAAGTAAAGAGGAACTGAATTGAAATTAACAACCTTCCTAAGAAACAGGCCCACTAAGTCACGAGCCCATGAACCCCGCAACGGCTATAACCACTTTTACCCACTTTTCCCCTCAGTAACGGCTCCCTCGGACGCGTGCAGTCCACGCTCCAGAATGGTTGGCACCTTCAACGCCAACGTCTCCCTCCGCGCACGTGCAGTCACACTCCCAGCCCCCTCCTCCATTTCTTCACCATTTTCCATCTTCTTTCCACCCACCATGGAATTAAGCTCCCGTCCGTCCCCCACATGACGTCATAAGCTTGAGTTTACGGACGATTCGCGTACGAAAAGAAGAAGCAGGCTGCTGCTTAAGTTTTAAAGATGATGTAAAGAGCTCTTGCCTGTTCCTCAAAGGTGACGACCAAGTAGTAGTAGTAGCCATTAGATGGAGCATTGTTTAAGATGTAATTATTTTTTCATATTTATATATGGGTTTGCCCTTTCATTTAAAAAAAAAATTACCATTGGGTTTGGAGATCAGCCTAGAAAGGCCCCAACAAAGGGTAAGATACGGGCTGAACATCGGGAGGTACTTATTGGATCTATGATCCAGATGGAGCAAGCCCATACCGGCCACAAGGTTAGTGGATAAAATTCTTGTTCTATAGGACGGAGAAGTGTATTTTTTTCCCCTTAAATCCATTAAAGAAATTATAGTAACCATTGAATCTTAATGTACAATTTACTTGTTCTACCAGAGAGCAAAGAATCAGATTTTTGGGGATGTTACTACGGGTAACATAAAGGTGACGACATGGTCATGATATAGATAGTAGCTAATTATGTAACCATTATTGGCCTAATCGCACTCTTGGTGTTTTTTTTATTGAGAGTTGATACAATTTCTTTAATATAAAAAAGTAAATTTGTAAATTTACTCGTTGAAAACAACAATAAATTAACACCCACTTTACTAAGAAGAAGCGAGATATTGTTACAATGACTACTGTGGTTCTGGATATATATAATTCTTGGGATTTTTATATTTTTGATGAGTAAAGTTTATTATTAATACTAGTAATATTTATAACACAATTAGTATAGAATTTTTAGTTGCGAGATTACGATCGTCGGTTTCGTCATCAAATTTTTTTTAAAGAGAACCCCAAATTCAATTCCACCCAAAGGCCCATCTCAGCAGCCCATCGAAACCAAAAGGTCATCATCCTGCTGACCCAGGCACAAAAGATCCTCCTCACAGTGACCAACCACCGGAGAAGACCAAAGGACCCTCCCTCCTCCTATTTCTTCCCTGTCAAAACCAAGTTTCACTCCGCGTTCTCTACCTCAGTAGAGTTCAATCTCATCTCAGCCTTGTTTTCCTTTTACAAATGGACATGCATGATAGAAAAAGGGGGAAACGATTTTGCATTTTAGATTTTTATTTGATTATTTATCAACCAGCGGCCTCACCAGGCTGTGGCTGTATGTAAGTGATGAATTTTTAAAGATATTTTGAATGAAGTTCTTAATTATTTTGAAATTAGTTGACCAGCTTTAGCTTTTAATGCCCTTTGATGATTTAAAATTTTACAATTTCAAAATTTACAGTATTTTTGGTTAGATTTTGAAAATAATATTCAGTGTCTCTCTCTCTTGAGTTAATTGAGTTGATTTCTTTTTCTTGTAGTGGAATTAGCGTAGGAAAGCTGGTGGAGTTTGGTTAGCTTTTGAAAATAATATTCAGTGTCTCTCTCTCTGGATGTTTCTACTTAGTTGCCGTCTCTGCAACTTCGTGTTCTTGGTTTTCGATGTACTCTATTTGGTTTTTTTAATCAATAAATCTACCTTTCAAAAATATATGTATGAAGAAGCCGGAAGAAAACAAAACAATGGAGAAGGGATGATAGTTATAATAGTTGAAAGAATAATAAATTTCACCCACTTTACTAAAAAGACGAGACAAGGTATTGTAACAATGAGCTACTCCGGTTTTTGATGAACACAATTTTTTGGGTTTTTTGATAATTAAAGTTTATTATTAATACTAGTAATACTTACAAATTACTTAGTTTAGAATTTCCTCTCACCATGGTTGACCTGGTCGAAATCCTACCAGTGAGAAAAAAATCACAGCCACCAATACGTAGCCCAAATTCAAATCCACTCAAAGGCCCATCGAAACCAAAAAGCCATCTTCACCCTCAGTTGTTGGCCCAAGTGCAAAAGACCCTCCTCCCTTACCTCACAGTCACCGACCACCGGAGAAGACCAACGGACGGACCCTCTTCTTCTCCTATTTCTTCCTTGCCAAAACGAAGCGTTCTCTACCTCAGTAGAGTCCATCTCGAGATAAGTGGAAAGTGGGGAAAACGATATTGCATTTTTAGATATTTATTTAATTATTTTATTAACTCGCCAGGTTGTGGCTGTATGTAAGTGACGAATTTTTAACGATATTTTGAATGAATATTTAAAATCAGTTTGGAATTAGTTGAAACAAGAAGCACTTTCACATTCGGAGGTCAGAATCTGATTCTTTTCTCTTTAGTCGTTCCGAACATCGGAATGCAGATTAAGTGGATGGTTGATTTTGTATTCCAACCGGGGAAATTTGATGTTGAACTTGTAATCCCTCGGGTGCTTTTCTTTGTTACGATTTTTCCCTAATGGGTTTTATCGTAATAGGGGTTTTAGCTTTGGGGAGTTGCAACATAGTATGATTTAGAACATTTATAATATTCTTGGTTAAAATCTGAAAATGTTCAGTTTCTCTGTCTCTTTCTTGTCTCTTGAGTTAATTGACTGAGTTCTTTCTTTCCTGTAGTGGAATAAGCGTGGGAAAGCTGGGGAGTTGGGGTGCGATCTAATAATGGAAAAGAGCTGGTGGACGGAATCATGCATTAAAACAGTAATTAAGAAGCGAAAGTGAAAGCAATTTAATGGAGGAGGGTGGATTGAATTAGAATTGATGATGGCCACACCACACCTAGCATGTACGTACCACCAACCGACAACTTGTCTTCGTCTTTTCATTTCCATTGGTTTCTTTTCTTTTTCTTTTTTGAGGGGTGGTTTCTGAATTCAGTACATAGTATTTTATAAGTGATATATGCCAGGTGCTCTAAATATTTAGGAAAAATATGTATGTTTATTGCATATTTTAGAAAAAAATCCCTTAATACATACAGCGGTTGTTGAGTTGAGACAGAAAAAACAAGTGTGGTGAGTGGTCGTAATCACAAAGATATATCTATACTCTACCTACCTATGCAAGGGAGGGGGACATAATCAAGCAATAAAGCAGTAATTAGGTAACCAAAGCGAAAGACCTTTTAATAGAATTACGGTGCCCACACCACACCTAGCGAAAGTGGGGTTGGATTGGGTACGGAATGCCACTATTCTGAACCGTTTGGAATGAAGATACGCGGGGATTTTTTTGCAAACGCACTAAAACACGGGGACTAAAATGAAAAAATCCACGCACAAACACAGGCCGGATACAAATGTCATTATCACATAACTGCGTATGCCAGTATCACATAACTACACATGCCAATGTGACCTTTTTGTAAAAATGCTAAAATACATGGGATCAAAATGAAAAAATCACGCGTGCCATTTTCATCAACAGGGACTTGCCATTTTCACAAAAACAAATGCCATTATCACATAACTGCACTTGTCATTATCACATAACTCCATTTGCCATTATCACATACCTGCGCTTGCTGATGCGGTCCCCCTTCACTCCAAACCATCCTGAATCAATTCTCTCACTCCGTACCCAATCCAAAGCCAGCGAAAGTGAGAGGCATTTCCAATGGTCGTGTGAAATTGTAAATTTACTTAATGAAAACAACACCTAATTTGCTTAGAAGACGAGACAAGATATTGTTACAAACAATGAGTTAACGTGGTTCTGGCTGAATACAATTATTGGGTTTTAAATATATTTTTTCAGTTACTTTTTTATCCTTTGAATTCTTTTTAGGATTTTTGGAGATAGAAGTTTATTTGATTTTTCAAGGTTATCCATGTTCTGTTCATTTTGTTGGACCTTGGGCCCAATAGGCAATTATTATTGTGCCTAATTGGGCCCGGGCCCATTAGGCCCAAAAAGTTGGGTTGGATGGGCCGGTCAACCCGCGTTGACCGGCCCAAGCTACGCAAGCGCCACGTCAGCGTGACGTGGCGCTGACGTCGCATGTGGTAACCCACGTGGCAAAGCTAGGTGTAGCCTTGCCACATGGCGTGCCACGTGACAGACATGCGGACCAAAGTGCCACGTGGCGAAGCTATTGGGTAGCTTTGCTCGCCACGTGGCGTCACGCGGCGAAGCTATTGGGTAGCTTTGCCACGTGGCGTCATGCGGCGAAGCTATTGGGTAGCTTTGCCACGTGGCGGACGTGTGGCCCAAAATGCCACGTGGCGTACCTGATATCTTTCTGATGAGTTCAAAGCTCTATGCATTGAAAAAGGAATTGAACATCAGTTGTCCATTCCTTATACACCACAGCAAAATGGAGTTGCTGAAAGAAGGAATAGAACCCTTTTTGATATGGTTAGATCGATGATGGCAGAGGCAAGTTTGCCTATATCATTCTACGGAGATGCGCTCCTGACTGCCGCATACGTTCTAAACCGTGTTCCCTCTAAGTCTATTACAGCCACTCCTTACGAAATGTGGACAGATCGGAAGCCCGATCTATCCTATTTTAAGCCGTGGGGGTGTGCGTCCTATGTCCATTCTACCTCAAGTGCTTTCGGTAAAATAGGACCGAGAGGTAGAAAAAGTATCTTTATAAGATACCCAGAGGTATCTAAAGGGTACGTGTTCGTGGGTGAACTGGACAATGGACATGTAACAGAATTTGAATCACATGATGTCACCTTTTTGGAGAATGAATTTCCAAAGTTGGGGGAGGTTAGTAGTGACCTTACCCTTTATGAGACAAATGAACCAGAATCATCTGGATCACTTCTTCCGAGTGGGAGAATTGAGGAGGAAGATAGAGATTTTTCAACTCAAAATGATCCGGAAGGTCGTGATCTGAGTCCTGAAAGGGAGGTAATTCCTTATTCCAGTGGGAGTACGGTATTTCCACCCAGTGGGAGTGCGATTCCTGGATATGATGAATATATGAGAGATGTTTATCAAAATCGGGAATACCTTAGGTCTAGCAGAACTAGCATACCACGCCGACGATTTGACATCGAAGGCGAGGCTAATGCGTTCTTGGTATCACTAAAGAAATTTGGTGGTCCAAGTGAAATTCTTCTGGCCATCCTGCAGGATGAAGATGAACCTAAAAATGTATCTGGAGCATTGTCATCTCCAAAACGTGATGAATGGATGAATGCAATGGATGAAGAAATGTCTTCTATGATCAAAAACCAGGTTTGGGATCTGGTTGACCTACCTAAGGGGCGTAGGGCAATTGGGAATAAGTGGATTCTTAAAATCAAGCGCAATGCAGATGGCAGTATCGAAAGATACAAAGCGCGTTTGGTTGCCCAAGGATTTAAACAACAGGCTGGGATAGACTATGAGGAGACTTTTGCACCTGTTGTTAGATTTACGTCAATTAGGGTCATTTTAGCTATGGTTGCTAACATGAATCTAGAATTACATCAAATGGATGTAAAGACTGCTTTTCTCCTCGGAGAATTAGATGAAGAAATCTATATGATTCAGCCTGAGGGCTACATTCAAAAAGGCTGCGAACACAAAGTTTGCAAATTGAATAGATCAATTTATGGCCTTAAGCAGTCGTCTAGACAGTGGTATATTCGCTTTCATAATACGATCATGCAGCATGATTTTATTATGATAGACGAAGATCACTGTGTGTATGTTAAGCGATCAAGAAAGAAGTTTGTTATCATCACCTTGTATGTTGATGACATACTTTTAGCTAGAAAAGACATGGGATTTCTTGTCAAAATCAAAGATTGGTTATCTTTCAACTTTGAAATGAAAGACATGGGTGAAGCAGATTACATACTCGGAGTTAAGATTTCGAGAAATCGTTCGAAAAGAATAGTGTCTCTTTCACAAGAGACATATATTCGCAAAGTAGTAGAACGTTTCAATTGCGATCAAAGTAACCCAAAGTATGTCTAATTGGTTAAAGGTCATAATTTGTGTAAGGACATGTGCCCAAAAATAGCTAAACAACGTAGGGACATGGAGAAGATTCCTTATGCCAATGCAGTTGGATGCCTGATGTACGCAATGTTGTGTACTAGACCTGACATTTGCTATGCTGTTGGGATAGCAAGCAGATATCAGTCTGATCCAGGCAGTGCTCACTGGAAGGCTGTCAAAGGGATTTTGAAATATTTGAATACTACTGCAGAATACTCCTTGTGCTATCAAGGCCGTGACCTGATAATGAGTGGCTATACTGATGCTGATTGGGGAGGTGATGTGGATAAGAAAAAGTCTACATCTGGATTTGTTTTCTTGTTGAACGGGGGTGCTGTCTCATGGAGCAGTAAGAAGCAAACATGTGTATCCCTGTCAACAATGGAAGCAGAATATGTAGCTTCAGCTCATGCTGCACAAGAAGCGGTATGGTTGAAGAGATTCTTAAGCCATCTCTCCCTGATCAACTCGACGGAGCCAGTGAGTCTATTCTGCGACAACCAGGCAGCTATAGCATATGCTAAGGATCCTAGATTCCATAGCAGGGCTAAGCATATAGATATTAAATTTCACTTTGTGAGAAATTTAATAAAATATAAAGAACTGTGTATGAAACATATATCTACACGAGATATGGCCGCAGATCCAATGACTAAAGCATTACCTCGAGAAGTGTTCGAGACATATGTTAAGTCACTGGGTTTACGACGGTTTCATTTTTAATCCAATTAGTTAGAATATAGGAATTTTTATTTGGCAATATGAGTTAAATGTGAAACATGTCGGACAGAGAAGTAGCCCACTCACACGGGTGTTTACCTCAGTGGGAGTCAAGAAGTTGATTCCTAGATGATATGAGGCAGTTATTGGAGATTCATGAGTGCATGTCCTATGGCGGAATGCCGTCTTGCTTAAGAGCAAGTTTCCTTATGGGATGCAGGAATAAGTTGCTGCATTTGGATTTTCTACAATCCATATGATAAGATATAAGTGGAACTTATCATACTGTTTGTGCTATTAGCCTAGAGTTAAGCTAAGGCTGATACTCTAGTATGGTGTTAAATGATATGTGTTCCTTGAAAAAGGAAAGTACACCGTAACACGTGATCAGTATCATGTGTGCTACTCGACCACTGGATGGGATAAAAGTGTTGAGTGATTTCACAATCCCTGGTGTGAGACCAATTTTTGAGAATTGTGATTCCCGAAACCTACCCTTAAGAACCTAAACGTATTCTGGAAGTATGATCCAGTGCTGCTAGCTTGGAAAGTTCATGAAAAGGTTATGGCATAGCGATTCGACCTGGCAGGGCTGACCAGAAAAGCAGGCTGTATCATTATGAAAGGAATATAGTTAAGGGAGAAGGAACTCTGTTCATCACATTCTGAGTTTCGTGGTTCAGGTGCACCAATTGTATTGAAAAGTACAATAGTGAACCCGAATATAATTGTTTGAAATCACTGATGTGAACAATGGAATGTGACATGAGTCCTGGGGTAATATCATACATTAAACAAGAAGGTTGTCGAGATGCTACTATTCAAGTAGCCTGAGTGTCTGTGCTCTTGAATTTGGCTTAACATACTCGACGTGTGCTGGTCGCACGAAATCCTTTGAAGAAATCTGATAACTGTTGATCAAGGTCAATAATAATTGAGTGGGAGATGTTGGACCTTGGGCCCAATAGGCAATTATTATTGTGCCTAATTGGGCCCGGGCCCATTAGGCCCAAAAAGTTGGGTTAGATGGGCCGGTCAACCCGCGTTGACCGGCCCAAGCTACGCAAGTGCCACGTTAGCGTGACGTGGCGCTGACGTCGCATGTGGCAGCCCACGTGGCGCCACGCGGCAAAGCTAGGTGTAGCCTTGCCACGTGGCGTGCCACGTGGCAGACATGCGGACCAAAGCGCCATGTGGCGAAGCTATTAGGTAGCTTTGCCACGTGGCATGCCACGTGGCGGACGTGTTGCCCAAAATGCCACGTGGCGTGCCGCGTGGTGCGCTTTGGCTGTCCGGATTTCCCCTTTTATAGGAAAATCCGGCTGGACCAATTGGTAACTTTTCCCACAACCACTCAATACAAAAGGAAAATTCTGGATCAGTTCCAGAATTTTAATCAGATTTTCGATAAAAGGAAATCTCATGAAAATCGATTACGGATCCGTTCGAACGTGATCGTAATTCGACCAGCACGAAGAAGTTGTGGACCCGAGCCTGTGGACCTCTTACTTCAACAAGTAAGTGATTTATTATTAACGAATTAGTTTGTTAATTAAACGAGTTTAATACGTAATTACTCGTTAATTACGCGTCAAAACCATCACATTTCAATGACAGAAGAGATTAATGAAGTTATGTACAACTTGCCAATTTCGTCAAGGATTCGCGGGCACACCACAGCCGCGTGTACGTCCTCTCCGTCTCATCCTACGGTTCTGCTGCAGTGGAAAGGATACAGGAACGTTAAGTGACTCGAGACGTTCCGGAATGATTGTCTCAAAGTCGGCCTAACAAGAGGGAGGAAAAAGAGCTACGAGTAGGGCTAAGCTAAAGACAGAACGATAAACAGTAAAATAGTTGTTGTGTTGTGTTGGTAATGTCTCCTCCTTCCTCCGAGCCTTTATATAGACTTTTTTTACCTAGCCTCCCGGCCTTAGAATATGAAACCCTAAACCGCTTTCAATGCCTGAAGATCTCGGCTCCAAGATTCGATCCCGGGAGATCCGCCTCAAATTATGAGTATTCCTAATGTAGAGGGATTCTCCAGACTTCGCCTAGGAAATTTTAAAAAAACTTCCCAAACAAGGGGATTCGATGTTCGATCAAGCATCATTAGGCCGTACTGAACAAGCAATCCCGAACCAAATAAGAATATACGAAGTCTTGAACCAAATATCATAGGATCCGGCCCAAGTGAAAGACCTTTAAATGGATACGGTGAATAGAATTAGAATTGATGATGCCCACACCACACTTGACTACTTGTCTTCGTCCTCGCATTTCCAATGCTAGTGTGCAAGATTGTAAATTTAATTTACTCGTTGAAAAAAACATCTACTTTTTTTTTATTAAAAAAATGTGTACAATGAGCTACTGTGATACCGGATGAATAATACGATTCTTTGGTTCTTGATATTTTTTTCAGTTACTTTTTTTTTCCTTTTAGAGATTTATCAAGGTTATCAATGTCATGTCTATCCATCTATCAAAAAAATGTCTTGTCTATTCCAATGGCAGACAAGATTAAAGAATGGACGTCCTTTGAATGACTGTCCTTCCACCCAAAAAAAGACAATTTTCCAAAAGGGGGTTAATTTCTCCGACAATTCTCTGAATGGGGTTGTCAGGGGATGTATTCCCTGTCTGGGGTTGAGCCGGAAACCGCTCCTGTCGGAACATTTTTTGGTTACCCAAAACTGCTCCCGGGGGAGCGTTTTTTCTTATACCAAAAACCGCTCCCGGGGGAGCGGTTTTGTGGTTATAAAACAAAACGCTCCCGCAGGAGCATTTTGTTAGCATTTTCTAATGCGATTAATCAACCCTCATTTTAAATTAATTTTATGTTGGTAAAAATGGTATTAATGCGATTAATCAAACAATACGCCGCCTCCTAATCATGGTATTAGTGATTTTAATAAAACCAACCACCACCTTCCATTTTAAGCAAGAGAACAGGAAGCGATCCAACATCTGATGTCAGTTTCTTGTCAACTTTTGATCTCCAATGGGTGAAGATGGCACCGCAACTAGAAAAATTCTAAAGGGAAAACCGCTCCCGGGGGAGCGGTTCGTGGAAAAAAAATGCTCCTGGAAAACGCTCCCCCGGGAGCGGTTTTTGGTTAAAAAGAAAAACGCTCCACCGGGAGCGGTTTTTGGTAGCATTTTTTAATAAATTTTTGTGTGTTGCTTTATTATTTTTTTAGCCATCGGTTTACTTCAATTTTAATTTTTTAGTTTTCAGATAATTAACAAAATAAATTAAAAATTTCTATCGTATATTGTGGATGTTTTGCCAAGGTGGACTCGTTATTACAGATGTTAATTGCCCAATAACTTATACTACCATGTATATTATACAGGTAAAAGTTAAAAAAATAATAGAATCTGAAAAAATTTAAGAGATTTATTGCAAACTTACGTGTATAATGGTTAAGACCGGGGTCTGGTTTAAATGGGACAATTGGAATTAAATTGGTGGGATTTTTGGTAAAAAAATGCTCCCGGAGGACCGGTTCGTGGTATTAAAAAATGCTCCGTGGATTTTTGGTACAAAAATAACGGTCCGGCGGGATCGGTTTTTTGGTATAAAACAAAACGCTCCGACCGGAGCGATTTTGGTTTAAAAAGAAAACGCTCCCGCGGGAGCGGTTTGTGGTATAAAATAAAACGCTCCCGCCAGAGCGGTTTTTGGTATAAAAAATAACGCTCCGGCGGTGTATTGTTTGATTAATCACATTAATACCATTTTCACCAACATTGTTATTAATTTAAAATGAGGGTTGACTTCTAGATAACAACACGATTAATCAAACAATACGCCGCCTCCTAATCATGGTACTAATGTGTTAGAAAATGCTAACAAAACGCTCCCCCGGGAGCGGTTTTTGGTATAAGAAAAAACGCTCCCCCGGGAGCGGTTTTTGGTATAAGAAAAAATGCCCCCCCGGGAGCGGTTTTGGGTAACCAAAAAATGCTCTGAGAGGAGCAGTTTCCGGCTCAACCCCAGGCAGGGAATACATCCCCTGACAACCCCATTCAGGGAATTGTCGGGGAAATTAACCCCATTTTGGAAAATTCTCCCAAAAAAAGGTAGCCAATTTCGTCAAAAAGATTCGCAGGCCCACGACAGCTGTGAGTATGTCCTCTCTCTTTCATCCTACGGTCTACATCTCATCCGCGATGCGCAATCTGACGCTTCATTTTAACTCTCTGTTTTTTTCTAAAAAAAGTTGAAGTTTTCCTTATGTATCCCGATAAAACAAATTAGGGATAATTATTTATAAAACTCCAGGATATGGTAAAATAGATCTTGGATTCTGGAGTTTGCCTACTAATTTTAGAACTTCACTAGTTTGGGTTTATTATATTTTGAGATCATCGAGTATGTCATTAATCAATTTTTTCTTATTTTAAATTTAAAATGATTGTTATACCCTTGTTTCGATCAACTAAAATTTTCGGTTACCTTCTTCAATCATTTTTCCGGCGAATATCAACTCCGGTTATCATCTCTAGCCACCCTTCAACTTTTTTCCGGCGAAAAATGACCCGACAACCGTTCTTTACGCAAAATCCAAGTCCTTAGAACATCACTGAAATCAAATCCTTAGAACATCACCAAATATCCTTCTTTCCTCCTCCCTCCAGCAACTATAAACCTTCCACCATCCAAAGCTGACCACACAGCCCGTTCAAATATGGTTTCAATTTCTTCCAATTTTCCAGCTCTTGTTTATCACAAAAAAATTGAAACTTTATTCCTTTTCCCATTTTAAAGGCTAAATCTTTTTTTTTTGGCGTTCGCGGCGGCGAGGAGGAGCGAGGCGGCGAGATCCGACAAGAAGATCAGTGAGAGGGAAGCGTGATGGAGATAAGGATGGAGATATCTGATAGAGTAATAGTAGTAGTTTTATTAATTATCTATAGTAGTTGAATTAGTATTAGTAGTTTAATTTATGATATGATTCTACTTAATAGGTTTGTTTTAGTTCATATAAATATGACATAAGCTCTATTGTTTTAGAGGGTTTGAATATTGATTAATACAAACAAATTTTTTTTCAAGTTATCTGTCGCTTTCCGGTGTTCGTAGAATCAACGGATCGTGACTTCTATTATATTTTCTAGGTATTCTCAGAATCAACGAATTCACGATTCCTATCCACGTTCTCCTGTATCAGTTGGTATCAAGAGATGCGTTCATTCCTCGTGGTGTTCGATCGTGTTTGATCCTTCCTGATCGAAGTTCGTTCTATCCAAAAAATAAAAATAAAAAAAAGAAACTGGACCCGTTTTAGGGTTTTGGAAGAGACCGCCAGGGGCCGTAGCCAGCAACTCTTGTCGGCCGACCCGCACCGGCGCCAAGGACCTCCGCCTTTAGCGGTCAACGTCCAACCCAGACCGTCCGAGGCTGGCCGACGCCATACCGCCTTGGTAGGAGAATAGATGCGAGGAAGAGAAACCCGACAGAGGGTTCTGTTGGAGACCGACGGTCGCCGCCCGCGCTCGTCGCTACTGGTCCCGCACCAGAGATGACGGTTAGCTCGACATCGTCTCTCCTACTTCAACCTGCCATCGCCCGAGGTGGTCGAAAGGTTTTGAATTTTTCCCTTTTGTTAAAATTAAGGTTTTACTGATTTGGGGAAAAGTTGGAGACTGATGCACTTTGGTCCCATCAAGTTTTACAAATTTTTAGATTGATCCCTTTGGACTAAATTGAAGATGTTCCTACTTTGTTTGACTTTCCTGATCTCGATTGGGAAATTTCTAAAATGGATTTCATAAAGTGGCTTGTCAATGTGGAAATATACTTTGATGTTCACAAGTTTGCGGAGCTGGATAAAGTCAGATTTGTCAAAGGAAGATTGCGAGGTGATCTTATGCATTGGTGGTTTGATTTAAATCTTCGACGACAACGATGTGGTAAGCAAAAAATATCTCGATGGCCTAAGATGAAAGAGAAGCCGATTTATGCTTTGTTCCCTCAACATGCTTACGAAGTTTGGAATGCTGTTGGTAACAAGCACCAACACTTTTGGGGACAATATGCTCATCAAATGGTCGAGAAGTTGCATGATATTCAAGCTAATTTTGATGATATTAAGCAACATATGTCAGAGATCTCGAGAAAGCAATGGACTACAACACCTGAAGAAGTTGAAGAGGCGTTGGAAGAATTTGGTGCATCCGTTGTTGACTTATTTGGTGAGCCAATTTATGACTCTTACCCTGATGTGGAGGATAAGGTTGTTGTAGACAATGGTGAACCAATTTATGACTACTACTCTGATGAGGAGGTTGAGGTTGAAGAAGTTGTTGCTGATGAGTTTGCTGAACATTGTTTTGATGGAGAATATTTTGATGAATCTGAAGCATCATTATATTCTTTGAAAGAGTTGTTCGACGAGTCATGGATTGTAGATGCTGCTGACATGAGACAATATGCAAATTCTATTGATATTGGAGTAATTGATGCTGAGATTGAACCCATGCGCCGAGATTATTGGATTGAATATGTCGAGCACATTGACTTTCTTGGAGTTGACGAGTTTGAATACGTTGCAACTTCTCCTTTGCTGATTATATGGAATAGGCTGAAGGAAGTAGAGCAAGCTGCTCGACAAAGTGAGTTCCTCATGGTCTTTCATCTGGAGAGTATTCGCGGTTGCCTAGGTTCCAAGTATTTGTTCTGCTGGAATGGACGATATCAAGTGTCACCACGTCGCTCGAAGGTGTTAAAGAATTCATGCAAGACTATCTCAAGCTGGCAAACGACTTCAAATTCGAGGACTAATTTCTCCAACCGGAGAAGAATGATGGAGATAAGGATAGAGATATCTGATAGAGTAATAGTAGTAGTTTTATTTATTAATTATAGTAGTTGAATTAGTATTAGTAGTTTGATTTCTGATAGGATTCTACTTAATAGGTTTGTTTTACTTCATTATAAATATGACATAAGCTCTATTTGTTTTAGAGGGTTGAATATTGATTAATACAAACAAGGATTTTTTCAAGTTATCTGTCGCTTTTCGGTATTCGTAGAATCAACGGATCGAGACTTCTATTGTACTTTTTGGGTATTCTCAGAATCAAAGGATTCACGATTCTTATCAACGTTCCCCTACATCAAACTTCACCAAGATATTCGATCTCTTAAACTCCTCTGCCCTCAACAGCGACGAGGGAAGCATCGCCAAGACGTTCGATCTCCAACCTCCGGCAGTGGCGAACCAGATCTATGCTATCCTTCCTTGGCCGGCGCTAGGTCGCTGGGGATTTGAGTGGTCGCGATGCAAAATTCATAGACGTTGGCGAGAGATGCATGTCAGAATCCAACGACACGATGTAATTCCTACTCATACTCTCTGCCTCCGTCTTTGTCGTTTAATGACTGCCCTTTTTTGTTTAATTTGATTTCATTGTGATGGGTTGGTGGTCAATGGCTAGTGCCACCATTCAGTTAAAGATGAAGGCAGCTCCGAGTTAAGATTCAAATCCAGTAGAAGGCGGGAGCCCAAGTCAAGTTTCAAATCCAGTATAAGGTGGGAGCTCTTCTTAAATTGATCGGGCATGGTGTTTGCGAGCTGAACAAAAAGGGAAGAAGCCCAATAAGCCTAATAAGCCCATCCTCGAGAACTTGGGGTCAGCTCATCACTCCATGTGTGCCTGGCTTGTCCACCACAAGCAAAAGTATGTTACCAGGCGTAGAACACGAGGATGATATGTGGCACACCGGGAAATAAATTATGATGATTCAATGATGAGATGGCACGTATTTTAAGGAAGAACCTATCGAAAATTTAGGAGGATTATTCCTTATCCAAATTTTAGTTAGTTAAAGGATTGTATAGTTTTTATTTCATTTTTTAGCTAATTATTCCTTGTATATAAGGTGGCCTTGTAACTCTTTCTTTACTAAGTGTGAATATAACAACTCATTCCCCACTACTCTGGTTTTCACCTTCGTCTCCTACCTCTCGACTCATCGCAATTGATAAAGTTTTGAGATCTTTAGTTTCTCAACATGGTATCAGAGTATTAACTCATTGTTTTCACTTTCGCAAAATTTTCTCTGCTTGATCTTCTATTTAACAGAGCTTTCCTTCTTTTTCATCTTCACCCAAAATGACCACAAACCCGTCATCATCTGTGGTTCTGCCTACTGAGGTGAACTCGACTAGAGTTTCTACTGGGAAATTAACTAATCCCTTTTACGTGCTCTCTGGAGAGAGCCCAGCAGAAGTCCTGGTAGTTCCAGCTCTCAACAAGAAGAATTTCTTCTCATAGTATGGACCATGAGCCAGTCTTTCCAGTCCAAGAACAAAATGCCCTTTGTGGATCGTAGCATAGCCGTGCTGAGGAAGACTGACCCTTTTTATCCAGCTTAGAAGATGTGTAATACCATGGTGATGCGATGGTTGCTGAGATCTGTCACACCGTGGATAAGTGCTTCAAACTTCACAAGTTTCCTCTGGGTTGGAAGCCCAAACCTCGAGGAAATGCTATTGTTACTGCATGATTCACTGATGCAGAGCCAGTTGCAGGTGGACTCTCTGGTTTTAATGCAGAACAAGTCAAGAGTTTGATGGCAATGATGAAGCAAAAAATGTCTCGGTACTTTGGAGGAGCTGAGAGCAGCACTCTTGCAGCTCGTAACACTTCTGGCTCCCAGAATCTCCAATCTGTGGCATCTTTGGTAGATATAAAACACATGTCTGTAGGTACTTTCTCTCTTTGTGACTTGCAGAGGAGCCAAGATCATTAGATGAATCTAGATAGTTAGATTCTGGATTCAGGAGTATCCACCCATGTGGCCTGCAGTTTAAATTGGTTTGTTAATCATGATGTGGTAACTAATGTTTCTATTATTTTGCCCAATAAGACAAGGGTGCAAGCTACTCACATTAGAACTGTCCGGATATCCAAAGAATTGATGCTTTTCAATGTGCTTTGTGTACCAGATTTTGGCTTTAATATGGTCTCTATTAGCCAACTAATTGATGACCTTCCAATTTTACTAACATTCTCCTCCAATTGTTGTGAAATTCATGATCATATCAAGCAGAAGAGGATTAGAATTGCTGAGAAGAGGCACATACTGTACCACCTCCAGACCATCGTCCAACCACTATCTAAGCTAGATCACCTAGTAGCTATGACCTCACCTAACTACCTTCACCATGATCTTGACATTTGGCATTATAGACTAGGCCATATACCTAGCTCTAAGTTGCAGAATTTGAAAAAGATTTGTCCTGATATTTTAATTACATCTTATGAACCATGTTATAGTTATCACTATGCTAAACAAAAAAGGTTTCCATTTGATGATAGCTCTGCAAGTTGTATTGCAATTTTTGAATTAGTCCATGTGGATATATGGGGACCTAACTCTGTCCCTTCTTATGATGGCTTCACTTCATTCCTCACTATAGTCGATGATTACACTTGGGCAATCTGGATTTATCTCCTGAAGGCCAAATGAGAAACTGTGTTTTGCTTACAGAACTTTTGCCTTATGATAGAAACCCAATTCCACACCAAAGTCAAGTGTATTAGATCAGATCAAAGGACTGAATTCCTCATGAGAAATTTCTTCCACCAAAAGGGAATTGTACAACAAGTTACTTGCCCCTATACTCTACAACAGAAATGAAAAGTGGAAAAAAAAATACCAATACATACTGAATGTAGCAAGAGCCATTCATTTTCAAGCCTATTTACCAATCCAATTCTGGAACACGTGTATTCTACATGCCGTGCATCTTATTAACCTCACACCTTCCTCAACCTTAACCAACAAAACACCACATGAACTTCTCTATAAATCCCCACCTAACTTCAGACATCTCAGAGTTTTTGGTTGCCTGT
Organism: Hypericum androsaemum; assembly: GCA_963995505.1. Taxonomy (NCBI): domain Eukaryota; kingdom Viridiplantae; phylum Streptophyta; class Magnoliopsida; order Malpighiales; family Hypericaceae; genus Hypericum; species Hypericum androsaemum. The sequence goes on along the minus strand of OZ023190.1, from coordinate 382,590 downwards.
GTTATGCAGCTACTCTTCCCAAGCTACTAAAGTTTGAATCCAGAGCTCGAAGGTAAGTGTTTTTGGGATACACTAAAGGAATAAAAGGGTATAAGTCCTATGATTTGGATAATCATGTGACATTTCACTTTAGAGATGTGAAGTTCTATGAGAACATTTTCCCATACAAACCATACTGCCTCCTCAAGCTCTCCTATAGAAGATACTATTGATCTTCCCAAATCACCTCTAATTCTGGAAGATGATCACATTGACTCGCCCAAAGATCAACTTCTACCCACCAGAACACCTACCCCTACCATACCTCCACCACAATACCCACTGGCACCAGTTAGGAGATCCACTCGACCTAGACAACCACCATCCTATCAACATGACTATGTGCAAAATCCTATGGCTTCTTCTTTGCAATTCCTATTCAAGTCAGCTGATATTGGTCAGGTACATGCTACTACCTCTTCCTCTATTACACATCTTATATCTTCAGTGATGACCACTGACCATTTGGGAAAGTCTCACAAGGTTTTCACCTTAGCACTTTCCAGTGTTAAAGAACCCAGTTCTTATGAAGAGGCCAAAGATGTTCCTTGCTGGAAAGAAGCTATGCAACTTAAGTTGGCAGCTCTTCACCAAAATGCTACTTGGACGTGGTTGATTTACCAAGAAGAAAGGATGCCATCGGTTACAAGTGGATATTCAAGATCAAAAGAAAGTTAGATGGATCTATTGAAAGGTACAAGGCAAGCTTAGTGGCTAAAGGGTATACTCAAGCTTTTGGCATTGATTACATTGAGACTTTCTCACCAGTAGTTAAGCTTACTTCTGTGAGAATGATTCTAGCTCTAACTGCTGCTAAAAATTGGTTTCTTGAACAATTGGATGTGAATAATGCCTTATTGCACGGGGATTTTCACGAGGAAGTTTATATGAAGTTGCCTCCTGATTTTCATGGGAATCACAATCAGGTTTGCAAATTCAAAAAGTCCTTGTATGGCTTGAAACAAGCCAGTAGATAGTGGTTTGCAAAATTGACCTCATTATTGCTCCTCTTTGGTTTTCTTCAAGCTAAGACAGATTATTCAATGTTCATCATGAAAAGAGGATGTTCCGTCACTTGTTTGCTAGTCTATGTGGATGATATCATCCTTGCAGGTGATGATTTCGCTCATATTCAACACATTAAAGGTTTTCTGGATGCTAAACTGAAAATAAAAAATCTAGGGAAGCTGAAGTTCTTTCTTGGTTTGGAAGTAGCATGGTCAAATGCTGGTATCCATGTTTGCCAGCGCCAATGCTTACTGGATATGCTGCAAGAGAGTGGTTTCTTGAATTGTAAGAGGATGCAAATCTCTATGGTGCAGAATATGAAGCTGAGAATTGAAGATGACTCAGAAGAGATAGCAGACCCTACTTCTTCTATGAGAATCATCAAAAAATTGCTCTATCTCACTAATACAAGCCAAATATCTGCTACTCTACACATCAATTAAGCCAATTCTTGAGTAATCCTTGCATCATTCACAACAAGGCTGTCCATCGTGTGTTGCGATATGTGAAACAAAACCCAAGTCTGGGTTTGTTCTTCTCTGCAACTACAGCTTTCGTGGTTTTTGGGTTATGTGACGCAAACTGGGCAGGATGCCGAGATACCAGAAGAGTACAACTGGTTATTATGTATATTCTGGCTCGTCTTTGGTCTCTTGGAAGTCTACAAAGTAGCACACAGTCTCCAAGAGCACTAGTGAAACAGAGTATAGAGCTTTAGCTGCAATTGCTTCTAAGATTCAATGGATGTTCTACTTTCTTCAAGATTTGAAGATTTCACATTCTTCATCAGCATCAGTCTTTTGTGATCCATATTGCTGAGAATTTGATTTTTCATGGACGGACAAAGCATATAATGATTGATTGGCGCCATGTTCGAGAGAAGATCAATAATGGGATTATACGGCTCTTTTACGTCCCTGTAACTCAGCAAACTACAGATTTGCTTACTAAACACTTATCTCCGGCTCTATTTCGTATTTTTGTCTCCAAGCTTGGCCTGATGAGCATCACCAGTCTGGCTTGCGGGGGCGTGTTGAAGATGAAGTCACCTCAGAGTCAAGATTTAAATCAAGTAGAAGGCGGGAGTCCAAGTCAAGTTTCAAATCCAATAGAAGGCGGGAGCCCTTCTTTAACTGATCGGGCTTGGTCTATGCGAGCTGAACAAAAAAGGAAGAAGCCCAATAAGCCCATCCTCAAGAACTCGGGGCCAGCTCGTCACTCCATATGTGCCTGGCGTGTGTCCGCTACAAGCAAAAGCATGTTGCCAGGCGCGGAACACGAGGATGATATGCGGCGCACCGGGAAATAAATTATGATGATCCAATGATGAGCTGACGTGCATTTCAAGGAAGATCTCTCGAAAATTCAGGAGGAATATTCCTTATCCAAATTCTAGTTATTTAAAGGATTGTATAGCTTTTATTTCCTTATTAAGCTAATTATTCCTTGTATATAAGGTGGCCTTGTAACTCTTTCTTTACTAAGTGTGAATATATCAACTCATTCCTAACTACTCTGGTTTTCACCTTCATCTCCTACCTCTCGACTCATTGCCATTGACAAAATTTTGAGATCTTTAGTTTCTCAACACATTTTGACGGAGCGAAGAGGAGAGTCGATGTCTTTCTGTTCGCCTTGGAGAGAGGAATCGGTCATGGTTGGCGTCCGGGAAGAAATTGGTGAATTTTTTAATTTTTTTGTTAAGGGTAAAAAGTCATTTCGATTGAAAAAATAGTCGATGACATTAGCAAGCGACCCGAGAGTATAATTTAAACCAAACTATAGAGATTAAAAAATTAGAAGGCAAACTCCAAGTTTTGAAAATCTATTTTACCATACACTGAAGTTTTATAAGTAATTATCCCATAACATTAACACAAAACAAGGAAATATGAGTCGACAATAATTTGACGGCTTAAATAACTTTCGGGAAAGAGGAAAACGACTTCCCTTCTCAATAAAAAGGAAAGAGGAAAACGACATTGCATATGGATTTTCATTTATTATTTATCAACCAATGGCTTGGCGATGTGTAGGGTCTAGTTAGACCACTAAATTTTGGAGTTAAATTCATGCTCTATCATAAATTCAACAAAAGAAATTATTATCAAATCCAAATTACTTTGATATATATATAAAATAAGTTAGACAACAAATAAAATAGAAAATTTTAGAAACATCAATTTTTTAATTTAAATTAAATGGTATAATATTTTCCATAAAAAGTTTTAAGTTTCATAATTTGACACTTATAAATTTGTAGTTTAAAATTAATCAAAAATATCTATGTTTCCCAGACTATCATTAATTGCCCGATCCTAGTCATCACAACGACGTCATTTTTGTGCAAATGTGGCACGACACGCAAACAAATGACTTGCTTGGTAGGTGATGATGTGGCATGGAGACAAATTACGGAACAGTCAGAACTTTGTTTATATCGTTTCAAAAACACCTTCTTCCTCTCCCCTCTCCGTCTTCGAAACCAAAAAAGAAAAAAAAATTAAGAAGGAATCCCAGACGAAAATCACCGAACCCATCACCAACATAACTTTTAGCTCAGCAATTTTCCTCCCTAAAACTGAACAATTGGAAAGTTGTCATGGTGGTGATAGAGTCGGAAGAGAAAATCCAACCGCCCAAACCGGAGCTGGCTTCTCGATCAGTCCCCAGGGACGTCGTTCGGAACGACTCCGACGTCAAGCGAGCGCGGATTGGAGACGAGGAGGAAGATGAAGAGGAGGGGAGAATAAGACGGTTAACCTTCCTTCGTATACATCGATTACTCTAGGCGTTAGATTTATTCGTTACTGTCACTCATAGTTCGTTCCCTTCTCTGCGTTGACGAGGTAAATTCGGTTTTTTCCTTTCGATTTGTTTGGACCGTTAACGATCGTCGTCGCCCCACGGCGTTGGATCAGTTGTGTGTGCTGCTTTCCCAATTGGTTTCTGTTTCGTGATTAAGGGCGGATTAGATCAGTAATCTCATCTTTAAGAATATTATTGTAGATCTGGTTGTGGAGATGTGATTGTGTGCTTTTTCTTAATTGTTATTTCATTTTTGGGTCGGTTAAGTTTTGGAATGGAAGCGTACTATCTACTGCTCTCTGCTCCAAGATTTGTTTATTTTAGTTTTGAAGATGGAGATGGAGAGGAGAGAGAGGAGAGGAAGAAGGTATTTTTGAAAAGATGTAAACAAAGTTGTAATTGTTTTGAAATTTGCCTATACACCACGTCAGCACCTAGTTGCATGGGGTACAACGTAGGCAAAAAATAACCATTGCGATGACTAGGCTTGGCCCCCTAATTTTTAGGCTACCTACAACAGCAACCTATCACAGCATAGATTACGAAATAAAATATTAATTTCTCTCTCATCTATTCTCAACCCAATCCAATTAAATATTTACTATCCACAATAACAACTCATCCCAACCTAGGTCACGAAATAAACCATTAATTTCTCTCTCCGCCACGTATTAATCCACTATCTTTTTCGTTAATATAAATTTATAATAAGTACACGAAAATGATTAATTCGTAATTAATTTATAGTACGAATTAAAAAATGATTAAAAATTTAATTAAAACTAACAAAATTAAAATTATATTAGTTGCAATTAAAGATTAATGCTACATAAATTAAATGATAAATTAATTGACTCAAATGATAAATTACAATTATGAAAGAGATTATTAAAAAATTAAACTGAATTGCCAAATTTTTGCCAAATATGCTCAATCAAATCACTGCTAAGAGCGTTATGAGCTTCTCTATTACAAAGTTGTTCCATAGTAGACTAAAATGTAGTGAAGGAAGAGAGAATTTAAGAGATTGTGATGCAAATATATCAACATTGAGCTCTATTTATAGAGAATTGAAAAATATGAATTTTCATATTATTTAAAATATTTTGGTCATAAATTAACTTGAATTATCAAAGCCACAAAACTAATATCTATAAAAATTATTTTGAACTAATTAAATTGTGCCGAGTGTTACTAAATAGATAAAATAGGTATAAAAAAAAGGCCACGTCGGCCACGAGCGGCTGCGCGTCAGGAGCGATCGATCGTAACAAGGCCCCGTTGTGGGTAGCCTTAATTTATGTGCCGAAAAAATCAGAGGGACTTTTTAAATTTATCCCTACTATTTGGCCTCGCAAAGTTGTGCCTGTAAGTGATAATTTTGAAAATACCTTGAATAAAATTTTAGTATATTTTTAAATTAGTTGAAACAAAAAGCACATTCGGGGTATTTATTATAATAACTTGATAATTTTTAAATATTTTATTCTGTTCGAATATGAATTAAATGATGACATGCGAGTTTGTTATTAAAAAAACACATTTATGCTACCCACAACAGCAACTCATCCCAACCTAGGTCACGGAATAAAATATTAATTTCTTTCTCATCTATTCCCAACTCAACCCAACTAAATATTTACTACTCACAATAACAACTCATCTCAATCTAGGTCACGGAATAAACAATTAATTTCTCTCTCATCCACATATTAATCTACTATCTTTTTAGTTTATGTAAATTTATAACAAGTATAAGAAAATAATTAATCCGTAATACAAATTAAGAAATGATTAATTTTTTTAATTAAAACTAACAAAATTAAAATTATATTAGTTGCAATTCAAAATTAGTACTACATAAATTCGGTTACAAATATATGGCTTAAATGATAAATTACAAATACGAAAAAAATTATTAAAAAATTAAAATATTTTGTTAATAAATTAACTTGAATTTTCAAAGCCACAAAACTAATATCCATAAAAATTATTTTGAACCAATTAAATTGTGCAAAGTATTACTAAGTAGATAGAATAGGTATATATATATATACACACACACACCACGTCAGCCCGAGCGGCTGCATGTCAGGAGCAGCCGATAACTCCTGCACGCGAGCACTCGGCTTGACTTTCTTTTTTTTTCTTCCTTTGTCTGAGCACTCGGCCTGACTTTCTCTTTCTTTTTTTTTCTTCCTTTGTCCGGTAGCTGCGATCGCTCGGGGTTTTTGCCCCGTTGTGGGTGGCCTAGACCTGGCCATGAATTGAATCTGATTCGTGATTCGATTCGATTCAATTTGTTAAAAATTCGATTCGATTCGTCAATAATTCGATTCGTCAATAATTCGATTCGTAAAAAATTTGATTCAAATTCTTCATAAAACGAATTGAATACGGTTCAAGATATTTATAATTCGCAAAACAGGCAAATTTAATTCGAATTCGATTCAAAAATTTGATTCGAGTTAAATTCGTGTTAAATTCGATTCAAATTTGTGTACATATAATAATAATATATGTTTAAAAAATTCAAATAAAATGGGGGGATTTGAGAGGGAAAAATTTGGTTATAATTCGATTATAATTCGGTTATAATTCGATTATAATTTGATTCAAATTTGATTCGAATTTGAAAATTCATAATTCGTATTCGATTCATCTTGTGAAGAATTGAATATGGTTTAATGTTTTGATGAATTCGAATTCGAATTTGTCCAAATTCGAACCGTGGTTAGGTCTAGAGTGGCGTTACTAAACACGCGCCTGCCCGACCTTCCACGGGAAAATAAAGACAGACAGAAATATTCAGGAAATATTCAAGCTTCTGCTGCTTCTTCAAACACAAACACACACTCTTCTCTCTCTCTCTCACCTTCACCTTCTTCTTCAAGCTTTTTGATTGCCTGGTTCTGATAGCTAATTCCCTGTTGGGAATTATTCTTCCATCGCAGCTTGAGCTTGAGCTTTGAATACCCTACCCCATTTGTGATTTTACAAGATGGAGTTTGTAAAATCACTGACTGACAGAGCAGCAACTGCTGTGGTGGATGTCACTTGGCAACAACTCCGTTACGTGCTCGACTACCACCGTAATATAGCCAACCTCGGAGATAACCTCCGTGATTTCCGACATTCCAAAGCTCGGGTGGGACACCAAGTGGACGAGGCTATGAGGGGACTCGAAGAGATCGAAGACGACGTCCGCACGTGGATTTCAGACGCGGACAAAGCCATCCTTAAGGCAGAGATGGTCCTCGCAAAGGACGACGTGGCCAACAGGACTTGCTGCGCCGGACGCCTCCCCAATCTCAAGCATCGCTACAAGTGGAGCAAGCTAGCCAAGATGGAGGCCGAGAGGATCCAGGGCCTCGCAGACAAGGGCGCCAAGTTTGACCGGGTCGTCGGCTACCGTGTGCCGTTGCAGCCAGTTCTGCATTCTGATGATTACAAGGCTTTCTATCAAACTAAAGCGGAACAAAAGCTAGAGGAAAGTAGCCATGAAAGCTCTTGGAGAGAGAAAGCTCAAAGAGAGAGAAAGCTCTAGAGTTGAGCTCAGGGAGGAGAAGTGTAACCGCTTTCTCTTTCCTCTTAATTCCACACCTTTAGCTAGTACACTGTTCCAGTTTATATAGCTGGCTCAACAAAAAACAAAACGACACCGTACAAGTAAAATGACTAAGTCCTTCACATGCATCTCACGTGCTAACTAAAAACAAAGGAAGGCAGTGTGTATTAATTCTTGAAATCAGCTGCTCTCACTTCTTCTTCTTCTTCGTATCATGGCAATCTTTTGTCATCCCCCCGTAAGCGGGACTGCAGAGATCGAGCAGGCCAAGCTTAGAGACCAAGAACTCAAACCGTGGGGCAGAAAAACTCTTGGTGAACAAATCGGCGAGCTGATAGGCAGTGTCCATATGGAAGAGCTTAACAAGACCTTGCTGTACCTTTTCCCAAACGAAATGGCAATCTAGCTCGATGTGTTTCGTGCGTTCGTGAAACACAGGATTCTCGGCGATATAGATGGCAGATTTGTTATCGCAATAGATCAAGATAGGACCAGCCAGAGAAACCATCATATCCTGCAACAAATAACTTAAAGATTGAACTTCGCGAGTGGTGAAAGATAAAGCCCTGTACTCAGCCTCACAAGTGGAAAGAGACACAGTGGGCTGCTTCTTGGCCTTCCAAGAAACCAAATTATCCCCAAGATACACACAATATCCAGTAACAGGGCGCCTAGAGTCAGGACAAGTGCCCCAATCTGAATCAGAATAGGCTTTGAGTTGAAAATCTGTCTTGGCAGAAGAAAAGAATAAACCCTTGCCTGGGGAAGACTTGAGATACTTCAAAACATGATACGCAGTGGTGAGATGAGCAGAACGAGGTGATGTAAGAAACTGACTCAGTTGTTGAACCACAAAACTGATATCTGGTCGAGTTGCAGTCAAGTAAAGCAACTTCCCTATGAGCCGGCGATAATGCAATGAATTCTCAATAACCTCCTTCCCATCCACTGTGGTTTTAATGACTGGCTTTCCATCTGCAGAATAAGCCAAGACATCTAGCAGCTCACCAGAGTAATCGGGGTCATTACATAATTTACAATTCGCATCCATGGGTGTTCGTCTGGGCTTGCATCCAAGATAACCGGCATCTTGAAGCAACTCGAGAGTATACTTCTTCTGACATACTTGGATACCACTAGCATTTCTGGCCACCTCCAAGCCCAGGAAAAACTTAAGAGTGCCAAGATCCTTGAGCTTGAGAGTTTGTTCAAGGTGACTTTTAGTGGCAGTGATGACATCAATGGAGTTCCCTGCTAAGATAATGTCATCGACATACACTAAAAGTATGGTCAAACTGTGATCCTTCTTCAAAGTGAACATAGAGTAGTCACACTGAGATTGAACATAACCGAACGCAATGAGAATAGAGTGTAGCTTAGCAAACCATTGTCTGCTGGCCTGTTTCAGACCATACAATGATTTCTGCAGTTTACAGACTTTATGCAAATCAGCGGAAGAAACTTGAAGGCCCTGCGGAAGGCGCATATAGACCTCCTCATCAAGATCTCCATGCAAGAAAGCGTTATTGACATCAATTTGTTGGAGATGCCATTGTCTGCTGGCTGCTATAGACAACAAAACACGAATGGTAGTCATCCTAGCCACAGGACTAAATGTCTCAAAATAGTCAATACCGAGAGATTGCGTGTAACCCTTGGCAACGAGCCTGGCCTTATAGCTCTCAATGCTACCATCTGCCTTGTGTTTAATCTTAAACACCCACTTACTGTCAATGAGATGCTTCCCAGGAGGCAGAGAGACCAAGGACCAAGTGTTAGTCTGGGCCAAAGCGTCTAACTCCTCCTGCATAGCAACTTGCCAACAGACCTCCTTGGCTGCCTGTTCATAAGTGGTAGGCTCTACTTGGGTGGCTATAGACACACTAAAAGCTCTAAAAATTGGTGATAAACGAGCAAGTGTAAAATATGACTGAATTGGATAAGGAGTGGAACTCAGAGACAAGGACAAAGAAGACAGACCTGAGGGCATCTTGGTGTGCTGTGGTGGCAAGTCAAAGGCATAGTCATGGAGATAGGTAGGGATGAGTTTAGGTCTGGTAGAACGGCGTGAAGGTGGAGCACAAGGTTGGGCGGCAGGGGAAGGTTCTCCAGGTGAAGCATAAGGTTGGGCGGCAGGGGAAGGTTCAGGAGAGGATGCAGATTCTGGTGAAGGAGAAAGGGACGTAATAGAAGTATCAAATGGTTGAAGAGAAGGTGATGCATCTAATGTATCGGAAGAAGCAGGCATATGGAAGTATGGTGAATCATCAACAAAACTAGATTGTGGAATGGCGGATTGAAGGAAGGGTTGAGAGATTGATGTATGATGATAATTGGAATCGTAAAAGGTGGAATGCTTGAAGGGAAACATGGTCTCATAGAACACTACATCTCTGGAGATGATAACGTTATGAGAGGCCAAATCATAGAGCTTGTAGCCCTTAATGCCAGGAGGAATGCCCAGGAAAACACACTGTCTTGCCCGTGCATCAAACTTAGTTCTATGAGCTGCGGTTGTCCCTGCATAACAAAAGCAGCCGAAAACTCGAAGATGGCCAAAAGTTGGTGGTTTCTGGTACAAAACCTCAAAAGGTGTCTTATGCCCAAGTGACGTAGATGGCAATCTATTTATCAGATACACGGCATGTCGAACTGCGTCACTCCAAAAATAGGTAGGTAAATGTGACTGGAAAATCAACGCGCGAGCTGTATTAAGTATATCCCGATGTTTCCTTTCCACGCGACCATTCTGTTGCGGGGTGTAAACACAACTGGTCTCATGTAAGATTCCTTTGAAGTTGTAAAAATCTGTGAGGTGAAACTCTTTCCCTTGATCTGTTCTCACTCGTTTGATCTTCTTGGCAAACTGGGTTTCAACAAGATGACTAAAATGCTCAAGCAGATGATGCACATGCGATTTATCTTTCATCAGGTACAACCATATTGATCGAGAATAATCATCAACTATAGTCAAGAAATACGAAAATCCATCATAAGAGGGGTCCTTATACTTCTCCCAAATGTCGACATGGATTAATTCAAAATAGTCTGAAGCAGTGGAATCACTAATTTGAAATTCCAATCGCTTATGTCTAGAGTAGTGGCAAACATCACAATGTTGTAAATGCTTGCAAGTCACAGTAGGATCCAGCTTACTGACTTGTCGCATTCTTGGATAACATGGGTGGCCAAGTCTGCAATGCCAAACATCCAGCCCCTGTGTAGTGGTATTAGCTGCAAGCTTATTGTCAATGTGGTATGTTGGTTGGCTAGCTGGTGGCTCGGTTAAGGTATAGGATGTGGTTGTTGGTTGTGGTAAGGTTATGATATAGAGGCCCTGGGTTGCCACAGCACTACCAATCACCCTCGCACTGGAAAGGGCCTGAATCAACACAAATCGTGCTTAAAGATTAGTTGAACAGGAGTAGAATGTGTCAACTTACTGACAGACAACAGGTTAAATGTAAAACTAGGAACTAATAGAACATTGAACAAGACTAAATCAGAGGAAATCTGGACAGTGCCAATGTGAGAAGCAACTGCCTGTTGGTGATTTGGAAGCTGGATTGTAGTATTTTGGATAGGATGACTGTCTAAGAAAAACTGAGGAGAACAAACTATATGGTCAGAAGCACCTGAATCTATAATCTAAGTACTAGATGATTGAAAATTGGAACAAGCTCTACTAAAAGAAAGGGAATGTTTACCGGTGAAGCATGAGTTTTGGACAGCATTCACCTGGGATGACTCTGTGATGGGATTGAGAGATGGATTCCTAGGAACTGAACTCCTAGGCATGCCGGATGAGGACTGCTGAACAAGTGCTATGAGGTTGGTAAACTGCTCTTCAGATAGGCCTGTCTTCTCAAGTCCTGAACGAGATGAAGACATGACTGCTTGCTGTTGTTTTCCAGACGTTTGATCTGAAGAGTGTACTGCTGCAGCAAAAGATGATGAATTCCCAGTGTATCCTCCGCCACCAGCCCCTCTATTGTTAGTAAACTTAAAGTTAGGAGGGAAACCATGCTTTCTATAATATTTATCTATGGTATGACCCTCTTTACCACAGTAAGTGCAAACTGGTTTCTTCTGATCGTTCCAAGTTCTTCTCTGATTCTGATGGTTTCCTCCTGCAAAAGGCCTATTTCCAACTGCATTTGCTTTAGCAGAGTTCACCACAGCAACATTAGGCAATACATTCTCCTTTTCTGAACTCAAAAGTTGTTGCTCATGTTGCAAAGCCAAATACAAGGTCCTACTCATGGTGGGCAAAGGATTAACTAACATTATCTGAGACCTCACAGTATCAAAGTTGTCGTTGAGGCCGATAAGAAACTTGATCACCTGATCATGCTCAAGAAACTCTCTGGTAGATCTCACTGCTTCACAATCTGAACTACCCGTTCCTTATCAACACACTTACACAAAATTGCTGGCCTATACTGAGTGAATTGATCCCATAAATTCCTGAACGAAGTAAAATACTCAGAAACTGAAAGTCCTCCCTGTTTCAGAGTACATAACTGCATCTGCAACCTAGCTATCTGAATAGAATCACCCGTTCCAAAATGTTCCTTTAAATCTAACCAAACTTCCGCAGCAGTCTCTAATCCATTGATACTTTGCCCAATCGAAGGCTCAACCGAAGCCATAAACCAACTAATGATCATGCTATTGCAACTTTCCCATTCTAGATAATCATCATCATCAAACTCAGGAGGTTTAACCGATCCATCCACTAACGGCCATTTCTTCTTAGATCTAAGCGCACGCGTCATATACTTACTCCAACTATGGTAATTTGTATTATTCAGCAGTGGCGTAACAAGAACAGAAGTAGGATTCTCACTTGGATGAAGGTAGAAGAGTGAAGACTCGCGAGAGGAGCCAAAAGTCTGTGGAGAAGAGCTGTGGACTGGAGGATCGGGCATCGCAGGACGAGGATCTACTTCGCGTGTAGTCTTCCCGCCATTAGAGCTCCCTTGAAGCTTCGAGGTGCAAGATCCAGGACGCTACTAGGCTCTGATGTTGCCTAGTAAGCTTTGATACCATATCAAACTAAAGCGGAACAAAAGCTAGAGGAAAGTAGCCATGAAAGCTCTAGGAGAGAGAAAGCTCAAAGAGAGAGAAAGCTCTAGAGTTGAGCTCAGGGAGGAGAAGTGTAACCGCTTTCTCTTTCCTCTTAATTCCACACCTTTAGCTAGTACACTGTTCCAGTTTATATAGCTGGCTCAACAAAAAACAAAACGACACCGTACAAGTAAAATGACTAAGTCCTTCACATGCATCTCACGTGCTAACTAAAAACAAAGGAAGGCAGTGTGTATTAATTCTTGAAATCAGCTGCTCTCACTTCTTCTTCTTCTTCGTATCATGGCAATCTTTTGTCACTTTTGGATCGAGAGAGCCCACTCTCAACTCCATTATGGATGCCTTGAGGAACAGAGACGCTGACCTGATTGGGGTGTGTGGTGCAGGTGGCATCGGGAAGACTACTCTTGCTAAAGAAGTCGGTCGACGGATGAAGGATGAAGGTGTTTTTCAGCTGGTGGTTCCGGTGGAAGTGCGCCCGAAAGCAGATGTCAGGACCATTCAGAAAGAAGTTGCCGAGTGGTTTCAGATTAAGCAGTTCCCTGACTCTAATATTGATTTAAGAGCAGCTGCTTTACACAAAAGGCTTCTGCAAGAGAAGAGTGTCTTGGTGATACTTGACGATGTCTGGAATGCTATTGACTTGAAGAAGGTTGGCATCCCAATTGGTGGCAGCGACACCAACCGTTGCACGGTCTTGGTGACGACCAGGCAGGAATCCGCAGTTTCTGAAATGGATGTACAAAAGAAAACACTTTTCCGGCTTGATGTCTTGAAGGATGATGAGGCATGGGAGTTATTTCAGAAGACCGTGGGTCTCACACCAGAAGATCGCCACGGTGTAGCTACCCAGATCGTGAAAAGATGTGGAGGTTTGCCTATTCTGTTACTTCCCGTAGCAAAGGCGTTGAAGAACAAGAAATTGCATACTTGGCAAGATGCTTTGCAGCGGCTGGAATCTGGGCTACAGAAGGATTGCGACTCCTCGGAAGCACAAACTTACTCAGCCTTGGAGTTGAGCTTCAGTCATCTGGGTACAGACCAAAAGTCCATGTTTCTGTTTTGTGGTCTCCTCAGGCCATATTGGATTGATATTGACTATGTGGTCAGATATACGACAGGCTTAAGGTTGTTCAAGAACTGCTCGACGGTAACAACAACAAGAATTAGGGTGCATAAGTTGCTAGATGACCTCACCAACTCATGTTTGTTGCTGAAAGATGAGGATGGTGATTTTACAATGCATGATGTTGTCCATAGCTTTGTCAGGGTTCACAGAAATGATGTGTTTTCTCCGATGGCTGGTCATGAGTTTGGAGAATGGCCAGACATGCCTACACTTGAACAATACACTGAAATTTCCCTCCGCTATTGTCGGTTGCCTGAATTTCCGACAACACTCGAATGCCCTAATCTGAAGTTCTTATTGTTATATGAGCCACCAAGTGCCCCAGGTGACATGTTCTTTGATGCGGTTAAAGAACTTAGGGTGTTGGATGTCTCGGATGTGCGCTTGTCACCATTTCCTTCTTCAATTCAACATCTTCACAACCTTCAGACTTTATGTCTTGATCGTTGTAATGTAGAAGATGTTGATGTTGTTGGAACCCTGACCCAATTAAAGATTCTCAGCCTCATGGGCGCAGACATTATTCATCTGACAAAAGAAATAGGAAAACTGACTCGCCTACAACTTCTAGATTTAAGCAGTTGCAGGAAACTCAAGAAGATCTCGCCTGGTGTTCTTTCGTGCCTCACCCATTTGGAAGAATTGTACATGGAAGAGAGCTTCACGCAATGGGGACTGAGAGATGGAATTGATGGCAACCAAAGAAATGTCGATTTGGCCGAGCTGAAGAAATTGAAGAAGTTGACTGCTTTGGAGATAGGAATCCCCGATGTGACGAGCTTGCCAGATGACTTGTTCTCTGAAAATTTGAAAAGATTCTTCATAGTTATTGGAAATTGTTGGGATTGGTCGAGAAGAAATGATGTCTCGGCTACATTGAAGGTGAAGCTTGATGCAAGCATCAGAGTACTCAAAAAAGTGAACGTGTTGTTGAAGAAAGCTGATGATCTCCACCTAGATAATTCAGTTCGGGTCAAATATGTCAAGCTTCCCGAATTGAACATGGACGGCTTTGGGGATCACTTGAAAAATCTTCAACTGCAAAATTTTCATGAAGTTCGTTACCTAATAAATTTTGTGCAAAGGGGTTCTCGAATTGCCTTCCCGAGGCTGGAGGGGTTGGTTATCAAGAATGCTCAACATTTGGAGAAGATTTGCAATGGCCCGCTAAAGGAGAAGTCTCTGGCCAACCTGAAGCAGATAATAGTATCAGGTTGTGATGTACTAAGCTATGTATTTCCTTTATCGGTCGCTAGACGTCTTTCAAAATTTGAAGATATTGAAGTGTCATATTGTGAGAAAATGGAAGGGATATTCATCGTGGACGAAGCAGCCGACAAAGATGAAAAGATCCATCTGACCCAGTTGCGAATGTTGACAGTAGAGCACGTGCCCAGCTTGGATACCATCTTGTCCCTTGGCCCTTCAGCGATTCAGGATATGAGAGAAGATGCATTTGCTTCAGATGTTGTGCTTAATGGGTCCACGCTCCCCCTGACATTTTTCAATGGAAAGGTATGTTGTTGCTTCAATTTCGGACTTGAAAATAATCTTTTTTATCGATCGAGATCAAGAATAATTGAGGAGGTGGTCTGTAAAAATCAAAGTTTTGTTGCCGAAAAGTATTGCGCACAGCACTTCCAAAAGAATATTCGCGTCTCTACACTTTTACTGTTTTATGTACTAAGATTATGGATTGAATCGTTGGAACTTTCCTCTTTTTTTTTGGGTCAGGGAACTTTCCTTTTTTTGGTCGTTGGAACTTTCCTTTTTTGTTGTTGTTGTTGATAAGTGAAACATTTTAGTTATGATATTTCTGTACCTACAATAATCACGACGGAGGTCCGTATATGTTTGTACCCTCTAATGAAAGCGGAACAGAAATGACATAGTATTTATTTATCTTAATTAATGATGAGACATTTTTTTTGTTTCACTTTGGTTGCAGATTGTAATTCCAAAGATAGTAGATCTGAAGGTATGTTCAGTCAAGATCCATAAGATATGGGACAGTGAATTTCCAGATTCATATTCGTGCATCAGAAACCTCGCCACCTTGAAAATCCATGGGTGCAAGTTTATCATAGATATATTTACAATTTCAATGATAAATAGTCTAGCTCAGTTGAAAATACTTGAGATTCGGAATTGCGAGCGCTTGCAAGAAGTAATTATCCCAGAAAAGCAAGGAGAAACGAACAAGATATGCATCCCAATGCTAGAGTTTCTCACTCTCGGGCAACTTGAATCGCTGGTGACGTTTTGCACTGGCGATCTCATAGAGTGTGTCCTAACTTGAAATATTTATGGATAGAGGATTGCCCTCAGTTAAAGACATTCATCACATCATCAAGTCATCAACCTGACGGCAAATCACTTTTTGATAACAAGGTCGGTCTACGTATCTAGTATCATTTATTGCGAGAAGATGTTTTGGGAAAATCATTTATTGTGTTGCTGTGAAGTTTTCTAAAATATATTTCTTTCTAACAAAATCTCAGAGCAAGTCATGTTTGATTCTTTGAACTGTGTAGGTGTTGTTCCCCAACTTGGAGTGGATGAAAATTCAAAAATAGATACCTTGATAATGTTATGGCATGAAGAGCTCCATGAAGATTCATTTTCTAAATTGGAGTTTCTCTCAGTAGAGAAAGCCAGAAGCTTGTCCAAATTATTCTCCTCTAACATTATGCTTACAAAATTCCACACACTCGAAACACTAATGTTGGAGGACTGCGATTTACTGGAAGAGGTTTTTGATCTCCATGACTTGATGATAAATGAAAGGGACAAGTATCCGGAGAGAATCAGCATGCTCGCATGTATAACAGCACGGTGCCTCCCAAATCTGAAGCATGTCTGGCATGGGGATCCACATGGAATCCTCTCATTTCAAAACCTATGCACTGTGAATTTTCAGGAATGTTCGAGTTTGGAGAGCCTGATTCCAGCTTCAATAGCCCAACAACTTGAGCGACTTGAAGAGATCAAGTTGATCGATTGTTCAAGTTTGGAGCAGATCATCATCTCCAAGGAGGAAAGAGACGATGCGGAAACAGATGCTACCTTTGAGTTTCCGAGCCTGAAGCGAATTAAGATCTGGGATGCTCCAAGATTGAGTAGCTTTTATCCAGGCAAACACCCTATAGAGTGGCCAGCGCTACAACATATGAGCATTATTAAATGTCCAAGACTGGAGGTATTCGAGTCACAACAAAGTCAACCATTATTTCCATTTGAGCAGGTACTGCTCTGCTGTATGTCAAACTTCATCTGAAATTTTTAACCTTGATCCTGGGCTATCATTTCAACTCTCTTTCTCCACCTTTTCTACTTGAGTCATCCCACAAACATAGATTATAGATTTTGCGAATTTATTACAAAAATATAACTATAGTTTTTAAATTCATCTAGTGATGGTACTTTGTTTAACAATAAATAATTGGAAAATTAGTGATGAGACATAATATGTAAGTTATGACTAATGAAACGATTTGTTTTGTAAGAAGTATTCAGCATTTATTTATTGCAGAAATTTTAACTAGTGTTTTGGGTCGCATACAGGAGGTTGCCAAATTAGAGACGATGTCGTTTAGCAGCCAGAACATCCAAATGATACCAAAACTAGAGCTGCATGGTGTATCCTCGTCTAAGCTAAAAGCTGTTCAGCTTTATGACTTCGATGGCGAATCTGCATGTCTTCCGATAAACGTCTTGCTGGAAAGGTTCATAAATCTGGAAAAGCTTAAAATTAGCTTCAGTAATTTCGTGGAGCTTTTTACTTGCGAAATTCTTGACGAGACGAGTGCACTCTCTCAGATACAACACCTGCACTTACGGAACCTTGATGCATTGGAGCATATTTGGAACCCGCGGTACAAATCGGACCTCATTCTAGATGATCTCAAGTGTTTACAAGTACGGTCGTGCGATAGCTTGATATATTTGGCGCCATCATCTGCATCCTTCCGCAACTTAACGACCCTCGATGTGAGCTGCTGTAAAGGCATAGTAAGCTTGTTTACATTCTCAACAATCACAAGTCTAGTACAGCTCACAGACATGACAGTATACAAATGCAACAAGTTGAGTGAGATTGTAGCTGTTTCGGATGAGAAAATAGAAAGTGGAACTCAGATATGTCTCAACAAGCTGGAGTCCCTCACCCTCCGTGAGCTGGGAAGTATCACGTGCTTCTGCTCTCAAGAGAGTACAAGTCTCAATTTACCCTCGTTGGTTGAACTCGTAGTGGAGGACTGCCCCCAGATGAAGTTGTTCTCTCCAGGATTCGTGAATGCGCCCGAGCTAAGTGAAGTGTGTACCAAAGATAATATACTATGGAAGTGCGACCTCAACTCCACCATACGCCAGCTATATAGCAATAGGGTACGTATTGATTGTCTTTTTGATACGCATAAACAAATTGTTGGGATTGTGAAAAATATGAAAGATTTATTTCCTATTCCTATTCCTATGTTGGCTAGGTTTCGGACTCCTAATCTGATCTATATAGGTTACTTGTACACCAAGGGTTTGTCTCTATATAAAGACATGTTACCCTAGGTTTTTTGTATGGCTTTGTGGCTCGGAAACTCATCAATAAAAGTTCTCCTCTCTCTCCGTGGACGTAGGCCTTAGGCCGAACCACGTAAACTCTTGTGTCCGTGTTCTTTGTGCGATCTTGTTCTCTAGTTGCTGAATTCATAACAAGTGGTATCAGAGCTAAAGTTGAAGGATGTCGGACGACACGAGGTTTGCTCTTGTGAAGTTCGATGGTTCATCGAATTTCAGGTTATGGCAAAGGCGTGTCAAGGATCTCCTCGTGCAACAAGGGATGGTTATCGCGCTCTCGGAGAAGAAGTCCGAGAAGATGGAGGAGCAAGAGCAGGAAGAGTTGGAGGCCAAGGCGGTAGCAAAGATTCGTTTGTGCTTGGCGGATGATAAGGAGCCACCAGCTGGGTTGTGGAAGAGGATCCAGGTCAGAGTCAAAGAAGTTCAATGGAAGTGGCTTCAAGTGCTGAGAAGGACACATGAAGGGGACTATCCAGCACGAACTAAGGATCAAGACAACGAGGAGGGATCGACATCCACAACCATGGCCACATATTCAGACGGGTCGGATGGTGACTGACTTTCTGTCTTATCAAGTCTAATGCATCCTGGTAATCTCTTTTCATTAGGGACCTTAGATTATAACAGTGATAGTTATAAAGGTATGCTAATGAAGGTGGAGAAGGATGCGATGGTAGGGATGAAGGGTGAAAGAAAATACCTACAGGTTAGTGGAGAACATTATTGTAGGTGGAGTCACATCAATGGGTCTGATGAAGTGGAAAAAAGCTCAGCTTACATGAGGTTGGTTCGTATGAGGGAGCAAAGGCTTGACATGGATGGTTTGAGTGTAGTTGGGATTCGCAAAGACATGGATAGCAAGCTATGGTTGTTTCGTGGAGGCATGGTTGGCAAGGAACCATGGTTGTCTCAGAGAAGCATTGTTAGCTGGGCCCTGCTATGGTTGTCTAAAGGGACGTCCCTTTGTATGCTATGGCATGTAGCATTAGTATGAGGCAAGAAGGTCCAGCAGAAAAGCAGTTCGAGGTTGCACAACATGGGGCTGACCGAAAAATAGAGGGCGTATCTATTGGTCGCAAGGTTGCTTCAGCAGGTGGACTTGCTAGTTGGGGTTCAATGGAGATTGGAGGAAATAGGCCAAGCAAGCTCAGAAGCTCGAGTTTGGGGGCTGGCTCTAAGTGATTGAACAAAAGGTGAAGAGAAAGTTGAGATGGTCTTATTGATGCAGTTATCTATGGTCCGAGATGGAGTCGGTGGAGTCGGATTAGTTTTGCAAGATCTCATGGTTCTTCATGGGGCGATGTTTTGTCAATGTGTAGTTTGTTGAAGTTCGAGTGAAGCTTCATGGTTCTTCCACGAGATGATTTCTTGCCAAGGTGGAGATTGTTGGGATGACGAGAAATATGAAAGATTTATTTTCTATTCCTATTCCTATGCTGGCTAGGTTTTGGACTCCTAATCTGACCTAGATAGGTTACTTGTACACCAAGGGTTTGTCTCTATATAAACCCTAGGTTTTTTGTATGGCTTTGAGGCTCGGAAACTCATCAATAAAAGTTCTCCTCTCTCTCCGTAGACATAGGCATTAGGCCGAACCACGTAAACTTTTGTGTCCGTGTTCTTTGTGCGATCTTGTTCTCTAGTTGCTGAATTCATAACACAAATATTAGTGGTTCAAATAAATTACTTTTAACTTTTTTTCAAAACAAGATTTTGAATCGGATCACACATTATTTACCGAATGAAATCAGAATTATCTTTGATAAAAATTGTTCCCAAGTCTCGGGACAATTATGCCGATTTCATAACAAAGTCCCAATTGTTATATGTATGCATAGCGTATCCGAAACTTGGTTATAGTACCTTTGGATTAATACATGCTTTACTGTCTAGTATGATAGTATCATTTTATTAAATGCAGTATTATGTGATGTTTTTGCAATTATGTGAGTGTTTAAAGCAGCGTTACCTTGATTTCCGTCACCACTGATTCATGCACACAGACTCGCTGAAGAAGAGGCCAACCCCACAGAAGAAGAGGAAGAGGAAGAGGAAGAGGAAGAGGAAGAGGAAGAGGAAGAGGAAGAAGAATATACCCAATTAGCGAACCCAGTGTGTAATCTATCTTTATGCCATCTTCTCTTTTGGCTGAGCTAGGGATTCAATATATAGTGATTGATTTGGGGCTTATGTTCTCAACAATTAGGATTTTCTGTCTGTGATTTATGACTTAAATAGAAATTGAGAATGAATCAGAGATTCTGGTTAAGAAACAATTGAAGAATAAGGAGTTAATGATTTGCAAAATGGAGGAATGTCATCACAGTGGTTCCTATCTGATGTATGTACTTGTGTTAACGAGTATGTTATTGTGTGGTGTTGATGAATATGGTTGATTTATTTGCAAAAATCTGGGATGTATGTGTCTTGAAACTGATTATGTGTGCTGGAACATAAGCTTGAGGTTATGGAAGATTCGTATACGAGAAGAAGAAGTAGGCTGCTTACGTTTTTGGATGATGTCAAGAAGTGTTTGCTCCCTGTATGGTTGAACATAAGCCTCGGTTGGGGAATGCTTACTCGGAGAAAAAGGTGCACACGATGCTGCAATGTGCTTCGCTTTGCATCCGTCGGGACCCTAACTTAAGACCTGGCATATCTCAGGTCAGAGAATCGGATTAAGTCACGCATCAACCTCATCACTGAAACCTCTGATCTCTGCAGTGTCTCATTACAATACTCGGATTTGATTCACTTCCTGATGGTATTTGTTTTGTTCATGTCCTGAAGGTGCTCCGGATGTTGGAAGGCTACACTGTCTCGGACTCAGCCGCCAACAACACGTGAAGTTCTTCACATGCTGGGACAGAGCCAAATACACTAGAACTAGCTGCTAGAAAGTTGCAGAAGGTGTCAGGCAGGAATAGTTAGGGTGTGGTCCACTGGGCAGGTTGACAAGGAAGAATATCGAATAGGAACCGACAAAATCGACACGACCATCCTGTAAAATTCAAGCTACGTTAGAGTTACTAGTCTTGGTTGTCTGATTTTCCTCCTGTATGTTGTAAATTCACGCTCCCATTTTCGCCAAATCAGCTCGCAAGTTGTTTATACTATTTTTCGAGAAGAAGTTTTTCATTTTAGTTAAACCATTTTTTTCAGAGCTTAGAAGAATAGTTTCCGATGAAACAATTATAAACCTCAGAATATAACGGACTCCTTTTGGTGGACCTTGTTGATCATAATTTACGTCGGTCGATTTACCGTATAAATTTAATTAAGAGATTTGGAGTTCGATAAACACGGACGCAGATGAAAACGAGGGATAGTCGTCAAATTGAAGTCGCAGGAAGAAAGCGGAAAACACCGAGACTTGAGAGAGAGAGGACTGAGGTGGTGCCTTTAAGTACCCGAGACAATCTCGCCTGCCAAGTTAGAAGAGCTGTTGGCATTCATGCTTAGCCACAATGGCCAACAAATGAATGTCAACTTGGCCGACTCTGTTGGCAAATGGCTAGTGGCCGTTTACCTGATGCTTGGACATTTGCATTGTGTTTATGGTTTGATGCATAATTTCTACAATGACCAAAACCAGATTCTTCATTTCTTTTTCAACCAAAAAATCGATTATTCAGATGTATGATTTCTGATAGCTTGGAGGTGTAAATGTAAAGCATTCTTTGAGGGTTTGGCATCTGAAATTGGAATGGTCCTTTTTTATGATTGTTAGAATATAAGTTTCCAACCCAACACACGTGCACCACTAGGTTAGAATTTTTATGACTGGCTGCTCATGAAAACTTTATTACCAAGTTGAGGTAATGATTAGAACTATTTCTCTTATTTAATGACTGTGGACACACTCAAAAAAATGATTAGAACTATTTCTCTTAAAATGCACAACTATGAACAATAGAAGGAAAATGTTAACTATTTCTCTTATTTAATGGAAAAATGAATTTTCTAGTTAAGGACAGTTGTTTTATTGTTCTCTAATTTATCAACTACTATTAAACACTCACTAAATCCCTTGTTTTATTGTTTTATTTACTACACCATTTATATTAATCTAGTAGTCAAATAGCATAACTTCTTATTGTTTATTATTATTTCATTGAGACCTACAAGTATTTAGTTACATATATATTAGAATTAAATTCTTGGATTGAAACCAGATATTACTCGACTAATAAAATAGAATTTTAAATGGTAGTACAATTCCCCTAATAAATATTTAATGTTATTATATTTTTTAAAATTTAAATTTTGAGACACCTTGATTATTAAACTGAAATAACTTCTTTGTCTCGGTTTATTAGTAGCTATTTATATCAATTACACACCCTATTTTCAAAAGTAGTCAATCCACCTTTTGGAATCCTAAATAGCGACATGCAATATACATATACCTTAAAAATCATGAGATCCGATTTCTTACCCAAAAAAAACATGTAAACATTTTTTTTCTAGATTTCATCCATTAAGTAGTTAGTATCCTCCTATGTACCAGATCACTTACCCATTAGACAGCATCCTCCATGTCCAAAAAAAAAAGAAAGATCCTTGAATTTAATAGCCAAATCATATCATGCACAAGACACCATTAATTGTAGTGTATATATACATATATATGATACATTGATGTATGTCTAAAATATGCATTAAACGCATAGGATTTCAAATTATTTTTGCACGTTTGTCTTTAGTTTAGTATCATTTTATTAAACATTTGAGTTTTTGGTGACTAATGAGTTCTTTGTGCTAAATTGTAGGAAACAGAGGCAAATTTGGAAAGAAATTATACTTGAAGAAGGAGTCTAGCAGGGACAGCTGACTTGGAAGTGCATTTTGGTTAATTTCGAAGCTGAATTAGAGGACGTCTATTAGACAGACAATCGAAGATATTTCTTTCCTCTTTCTGTGGATATAAAGGACGTCTAAATCGGAGATTGAAAGAGGAAGTTACGACTAAAATACTGAAGGCTGATCTGGCAGATTTATGGATTCATTCGGGGCAATAATGGAAATTCATTCTTTTGCATCGCTGAGGACTCTTGGACAATCCTTGTAGGTTTTTAGAGTTAGAAGGACTTATATATAAGCCTCTAGACTTATTTTGAGAAAAATTCCAGAGAACAGAATCCTAATTTTATTTTGTCGTTGCCAAGATTATGAGGAACTAAACCTCTAGGTTGATTCGAGGGAGGAAACCCAGGTTTTGGTTGTAAGGATCTTGTTTTATCATTCTAATGCATTAGTATTTACATATTTTCTTGTGCTTATTCTCGTTCTCGAATGATTTGTGGTTGTGAATTGATTCTTGAACTTATGTTGCCATCGATTCTTGATTAGCGGTTGTAGTTAGGAATTGAACTAGAAGCAAGGTTAATTCAACGAGGAACGGTTGTTACCAAACTAATTAACTAGGAATAAGTAAGGCTAGTTTATAGATACCAAGATTTTGAGTATAACCGCTAGGAGTAGGAACATCTATTCTTAATGCTATTATCTTATAGAATAGAAATCAGTTGATATTCTGTCTATTAGGTGATAAACAACTAGTTAGGCGGTCGTTTGGCTAGTTGATTGTTAGATATTTGTGGTCTCTTTGCGATTGCAGGAGATTTACACCTACTTGCTATATGTATTAGATTATGTTTGTGATCCAGTGATCAACAAACCTGTCTTTGTACTCCGATCTCGAATTTGCCGCTTTTCTCTCATTGATTTTTACTTTTATTACTCTCTTTTGTGTTCGTTGATTTTGTACAACTTTGAATTCTACAATACCCCCCTTTTTACCTTTGTGTTATTAGTTAGATTAATTGAGTATTCGACCCTCCTTGGATCCGACTCGGTATTTCACTTTCTTGCTACTAATTAGTGAGCCATGTATCGGTTAATTTTGAGGAGCCTCGACACGCTCGTCAAAATTTGGGGCCGTTGCCGGGGAGGTTTTGATTTATTTGATTAGTCTAACCTATTATGTTCAATAGAGCTTCATGTGTAGGTCCACCAACCTCTATGCTTGAACCAGATTGTGATAGATGGATTGACTATCTAGTGGAGTACTATGGAGATCGATTTCAATAGAATTATGATCCTTATGCTCATACTTATCAACCACGTCTACAACAAGCATCCAACTGCTCATTGGAAGACCTTATTAAGACTTTGGCCATCAACACAAACGAAAGTATACAAAATACTAACCAAAGCATTCAGAATCTTGCCAACCAAACTCAAGAGAGCATCAAGAATATTGAAGAGCACATATCCCAACTTGCAACTGATATAAGAGAGATAAAAGAAAGCCGTCAGTGCCAAGAGCTCAAGGAGAAAGAAATAAAGGTGGAGATACAACGTAAAGAGGAAGTGGGGGATCTTAAAGAAGAGGAATAAGATGAATGTGAGGTGATGATCAAGCCGCATCTCATCAAAGAACCGCTAGAGATCATGCTACCTATGGTGACTCCAACAAAATTATAACAATTGGAGTTCAAAGTTAAAGTTGGTGGGCCCTATATATATAGTATGTTTCCGTATCAATTTGAGTACGTCTACGTACTAGATATGATGGAAGAGGATGACAAGGCACCAAGAGTGAAAATGAAGAAGAAGATTGCACAACCTTCCTGGGTTAAAATGAAGATTCGAGACCAAAATCATATATTTAATCCCGGTTGAAAGCTTAAACAGGCGTCTAGCTAATGACGTTAAATGAGCACTTATTGGGAGGCAACCCAATTTAATTTTGATACATGCATAAGACACCATTAGTTGTAGTATGTATATAAATATATATGATACATGCATCATGAGGCGCTCCACAAAACATAGAACAAAACCCTTACTTCCAGAAAACCTGTTACTACAAGGCATGTGCCCATGAAGCACATCGCCATCAAGAAAAACAAGTGAACAAATATCTCGACATTGGTTCACTTGTTTCTCCCAGTAATTCTCAAGTGAACAAGTGAACAAATGTGCCCATGAAGTACATTGCCACCAGGAGAAACAAGTGAACCAATGTCGAGACATTTGTTTACTTGTATCTCTCGACGGCGATGTGCTTCATGGGCACATGCCAACTGATGCATGCCATCTCGACTAAAGAAAAAAATGGCTTCAAATGTGCTTCGTGGGCACTTTTTTAAGGTTCATCTATCAAATGTCATCTTTATCTCCATCATACCAACTGATGTAGGAGAACACGTGGATAGACAATCATGAATTTGTTGATTTTGCAGAATACCGGAAATGAGTGATAGTCTAGATTCGTTAATTTTACGAATACCAAAAAATAACAGAAAAATAGGAAAAAATATTTTTTTATTTATCAAATCAACCACTAACACAATAACAAAGCTTGCTGGGAAGATTCTCCATTTCTTTTTCAACCAAAAAATTGATTATTCATATGTATGATTTCAGATAATTGTTGAATTTTCTAATAATTATAAAAAACAACCAAGAAACACTTTATACAAGTAAAGTCTCTTTTATGGAAATTCATTTATTTAAATGAAATCCTAATTATTTTAGGACTAATCATAGAACTTTAACCCCACATTCATACCTTGGATACTTCTGCCTCAAAAGGTTATGTCAGCCTTGACCAAATTTGAAAAGCAAAAAGGAAGAATAAGATAGAATTTGTGCTTCAATCCAACAAATGGTCTCTTTTTCCTGTCCTTTAGATATTTTGGGAGTAGATTTGATCCTGGATGTACAATCTATGCCAAGACCATCCTGGAGCTGATTTGGACCATTAGAAGAGTTTAAAGCTCATTTGACGGATAAGAATGATGTAGGGTATTATTATCTTTACTTCCTTCTCACTTCTCAACCTCCCACTCTCTCTCTCTTCCTCCCCTAAAAAAATTCTACCCCACTGTCACTCTCTCTTCCTCCCTAGGCCTCCAAAAAGAAAGAAATGGCGGCCCCAAGTCTCCTTATGTAATTTTCTAATTAAACCCAGACCGAGCTCCGGGATGTAAAGCTGGTTGGCGGTGACCGAGCTCCGGCAAAGCCGATCCTTACAAGGATGCATCGTGCGAGGGAAAAATCGAGCACTGCCAATGGCCGTCGCACTCTGAAGCTCTGCCGTACCTCCTCCATCCCTACCTCACCACCTTCGCTATTTCCTTCACCGTCGCCGCGGCTTAAGTCGGCATGGTTTTGGGAGAAGACGCTCTAGCATATAAGTTGTTTCAATCATCCTTGGGGGCCACATCTTGTTCTATGTCTGCGAGGGGATTTACAACAGTAATGACACGAGGGTCTTTGCGAGGATTTTGGCAGCCCGACAACAGCCTCCACCATCCGCAACTTGTAGATCTGTTGCTTCACTAGTAATCGAGTTGTTTTATTTTTGATGCCGTAATCGTTCTTGATCTTTCAATTGGATTGTGAAGTTGTTTGTTTTTTATTTTGTTAAACAATTGATTTCGAATGGTAGGTCATGTTTGATTTTAGATTTTGATGTTGTATGCTAGGGTATGTCGATGTTTGATTTTAAACAATTATTTCTTGTGGGGTTGCATTCGGTGAAAAGATAAAGCCCAAATAATTAAATGTATTTAATTATGGTATTTTTTTATTTACAAAAGATGTTATTTTTGTGATTGAAGAGAAAGATTCGATTTGATTGGAAAATTAGGTTTGTGAAATTAATTTAGAAAATTTAAAATATTAAATAGTACACCCGATTATATTAATTGGTATATTCGGTTATATTAAATAGTATACCTAGTTGTATTAAATAGTATACCTAGTTATATTAAATTGTATGCCGTATACCTAGTTATATTAAATTGTATGCCCGGTTATATCAAAAGGTCTACGAGGTTATATCAAATAGTCTACGAGGTTATATTAAATGGTATGCCCGGTTATATCAAATGGTCTACAAGGTTATATTAAATGGTATGTTTGGTCATATCAAATGGTATGTCCGGTTATATTAAATTATATGTTTGGTTATATCAAATGATCTACGAGGTTATATTAAATGATATGTTTGGTTATATCAAATGGTCTACGAGGTTATATCAAATAGTATGTCCCGTTATATCAAATGGTATGTCCAATTATATCGAATGATATGTCCGACTATTAAATAATTAATTAAATTATATATCGGTTGGTATGTTCAGTTATATTAAATGGTATACCCAGTTATATTAAATGGTATAACTGATTATATCAAATAGTATGTTCGATTTACTGTAATAATTCTTTTATTTGTTACCGATTATCTATTTAAAAAAATAAAGTCCAAAGAAAAAATTTAAAGTGAACAGGTGGGACCCACCTTTATTCTAATAAAAGACCACGTGGGCTGCTGTCCATTAATCCCCTCCTTTTCCTCTTTTTATTTTTTTCCCATTGTACCCTGGACTATACTGGAAAAGTGCCTCCAGGGCCAAATCTGGTCCCAGATCTTTTGGGTATCCATCCTTTAACAAAGAGATAAACAAAACATATCTCTTACATTAATAACAAACGGTATACTAGACCTTGGGGATCTTCTATGGAGTTATTACACAGATTTTTTTATGGTCCGAACGTATCACAAAATCTCTTACCGTGTATATGTCATAAAAAACAAAACAAAGCTTGGACATGACCAATTTGTATAATGCGGCTATCGATTCATCTATCCTGCAGACGGGCACTTTTACATGCCAAGACGTCAACACAAACAACACTGAATGCCAATTGTAGGGTCGATGGGAATCGAGATGCAATCGTCTGTGACGCAAATTGTTGAAAGTTTTTTCTTAGCATCTGGAAACAATTAAAAGTATGTTTTGCTCTCATTAGTACAAGGATGCACCGACAAAAAGTGCCCATACCGGCCTTAGTCCTTGCATTTCCATTGGTTTATGAATTCAACGCAGACCTCCAAGTTACCATTGGGTTTGGTGATCAGGCCTAGAAAGGCCGAAGAGATATGGGCTGAACGTGGGGAGGTACTTAGTGGATCTATGATCCAGATGGTGCAAGCCCATACCGGCCACAAGCTTAGCAGAGAAGGCATTTCAAGATTTATGAGGGGATTGGCAAGAATCTCACAATCGCCTTCCGCAATAGTTTGCGGCATGCAAGGCAAATAATCCTGGAACTATTGTTGAATGGGAATATTTTCACACCCTCCCTGGTTGCGACCATTACGTGGAACCACTGATGCTTGGGACAAAGATCTTCAAGCGAAATTTCTGGAACTTCAAGCCTTGCAGCATTGAAGCTTTCAAACATTGCATGCCTATCTTGGAGATTGATGGAACGTTCTTGTATGAAAAATATAAGCATGTCCTCCTCATTGCCACTACAATTGATGATAATAATGCTATATTTCCAATAGCATTTGCTCTGGTTGAGGGTGAGAACACGGATAATTGGCAGTGGTTCATGGAACAAGTCCGAAAGCACGTCACGCCTGGCCGATTCGGAATATGTGTTATTTCTGATTGACATGCAGGCATATTAAAGGCAATGAATACGGAGTATGGTTGGGGAGAAGACAGTGATACCGTCCATCGATAATGTCTTTGACACGTAGCAAGCAATCTTAACAAACGCTTCAAGAATGACGCCATGAGGAATGTCATGAAGATTGCAGGTAACATGCACGAGTGTTTTGTAGTCTAAAACTATTTTACAAGTTGTTACTCCACATATAATATTATTACTATGTTGGTTATAGGAATCCAAGCATAACTGTGGAAGTTGGAAGCTAATATGCGAGAGATATGGAAAGTCGACTAGGAGGTGTTCAACTGGATGTATGAACAGAAATTGCCCAAGTGGAGCTTAGCGTGGGGTGGCGGACACCGATATGGTAACATGACGATGAATATTGTCGAGTGCGTAAATATGATCTTCAAAAAAGTTCATCGTTTGTCGGTGACTGCCTTGGTGGCAGAGACATTTAACAAGCTAACCAAATATTTTGAAGAGAGATCAACTAAGTATATCAAAGAGAGTGGTACTGGCAAAATAGTGTTGTCACAAAAGCTCCTCAACAGGTTGGAGCGGTGGGAGGGAAAGGCCAATGGACACAGAGTGCGGGTTTTTGACAGTACTGTTGGAGCGTGAGAAGTTCGCACTGGATACGATATGAGAAGAAAAAAGAGAGACAGAAAGCATTCAGTACATCTTGCCATAGGATTTTGTGGCTGCCGCAAATTTCAGGCTTACCACTATCCGTGCTCACATGTGATGGCGTGTTGTATTGAACTTGGCCTCGATTACAAGATGTTTGTGGATAAGTATTATCGCTTAGAAACCACGCAACCTTGCTACCAACATAAGTTTGTTCCTCTTAGCAATCCTAAATATTGGCCATATCCTGAAGATCCACCGGTTGTAAGGCTCATTCCAGATGAAAGATTAGCGAGGGGTAGAGGACAGCCACGGAAGCGCGTACAAAATGAAATGGATACGGTGTTTTTCGTACACTGTACACTCTGTAAAGCAAGGGGTCACACAAAAGCCAATTGTACTGATATAAGAGCGGTTGCGGCGGCAGGAGCGGCTAAAGCGACAGCTATATTTGGAAGGGCTAGTACGAGTATTGTTAATCCTTTCACGAACCTCACGGTTCCACACCTCCTAAGAACGGTGCACATTCTGGTGCACTAATACCGACGAATCTAAGGGTCCTCCATTCCCTAGAAGATGCCCGTATGGCTGCGCATCCATATCTAAACAACACAATAGACATACAATTTCACTTACCAATATATTAATAAAATTAGCAAATCCAACAATGCTAAGCACTGAACAATTAGAATATTAATCAAAAAATTAATTCAAATAGTGTTATAAATTGATATAACATTTACAATTTTGTTCGAACCGTTCAGATCATATTTCAGTCAAACTGGTCGGACCAAAATTTGGTCGAACCAATCGTACCAAATTTTGGTCGAATTAGTCAGACTAAAATTTTGGTCGAATCGTTCGGACCAAATAGGTTGAACCTTGTTTCACTAAAAATTATTCTATTAACCAAGACAATTAACCAACATCAATAATTAACCAATAAACCATTTGACTAACATCACCAATTAACCAATTAACTAATATTAACAATTAACCAATTAACTAACATTAATAATTAACCAAAATAATTAGCTTATTAATCAAAACAATTAGCTAATTAAATTAACCAATTAACTAATTTATCTAATGACGTCGGGTGAGACAGATGCCGCAAGGCGACGGTGACGGCGACGGCGATAGCGATGGCTAGCGGAGCCGGAGCCAGGCAAGGCGAGCGGCGAGGCCGATGGAGGCGGGGACGGGACGAGGAGGCGGAGCGAACGAAGGGGATCTGAGTGAGTGGCTGAAAAAAGTCAGATTTTGGTCTCTATTTATCGGCCAAAATCTGACATCTTTTGTCGGATCTTAGTCATCCGACTTATTTTGTCGGATCTTGTCATCCGACTTGAAAAGTCGGATCTTGGTCATCCAACAAAAAAAGTCGGATCTTAATCCAAGATCTGACTTTTTTCTATCCGTGCCACGTGTACACCGCCCCGCAATACTTTATATCCGAACACTTTTTTCATAAAAAATGGTGAATAGTAACACCATACAGACAAAATATCCCAAATCACTCGCTGGCTCACTCACTCTCACCTCTTCTTCTTCAAGTACCTGGTTCTGCTAATTCCCTGTAGGGAATTTCTTCCCTCGCAGCTTTAGCCTTAGCTTCGAATACCCTACCCTTTGGTGAGTCTACAAGATGGAGATTTTAAAATCACTGACCGATAGAGCAACAAATGGTGTGGTGGTTGTCACTTGGCAACAAATGGTGTGCGCTGACGAAGCCATCCTCAAGGTCAGGAGGATCCTCGAAGAGGATGACAATACTTGCTGCGCCGGACGCCTCTCCAATTTCAAGAACCGCTACAAGTTGAGCAAGCGAGCTAAGTTGGAGTCCCCTGCCATCTCCGAGCTCGCAGACAAGGGCGCCAAGTTTGACCGGGTCGGCTACCGCGTGCCGTTGCATCATCAAGTGTTGCCTTCTGATGATTACGAGGCTTTTGGGTCGAGAGAGTCCACTCTCAACTCCGTCATGGATGCCTTGAGGAAAAGAGATGCTGACTTGATTGGGGTGTAGGGTTTAGGTGGCGTCGGGAAGACTACTTTTGCTAAAGAAGTCGGCCACCGGATGAAGGCGGAAGGTGTTTTCCAGTTTGTGGTTACGGTGGAAGTGCACCCGAAAGCAGATGTTAAGACCATTCAGGAAAGAGTTGCCGAGTGGCTTGGGATTAAGAAGGAAGTGGATTCCCTCTGAGCTCAGAGCAGCTCTGTTGCACAAAAGGCTGTTGCAGGAAGACAGCGTCCTGGTAATACTTGACGATGTCTGGCATGCTGCGAACTCTGAAGCTGCGAAACCTAAGCCCCTCCCGCTCTTTAACCGCCTCCTCCAACTGCCTCAAAACCTCGTCTTTCTCCCTGGTCGACTCGTCCCGCCGTCTTTCTCCCTCCCTGCTTCTTGATGGCCTCGTAAGCCAGCGTCTTTCGCAGCCTGCTCCACCTCCCTCGCCGCCGGCTCCCTCTCCAGGTCCGCCACCAGCTTTCCCCTCCCCATCACCGGCGGGGGAGTCGATCGGGACGGGGTCCTCCCCTTCTACGATCTCACATCTCTCTAGTGTTAGATAATTAGTTGTCGTGTACGGCAAAAGGAAAAAGAGATCGAGAGAGAGCAAAATCCGAGTAATGGGAATCGGAGAAGGAGGTGGCCCGGGTTGGATGAGATGCCGGCGGCTCTATTGGCAACGGTGATGACGAAGCTGGACGTGGAGTCCATCTCACACGCGGCTTCCACTTGCACCGCCCTCAACTCCTCCGCTTCTCACGCCCTCACTTTCCTCCCGCAATTCCACCTCCTCTTAATGATTATGTTTCCTCCCAACCTCCCTTCCCTTTTAGGTTGTGGTTTAAAAGATTCAAATTTTCTTCAATTCCGTCTCATATTTTGGATTTGGTCATGTTATTAGGTCAACTAATTACTCGGTGTTTGTGTGCCTACAATCTCCATTACGGTTGTATTAGCTTCAAGCCCAATGGATTCTTTTATCTTTAATTTTTTTTTTGCCGTTTGGATTGGGGAAAAGATGATCATGGAAGAGGTGGAAGGCCAAGGAAGGAGCTGGGGTACGTGGGACTGAATTGATAATTAACTACCTAACATGTCATATTCGACTTACGAGTCACCTTGCCACGTGGACAATAAAACGACTTCGTATTAGCATATGTGGCATGCCATGCGGACAATTTATTTCCGTCATCCGGAGTGAACCGTATACTGTAAAAAATTGGAAAATACATGGACTGAATTACCAAATTGAAATTACACGATCTGAACGCAAAATCGGGCAAACTTCAAATAGATAAAGTGTACTTTTCCCTGAAAAAAATTAGTGATTTTGACCCAAATTTGAAAAGTTGCATTCCGCGAGAAAGAAAGAGCCGAGAAATTTCCACGAGAAAGTATTATCATTCACACGTTTGTGTAAGATATTTTCTCTTAGATGTCCAACACCACCCATTCCCATTCGGATAAGATTTGCATTCAAGCCTCAAGGCTATGTTCGTTCCGCTCATTCAGATAAGATATTTTCGACTGTGTTCGTATTTCTCTTCCGGTCGTTGAAAAAATGGAGAAAAAAGAGTGAGCAGCTTCAGCTTAGTTCCTGAATTATTACTCTCCTTGCGTAATTAATGGGACTAATTTTTTGGCTTGGTGAATATGCAAATAGCGAACTTGTTGGCTAGTTAAACTTCTTTAGCTGTGTATACTACTATATTTCTACGGTATTATTATAAAGAAATTTACCTAAAAAAAGTAAATTTTAGTAACTCAATCAGACATTTTAGACTGCCGAATGGATGTGTAATTTGACTAAACTATGTGATATTAAAGTGGATTTTTAGGGAAACTTGAAAGTTGGCATTCCGCGAGAAAGAAAGAGCCAAGAAATTTCCACTAGAGAAAGTATTGTCATACACACCCGTTGATTTGTTTCAGAAATTTATTCTTAGATGTCCTATCAAATAATATGTGAGAAAGACCGGAGAAATTTTCACGAAATTTCCACTAGACAAAGTATTATTATCATTCACACGTTGATTTGTGTAAGATATTTTCTGTTAGATGTCCAACACCACCCATTCCCATTCAGATAAGATGTGCATTCAAGCCTCAAGGCTATGTTCGTTCCACCCATTCAGATACTATATTTGTGGTTCGTAATTTCTGTTCCGGTCGTTGTTAAAAAGGGGAAAAAAAGAAGAAGAAGAGAGCGAGCAGCTTCAGCTTAGTTCCTCGTTTCATCACCGGAGATGAGCCTTTGGTGATTTATATATATATTGAAGATGGAGATTGCTGCTTCTGTGGGGACGTCACTAGCCGACAGAGCAGCAAATGCTGTGGTGGATGGCACTTGGCAGCAATTCCGGTACGTGCTTGACTACCACGACAACATGACCAAGCTCAGAGATAAGCTCCGCGATCTCCAAAATTCCAAAGCTCGGGTGGGCCACCTGGTGGACGAGGCTACTAGGGGACTGGAGGAGATCGAAGGCGACGTCCTCACGTGGACTGAACGCGCTGACGAAGCCATCCTCAAGGTCGGGAGGATCCTCTCAGAGGATGACAATACTTGCTGCGCCGGACGCCTCCCCAATTTCAAGAACCGCTACAAGTTGAGCAAGCGAGCCAAGTTGGAGTCCCCTGCCATCTCCAACCTCGCAGACAGGGGCGCCAAGTTTGAGCGGGTCGGCTACCGCGTGCCGTTGCATCCAGTGCTGCATGCTAATGATTACCAGGCTTTTGGGTCGAGAGAGCCCACTCTCGACTCCATCATGGAGGCCTTGAGGAACAGAGACACAGACCTGATTGGTGTGTATGGTCCAAGTGGCGTCGGGAAGACTACTCTTGCTAAAGAAGTCCGCCAGCGGATGAAGGCGGAAGGTGTTTTCCAGTTTGTGGTTACGGTGGAAGTGCACCCGAAAGCAGATGTGAAGACCATTCAGGCAAGAGTTGCTGAGTGGCTTGGGATTAAGCAGGAAGTGGAGTCCCTTGACTCTGCTGAGCTCAGAGCAGCACAGTTGCACAAAAGGCTTCTGCAGGAGAGGAGCGTTTTGGTGATACTTGACGATGTGTGGGATGTTATTGACTTGAACAAGGTTGGCATCCCAATTGGCAGCGGCGGCGGCGGTGACGACGACACGGACCAGTGCACTATGCAAAAGCAAAAGCCAATCGGTGACGGCAAGAACCACTGCACAGTCTTGGTGACAACCACAAATGAATCCGTGGTTTCTCAAATGGCTGTGCAAAAGCAAAAACGTTTTCGGCTTGATGTCTTGAGGAATGATGAGGCATGGGAGTTATTTCACAACATCGTGGGTGACATACCAGATGATGACCTCCGTGTAGCAACTCAGATTGTCGAAAAGTGTGGAGGTTTCCCTATTGTGGTGCGGCCGGTAGCAACCGCGTTGAAGGACAAATCCTTGCCTGTGTGGGAAGATGCTTTAAACAAGCTGGAATCTGGTCTGCAGAAGAATGGGGACGGCTGGAATCGTCAGATATATTCAGCCCTTGAGTTGATTTGTAGTCATCTGGGTGCAGATCAAAAGTCTTTGTTTCTGTTTTGTGCTCTCCTCAAGCCATACCACTTTCACGCTGGTGAGCTGGTTAGATATACAACAGGCCTAAATCTGTTCAAGGACTGCTCGACGGTAAAAGCAAACAAAACTAGAGTGCTCAAGTTGCTGAGTGACCTAAAGAGCTCTTGTTTGATGAATAGTGACAATGATTTTTGTTTTACAATGCATGATATTTTTCATTGCTTTGCAAGGGAGTACCAAAATCATGTGTTATCTCTAAAGGATGAATCTGCAGTTGAAAAATGGTTAGGCAGACACAGACTTGAACAACACACTCAAATTTCCCTCAACTGCTGTCCGTTGCCTGAATTTCTCACAAGACTTGAATGTCCTAAGCTGGAGGTCTTACTGTTATATGAGCCATCAAGTGCTCCAGGTGACATGTTCTTTGATGCAGTTGAAGAACTTAAGGTGTTGGATGTCTCGGATGTGCGTTTGTCACCACTTCCTTCTTCAATTCAACGTCTTCATAACCTTCAGACTCTATGTCTCGATCGTTGTAGCGTAGAAGATGTTGGTGCTATTGGAATCCTGACCCAACTAAAGATTCTCAGCCTCATGGGTGCAGATATTGTTCATCTGCCAAAAGAAATAGGAAAGCTGACTTGCCTACAAGTTCTAGATTTGAGCAGTTGCAGGGAACTCAAAAAGATCTCGCCTGGTGTTCTTTCATGCCTCACCCATTTGGAAGAGTTGTCCATGGCAAACAGCTTTACACAATGGGGACTAAGAGATGGAATTGATGGCAACCAAAGAAATGTCGATTTAGCCGAGCTGAAGAAGTTGAAGAAGTTGACTGATTTGGAGATAGGAGTTCCCGATGTGACGAGTTTGCCAGATGACTTGTTCTCTGAAAAGTTGGAAAGATTCTTCATAGTCATCGGAGATTGCTGGGATTGGTCGAGAAATAAAGTGTTGTCGGCTACATTGAAGGTGAAGCTTGATGCAAGGATCCGAGTACTCAAAAAGGTAAATGTATTGTTGGAGAAAGCTGATGATCTCCACCTAGATAATTCAGTTGGGTTCAAATATGTTCCCGAATTGAATATGGAAGGCTTTGGGCATCGCTTGAGAAATCTCCAACTGCAACATTTTGATGAAGTTAAATGCCTTGTAAATTCTGTGCAAAGGGGTCCATGCATTGCCTTCCCAAGGCTGGAGACGTTGTCGATAACCAACGCTAAACATTTGGAGAAGATTTGCAGTGACCAACTCAAGGAGAAGTCTCTGGCCAACCTGAAACAAATAAAAGTATCATGTTGTGATGCACTAACCTATGTATTTCCCTTATCAGTGGCTAAATGTCTTTCAAAATTGGAAGATATTGAAGTAACATACTGTGAGAAAATGGAAGGGATATTCATGGTGGACGAAGCAGCCGCCAAAGATGAAAAAGTCCATCTGACCCAGCTGCGGAAGTTGACACTGGAGCACTTGCCCAATTTAGATAATATATTGTCCCCAAAATGTCATGGCGGCGGCGGCCCCTCACTGGTCCAGGAAATCAGACAAGATTCATTTGCTTCGGACTCACAAGATGTCGTGCTTAATGGCATGACATTTTTCAATGAAAAGGTATGTTGTTGCTTATTTAGTCATTTCTCCAATTTTTGGAGTTTAATAACAATCACCATAACATCTCACTTGCATTTGCAGGCTGTTTTTCCAAATATACAACAACTGAAGGTATGTTCAATCAAGATCCACAAGATATGGGATAGTGAATTTCCAGATTCATATTCTTGCATTAGAAATCTCGTCACCATGAAAATTGATGGGTGCAAGTTTATCAAAGATATATTCACAGTTTCAACGGTGAATAGTCTAGTTAAGCTACAAAGACTTGATATTCGAAATTGTCGGCTCTTGCAAGAAATAGTTGTCCCAGGAAAGGCAAACAAGATATGCTTACCAAAGCTGGATTCTCTAACTCTCAAGCAACTTCATTCGCTTGAAACGGTGTGCAATGGTGACCTCATAGAATGTCCAAAATTGAAAGAGTTAGAGATAGACGATTGTCCTAAGTTGAAGACATTCATCAGATCATCAAGTCATCAACCCGGTGGGGAATCACTTTTTGATAACAAGGTCGGTATTTGGTCTACGTACTTCCATTTTATTGTGAGGTGGGACAACCTTTGAAATCATAACAAGCTGTATAAACAATTTTAGAATTAGAGCTACACTTGAGTTTTGTGATATTTAATAACTCGTACTATTTAATTATGGTAAATATTTATCATTGTTTAAAAAACAAAGTTAAGTCATCTTTAAACTGTGTAGGTGTTGTTCCCCAGCTTGGAGGTGATGACAATTTTAAACATGGATAGCTTGATAATGATATGGCATGAAGAGCTCCACGAAGATTCCTTTACCAAATTGAAGATTCTATGTGTACACAAAGCCAGGATCTTGTCCAAATTATTCTCCTCCAACATGCTTACAAAAGTCCACACACTTGAAACACTGAGTTTGGATTCCTGCAATTCACTGGAAATGATTTTCGATCTCCGCGACTTGATAAGAGAAGAGGGCAAGTATCGGGAGAGGATTACAATGCTCAAAGATATGAAAGCACATGGCCTCCTAAATCTGAAGCATGTCTGGCATGGAGATCCACACGGAATCTTCTCATTTCAAAACCTACGCTTTATGAGTTTCCAGTGTTGTCCAAGTTTGGAGAGCGTAATTCCAGCTTCAGTAGCCCAACTTCTTTCGCGACTTGAGGAGCTCATGTTGAACGACTGTTCTATGGAGCAGATCATTTCCAAGGAGGGTATATACCAGCAGCAAGATGCGGAAGTTATTTTTGTATTTCCCAGCCTAAAGCGAATTCAGCTACTTAGTGCTCCAAGGTTGAGTAGCTTTTATCCGGGCAAACACATTGTAGATTGGCCAGTGCTACAACGTGTGAGCATTATTACATGTCCAAAACTGATTCTAAATTAGGCCAACCATTATTTTCATTTGAGCAGGTACTACTACTCTGACACCAACTTGTCTTTTAACCTCTATTGTATGTCAAAGTTGATTCTAATGCTAGTTGATTCAAGTGGTGAAATACTTGAATTCTCTTTCTGAGCTATGAATTTTAGAATGATTTTTCACACTCTTATGAAGCATTCAACATTCATTCTTTGTAAAGATTCTAACCGGTGCTTTGGGTCGTATACAGGTGGTTACCAAATTAGAAAAGATGTCATTTAGTAACCATGAGATCCATATGATATCAAAATTAGAGCTACCTGATGTATCCT
The DNA here is from genome assembly GCA_963995505.1 of Hypericum androsaemum. Taxonomy (NCBI): domain Eukaryota; kingdom Viridiplantae; phylum Streptophyta; class Magnoliopsida; order Malpighiales; family Hypericaceae; genus Hypericum; species Hypericum androsaemum. The sequence goes on along the minus strand of OZ023190.1, from coordinate 344,423 downwards.
CATCTAAGCTAAGAAATGTTGAGCTTTATGGCTTCGACGGGGAATCGACAAATCTTCCCACAAACTTGTTGGAAAGGTTCCCAAATCTGGAAGCGCTTGAAGTTAGACTCAGTGATTTCGTGGAGCTTTTCACTTGCGGAATTCTTGATGATGAGAAAGAGACGAGGGTGCTCTCTCGGATTCAACACCTGCACCTAGAGTGTCTTGATGAGTTGGAGCATATTTGGAACCCGCAGTCCAGATTGGACCACATTCTAAATGATCTCCGGTGTTTACATGTATTTTGGTGCGGCAGCTTGGTTTATTTGGTGCCACCATTTGCATCCTTGTGCAACTTAACGACCCTGGAAGTGGGAGGTTGCAAAAGCTTAGTAAGCTTGTCTCAAGTTCCCATTGTTGGTGAAACTCGTAGTGGAGGACTGCCCACAGATGGAGTTGTTCTCTCCAGGATACGTGAATGTGCCAAAGCTGAAGGAAGTGAGGACCAACGACAACAGTAGTCGTTGGAATGATGACCTCAACACCACCATACGCCAACTATATATTGATAGGGTACGTATTGATTGGTCTCAATATATGCTTTTTAAAACGTATTAACAAATATATTATTGGTTCAAGTAAACTTTTTTCGAATCAAGATTTTGAGTCGGATCACATATTATTTCAGTACCTTAGGATTTAGTGCATGTTTTACTCTGATTAGTATCATTTTATTATGTGATTTTTTTGCAATTATATGAGTGTTTAATGCCGGAGCATAGTGTTACCTTGATTTCCCTGACCACTGATTCATGCACACAGACTCACTGAAGACAAGGCCAACCCCATGGAAGAAGAAGAAGTGAAGGAGGAAGAAGAAGACGACCAGGAAGACGAAGAAGACGAGAAGAGAACCCTAAACCAGACCCAATTAGCGAACCCAGTATGCCATCTTCTCAAAGGGTAGAGCTAGGGATTCAATATATAGTGTGATTAATTTGAGACTAATGTTCTCAACAATTAGGATTGTCTGTCTGTGATTTATGATGACTATAATAGAACTTGAGAATGAACCAGAGATTCTGGTTAAGAAACAATTGAAGAATAAGGAATTGATGATTTGAAAAAGGGTGGAATGTCATCAGAGTGGTTCCTACCAGATGTCTGTAATTGTATTAATGAGTGTGTTATTGTTGGGTGTTGATGAATATGGTTGAAACTTATTGTGTGTGCTGGAACATATGAAACCAACAAGTTCACCAGGAGGGCACGATCAAGAAGTGTTATTGTCGGAGGGTTCGGTGTACTTGATTAGGATCTACGGTAGTCGAGGCAAGTGTTGGACACTTTTTCCGTAAGACGAGATTGCCCCGTATATTTCAGTGCGATACGGGCTACGGCAATCGTCTCCAAGATACAACGACTGCTCAGGCGTTTCCAAGAACGTTGCACACGTATCTCGAAATTTTCGGGGGAGAGACCTATTTATAGGCGCCGGAAGAGTGGGTGGCCATCCTGGAAGGCGCTCGCAGCCCCTTGTCACTTCGGTAGCTACGCAGCTCTCTCCGGACTCGGGCAAAATACTTAAGGCTCCTCGCGACGATGCGCACGTGCTGCTGGGATGATTTGCAAATAAGGAGGAGAGGCCTATTTATAGGCGCTGGAAGAGTGGCAGACAGGCACTCCCGAAGAGATGCGACTCAGGCAGGCAGCCAACCAGATCGCTTCGTGGCTCTTCGTAGATGTCTCTCCGGACTCAGGCAAAATACTTAAGGCTCCTCACGACGAAGTGCCAAGTGCGCCACAAAGTGGCCATTGCGCGTGCTCGTGCTCGGATGGTGCGTACTCGGCGCGGTCCGAGTTGGCTTTCCTTCCATTTGGTCAACTCATTTCCTAGTCAACAAGGAGTTTCTCCTTATAAACTAGGAAATGTTGGTGCCACTTTCCAATGTGGGATTGCATTTTCCTTTTTCCCTTTTGGGCCTCCCACTTTGGGCCTTTCCATTTTGGGCTTTGCATTGAATTTTCATTCAAGTTTTTCCAACAAGAAGCACCTTGAAGATTCCTTGTAAATTCGTAGGAGAATTTGGGGGGAGAAAGAAATTGTGGAGAGGAGAGAGACTTGCCAAAGCAATTTTCATTCAATAACATAATAATTCAACAATACAAGGGAAACATGATTTTTTAGGACCAGAGGATGGCACCCAGCTGGAACTATTCTAGCCTAAAAGGAAGGAAAAGAAACTACCACGATTGGACTAAATCGTGGGAAAACAAGAAAACAGGAACTGAATTGAAATTAACAACCTTGCTAAAAAACAGGCCTACTAAGTCACGAGCCCATGAACCCCGCAACGGCTATAACCACTGCTTTGGAGATAGGAGTCCCCGATGATACGAGTGTGCTAGATGACTTGTTCTCGGATAAGTTGGAAAGGTTCTTTATATTTATTGGAGATAGCTGGGATTGGTCGAGAAATAAGAATGTGTCGGCTACATTGAAGGTGAAGCTTGATGCAAACATCGGAGTGCTAAAAAAGGTGAATGTGTTAGTTCAAGAAAGCCGATGATCTCCACCTAGATAATTCAGTTAAGGTCAAAGATGTTAACCTTTCCGAATTGAATATGGAAGGCTTTGGCCATCGCTTGATAAATCTCCAACTGTAAAACTTTCATGAAGTTAAGTACCTTGTAAATTCTGTGGGAATGGGTCCATACATTACCTTCCGAAGGCTGGAGGCGTTGCTATTGAGAAGGCTCAACATTTGGAGAAGATTTGCAATGGCCCACTTGCAGAGGAGTCTTTGGCAAACCTGAAGCAGATAATAGTATCAGGTTGTGATGCACTGAGCAATGTATTTCCTTTATCGGTCGCTAGATATCTTTCAAATTTGAAAGATATTGAAGTGACATATTGTGAGAAAATGGAAGGGATATTCATCGTGGACGAAGCAGCCGACAGAGATGAAAAGATCCATCTGATCCAGCTGCGAAAGTTGACAGTAGAGCACGTGCCCTTCAGATGTTGTGCGTAATGGGTCCACGCTCCCCGTGACATTTTTCAATGAAAAGGTATGCTGTTGCTTCAATTTTTGACTTGAAAAAGAATTTTTTGTTATCGTTCGAGATCAAGAATAATTGAGGTGGTCTGCAAACATCAAAGTTTTATTGCCGAAAAAAGTATTGTGCACGTCGCTTCCAAAAGAATCTTCGTGTCTCTACTCTTTTACTGTTTTACGTACCAAGGGATTGAATCGTTGGAACTTTCCCATTTTTTTGTTGATAAGTGAAACATTTTAGTTATGGTATTCTGTACCTACAATAATCACGACGTAGATTCGTATGTGTTTGTACCCTCTAATGAAAGCAGAAAAGATGACATAGTATTTATCTTAATTAATGATGATAAATTTTTTGTTTCACTTTGGTTGCAGATTGTTTTTTCAAAGATAGTAGATATGAAGGTATGTTCAGTCAAGATCCATAAGATTTGGGATTCCAGATTCAGACTCTTGAATCAGAAACCTTGCCACGTTGGAAATCCACGGGTGCAAGTTTATCAAAGATATATTTAAAATTTCAATGGTAAATAGTCTAACTCAGTTGAAAACTCTGGAGATTCGGAATTGCGAGCTCTTGCAAGAAGTAATTATCCCAGAAAAGCAAGGAGAAACGAACAAGATATGCCTCCCAATGCTAGAGTCTCTCTTTCTCAAGCATTTTCATTCGTTGGTGACGGTGTGCACTGGTGATCTCATAGAGTGTCCTAACTTCAAAAAGTTAGGGATAGAGGATTGCCCTCAGTTGAAGACATTCATCACATCATCAAGTCATCAACCCGACGGCAAATCACTTTTTGATAACAAGGTCCGTCTAGGTACCTATTTCATTTATTGCCAGAAGATGTTTTGGGAAAATATTTTAAATAGCATTTATTGTGTTGTTTTAAATTTTTCTGAAATATCTTCTTTTCTAACAAAATTGCGGAGTAAGCCATGTTTGATTCCTTAAACTGTGTAGGTGTTGTTCCCCAGCTTGGAGGAGATGAAAATTTCAAACATGGATAGCTTGAGAATGTTGTAGCACGAAGAACCCCATGAAGATTTCTTCACCAAATTGGAGTTTCTCTGGGTAGAGAAAGCGAGAAGCTTGTCCAAATTATTCTCCTAAAAAACTATGCTTACAAATCTCCAGACACTTGAAACACTAAAGTTGGAGGACTGCGATTCACTGGAAGAGGTTTTCTATCTCCATGACTTGATGATTAATGAAAGGGGCACATATCCAGAGAGAATCATCATGCTCGCAGATATAATTGTGTGGCACCTCCCAAATCTGAAGCATATCTGGCATGGGGATCCACAGGGAATGCTCCCATTTCAAAACCTACGCATTGTAAATTTTCAGGGATGTTCGAGTTTGGAGAGCCTGATTCCAGCTTCAATAGCCCAACAACTTGAGGGACTTGAAGAGATCGAGTTGATCGATTGGTCAAGTTTGGAGCAGATCGTCTCCAAGGAGGAAAAAGACGACGCATGCTACCTTTGAGTTTCTAAGCCTGAATCGAATTCAGATCTGGGATGCTCCAAGACTAAGTAGCTTTTATCCGGGCAAACACGCTATAGAGTGGCCAGCGCTACAGCATGTGAGCATTATTAAATGTCCAAGACTGGAGGTATTTAAGTCACAGCAAGGTCAACCATTATTTTTACTTGAGCAGGTACTACTCTGCTGTATGTCAAACTTCATCTGAAATTTTTAACCATAATTTCAACTCTGTTTCTCCACCCTTTGCTATTTGAGTCATGCCACAAACACAGATTATAGATTTTGCAAATCTATTACAACAATATAACTTATTATTTTCTAATCCATCTAGCTATGGTACGTTTTTGAACAATAAATAATTGAAAAATTAATGACGAGACATAATTTCTAAGTTATGACTTTTGAAATGATTTTTTCGTAAACAGGCGATTTCCAAATTAGAGACGGTGTCATGTAGTAGCCAGGAGATCCAAATGATACCAAAACTAGAGTCGCATGATGTATCCTCATCTGAGCTAAAAGCTGTTCAGCTTTATGGCTTCGATGGCGAACCGGCAAGTCTTCAGGTAAACTTCTTGCTAGAAAGGTTCCCAAATCTGGAAAGGCTTGAAATTAGCCACAGTAATTTTGTGGAGCTTTTCACTTACAGAATTCTTGACGAGACGAGGGCACTCTCTAAGATACAACACCTGCACTTACGGAACCTTGATGCATTGGAGCATATTTGGAACCCGAGGTACAAATTGGACCTCATTCTAAATGATCTCAGGTCTTTTCAAGTACGGTCGTGCGATAACTTGATATATTTGGCACCACCATCTGCATCCTTCCGCAACTTAACGACCCTTGATGTGAGTTGCTGTAAAACCATAGTAAGCTTGTTTACATTCTCAACAATCACAAGTCTGGTACACCTCACTGACATGACAGTATACAACTGCGACAATTTGAGTGAGATTGTAGCTTTTTCGGATGAGAAAATAGAAAGAGGAACTCGGATATGTCTCAACAATCTGGAGTTCCTCACCCTCGGTGAGTTGGGAAGCATCACGTGCTTCTGTTCTCAAGAGAGTACAAGTCTCAATTTCCCTTCGTTGGTTGCACTCTTTGTGGAGGACTGCCCCCAGATGAAGTTGTTCTCTCCAGGATTCGTGAATGCGCCAAGGTTGAAAAAAGTGTGGACCAAAGATGATAATATAGTTTGGAAGTGTGACCTCAACACCACCATACGCCAGCTATATACCGTTAGGGTACGTATTGATTGTCTTGTAAGCATAATTTAATAGGTCATAATTATGAAATTCATGATTTTTAATATTGCATATGACATAATAGCCAAGATCTTAGAACAAGATGATTTTCACAGATAATAAAAGATCAAGAAAGCATACTTGATCCATGACGAGAGCGACAACGGAAGCAGCTGATCGTCGGAATTGTGTTTCTCCCTCTTGACCCCTTTAGATTGACAAGCTTTCTTGATGGAGAAAAAACTTACGTAATTGGGTTGAGAGAGGACCAATCCCTTGAGTTCTTTTATATAAACCCACCATCAGGGTATTCATTTAAATCAAGAGTTACCTTCATTTAATTCACTTAATGAACCATGAGTTACCTTCATTATATTAAACCATTAATTGGTAACTTTACTTGGGCCACAAAACGCATACACGTAAGTGGGCGTTACAACATAAAAGTCTAACATTCTCCCACTTGGCCCATGTGTCATTACGTACCATATGGTCTAATAATGAACATAATTGTGCATAGTGCAAGATAAAACTATCATGATATTGGTTACATCATAAAGTCATAATCAAGCATGAAAACCAATAAGGATCATAGCAGTTGTACGTCAATTTATCGACATAGTCCCTTCTATGTATCACATTACCAGTTTCACACTCAACATGACACATAACAAGGTCTTTGATAATGGTCCAACAATAATGTCTTATCAAAGACAAAATCTTGTTTTGTTCATATAATGCATTTATGTATATATACCAATCATAAGAAACAAGATTTATAAATTTATATCAGAAATAAAATAAACGAGCTCCAAGTGTCAATCACATAAAACATAAAACATAAAATAACATCAATGCTGACATCCAATTATCCCCATTCTTTCGACATGTTCAGTGAATGCCTTAGGGGTTAAACCTTTTGTCAACGGATCTGCAACCATAAGCTTTGTGCTAATGTGCTCGATTGACACTGTTTGTTTCTGAACGTCTTCTTTAACGGCAAAGTATTTAATTCTCATATGTTTAGCACCCTTCGAATACTTGTCATTTTTAGAAAAGAAGACTGCTGCGGAGTTATCACAGTAAATTTTCAGCGGTTTGGCAATAGTGTCGACAATTCCAAGTCCTGAAATAAAGTTCCGCAGCCATAAACCATGAACCGTAGCCTCAAAGCATGCTACGAACTCAGCTTCCATAGTTGATATAGCAATGACTGTCTGCTTTGTACTTTTCCACGAAATTGCTCCTCCGGCTAAAAGGAACAAGTAGCCGAACGTGGACTTTCCAGTGTCCACACATCCGGCATAATCTGAATCTGAATATCCAATCACCTCAAGATGATTTGATCTCGTGTAAGTGAGCATATAATCTTTCGTTCCTTGCAGATACCTTAACACCTTCTTTGCAGCTTTCCAATGACCTATTCTTGGATTATTTTAATATCTGCCCAGCATTCCGACAGCAAAACTGATGTCTGGTCTGGTACAAGTCTGTGCATACATCAAACTTCCAACAACAGAAGCATAAGGAATTTGTTCCACTTGTTTGCGTTCCAATTCATTCTTTGGACATTGATCAAGACTGAATTTATCTCTCTTCTGAATTGGAAGAACACCTGCAGAGCATTTATCCATCTTGAACCTCTCTAAAACTTTATTAATGTATGCTTTTTGAGACAATCCCAACCATCCTTGTGATCTATCACGAAATATTTCTATTCCGATCACATAGGATGCCTCACCCATATCTTTCATTTCAAAATTCTTAGAGAGAAACTCATTAGTTTGACGTAATAAACCAAGATCATTAGTAGCAAGCAAGATGTCGTCAACATACAAAATCAAAATTATAAACTTACTCCCACTGATCTTTAGATATATACATCGATCAACGATATTTTCGTTAAATCCAAAAGATGTGATGGTATCATTGAACTTAAGATACCATTGTCGGGAAGCTTGTTTAAGTCCGTATATTGACTTCTTGAGTTTACACACCATATGCTCCTTTCCGTCAACCATAAGATCTTCAGGTTGATCCATAAAGACTTTTTCATCTAAATTCTCATTCAGAAAGGCAGTTTTCACATCCATTTGATGGAGCTCTAAATCATAATGAGCTACCATTGCCATAATAACTCTTAAAGAGTCCTTTTTAGAGACAGTTGAAAATGTCTCTTTGTAGTCAACACCATCTTTCTGAGTAAAACCTTTGGCAACAAGTCTAGCCTTTTGTCTTTCGATATTGCCATTTGAGTCGCGTTTGGTCTTGAAGACCCATTTACACCCAACTCTTTTACAACCTTCAGGCAATTCAACAAGGTCCCAAACTTCATTGTGATCCATTGATTTTAGCTCTTCTTTTATGGCGTCTAACCACTTATTAGAATTATCACCTTTTATGGCTTGTGAAAATGAAACTGGATCATCATCAATTCCTAAATCAAATTCTGACTCTTGTAGATAAATCACATAATCATCAGAAATAGCAGATCTTAGTTCTCTTACAGATCTTCTTAATGTGATTTCTTGTGGTTCATCTATAGTAGGCTCATTTACTACAACATCGTCATGTGGTGCTTGGTCATTAATTTATTGTTCTTGCAAGTCATTAGTATGGTCAACTTGTACAGGAACAACAACTTGAGAAGAAGATAAAGGCAAAGGAACTTGCACTCTAACTTCTTGAATTTCTACTTTTCTTGATTCCAAACTCCCACTGACTTCACCATTTTCAATGAACCTAGCATTTCCAGTTTCAACAATTCTCGTACTGTGGTTAGGACAATAAAATCGATACCCTTTAGATTTTTCTGGATAACCAATGAAAAAACCACTGATTGTTCTTGAATCCAATTTCTTTTCATGTGGATTATAAATTCTTACTTCCGCTGGGCAACCCCAAACATGTAGGTGCCTTAAACTAGGTTTTCTTCCCGTCTACAGTTCAAAAGGTGTCTTAGGAACTGCCTTACTAGGAACCCTGTTTAACAAATATATAGCGGTCTTTAAAGTATGCATCCACAATGATTTGGGTAAAGATGAACTGCTTAACATACTCTTAACCATATCCATTAAAGTACGATTACGCCTTTCTGCAATACCATTTTGTTGCGGTGTTCCTGGCATAGTGTATTGAGCACAAATACTATGACTTTCTAGGAACTTAGCAAATGGACCAAGGCACTGTCCACTTTCATCGTATCTTCCATAAAATTCACCACCTCTGTCAGATCTGACAATTTTTACCTTTCTGTCCGATTGCCTTTCAACTTCATTGATAAACACCTCTAGGGTATCTACCGATTGAGATTTTTCATGCAACAAATAGACATATCCATAACGTGAAAAATCATCAATAAAGGTGATGAAATATCTTTCTCCACCAAGTGATGGAACATCAAAAGGCCCACAAATATCAGTGTGTATAATTTCAAAGAGCTGTGAGCTTCTTGTGGCTGCTTTCTTAAGTGTGTGTCTTGTGTGCTTTCCTTTAATGCACTCAACACAAATTCAAAGATCAGTAAAATCTAAATCAGGTAGGATTTTATTCTTTACTAATCTTTCAATTCTTTCTTTGGATATATGACCCAGACGTTTATGCCACAAGTAAGCAGATGATTCATTAGACAAACTACGCTTAGTAGCAACATTATGATGCAAGGTTAACAGGGTCTCAGCAAAAAGGGTATCAAGTTTTAGTTTGTACAAACCATCACAAAGAGTACCAGAGCCCATCAAAAGATTTTATTTGAACAAACTCAAACATCCATTCCCAAATTTAAAAGAGTACCCAGCTGTATCAAGTTTTGACAAGGAAATCAAATTACGAGAAACAGAAGGAACATAAAAGGTTTGAAAAATATCTAAATAATGCCCAGTGTCTAAAATTAAGCGATAAGTCCCAATGGCTTCTACTAGAACTTTGACTCGATTTCTCTTAAAGATGAATTTCTTATTTTGGCTTATGGTTTGGGTCGAAAAGAATCCCTGCATCGTATTTGAAACATGAGTGGTACAACCAGAATCAATCCACCAAGTATTATAAGGAACTTCAGCCAAATTTGATTCGAAACATACTAAAGCATTAGGCTTACCCTTTCTTTCGAACCATGCCTTACGTTTCAGGCAATCTTTCTGATAGTGTCCGCTCTTTTTACAGAAATGGCACGTATCTTTGCTTGGTTCCTTCTTATGGATTTGGACAGATGACTGATCAAGCTTTGATTGTCCTTTCTTGCCCTTTCTATTTTTCTTCCATGGTTTCTTTCCAGCTCCTTTATGACCAATGAGATTAGCCGAATAATTTCCCGGTTTCTTAAGTCTTGCTTCCTCTTGAATAAGCATGCTTTGTAATTCATGCACATTCCATTTATCCTTCCGAGTATTATAGTGCACGTGAAATGTACCATACTCAGGAGGTAAGGAATTAAGGATGAACGTTACAAGAAAATTTTCATTGACTTCCATTCCCATGGTCTTCAATCTTGCCGCAATGTTCGTCATTTCGACAACATGCTCATGCATGGTACGAGAACCATCGAACTTCATAGTGGTTAACGTACTCATTAGTGTCCCAGCCAGCGATTTATCAGCCGAGTCGGACTGGGAGCTATCTTTCACATACTTCATAAATTCCTTAGCACTTTCAGTTTTCTTAAATGTGGACTTAATGTTGTTTGCTACAGTCATTCGCATAAACATTAGGCTCAATCTGTTACATCTTTCCCAAGCTTTATGGAAAGATCTCTCCTCAGCACTGCTAGCATCAGTAAGATCAGCAGGTTTCTCACTTAAGAGTGCCAAATCAAGATCTAGGATACCGAGGTGAAACTGAACTTGATCATACCATTCAGAGTAATTCAGTCCATTAAACTTAACAACAGACGCGGCTTGCGAATGAAGAGAAACATGAACAGATGCTGCAAAATACATAATATATGTTCATACATTAATGCTTTGAGTAATAAACTTAATCTATCATATTGATTAAGACACATAAAATAAATATAAGATATATATTGAAGTTACCTTTGGGTAAAACAACAATATACGATAAAGTAAACGTAATTGATGCTCAAAATAATTTCACATTATTGGTAACTAACGTACTTCAATTAGATATATTTGCAATCTTTGGATATACTAAATATACCTAACCAAATACATTAATTTACCACGATAATGTTCATAAATTATAAAATGGATAATCAACCTTTGGGCGATCTAGAAATATTTTATAACCATGAACTTCAATATACTCATGTCAAACTTTAAAATATCATAATGTCATTTAATTTATAAGCATCACATTAACATGAGTAATTGAGTTTATTTTAATTTGATATCTATAATACCTTTCTAATTTGGCCACTTTGGTGACTAACAAATTAATTTATAATAGATATCAAGTTAAAATAACTACACTTACTATAACATAATTTTATTTAGCTGACAGATGAAAAAATAATAATAACAGTGCTGTCAAATTTAAATAAATAACTATACTAATATGTATTATAGTTACAGTTATGTATACACATTCAAAGGTGAAACTTTATAACTCATCAAGTATTTATTAATAATCATAATAATTAAAAGTAAAGATAATCATCCAACTTTACTTTCGTGGAACTCTTTCAATATTATACAAAAAAATAAATATGCATAGTAAATTATATTTTTTTTAACGGCCATCACCATTAATAAAAGAAATAAGAGGTAAACATAAAAAAAACACCTTAACCATCAGAATAAAAAATTAATAAAATAATCTCAGCCATCATATAAGATTTAAGCAATTTTATATTCATCGATTACAAAAAATTTAAGCGATGATAATAAACCAATTGTAGGCATCCGAATGGGATTACGATATTCTATTAAATCAAATATACAGAACCCAAGATAGAACAGATCAATAAAATTGCCAATCACTGCAAGATATTATATTATCGATAATGGAAAATCATAAGTTCACAATCAAGGCTCTGATACCACATGTAAGCATAATTTAATAGGTCATAATTATACAATTCATGATTCTTAATATTGCATATGACATAATAGCCAAGATCTTAGAACAAGATGATTTTCACAGATAATAAAAGATCAAGAAAGCATACCTTGATCCATGACGAGAGCGACAACGGAAGCAGCTGATCGTCGGAATTGTGTTTCTCCCTCTTGACCCCTTTAGATTGACAAGCTTTCTTGATGGAGAGAAAACTTACGTAATTGGGTTGAGAGAGGACCAATCCCTTGAGTTCTTTATATAAACCAACCATCAGAGTATTCATTTAAATCAAGAGTTACCTTCATTTAATTCACTTAATGAACTATGAGTTACCTTCATTATATTAAACCATTAATTGGTAACTACACTTGGGCCACAAAACGCTTACACGTAAGTGGGCGTTACAACATAAAAGTCTAACATGTTTTTTTTAAATGTATAAACAAATATTATTGGTTCAAGTGAATTATATATCTTTTCTTCGTAACAAGATTTTGAATCGGATCACGTATTTTTTACCAAATGAAATCATAATTATTTTTTATGTGGATCATAACAATTGTTTATTGTTTAGCATCATTTTACTTGATGCCTTAATGGGTTCAGTGTTATGTGATTTTTTGCAGTTATATCGGTGATTTGCAGACTCGCTGAAGAAGAGGCCAACCCCATAGAAGAGGAAGAAGAACTCTAAACCAGACCCAATTACCGAACCTCATATGTAACATATCTCTATGCCATCTTCTCTATTGGCAGAGCTAGGGGTTCAAAATATTGTGATTAATTTGGGGCTAATGTTCTCAAACAATTAGGATTGCCTGTCTGTGATTTATGACTAAAATAGAAATTGAGAATGAATAAGAGAATTCTGGTTAAGAAACAATTTAAGAATAAGGAATTCATGATTTGGAAAAAGAGCGGTTCCTATCTGATGTCTGTGCTTGTATTAACGAGTGTGTTATTATTTTTTTAGAAGAGAGTGTTTTATTGTTTGGTGCTGATGAATATGGCTGATCACTTGCTAAAATCTGGGATGGATGTGTCACACTTTTTACCGTGGAAATGTGAAATGTGAGATTGGCTTGAAGCTGGACTTGTCACAGTGTAGTTGTTCGTTTATCGGGTACCATGTGGTTTCGAAAGAAAAATACAAAATGGGAGAAGTGTGGAAGGCAAGTTCTATATGGACACTTTGTTGGCAAATGGCCGTTTACATGATGCTTGGACATCTGCATTGTGTTTATAGTCGGATACATAATTTCTACAATGACCAAAACCTGATTCTTCATTTCTTTTTCAACCAAAAAACCGATTATTCAGATGTATGACTTATGATAGCTTTGAGGCGTAGATGTAAAGCATTCTTTGAGGTTTTGGCATCTGGAATTGGAATGGTTCTTTTTTTGATGATTGGTATTGTATCCGGTACTAGAACTCGAGACGATGGGTTTGGCAGAATTCTCATAAAATTGGCTCAAATACCTCCATCAATTTAACAACTTAAGTAATTATCAAGTACCTCTCTCTAAAAAAAATACTATAATATCATGTTAATATATACAATCCAAAATTTTAAAATAATAAAGTAGTACCCATTGTACTACCTCGTCGAAGCCCAGTTGCAGCTGTGGTTCCTCGTCTTCCAAATTCCATGTCGGAGTTTGGAGCTTGGTTCTCCTTGTCCCGAGCCGTGGCTGTGCTTCTTTTTTTTGTAACAGTAAATTTTATTTCATAAAAAACACTTGAGTACACAGATTACAAGCATCACAGTTGCTAAGAGAGCAACTACAGAGAGAAAATTCCTCTGGGAAAAGGGACAAAATCCCCCGAATGAATCAAGCTAAAACACCAGACGAGGACCCAAGGCCCCAAAGGAACATCAGGCTCCCTTGAACACACAGAATCCCACGAGCCTATGGCGGCTGTGCTTTCTTTGTGATGGTTTTAACGCGTAATTAACGAGTAATTATATGTTAAATTCTATTAATTAACAAACTAATTCGTTAATAATAAATCACTTACTTGTTGAAGCAAGAGGTCCACAGGTTCAGGTCCACAATGTCTTCGTGCCAGTCGAATTACGATCACGTTATAACGAATTCGTAATTGATTTTCACGAGATTTTCTTATTGAAAATCTGATCAAAACTCAGGGACTATTCCAGAGTTTTTCTTTCTTATTGAGTGGTTGTGGGAAAACTTACAGATTGGTTCAGCCGAATTTTTCTTTTTATAGGGAAATTCGGACAACCAGAACGCGCCACGTGGCACTTCGGACCGCATGTCCACCACGTGGCACTTCAGACCGCATGTCCGCCATGTGGCAAAGCTACCCCTAGCTTTGCCACGTGGGCCGCAAACTCTGGCAGCAACTGCGTCAATGCCACGTCATGCTGACGTGGCGCTTGCGTGGCCCCGGGCTGCTCAACTCGGGTTGACCAGCCCATTTCACCCAAAATTTGGGCCTGATTGGGCCTAGGGTCCAACATCTCCCACTCAATTATTATTGACCTTGATCAACAGCTATCAGATTTCTTTAAAGGATTTCGTGCGACCAGCATATGTCGAGTGTGTTAAGCCAAATTCAAGAGCACAGACACTCAGGCTACTTAAATAGTAGCATCTCGACAACCTTCTTGTATAATGCATGCTATTACCCCAGGACTCATGTCACATTCCATTGTTCACATTAGTGATTTCAAACAATTATATTCGGGTTCACTATTGTACTTTTCAATACAATTGGTGCACATGAACCAGAAAACTCAGAATGTGATGAACATAGTTCCTTCTCCCTTAACTATATTCCTTTCATAATGATACAGTCTGCTTTTCTAGTCAGCCCTGCCAGGTCGAATCGCTATGCCATAACCTTTTCATGAACTTTCCAAGCTAGCAGCACTGGATCATACTTCCAGAATACGTTTAGGATCTTAAGGGTAGATTTCGGGAATCACAGTTCTCGAAAATTGGTCTCACACCAGGGATTGTGAAATCACTCAACATTTTTATCCCATCCAGTGGTCGAGTAGCACACATGATACTGATCACGTGTTACGGTGTACATTCATTTTTAAAGGAACACATGTCATTTAACACCATACTAGAGTATCAGCCTTAGCTTAACTCTAGTCTAATAGGACAGACAGTATGATAAGTTCGACTTATATCTTATCATATAGATTATAGAAAATCCAAATGCATCAACTTATTCTTGCATCCCATAAGGAAACTTGCTCTTGAGCAAGACGGCATTCCGTCATAGGACATGCACTTATGAATATCCAATAACTGCCTCATCTCATCTAGGAATCAACTTCTTGACTCCCACTGAGATAAACACCCGTGTGAGTGGGCTACTTCTCTGTCCGACATGTTTCATAAATAACTCATATTGCCAAATAAAACTCCTTTATTCCAACTAATTAGATTACAAATAAAACCGTCATAAATCCAGTGACTTAACATGTTTCTCGAACACTTCTCGAGGTAATGCTTTAGTCATTGGATCTGCGGTCATATCTTGTGTAGATATGTGTTTCATACACAATTCTTTATATTTTACTAAACTTCTAACAAAGTAAAATTTAATATCTATATGCTTAGCCCTGCTATGGAATCTAGGATCCTTAGCATAGGCTATATCCTGCCTGGTTGTCGCAGAATAGACTCACAGGCTCCGTCGAGTTGATCAGGGAGAGATGGCTTAAGAATCTCTTCAACCACACCGCTTCTTGTGCAGCATGAGCTGAAGCTACATATTTTGCTTCCATTGTTGACAGGGATACACAGGTTTGCTTCTTACTGCTCCATGAGATAGCACCCCCGCCCAACAAAAAAATGAATCCAGATGTAGACTTTTTCTTGTCCACGTCGCCTCCCCAATCAGTATCAGGTCACGCCCTTGATAGCACAAGGAGTATTCTGCAGTAGTGTTCAAATATTTCAAAATCCCTTTGACAGCCTTCCATTGAGCACTGCCTGGATCAGACTGATATCTGCTTGCTATCCCAACAGCATAGCAAATATCAGGTCTGGTACACAACATTGCGTACATCAGGCATCAAACTGCGTTGGCATAAGGAATCTTCTCCATGTCCCCACGTTGTTTAGCTATTTTTGGGTACATGTCCTTACACAAATTATGACCTTTAACCAATGTGACGTACTTTGGGTTACTGTGATCACATTTGAAATATTCTACTACTTTGCGAATATATATTTCTTGTGAAAGAGACACTATCCTTTTCGAACGATTTCTCGAAATCTTAACTCCGAGTATGTAATCCGCTTCACCCATGTCTTTCATTTCAAAGTTGGAAGATAACCAATCTTTGATTTCGACAAGAAATCCCATGTCATTTCCAGCTAAAAGTATCTCATCAACATACAAAGTGATGATGACAAACTTCTTTCCTGATTTCTTAATATACACGCAGTGATCTTCGTCTATCATTATAAAATCATGCGCCATGATCGTATTATAAAAGTAAATATACCACTATCTAGACGACTACTTAAGGCCATAAATTGATTTATTCAATTTGCAAACTTTGTGTTCGCAGCCTTTTTGAATGTAGCTCTCAGGCTGAATCATGTAGATTTCTTCATCCAATTCTCCATGGAGAAAAGCAGTCTTTACATCCATTTGATGTAATTCTAGATTCATGTTAGCAACCATAGCTAAAATGACCCTAATTGATGTAAATCTAACAACAGGTACAAAAGTCTCCTCATAGTCTATCACAGCATGTTGTTTGAATCTTTGGGCAACCAAACGCGTTTTGTATCTTTCGATACTGCCATCTACATTACGCTTGATTTTGAGAATCTACTTATTTTCAATTGCCCTACGCCCCCTTAGGTAGGTCGACCAGATTCTAAACCTGGTTTTTAATCATGGAAGACATTTCTTCCTCCATTGTATTTATCAATTCAGTTCGTTTTGGAGATGACAAAGCTTCAGATACATTCTTTGGCTCATCTTCATCCTGCAGGATGGCCAGAAGAATTTCACTTGGACCACCAAATTTTTTTACTGATACCAAAAACGTATTAGCCTCGCCTTCAATGTCAAATCATCGGCGTGGTATGCCAGTTCTGCTAGACCTACGATATTCCTGGTTTTGATAAACATCTCTCATATATTCATCATATCCAGGAATCGCACTCCCACTGGGTAGAAATACCGTACTCCCACTGGAATAAAAAATTACCTCCCTTTAAAGACTTAGATCACGACCTTCTGGATTATTTTGAGTTGGAAAATCTCTATCTTCCTCCTCAATTCTCCCACTCGAAAGAAGAGATCCAGTTAATTCTGGTTCATCTGTCTCATAAAGGGTAAGATCATTACTAACCTCCCCCAACTTTGGAAATTCATTCTCAAAAAATATGGCTTCGCGTGATTCAAATTCTGTTACATGTCCATCGTCCAGTTCACCCACGAATATGTACCATTTAGATACCTATGGGTATCTTATAAAGATACTTTTTCTACCTCTCAGTCCTAGTTTACCGAAAGTACTTGAGGTAGAATGGACATAGGATGCACACCCCTATGGCTTAAAATCGGATAGATCGGGCTTCTGATCTGTCCACATTTCATAAGGAAGAGGTCCACAGGTTCGGGTCCACAATGTCTTCGTGCCAGTCGAATTACGATAACGTTATAACAGATTCGTAATTGATTTTCACGAAATTTCCTCTATTAAAAATCTGATCAAAACTCAGGGACTATTCCAGAGTTTTTCTTTCTTATTGAGTGGTTGTGAGAAATTTACAGATTGGTTCGGCCGGATTTCCCTTTTATAGGGAAATCCGGACAACCAGAACGTGCCACGTGGCACTTCTGGGCCACATGTCTGCCATGTAGCACTTCGGACCGCATGTCCGCCATGTGGCATGCCACGTGGCAAAGTTACCCCTAGCTTTGCCACGTGGCGCCAAGTCAGTGTGACACATGGGCCGCCAACTATGGCGGCAACTACATCAGCGCCACGTCATGCTGACGTGGCGCTTGCGTGGCTCCGGGCCGGTCAACTCGGGTTGACTGGCCCATTCTACCCAAAATTTGTGCCTGATTGAGCCTAGGGTCCAACACTTTGCTTGTCCAAAAATCCCTTGTCTCATACCTAGCAATATTTACTACACCATTTATACTAATTTAGTCAATTAGCATTACTTCTTATTGTTTCTTGTTACTTCATCGTAAAATTATGAATTTATAAATCATAATCATCTGGAGACTAAATCATACTCACCAAGAGATGCTATAACATTTTCAATTTCCCATTCCCCTGATCCAGCCAGTCAAAAGAGGTCCAAGTTTCACGTGGAGCTGTAATGCATCGGCCCCAAGCAAATCCACCAATTCAAGAGAGGCCTAGAAAGGCTACAGACATGAAGGAAGGCCCAAGAAGACTTCCCCACTCTGAAAATTAAGAAGCTTCAAAATGAAGGCCCCAACAAAGGGCTGAACATGGGGAGGTACTACTTAGTGGATCGAGATGGAGCAAGCCCATACCGGCCACAAGCCATCAACGCCACCACACAAGTGCAAATTATAGATAAAAATTAGTGGCAATGCAGAAAGTGCTTGTTCTTTCTATGGGACGGAGAAGTGTCTTATTTTCTTAAATCCATTTAAGGAGATTTTACAGTCAGCATTGGATCTTAATGTACAATGTACTTGTTCTACAAGAGAACAAAGAATCTGATTTTTTGGCGCAGAAGGATGTTACATATGGGTAACATATAGGTGACACGGTCATAATGTGGCTAGTAGCTAATTATGTAACGATTACTGGCGATATGTGCCTAATTACACTCTGCGTGTATTTTTTGGAGTTAATACAATTTACTTTTTTTTTTAAGTGAACTTGTAAATTTACTCGTTGAAAAGAACAACAAATTACACCCATTTTACTAAGAGGACGAGACAATGTATTGTTACAATGAGGTACAGTGATTGTGGATGAATACAATTCTTGGGGTTTTGATACCTTTCAGTTAAGTTTATCCAGTGATCAATATTGATTTTTAATTTTCTTATGATTTTAGAGTTGAAGTGTTTTTATTTAATTTTTCAAGATTTTGGTTATCCGTGTCTTGTCCAGTGAAGTACTGGATGATGTATTGTCCATTCCAATGGCAGGGGAGATTAATGAATGTATGTATGCCCTATGGCAGATACATGCATAGTACGCGGTAATATAAATGTCGTGTCTTCTTTTCTCCAACAGAAACAAGACATTTGTATTGTTATATAAATTCTTGGGAAAAGTCCACTTTAGTATTTTGTAGTATAGCCCAAAATTACTTTAGTACTCTGTGGTAAAAAACTGACCAATCGAGTCATACTTATTCCAATTAACATCAAAAAGGTCCTCGGGTAACTGCCCGGACCTGCCCGGACCTGCCCGAACCTACCCGAACCCTGCCCGGAATACTTGACCAGCCACGTCACCAAATTTTGATAACCACTTCACACTTACTATTATCTGATATAGTTATTTTTATTTACGGTGAACTTCACACTGTTGCGAAAAAAAGAGAACAAGTAACCCAAAACGGATCCGGAGTGGTTGTCCCAAGGTCGGTCTAAAGCTATGTTAGGCTACGGAAAGGAAAAGCGATACAAGATACGTAAAGTAGTTGTGTGTTGTGTTGTTGATGTCCTTCGTTCTCTCGCCCGAGCCCTTCTTATATAGAGTGCCTTGACCTAACCTCCGCGCCTTCATAATAGAAAATCCTAAACCGCCTCCAAGACCTTCGGCTCCAAGTCTCAATCCCGAGAGATCCGCTTCAAGTTATTTATTCCTAATATGACGGGATCCTCTCGTCTCAGTACAAGCCGTCTTCTTTAAATGAGCAGATCCTGTCCTCGAATAGAAAGCTTTCAAAATGTGACGACCAAGCGATCGCGGCCTAAAGAGGAACTTACCAAGTCTTGCCAAATATTGAGAATCTCGGCTCAAGTTAGGAAAATATAGATCATCTTGACCTTCTCGAATCCCCCATGCAAAATCTTGTCTACAGTCTGTCATCCTCCAAAAAGGACATCTCGCCAGGCCCAAAGTGAATCCCGAAATGGACTCAAGCTAACGGCCTCATCAACCAAAGTGGACTTACTCCCGAAATTGCCTTCCCGCCTACGAAGGTCAAATGGGCTTCTCGCCTTCGACTTCCCGCCTTCGGCCTCTCATCTTCGGCCTCCTGCCTTCATGGTCTCTCGCCTTCGGCCTCCCACCTTCGTGGCCTCTCGCCACCGGCCTCTCGCCGTAGGCCTCTCACTCGGCCTCTCGCCACTCGGCCTCTCGCTCAGCTCCTCGCTCAACCTCTCGCCATAGGCCTCTCGCCACTCGACCTCTTGCCGTAGGCCTCTCACTTGGAACCCGGAATCATCTTCCCACCTACAAGCATAGAGCAAGAGGCGGGCCTTACCACCTTCAACTCAAAGCGGACCTTACCGCCTTAAAGTCCAATGCGGACTTAAACGGCCACTTCAAGTGGGCCGAGTGGTCCAACTTGGACATCCTACTTAGCGGGCCGAGGTGCCAAACTCGGACATATCGACCTCACAAGCCGAAGCGTCCAACCCGGATATATCACTTCACGGATCAAGGCACCTTACCCGGATATATCGACTTCACGTACCAAAGTGCCCAACCCGGACATATGGACTTCATGTACCAAAGTGTCTAACCCGGACATATCGACTTCACGGACTGAAGTGTCCAACCCGGACATATCGACTTCACGGACTGAAGTGTCCAACCCGGACATATCGACCTCACGGGCCGAAGAGCTCGGCGTTCACCCGGACATCCAACTTTGAGGGCACAACTCGGACATCCCAGATGACTTTAGAGATAGGACATCCACTCAGACTTCAAGGATGGGGCCCCCACTCAGACTTCAAGGATGGGACGCCCACTCTGACTTCACGAATGGGGCGTCCACCTTCGAACTCAGAGTAAATATCTGTGTTAAACTACATTTTTGACCTCCTTTTGCTCTGAATTAGAAAATGTTGTAACTAAGACTATCTTCGGACTCGATAGAGGGAATACCATCGACAATCTCTTTCTAACTCAAAACTGGAAGTGATTACTTTGAGACAACACCACCCACCGATCACTTTCAGACCACATCGGTCACCGGTCAATCGGTCACCCGATCACCTTGCGACCACACCGAGTACCTCAAAATATATTGACAATGTCGAGATTATTTTTATACCTCAACAATGCCCCCCGCACGTTAACACTTTGGTACGGTCAGGCGAGAAGTGTTGACGTGGTCCTTCATCTCTGACTTGGCACCCGCCAGCTAACTTGAAACGGAATAAAGATGAGCAGCTCAAAAAGGTCTAGGCCGTTGTCCTGATGACATACCCGTCTATTACTTTATTCCCCAAAAGTAATGGGGAGTACTTGCCCCTCGGGTGTGGCACTAATCGGTCGTTGGGTTGAAAGGACATTCTGCCTGATCGAACTAGCACACCAGGCAAACCAGCCATCTACGTAGCTATAGACCACCCTTATTGGTATTGTGGTTCTGTCGTTGAAGGCCGCCTCTATGTAGCATATGGCCAGGATGAATGGACATGCATCGGCCATCATAATCTCCACCTTTCTATCTGACTTCCACCGGATTGGACATTGGTGGATGGAAGATGGGATTACCGGACCGGAGCAGATCAAGTCTCGCCCTTTTTTGTTAAGGTTGGTCATGACCATGCCAGTCGGGCTGACATCCTCTTTTTCCTCATTGTGATCCCTAAGGAGTAATTGAAGAAAGGTGTTCGCCACACCCATGCCATCCATGGGTACTCTCTTGATCGGCTCCCCAAGCATGTGAACCGTGATGCAAAGAGGTTTTTTGCGTCTGTCTATTCTTTGGGTTGGCCTCACAATGGTGACGTCGCCATTGAAGGCTTCCACAATGGGAACGATATATGACATCTCTATCTGTGGCTCAGGTGTATCTTCCTCACTCATGTCCCCCTTCAGAAGACTTGATTGGTTGAGTTTCGGCCTAAAGATGGCCGGGAGGGTGAATAACTTGTGGATCGACACCTTGTCTGGGAAGTCTCCAAACTTAACATAACCAATGTCAAAACCGACCGAGACATCTTTTTCCTTCCAATCGTCCTTGCCCTCACAAAGATTACTTTCCCTGGAATGGATCTCGTTTCTCGCTTTAGGTACCCACTCTCGGATCAACTTCTTGTGTCAGTTTTTGGGTGCCTTTGGCCGAACCTCCTTGATGTGCTTGAGATCCTTTCCCTTGATTGTCTTAGAGGCTTCAACCTTCTTGGCCCGGCCTCGGGTTTGGGTCGATCGGTGTTCAACTCGTGGGCGAGCTAGGAGCATCTTTTGTTTTTCCAACTGGACCCTTTGCTCTGCAAGTTGCCTTTCGAGGTCTTTGATGGCTTGCTTTTGTTTCTGGACCTTCCTCTCAAGGCGACGTCTCTGAGTCTTAGTCAGGACGTCTCGCGTTAGTAGATCAAGGGTGATCATCTTATCTCCAAGTCTGTTAAAAGAGTATCGGTATGGGTTGGACCCGTCTTGAAGGTCTACCTTGGTACGGGAATGACGGAGCCTCCACATCTTGTTGACTTCCCTCGAAGGGTAGAACTTCTGAGTTTTTGGTATACCGCTATCGGGTGGTCGTCCTTGCCCCCCGAGTTTTGCCTCCCGGGTCTTAAGGTCGACCTTCCCTCGCTTAGGACCATCGGTTCCCCTTGGACGAAATGACTTCCAAGCTTTTGGGATCCCATTATCGGGTGGCCTTTCTTGCCCCCCGAGTCTTGCCCTTCGGGTCCTAGGATTGGCCTTCTCTTGCTTGGGGCTTCTTTTTTGGCTTCGGTTGAAGCCAACCATGGCGACATGAGCAATACGGTGAGGATCCATTGATGACTGATCCTCCAAGAATTGATGCGGGACGAAGTCCTCGGATTGGGAATATAAGGGTTGCCCTTCCATCCTTTGTCGTCGGGTAGATCCCAATGTCAGCTGACAGTTGACCTTATCCTCATCGAGATCTTCATCCTCATAGAGCTCTTTTTGTTGGTTGACGTCGTCCTCATCGAGCTCTTCTTGTCGATTGACATCGTTCTCATCGAGCTCTCCTTGTCGATTGACATTATTCTCACCGATATCTCCTTGTCGGTTGACGTCATCCTCATCGAGCTCGTCATCCTCATCGAGCTCTTCTTGTTGGTCGAGCTCGTCATCATCGAGCTCGTCGTCATCGAGCTCTTCTTATCGGTTGACATCATCCTCATCGAGCTCATCATCCTCACCGAGCTCTTCTTGTTGATTGATGGGATGGCGGTTGTCCTCCTTGTCTAGGTCCATCCGTGCTTGATCCATGACTTGGAGGGTCGGGGTAGGATTGGAAACTCTTGAGTCGAACAAAGGATTCGTGCAGACATCCCTCCTTTTGAAAGAGTTTTGGTCGGCCGAGACCTTAGATGGGTATGACCAATCTTGTGTCAGGGCCGGTTGGTACCAACTCGATTCCTCTTGGAGATTGCTAGCCCTCGTCCTTCCAGTCTCGTAGTGTCCCGAGTGGTTCACTCCTTGTGTCTCCATCGCCATATAAGGAGTTGTTTGATACGGGGGATACATAGGAGTTCTGGGCATTAGACCATAGCCGAACACACCCGATGATGGCGGAACTGCGGTGAAAGGTATATGACCGGTCCATGGTTGCCCAAAGGCCGGTTGGACGGGTACAGCTGATCCGGTAGATACGCTCATCCCTTGGTGTTGATTGATGACCAACCGTGAGGATTCCTCATAGTGCCTAAAAGGCTCTTCGTAGAGCTTTCGAGCATGGAAAGTCGCATATGTCTCCATCGGGACGACGGGTGTATAGAACTCCATCGGGACGACATTGATCTCAGCCGGCTCTTTGGAGGAAGCCACAGTAGGTGAGTTCCTCCTCACGTTTAGTTGAGAGGCAGAAGGTGTTGGCTCCTTAGAAAGAACCGAAGCAACAAACTTCTTGATACCCTTGGCTGGGCAAAAGTGTTAGACCGCCTTCTCGGACGCCCTCCTTAGTCCCACCGAGCATGCCAAAAAATATGTTGCGGGAAAAAGAGAACAAGTAACCCGAGACGGATCCAGAATAGTTGTCCCAAGGTCGGTCTAAAGCTATGCTAGGCTATCGGTTATGCTAGGCTACGGAAAGGAAAAGCGATACAAGATAAGTAAAGTAGTTGTGTGTTGTGTTGTTGATGTCCTTCGTTCTCTCGCCCGAGCCCTTCTTATATAGAGTGCCTTGACCTAACCTCCGCACCTTCATAATAGAAAATCCTAAACCGCCTCCAAGACCTTCGGCTCCAAGTCTCAATCCCGAGAGATTCGCTTCAAGTTATTTATTCCTAATATGACGGGATCCTCTCGGCTCAGTACAAGCCGTCTTCCTTAAATGAGCAGATCCCGTCCTCGAATAGGAAGCTTTCAAAATGTGACGACCAAGCGATCGCGGCCTAAAGAGGAACTTACCAAGTTTTGCCAAATATTGAGAATCTCGGCTCAAGTTAGGAAAATATAGATCATCTTGACCTTCTCGAATCTCCCATGCAAAATCTTATCTACAGTCCGTCATCCTCCAAAAAGGACATCCCGCCAGGCCAAAAGTGAATCCCGAAACGGACTCAAGCTAACGGCCGCATCAACCAAAGTGGACTTACTCTCGAAATTGCCTTCCCGCCTACAAAGATCAAATGGGCTTCTCGCCTTCGACTTCCCGCCTTCGGCTTCCCGCCTTCGGCTTCCCGCCTTCGGCCTCTCGCCTTCGGCCTCCTGCCTTCATGGTCTCTCGCCTTCGGCTTCTCACCTTTGGCCTCCCGCCTTCGTGGCCTCTCGCCACCGGCCTCTCGCCGTAGGCCTCTCACTCGGCCTCTCGCCACTCGGCCTCTCACCACTTGGCCTCTCGCCGTAGGCCTCTCGCCACTCGGCCTCTCGCTCAGCTCCTCGCTCAACCTCTCGCCGTAGGCCTCTCGCCACTCGACCTCTCGCTCAACCTCTCGCCGTAGGCCTCTCACTTGGAACCCGGAATCATCTTCCCACCTACAAGCATGGAGCAAGAGGCGGGCCTTACCACCTTCAACTCGAAGCGGACCTTACTGCCTTAAAGTCCAATGCGGACTTAAACGGCCACTTCAAGTGGGCCGAGTGGTCCAACTCGGACATCCTACTTAGCGGGCCGAGGTGCCAAACTCGGACATATCGACCTCACAAGCCGAAGCGTCCAACCCGGATATATCACCTCACGGATCAAGGCACCTTACCCGGATATATCGACTTCACGTACCGAAGTGCCCAACCCGGACATATGGACTTCATGTACCGAAGTGTCTAACCCGGACATATCGACTTCACGGACTAAAGTGTCCAACTCGGACATATCGACTTCACGGACTGAAGTGTCCAACCCGGACATATCGACCTCACGGGCCGAAGAGCTCGGCGTTCACCCGGACATCCAACTTCGAGGGCACAACTCGGACATCCCAGATGACTTCGGAGATAGGACATCCACTCAGACTTCAAGGATGGGGCCCCCACTCAAACTTCAAGGATGGGACGCCCACTCTGACTTCACGGATGGGGCGTCCACCTTCGAACTCAGAGTAAATATCCGCGTTAAACTATATTTTTGACCTCCTTTTGCTCTGAATCAGAAAATGTTGTAAGCTAAAGAGTTGTATATCCACGTCTTAGCTTTCTATAGAAACTTGAATCGTCTCATTTTGATTTACAGATAGAAAGTTATGAGTATTTTACTGAGGAGTATTACCCAGGCAGGCGAGAAGCTGACCGAACCGGGAGCTTTGGTCTTGGAAGCCGTCTATCATCATCGGTTTCGACCAAGTAAGACCATCTTCGGACTCGATGGAGGGAATACCATCGACAATCTCTTTCTAACTCAAAACTGGAAGTGATTACTTTGAGACAACACCACCCACCGATCACTTTCAGACCACATCAGTCACCGATCAACCGGTCACCTGATCATCTTGCGACTACACCGAGTACCTCAAAATATATTGACAATGTCGAGATTATTTTTATACCTCAACACACACTATAAATGTTTTTGGTTAACTTCTGAAAATAATATTCAGTTTCTCTCTCTCTTTACTTATTTGACTGATTTCTTTCATGTAGTGGAGTTAGCGGGAGAAAGTTGGTGGAGTTGGAGTGCGATCTTATAACGGCCCAATCTTTCTTTTCCAGGCAACTGATTCATTTATTGGTTGTATCCTAAATACCTCAAACCATAACATTTCACCAAACACTCTTTCACCTCCCTATTCCACTCACAGAAAAATCTCGACTGTTGAACGAGGAAGCGAAGCTCATGAGGAAGCGAAGCTCATAACCCAGCTCAGGAGAACGAGGAAGGACGGGGCTTCAACATTTCCCGACCTGAAAGGAGCAAGAAAGCACAGCCACGACTCGGCACAAGGAGAATCGAGCTCCGAACTCCGACTAGGAATTTGGAAGACGAGGAACCACCAAAGCGGCCGCTTTTAAGAAGATTATGTTACGTAAGGTAAAGGTTAAACCTCCGTCCTTACTTTTAGTTGATCTAGCTACTCCGCCTTTCGTTGTTGATCCTCTGGTTCCGGAGGTTAGTGATGATGCGCGAGCTGAGGAGCAAGCGACTAGGCTTTGAACATAGCCTTGCAAGTGGATCTTTCTTTGGTGGAAGACTATTCAATGACTCTTCTACGATTCAAGGAATCGGAGTATTGACCGAGTCAAGCGCTGACCCTCCTTGATGTTTGGCTATGTTTCACCATGCTTTTAGGAGTTCTGGGAAAATTTTTGGCGTATAAACTGTAGAATTTTTTGTATGTACTAGATAGTATTTATCATAACTTAACCCTGATAGCTGTTTATTTAGTTCTTATGGAGCTGTATTTCGGTACAGTTTGATATAATACTTTGGTATTTTTCTTAGAAGTAATATAACTTTTACTTTAAAAAAAAACTAGGTTTCGACGAGGCACCACTATGGGCACAACTTTTGACAAAAATTGTACTACTTTGTTATTTTAAAATTTTGAATTCCATATTTTAACATAGTATTATAGTAAATTAATTTTTTTTAACAATGTAAAGAAGTTGTTAAGAGAGAGGTACTTTTTGTTTGAGAAAAAAGAGAGGGGTACTTGATGATTACTTAAGTTGTTAAATTGATGGAGGTATTTGAGCCAATTTTATGAGAATTCCGCCAAACCCATTGCCGTGAGTTCTAGAACCGGATACAGAAATTCTAACGTCATGCTGCACGTGTGTTAGGTTGTTTTTTTAGAAGTCAATTTTATTTATAATTATAATAGTTGTCAGAAAAACTCGCATTCACACAACTATCGGCCTCGTTAAACTCTAATACAATAAAATAAAATTCAATAGAAAAAAAACCAGATTAGGGAAAAAAATTCCATTGATACATCCCGAAGATAAAGTTCTTTTCCGGCTCCGGGCTTTAAAACTCGTCCAAAAATAATTACATACCTCATGAGCGGCAATTGCACAAAGAAAATAAATGAAACTAAGAGCCCATAAAAACAAACACCGATCCAGCTCAACGTCTAAAGGCCCAAGCTCCAGCCCACCCTAAGAACACTCATCCATTCACATTCAGGAGACCCAAATTTGGCCACAGCACAGCACCCACTTATCCGTGGGAAGATAAAGAAGAAGGAGCACATCCACCACCACTCACCTACTGATCTCGTCCAACAACAGATGAATTTAATAAGCTTCTTCAGCCGCAATGCCCTTATGCCACACTCTTTTTTGAACCATTCCAATTTCAGATGCCAAAACCTCAAAGAAAGATTGCTGCTTTACATTTACGTCTCAAAACTATCAGAGATCATATATCTGAGTAATCGATTTTTGGTTGCCAAAGAAATGAAGAATCGATTTTTGGTCATTGTAGAATTTATGTATCCAACTATTAACACAATGCAGATGTCCAAGCATCATGTAAACGGCCATTTGCCAACAGAGTGTCCATGTAGAACTTGCCTTCCACACTTCTACCATTCTTTTTTTTTCGAAACCACATGGTACCCGAGGAACGAACAACTACTCGGTGACAAGTCCAGTTTCGGCCAAAACTTTGAATTGTTCAACTGTTTCAAAGAACAAGTAATCAAGTTGAACCTGACAAGATAACACCAGCATCTTGAGTGAGGCAGTCAAGTCTGGTGGGAATCAGCAACCATACATGGAGCAAACACTTGTTGACATCATCCAAATACTTTAGCAGCCTACTTCTTCTTCTCGTATACGAATCTTCCGTGACCTCAAGCTTATGTTCCAGCACACATAATCAGTTTCAAGACACATCCATCCCAGCTTTTAGCAAGTAAATCAGCCATATTCATCAACACTAAACAATAACACACTCGTTAATACAAGCTCAGACATCAGATTCTGATGACATCCCTCCCTTTTTCAAATCATTAATTCCTTATTCTTCAATTGTTTTTTAACCAGAATCTCTGATTTATTATCCTCAATATCTATTTTAGTCATAAATCACAGATAGACAAATCCTAATTGTTGAGAACATTAGCCCCAAATTAATCAATATATATTGAACCCCTAGCTCTCCAATAGAGAAGATGGCATAGAGATATGTTACATACTGGGTTCGGTAATTGGGTCTGGTTTAGGGTTTTCTCTTCTGTTCTTCTTCTTCTTCTTCCTCTTCCACTTCCTCTTCCTCTTCCTCTTCCACTTCCTCTTCTTCTTCTTCTTCTATGGGGTTGGCCTCTTCTTCAGCGGATCTCTGTGCAAATCACGCATATAATTGCTAAGACATCACATAACACTGAACCCATCAAGTAAAATGATGCTAAACAATAAACAATTGTCATGATCCAATAATATTTGCTATTACATTTTAAAAAGACAATCAATACGTACCCTATCGGTATATAGCTGGTGTATGGTGGTGTTGAGGTCACCCTTCCATAGTGCATAATCTTTGGTACACACTATTTGTAGCTCGGGCGCACTCACGAATCCTGGAGAGAACAACTTCATCTGAGGGCAGCCCTCCACTCTGAGTGCATCCAACAAAGGGAACTTGAGACTTGTATTCTCTTCAGAGCAAAAGCACACGATGCTTCCCAACTCACGGAGGGTGAGGGACTCCAGCTTGTTGAGACATATCTGAGTTCCTCTTTCTATTTTCTCATCCGAAACATCTACAATCTCACTCAACTTGTTGCATTTGTATACTGTCATCTCTGTGAGGTGTACCAGACTTGTGATTGTAGAGAATGTAAACAAGCATACCATGCTTTTACAGCAACTCACAACGAGGGTCTTTAAGTTGCGGAATGATGCAGATGGTGGCGCCAAAAACATCAAGCTATCGCACGACCGTACTTGTAAATACCAGAGATCATTTAGAATGAGGTCCAATTTGTACCGCGGGTTCCAAATATGCTCCAATGCATCAAGGTTCCGTAAGTGCAGGTGTTTAATCTGAGAGAGTGCCCTCGTCTCGTCAAGAATTTCATAAGTGAACAGCTCCACAAAATTACTGAGGCTAATTTCAAGCCTTTTCAGATTTGGGAACCTTTCCAGCAAGAAGTTTATCAGAAGACTTGGCGATTCACCATCGAAGCCATAAAGCTGAACAGCTTTTAGCTTAGATGAGGATACATCATGCAGCTCTTGTTTTGGTATCATTTGGATCTCCTGGCTACTAAACGACACCGTCTCTAATTTGGCAACCTTCTGTATACAACCCAAAGCACTAGTTAAAATCTCTACAATAAATAAATACTGAATACTTCATAAAAGAACTTTTTTACGAAAAATCATTTTAAAAGTCATAACTTAGAAATTATGTCTCGTCACTAATTTTTCAATTATTTATTGTTAAACAAAGTACCGTATCCAGAGGAATTCAAAATTTATAGTTATATTTTTTTAATAAATTTGCAAAATCTATAATCTAGTAGCAAAGGGTGGAGAAACAGAGTTGAAATTATGGTTAAAAATTTCAGATGAAGTTTTGACATACAGCAGCAGAGTAGTACCTGCTCAAGTGAAAATAATGGTTGACCTTGCTGTGACTTGAATACCTCCAGTCTTGGACATTTAAGAATGCTCACACGTTGTAGAGCTGGCCACTCTATATGATGTTTGCCCGGATAGAAGCTACTCAATCTTGGAGCATCCCGGATCTGAATTCGCTTCAGGCTCGGAAACTCAAAGGTAGCATCTGTTTCGTCTCTTTTCTCCTTGGAAATGATCTGTTCCAAATTTGAACAATCGATCAACTTGATCTCTTCAAGTCGCTCAAGTTGTTGGGCTACTGAAGCTGGAATCAGGCTCTCCAAACTTGAACATTTCTTAAAATTTACAGTGCATAGGTTCTGAAACGAGAGGATTCCATGTGGATCCCCATGCCAGACATGCTTCAGATTTGGGAGGCGACATGCAATCATATCTGTGAGCATGCTTATTCTCTCCGGATACTTGCCCCTTTCATTTATCATCACGTCATGGAGATCGAAAACCACTTCAAGTGAATCGCAGTCCTCCAATGTTAGTGTTTCAAGTGTGTGGACTTTTGTAAGCATAGTGTTTGAGGAGAATAATTTGGACAAGCTTCTCGCTTTCTGTACCCAGAGATCCTCCAATTTGGAAAATGAATCTTCGTGGAGCTCTCCGTGCCATAACATTATCAAGCTATCCATATTTGAAATTCTCATCTCCTCCAAGCTGGGGAACAACACCTACACAGTTTAAGGAATCAAACACGACTTACTCCGCAGTTTTGTTAGAAAGAAAGATATTTCAGAAAAATTCAAAACAGCACAATAAATGCTATTTAAAAGATTTCCCAAAACATCTTCTCGCAATAAATGGAACTAGGTACGTAGATGGACCTTGTTATCAAAAAGTGATTTGCCGTCTGGTTGATGACTTGATGTGATGAACGTCTTCAACTGAGGACAATCCTCTAGTACTAAGGTTTTCAAGTTAGGGCACTCTATGAGGTCACTAGTGCACACCGTCACCAGCGAATGAAGACGCTGGAGAAAGAGAAACTCTAGCATTGGGAGGCATATCTTGTTCGTTTCTCCTTGCTTTTCTGGGATAATTACTTCTTCCAAGAGCTCGCAATTCCGAATATCAAGAGTTTTCAATTGAGTTAGACTATTTACCATTGAAATTGTAAATATATCTTTGACAAACTTGCACCCATGGATTTCCAAGGTGACAAGGTTTCTGACGCAAGAATATGAATTTGGAAATTCACTATCTCATATCTTATGGATCTTGACTGAGCATACCTTCAGATCTACCATCTTTGGAAATACAATCTGCAACCAAATTGGGAAAAAAAATTCTCATCATTAATTAAGATAAATACTATGTCATTTCTTTTCTGCTTTCATTAGAGGGTACAAACACATACTTATCTCCGTCGTGATTATTGTACGTACAGAATTTCATAACTAAAATGTTTCACTTATCAACAAAAAAAATGGGAAATTTCCAACGCTTCAATACATAAACTTGGTACTTAAAACAGTAAAAGAGTAGAGACACGAAGATTCTTTTGGAAGCGATGTGCGCAATACTTTTCCGGCAATAAAGCTTTGAATTTTGCAGACCACCTCAATAATTCTCGATCTCTCGAACGATAACAAAAATTTCTTTTCAAGTCCAAAATTGAAGCAGCAGCATACCTTTTCATTGAAAATTGTCAGGGGGAGCGTGGACCCATTAAGCACAACATCTGAAGCAAATGCATCATTTCTGGTATCCTGAATCGCTGAAGGGCCAATGGACAAGATGCTAACCAAGCTAGGCACGTGCTCTATTCTCAATGTTCGCAGCTGGGTCAGATGGATCTTTTCATCTTTGTCCGCTGCTTCGTCCAAGATGAATATCCCTTCCATTTTCTCACAATATGCCACTTCAATATCTTCCAATTTTGAAAGACGTTTAGCGACCGATAAAGGAAATATTTTGCTCAGTGCATCACAACCTGATACTATTATCTGCTTCAGGTTTGCCAAAGACTCCTCTGCGAGTGGGCCATTGCAAATCTTCTCCAAATGTTGAGCCTTCTCGATAACCAATGCCTCCAGCCTTGGGAAGGCAATGTATGGACCCCCCTTCGCACAGAATTTACAAGGTACTTAACTTCATGAAAATTTTGCAGTCGGAGATTTCTCAAGCGATGGCCAAAGCCTTCAATATTCAATTCAGCAAGGTTGACATCTTTGACCTTAACCGAATTATCTAGGTGGAGATCATCGGCTTTCTTCAACAACACATTCACCTTTTTGAGTACTTGGATGTTTGCATCAAGCTTCACCTTCAATGTAGCCGACACATCATTATTTCTCGACCAATGCCAGCAATCTCCAATAAGTATAATGAATCTTTCCAACTTATCAGAAAACAAGTCATCTGGCACACTCGTCACATCGAGGACTTCTATCTCCAAAGCAGTCAACTTCTTCAATTTCTTCAGCTCGGCCAAATCGGCATTTATTTGTTGGCCATCGGCTCTCAATCCCCATTGTGTGAAGCTGTTTGCCATGTACAACTCTTCCAAATGGGTGAGATGCGTCAGAACACCAGGCGAGATCTTTTTTAGTTCCGCGCATTCCCTCAAATCCAGAAGTTGTAGGTGAGCCAATTTTCCTATTTCTTTTGGCAGATGAACAATGCCTGCACCTACTAGGCTGAGAATCTTCAAATGGGTCAGGATTCCAATAACAGCAACATCTTCTACATTACAATAATTCAGACATAGGATCTGAAGGTTGTGAAGACGTTGAAGTGAAGAAGGAAGTGGTGACAAGGTCATCTCCGAGAGATCCAACACTCTAAGTTCTTCAAGTGCATCAAAGAACTTGTCATCTGTGGTATTAAGTGACCCAGATAACAAGAGCACCTTGAGCTTAGGGCATTCAAGTATGTTAGGAAAATCAGGCAATTTGCAATCGCGGAGTGAAATGTCAGTCAATTGTTCAAGTGCAGGCCATTCTTCGACCACAGAGGAATCCGCCGGAGAAAACACATGATCTCGGTACCCCCTAGCAAAGCCATGAACGACATCATGCATTGTAAAATAATCATCATCATCATCATCCTCACCTTTCAGCAACAAGCAAGAGCTCGTGAGATCACCCAGCAACTTAAGCACTCTAGCTCTGGTTGCTTTTAACGTCGAGCAGTCCTTGAACAAACTTAAGCCTGCTGTATATCTGACCACAAGGTCGATATAAATATGGTGTGGCTCGAGGAGACCACAAAACAGAAACAGAGACAGTTGGTCTGCACTGAGATGACAACAACTCAACTCAAGGGCTGAGTAAGCTAGTGCTCCCGTACGGTCCCCATTCTTTTGCAGCCCAGATTCCAGCCGCCGCAAGGCATCTTCCCACACATGCAACCCCTTGTTCTTCAAGGCTGTTGCTACTGGTAGTATCAGAATAGGCAAACCTCCACATCTTTTCACAATCTGAGTAGCTACACCATGGAGAACAGGATCATCTTTCGGTATGTCACCCACCGTCTTCTGAAATAACTCCCATGCCTCATCATCCCTCAAGACATTGAGCCGAAAACTTTTTTGCTTTTGCACAGCCATTTGAGAAACCACGGATTCATCCCTGGTCGTCACCAGCACTTTGCACCGGTTCTTGTCGCCACCAATTGGGATGCCGAGCTTCTTCAGGTCAATTGCATCCCATACATCGTCAAGTATCACCAGGATGCTCTTCTCCAGCAGCAGCCTTTTGTGCAGCTGAGCTGCCCTTAGCTCAATAGAGTCACGGGACTCAACTTCCTTCTTAATCTCCACCCACTCAGAAACTCTTTCCTAAATGGTCTTGACATCTGCTCTCGGGCGCACTTCCGCCATGACCACCAGCTGAAAAACACCTTCCTCCTTCATCCGCCGACCGACTTCTTTAGCAAGAGTAGTCTTCCCGACGCCACCTAAACCCCAAACCCCAATCAGGTCAGCGTCGCTGTTCCTTAAGGCATCCATAATGTCGTTGAGAGTGGACTCCCTCGACCGGAAAGCCTCGTAATCATCGGAATGCAGCACTTGATGATGCAGGGGCACGCGGTACCCCACACGGTCAAAGTTGGCACCCTTCTCTGCTAGCTTGAAGATGGCAGGGGCCTCCAACTTGGCTCGCTTGCTCAGCTTGTAGCGATTCTTGAAATGGGGGAGGTGTCCGGCGCAGCATGTCTTGTCAGCCGCGCCGTCCGCTGCAAGGATGCTCTCAACAGTGAGGATGGCTTTCTCCGAGTCTGAAATCCACGCGAGGACGTCGCTTTCGATGTCTTGCAGACTTCTAGTAGCCTCGTCGACCTGGTGTCCCACCCGAGCTTTGGAATTTTGGAGATCACGGAGATTATCTCTGAGGTTGGCCATGTTATGGTGGTAGTCAAGCACGTAGCGGAGTTGCTGCCAAATGCCATCTGCCGCTGCATTAGCTGCGCTGCCGACCACCGAAGCTGCAATCTCCATCTTGTAAATTCACCAAAGGGTAGGGTATTCAAAGCTATAGCCAAAGCTGCGAGGGAAGAAAGAATTCCAAACAAGCGGATGGCAAATAAAGGTGAGAGTGAATGAGAGAGGGAGAGCGAGTGTGTGAGTAAAAAGCTTTAATATTTCTCAAGTCTCTATTTTTGTGTGGAAGGTTGGTGCGTGCGTGCGTGTGATGTGATGTGCTGTGTTTTTTGGGTTAATACTTATTACCCGCTCGTATCTGAACCACCGACAAATATAAATTCGAGCCATTTATAATATTTGAAAACTGACAAAATTGTTGCAGGAAATGTTTTAACAATACTGAATGTGCTTCTTCTTGTTTCAACTAATTTCAAAATGATTTTAAATTCTTACAAAATTTCATTCAATATATTTTTTAATTCATCACTTACTGCCACAGGCCCATGGTTGATAAATAATAAGCAAAAAATCTAAATGCAATATCGTTTTCCTCTTTTCCTGAAGATAATTAAGCTGTCAATTTACTGTCTCCTATTTGGCTATTTTGTGTTAATTTATTTATAGAAATACGTGTGATGGTGTGAGTGCTGTAACGTGCAAATTGCTGTGCTGGACTTTTCAGAATGAAATTTGAAGGACAATTATTCTGATATTGCAATGGACAATTGGAATGGACAAGACATCTTTTGAAGTACGTATATTCATTAATCACCTCTGCCACTGGAATGGAGAAAACGTAGATAACCTTGAAAAATTAAATAAAAATATTTCAACTATAAAAATCCTATAAAAAACTCAAAACATTACTGGATAAAAAAAAGTAACTGAAAAAAATATCAAAACCCCAAAAGTTGTATTCATCCAGGATGAGAGTAGCTAGCTCATTGTTTGTAATAATATCTTGTCTCGTCTTCTAAGCAAACTAGGTGTTGTTTTTTTTAGAAATATTTACAATTTCACACAACCATTGGAAATGCTTCTCACTTTCCAAACAATAGGTGTGGTGTGGGCATCATAATTCTATTAAAAGGTCTTTCATTTTGGCTACCTAATTGCTGCTTTATTGCTTGATTCTTTCCCCTCCCCCTTGCATAGATAGAAGATTATAGATATATCTTTGTGATTACGACCACTTACCACACTCGTTTTCTCTGTCTCAACTCAGCAACTGCTCTATTAATGAGCATGTGTATATATAACTAGAATACAACACAAGTCCTAACATTTTATGTTTGGAAAAAAGTGCACACCCTTGGTTTCATGGTTTTATACTCGAGTAACTTGTAGTTTAAAACGAATAGAACAAGTCTAATTTTTTTCTCGCTTAGAAAACCTGGGCATATTTCACTTATAAAAAAACTATGTACTGAATTCAGAAACCAATGGAAATGCAAAGACAAGTAGTTGGAGGGACGTACATGTTAGGTCTGGTGTGGGCAACATCAATTCTAATTCTATCAACCGTGTCCATTAAATGCCTTTCACTTTCGCTGTCTAATTACTGCTCTAATGCTTGATTCCCACGCTAATTCCACTACAAGAAAAAGAAATCAGCCAATTATCTCAAGAGAGAAACCAAATATTATTTTCAAAAGTTAACCAAAAATAATGTAAATTTTGAAATCATCAAAGGGCAATCAAAGCTAAAGCTGGTCGACTAATTTCAAAATAATCTAAAAATGTATTCAAAATATCTCTAAAAATTCATCACTTACATACAGCCACAACACTGGTTGATAAATAATCAAATAAAATTTACTAATTTAGCTATATTTAATACACCATTTATACTAATTTAGTCAATTAGCATAACTTCTTATTGTTTCTTATTACTTCA
The DNA here is from genome assembly GCA_963995505.1 of Hypericum androsaemum. NCBI lineage: Eukaryota > Viridiplantae > Streptophyta > Magnoliopsida > Malpighiales > Hypericaceae > Hypericum > Hypericum androsaemum. The sequence goes on along the minus strand of OZ023190.1, from coordinate 308,241 downwards.
TTGAAACCTACAAGTATTTAATTGCCTAGATATTAGAATTTTGTTTTTGTGTTGAAACCAGATATTACTTGACTACACCTTATTTCCAAACGAAGTCAATCCACCTTTTGGAATCTTAAACAGTGACATGCCATTCCCTTAAAAATGACGAGATCTGATTATTTCTTAAATCAATTGCTTACCAAAACACAAACCATATCAGCATTTTTTTTTTCTCTAGATTTTTTTTGAAAGGTAAATTTTACACCTATACAGGATTTGAACTCTGGACCTTCTTGATATTTATGACGCCTTGTACTGTTGGCTACGAGCCCTTTGGCTTTTTTCTCTATATTTCATCCATTAAAAGCAGTATCCATCCTCCTATGTATTCAGATCACTAAGCATCCCGTATGTCCTTAAAAAAGAAAAAAAATCCTTGAATTTTATAGCCAAATCACATCATGTTCAACACAACATTAATTGTAGATCATGATGAAATTAATATTAACCACTAATTGAACTCTTCACATCACTTATACGTGTATATATAATACATGCACCATGAGACAGCTTTAAAAAACATAGAAGCAAAAACCATTCTACAAGAAAATGTCTCCGACAGTGGTTCACATGTGTCTCCTAGCGGCCATGTGTTTCATGGGCACATGCCTTGTAGGAAATGCTAGTAATCTCAAGGTGTCATGCATCTCTTCTCCGAAAGTGTACTTCTTATACATCATCAATGGCAGCCATAACGAAACAATATCGGGGACATGTAGCTCCACTCTCAATAGAACCTTCGATTATACTAACTTCAAGCTCTATAACCGTGGCGACGCATTCGAGTTTATTAGGCGTCCCAGCACATCCTATTATTGTAAGCTCTTCAGAGGAACAATGGGTCACCAGTTTCTCGCCGTCTTTAATCAAACTAGAGACGCTCGGAGCAGAGTCCGTCGGTATAATGCCTCCGACAACGGCATTTACTTTAGCGGTGGCAAGTCTCGCTGGGCCTTGGAGGCCAACTGGAATGAAACTAATACTCAAAATCCGTAGTATTGCTCCTACGGATTAGGAGAGAGCGAACAAGATAAAACTATCATCTGGGTCTCACGTGGGTTTAATCTTCAAGCATGTAACGAATAATGAAATAGTATTATACGTATTTGATGGGGCTTGCTCTTCGTCCCCTTGGTTAAGTACGCGAAAAACTCACTATGACCTCACTTCATATAACCCTGCTTGAGTTGAGGCTCGAAAACCTTTGTAAAGACGAGCAGGCACCACCTGCATATCTAGCTTGTCTACTTGCAAGCCTGAGAGAGCAACACCTTGAATCCTGAATCCAACTTGAAATATAGGAAACACATGAAGGCGGTCCAATCCTGTTTCAAGGACAAACGTTCCGGATAATGCTGGGGCTCTGTCTTTCGGTATTCGATCAATTGACCATGAACACATCTGTAAAGACACAAGAGTTGAAATGTTATCTAACCCCACATAATAGAAAACTAATTCCATTACTCTTGCTCACTTCTTATACTTGTGCACATTGGTGCAAGATTCTTACTCCGTTCATAAGGCATTTTTAAAGTGGTTGTATATCCAGGAATATTAGCACCAACTGATAAAGGTACCTCACAACTTCAGATTACCTTATTGGATAGGATGTTGACAACTCCATGATTTGCGGTTAGATCAGCTGACAAAATGCAAGGAGGCAACTGAAATTGCACATTAATTGAGTCGATCATCTTCCCAGGGTCGTTACGTAGTCCTACCATCACACTGATGCGACATGTCCCAGCATCAGAAGAGAACTGTGGCTTGACATATATTGGGATGTTTTTCAACTTTCTAACCCTGAACATGTTAAGGGATAAATGAGCTGCCAAAGCAAAATCAATTCCATTTCAACATTTGTACATCTTTGCAGTAAAGGAAAAATATAGCAATGGACTTTTGAAAGCACCACAAACCTGTAACTCATGAGTTTAAACAGTCCGTCAGGAGGCACAAATGACAATATCTGATGAGACTCCCAAGGCCGAAATCGAACACATGGATGGAACGTCACGTCATCCAAGATAGATGGGTTTGTAAAGGAAAGGGTCAAATCGGGAACTCCAGTGATATGGGAGTTAACCTGAACCTCACCGTAAACTTCACATTTGACCAAGATGCCATCTCTAAAACAATGCACAGTTCGATAAACTGCTTGCTCTTCCAGGTAGAGAATCATAAAGAACAATAACGTAGTAGGATCCAATTTTGACAGAAACAACGGAATGAAAGAAGGAAACATCTAGCAGGGATCTTGAGTCCAAAATGGCAAACCTGTTAATGATCACATCCAGTTCTTCAGCAAGATCCACATATACTTCATTATTTGCGTACTTGACATCTGTTGTTCTCCAAGGAACACAAGACGATGCTGCACCGGGAAGTGTTTCATTCATATTCGAACTGTTACCAGTCACAACGCTTAGAACTTTGCTAACGATGTTAGGAGGAGCAATCATCTCTCTCAGGATGTTAGTTTCGGTGGTCAAAGGAAAGCCATTGTCTATCATCTCATCCAATAGCTGCAAATAACAGCTTGATCAGTCTTTACGCAAAACCAATTGTATAGATGAAAAAGCTGGAAGAAGATGGAACAATGGAGAAGGAATCAGTATATTTCTTCTGTCGTTTCGATATATTATTTTGAATTTACCCCATCAACAAGCTCAAGTCAACTAGCCTAAAACAACAAAACCAGAAACGTTTCCTAGATTCATACAACTGCTAGCAATAAAAAGGCTTCGTGCTAACATAGAGGATTACAATTAATGGTCTACCTTGACAAAGTACCTAGAAAATGGATTTAACATACCTCATAAACAATGACAAAGTTATCCTTGATTGAATCTTCATTGAGCCCCTCAAGATACTCTGAGAGCACATTGGCAACTCTTGAAAGGAACTAACCGAAGAACGGGGAGACAGTAAGGTGAAGGACGCTGATAGCACTCAAAGAATACAACAACAAATAAAACCAGTTAAAAGAATCCACACCTCAATGGCCATAAGAGGAGGCATTTCGACTTGGGTGCAGGCCAAAAAGGTGATCCCTTCTCGAACGACTTGGAACAAGTAATGAGTTGGTGAGGCAATCACTGGCTGTTGCTGTTTCACAGAAAGACACAAAAAGAAGAAAAGACTGATGTCTCCCAAAACCGACAATCAAAATCAAAACTTGAAGAGTAACTGACAAAAAAGTTGCAAAGATTCAAACTTTAGATGACGGTAGAGGGTAGGGGGTTAGGAGCGAACCTTAAAAGAGTCGGGTTGGTCCCAGAACCAAGCACAGATGGATCTGTCCACACGGTGACCGGTCAGCTGCTTCTCCAGCATCACTTCACTGTCCCAATCCAATCCAATCCCAATCCCAATCCAGTAAAAATTCTGTGACCAACACAATCAAAATCAAGAGGTTGTAACTTACCCGGAATCCGAGAGAAGGAATATACACTGCAGCATCTCTTTTGACTTGTGGGGGTCGGGGGGGTTACTGTTTGTAGAATCTCTCAGTTCCCGTCCATCTTCAAGTTGATGCCTTTTTCTTATTACTGTACTGGTCCGAGAACCGACTCAAGCCAAAGAAGACGACATGTCTTCCGGGAGAAGGAGGGATCGCTTTAAATAATTTGGTAATGTGGGTCCAATTAGATATTACTTGGAAGTTTATGGTTCTTTTTTTTTATATATATAGAAAATAAATAGTAACTTCGTTGATTATAAAATGGGTTTCCTCCCTTATAACTTCATTTTGCAAATTCCACCATTAAAGTTGTGTGAATTTCATCTTAATTAAAGAAAATCCCACCAAAGTATTCAATTTACAAATGAATTCTCAAATGAAATTATTATGGAAATATATTTATAAATAAAAGAAATTCTATTTCTTTTAGGATTGACCTAATATAAAGAGCAAAAAGGAAGAATAAGAGAGAATTTGTGCTGCAATCCAACAAATGGTCTCCTTTTTCCTTGTCCTACAGATCTTTTGGGTATCCGTCCTTTAACAAAAGAGATCAACAAAACATATCTCTTACATTGATAACAAACGGTACACTTCTTTCTAACCTTGGGGATCTTCTATGGAGTTATTACACAGATCTTTTTTGATGTTCTGAACGTATCACAAAATCTCCTACGTGTATCCCCTACGTCAGGTAAAAACAAAGAATGAGCCAGCTTGGACATGGCCGATTTGTACAATGCCGCTATCGATTCATCTGTCCTGACGGGCACTTTTACATGCCAAGACATCCTCTGCGTTGATTTGCTCAGACAACACTGAATGCCGATTGTAGGGTCGATGAGAATCGAGATGCAATCGTCTGAGACGCAAATTGTTGAAGCTGCTTCTTAGCATCTGGAAAAGATTAAAAGTATGTTTTGCTCTCATTAGTACAAAGATGCTCCGACAAAAAGAAACGAGAAGAATCGCAATTTCATAAAGATGGAGCAAACATATGATGGTGATACCGAATGGTCAAAATAATATCTTCTCCAGAAGTTCGTCATCCACTAAATCGAACTCATAGCGGATACAATGCACACAATTACGTCACCCAGAACAAACACTTAAGTTCCTCGGTTCAAATGTTCATCTTTCATGTTTCTAACACGGTTTTGAGAAGAAGCCACTCTTCAGATGCTAACATCCCTTCTCCTCCTTTGAATCAACAAAGAAAAATGAAAGGGAACAACAAAACCATGATCGAGCTTTCCACATTATGCAATCTAGTGGCAATGTAATGAAGCATGGAGCCGCTCAGCGGGATGAGCTACAAGCTAAAATGCAAAGAAGCAATTTGAGGAGGTCACACTAACGACTAATAATCAACATGATACCAAACTGTATGAGAAGCAAACAAGTCCAAAATGTAATGAGTACGACGCTGAACGTCATATTCAGAAAACATTCATACATGAGAGAAATTACTGCTTACCTTTACGACACTTGGTAAAGCCAACAATGTTTGCAATGCCGAGTGTCAGACAAACTCCAACAACGAGGCAGTAGTCGGCCTGAAGCCTTATGAGGGAGAAAATCCCAAGCACAATCCATGCAACGGCCTAAGATTCAGAGAAACGGGAAATAAGTCTAGTCAGGAGGAGATAAGCTTCATCAACGACGAAAAACTTCAGGCACAAGCAGGAGGCATATTGCAGAGACTAGCTCGCTCGCTCGCTCTCTCTCTCTCTCTCTGGTTTTCCGGTGCATTTCAGAAAACCCGACTACGGGTGATAATGACACAATGCATGAATCTTAATGCATGACATACAGAATGTGCGGTTCATTGCTCAATATTAGCAGCTTACCGCAAGGTAAAGAGTCCACCAGAACAGCCATGAGTCCTTCTTGTTCATCCGAGCCAGTGACTGATAGACCGAACCATAACAGATCAATCACAAAAGAGATTAGCGTACAATCCCAGCATAAGCAATTCGGAGTAGAAAGCATATCACCTCTTGATCGAGGGACTCAAACTTCCAGACGCTCTCCCCAAGATCATTGATCTCGTTCCACCAACGGAGGCCAACCAAGATGCGGCCACTAACGTTCTTGACGACCCAGAAGTCGAGGGCCGCGAGGAGGACGGTGACCACGAAGATGATGACGAAGTTGTCCACGAACAGGCTGCACAGGATGTAAAACGCCAGCGCCGCGGCCTGCCACCACGAAACCCTAAGCGCTAAATCCCAAAGTCTAGAACCCGAAAAGGGCGGTGGGAAAGTGTAGTAGTGATTATTACCTTGAAGAGAACATGGAAGAAGCAAGTCTTGGGATTGGAGTAGTTCTCCACCGGAGGCTGCCCAAATGAACAAGAATCCCCCCATTAATATTATTAATATCCAACAGAAACGAAGAACAAAACCCAATTAAGATCCAAATCCACTAATTAGTAATTGGGATCTATCTAATCATATTACCACACACCTGGTTGGGATCCATTGATTCAAGGACGAGTACGAAGAAGATTCTCCCTTGAGAATAGATCCCTGGCTCCCGAATTTACCCCTTGGTATTACCTGGGATGGGGTAAACTGAAAAATGTAAAAGAGGACAGAGTGGGGGGATCTTCTTTCGTATGTTACTGGGCCTTTTACACCTCTTCTTTGGGCCAAAACTTTCAGTCCCGAGGGAAAACAATCTGGTCTTTTTTATTTCAGTGTGGATTGGGTGCCGGAAGTAATAGGGCCCCTTGTACCATATAGGATTGAACTTGGTCTTTTGATCTCGATGATTAGAGACGCGTCAGAGATTTGACAGTTGTAATTATTTAAGAGTATTTTCATCTTTTAGCGCTTCACTCCTTTTTCCCTCCTTTCTTCTCTCTCCTCCTCCCTCATCCTCATTTTGTTTTCTCTGCCTCTCTCCTTTCTCCCTCATTCTCTCTCTCCCAAGTTCCAATCTTAATTTAAAATCCATGGTTGCAGATCTGACGATGTTGTCACGAGCTCGACTCCGACCACCACTCCGACACCGACAAGGAGCAGGCCGGAGTCCGTTTGTGAAGAAGGGGCGCCGGTAAGAAGTGATCAATATGTTTCGGTTGGAGAGCTACAACTTCTTACTTCGGAGTCCGATTGAGGTAATTCAAATTGTTGTACGAAGCTGAGATATATATCTACAACTTTATAGTTTATGACTTCTCCAAATTTTGAGTGTAAGAATGTCTAAAATACGTTTGAAGTCAAGAATCGACCGAGTTATGAGGACATATTTTGGTTGGAGATTTATAACTTCTTACTCCAGAGTCCGATTGAGTTGATTAAAGTTAATGTACGATGCTGAGATGTATATCTACAACTTTGTAGTTTATGACTTCTCCAAATTTAGAGTATAAGAATGTCAAAAATATATTTGAAGTCGATAGTCGATTGAGTTATAAGTGGCTGGAAGGTGTTTGTCAAATGGGATGCTCGATTATGTCAAATAGTATGTCCTGTTATGTCAAATGGCATATCCGGTTATTAAAAAAATGGTATGCCCAGCTCGATAATATTTAAAAATACTAATAATAACAAATTATTTAGTTAAGTAAATAATAACAAAAACGTGTGGGGTTATGATCCAAGCCACGCCTTTGAGGAGCACGTGGGGCCACCACCACCACCTAAGCGCATGTTATGTAAAGGGTCAGTTTTGACCCTTTTATCCTTTTCCTGTTCGGTACAGGATTGGGCTCCCTCTACCGAATCCAGGCCCTTTTTATTTAACATACTGATATTTTATTTTTCTTTTGAACGTAATTTAATGACAATAACATTATACCTTATAGCAATTCATATTATATAGGAAGAACCCGAAGAGCTATAGGAGGCCGTAAATAATGCAACTAAGAATTTCACAAAGAGTTCGATCCTGTTTTACGATAAACGTATGGTTAACACATGTAAGTCAGACGGGAAGTGGTGGCGGACGAATGAGTAATGCGTAAGAATACTAAATGCTAAATACTATGGATTGTAATTTGCAAGTAAATGAGAGGCTGTGGATGGAACCATTCCAAAGGGTGAGGTTGAGGTTGTGTGGGGTCATTTTTTTCTTATCCTAAGCTTGTTTGGTAGCCATGTAAAAGTCGAGACAAACACCATTCCAAATTTCAGTTGGAATTGGAGCAGCAATCCCAACAAAAGCAGAGGAGGCAGAGCACATAAGAGTCATATATCATCATCATCATCATGGCAAGGCTGGTAGTAGCTCAGCAACAAGCTCAGCCTTCCTTCTCCCTCAATTCCTCTTTTTCCTCCGACTTCATTGGCACCAAGCTCCCCTCCCATGTCCAGGTATATATCTCGTAGCCCCCTTCTAGATGATGTAAACAGAGCTTCTTTGGTTTGACTTGCTCCAGAGCATTCATACTTCTTTGATCCTCCCCCATTCATTATATAGTACTGGAATCTCGCCTGAATTTCTTGAAAAGAATGCTTCTTTTTTTTTGAACTATAATTCCAGTGTAAAAGAAAGGCATGGCGGAGGAGCGGAGGGCTGCAAGTTGTGGCAGCAGCGAGTTCAAAGAACATCCTTGTCATGGGAGGCACCAGGTTCATTGGTATCTTCTTGTCTAGATTGCTGGTTAAAGAGGGTCACCAGGTACTTCCGCCATTCTCTCTAGCATATTTCTATTTGATTCGCTGCATTCACCGTTTCTGATAATTTTCGCAATCTGTTTACTATTACCCGTTTGCCACAGGTGACCTTATTCACCAGAGGTAAAGCACCAGTGACGCAGCAGTTGCCCGGCGAATCAGACCAGGACTATGCTGAATTTTCTTCCAAGGTAATATAAGTTCATTGATGATCAATGTTTCGTCTACTAAGGTCTTGTGTAAGTGGAATCCAATTCATAATTCGTGTACGATTGAACTCTACCATGCTCTCTTGCACCACATGCCTCCACTGACTACTTGAACACCTTGTCTCGCATGTCATGTTTTAATACAATGTTAGAATCTCGATATTATCCGAATCTTGAGACCATGCGCAGATGGGATTGAATTCCAATGGTCAATTTCTTCTCTTTTTGTTCTGTTCTCTGCTTCTACTTGTTTGTTTTCAGTGTCTCTTAATAGGTGGTCTTCATTTGCAGATCTTGCACTTGAAAGGAGACAGGAAGGACTTCGACTTCGTGAAGTCCAGTCTTTCAGCAAAAGGCTACGAAGTTGTCTATGATATAAACGGTATGGACCGATACCTTGAACGATCTCCTCGGTTAACTCCGCTTTTGCCACACCAAGCTTTACCCTTTGGTGTTCATGACTTTCAGGGAGAGATGCAGTTGAAGTCGAACCTATATTAGATGCTCTACCAAACCTTGAACAGTAAGCTTCTGTTTAACTCTTGCTTACATTTCAATTACCTGAGCTTGAAAATGGAGATTTTCAGATAATCATAGACCAAGCTTGAACTTAACATTCTTCAAACTTAATATTTGGCTTCAACACTGAAACTTCTAGTGTATGCGTAGCCATTGTGGTTATAATGAAAGATCAACTTATTATTCGGCTCTAATAGTTGTCAACTTGCAGGTTCATATACTGCTCTTCGGCTGGAGTTTACCTCAAATCCGATATATTACCTCACAGTGAGGTGAGTGTTAATTGTCCTTACCAACTAGGACAAGGGACACGGGAATAGAGTTAAGAAGCTTGTAGCTTTTTCATCTCTTCTAACTTTGCGTGTGTTGGGATATCCATCCAGGAGGATGCGGTTGATCCTAAGAGCAGGCACAAGGGAAAGCTTGACACAGAGCAGCTGTTAGAATCAAGGGATGTAAACTTTACATCTATCAGGCCGGTTTACATATACGGTCCCTTGAACTACAACCCTGTAGAAGAATGGTTCTTCCACCGGTTGAAAGCAGGCCGTCCGATTCCAATCCCGAACTCGGGGAAGCAGATAACCCAACTTGGACATGTCAAGGTCAGTAATCTCGTAACACCGACATTCCAAACCTGCTGCATTCTCATACTTACAAACTGAATACTTACAGGATCTGGCAACAGCTTTTATTAAGGTCTTAGGAAATGATAAGGCGAGCAAACAGATTTTCAACATATCAGGTGAAAAGTACGTCACATTTGACGGATTAGCCAAGGCATGCGCGAAGGTAAGCGTGTAGTGTAATACATTGGTTAAGAAATGTGTTAAAAAATATATGAACTCCGAAGTCCATAACCCTGTCCTGTATCATTAGGCTGGCGGGTTCCCTGAACCTGAGATCATCCACTACAACCCGAAAGAGTTTGACTTCGGAAAGAAGAAGGCGTTCCCATTCCGCGACCAGGTAATGTACTTCCACAGGATCACGTGTTCATGAACATCAAAGCCAAGTACTAACATTCTGCGGTTCTTCTATCCGAACCTGAAATGAAACTCGTGATAGGACACTAACAAGTCGATGACGGTATTCCTTTTCGGTATTTCGTACTAACCAACAATGATTGCCATTGTTTTGGGGGCAGCATTTCTTTGCCTCAGTGGAGAAGGCGAAGCACGTCCTCGGATGCAAACCCGAGTTCGGCCTGGTTGAAGGACTTACAGATTCTTACAGCTTGGACTTTGGAAGGGGCACTTTCAGGAAGGAAGCCGATTTCACAACTGATGACATGATTCTTAGCAAGTCTCTTGTTGCTGCTTAAATCATCACATTCTTCTCCTTTTTTTCTTTTTTTGTTTCCGTCTTCATTTACTGTGGATCCCACTGGTGCTTTACCCTCTTAGCATCTGTAAAATTTACTGCTCTAATAAGAAATCTCGACAAAAAGAAATCTCGACGTCAAATTTAAGCTCGAAACTATTATATTATTGTATATTCTAAAATTCGCTTCCCTCCTCCATTTACTCGGCCACTATATCAAACACCAAACCGGCATATTCAGAAATTCATTGCTTTAGTATTATATTTTATTCGCAGGATTTTCTTATACCTGGTTTGACTTTTTGTATGAACTTGGACGTTAAAAGTTGGTTGGAATTTTCCTTGCTTTGACTAGTATGATCTGATCCGGGAAAGACAAGAATTATAAATTTGATTATTAACAACCGACTTGACGCGAAGACAATTTAATTAAACATCTGAAAGCTTAGTTTACCGGCCGAGGCTCGTTGAATTCCAAATATTTCGGTTGGACAAAGCCGTTTCTAGCAACTGCCATTGTTCAAACTCTTGTTAGTTAACTGCGACCTTATCCTGAAAAAATAATCGAAATCCATCAGAATTTTTTTTTTTATTATCTGTGAAATTCAATTTTGTGCGAATAAAAGGCAGAACGCTATTTTTTGTAAATTTCATTGTCTACTATCATGAATTACTGGCTGTCGGTTTTCTCTTAGAGCCAAAAATATATTTCCAACGACAATGCTTTTATCGGTTATATATATTTTAAGGAATGTTGAAATGGTATTAGAGTAATGTGACCGACTGGAAAAAATACCTTATCCTAAGAAATGTCGGCGAATTCTGGAAACGTTATCTCTGAACAAATTGGCGGCCCCACAAGCCCAACTCCCCGGTGGGCCCTACTCAACCGTCGGCAGTAGAAGAGCACCGAGCCCATGCAAACAGACACGCCACCTTCCCAGATACCCTAAGGGACCCACTACGACCTTTCGCACCTGCTACGTGCGAACACTCCCAGCCTAGTTGACCCCATCCGATTACGTGTGGCTACTTATAGATTCTACTTGTTACATGATAATGTAGAATATTAGAATATTATTAATAAGTAATTTATGTTATTTATTTAAAACAAACCACATAAATCAAACAGGTTGAAAATATCATAATCCTGATGGCCACCAAATACTGTTGAGGTGGACAACATACAAAAACATAAAAATGATCTCGACATAAATTTGAAGTAATCATTCTACTAGCGATGAACTAATCTACAAATTTATGTTATTTATCAAAGTGGGAGCATACGACCGCCCCGAGACGGGCCCTTGAAGAGGGGTTACCTAAAAAAGGATCCAGAGAGCGACCCAAATTTGGGTCCGACCTTTGAGTCAACTAGTCTGACCAGTTAGACCAGTGATCGTTATTATATTTATATATTTAGTAAATAATAGGTTTAAAAATTAATATTCTCAATATATTTCATATCTAGTATAATTATCTTTGTTGATATAGTTTATTTTGTGTTAATTTAGAAAAATTGAGTATATAATCTGATTTTTTTTTGGTTGGGTTGGGTGAATTTTAGATTTTTTGTTCAATTTTTGGTCAAACCTAATTAATTGGATTTTTTCGGGTCAAAAATCTGAGCCAACTGCCCAGTCTGACCGAAAATTATCCAGTTCGTTAGGTAACCGTGCGTACATGATTTTCTGACTCGTTCAAAGCTCTGATTTGTAGTTCGACCGGTCGAACCGCCATCTCGAAAACAATGGCTACCGGTGCCCTGAAGCGGGCTCTCTGAGAATTACTTACTCGATCACGAGCTCTAAGACTAAAAAAATTTATACTTTAATAAATACATATATTAAATAGTGATGATTTGTCAGTGTTTAATTACTATTGTTTAATTCAAAATACAAGAATGCGGTTATAAAAAAAATTTGGCAATATAAATATTATCGTTCAGCTACATTCAAACTCTATATAAATTCTTAAATTGCCGATCTAAATTGAAGTTGGATTAATTGAAGGATTCAACCCTGAAAATTTTAGACCGTACGTTCAAGAAGCGGTAGTGGAGATGAGACGTCATTCGACTCATTCCACAGTCCAACCAACTGTGCGCATATATCCAGTCTCAGGTGCAACCGACATAACTACTTTCGTGAAAAAGTTTAGGTGTCCAAGAAAGAGTGACAGTGAACCATTCGAATTTTTCTTCCGTTGGGAGCTGAAGCCGTACTCTATGATTTATTTGGGCTCGAATTAAGTGAGAATTAGACTAGTTCTTATTGATAAGGATAGAAATAATATTGGTATATAATTATTAACAAAAAAGTTACAAATTAGGAAATATAGTTATAGAAATAATTAAAAAGAAAAAAAATCATTCACTTATCCTAAATCACGTAACAACACTATCGGTAACACCAAAAAAGCCAGAAAATGATACAGTTTATGGAAATACAATTATGGAGATACAACTTATGGAAATACAATTATGGAAATATTGATGTCATTGTACTCGGATTTTGGTTTACTTCTTCTCAGTTATTGGCTTGCTTTTTCTATGATATTGGTGTCCTTCTACTTTGATAATTTGTGTCATTCTTCTATGATATTGATTTTTTTCTACTCTGATATTGATGTCATTCTATTCTGATATTAGTTTCGTTCTTCTATGATATTAGTGTCATTCTACTCTGATATTGGTTTTCTTCTTCTCTGATATTGGTAACCTTCTACTTCGATATTGGTTTCCTTCTACTCCGATATTAATATCATTCTACTCCGATATTGGTATCTTTCTACTCTAATATTGGTATCATTCTAGTCTGATATTGGTGTCTTTATACCAATGTTGCTCTGATATTCAGAACAAACACACAATGCATACCAATCAGGAGTTATTGGTACAATATATAAATAGTAGTGATACGATATATAAATAATATTGGTACAATATACTACGATATAAAAACTCTCTTGATCATCTCCTCTAGCTTTTCGAGGCTCACCTTCTCAACAGGTTTGTAGCTCTAGTTTTTCGTTGTCATCTAGTGGCTTATCTTTCTCCCGTGCAAATTTCTTAGCAATGGAACCGTATTTGAACTCAAGACCCTGTAAAAAATATTTTAAGTATTTGATAAATTACACCAAAACATAACCAAAAGAAAAGGAAAAAAGACAATACCCCCAATTGATCTTTGAGGCGCTTGGCCTTCTTTTCCTATATCTCAAAATTCTCGCAGATCTCAAATTCATCCCCCAGCGAATATTATTACGATAAAAAAGTGCAGATGAGCCCCTCAAAAATGGACAAAATGAAGCTGCTATAGGTTTTTAATATTTCAGACGCAGGAGGTGAGGAGGTGGGCTACAGGCTCGAATCATAAGGGTTATCTTTAGAAAACGTTTGCTCGTGGATTGGTCTCATCGTGTTGGCTGCTAAAAGAGAGGAGTGGTGGTTTATTTTAGGGTTTGAGGTATTGTGTCAAATATCAAGTTTAGCTTTGTAACAAGTTCATTAAATTTTATCATTGGATCTGTAAAATATTTTTTTAAACCCAAATTTAGTCTATATTATGGAAATATTTTTTATGAAATCCTACTGAATCTAAATCCTATTTTTTAATAGAGGCTACGTGGTGTTAATTTGGTGGCCTTCTCCTGCCGGACTTCGAAACTTGGGATAACGCAAGTATCGGCGCGACGACTGATGAAAGCCACATGCACTTCGACACGCAATACCACGTATTATATTTTGAAACATTTAACAATTATAATTTTATTATTATTTTATAAAATTATCGCTAATCGTTTACCTTGCATTTCTTAGATTACAATGAATTATTATATACTTAGGAAATAATAAATACACTTTTATTTGAGATATTGTGATCATATCAGATTATTCAAAAAGAGTCTTTGTCCGCCGCGTGTCCATCTTAATCTCTTGCAAGGCAAAAGTGTGCAGTATGATGAATTGTATTATACAGATCAATGTTTTTAAAATTGACCGGAAAGGTGAACAAAAAAATTTTCAATTTTCTGGTTAACTCATGCTGTCGATCAAAATGTCAAAAAAGTTCAATTTAGGACTGCAAGATTGAAAATTTTGTTTTCAATTTTCCAGGTAAATTAGGTCATTTGGTTATCGTTTGGTCACTTGTTATTTTGAATTTTGATTAGTTGATTGCTTATTCGCAGAATTAGGTTAGTGATAGGTCATTTAATTTGTTGTTTCTATTGACCTGGGACAGTCGACTGTATCCAATCGGGTAATTCGATTAAATTTTGAATGGTCGAACTACTCTCTAAATTTTGGGTGAAAACGACCAAAGATTATTCCAAGTAACACTTGAACCGGTCCGAATGCAGATTTAAAAACATTGATACGGTTGTCCCTTTTTTTCGTTTTGCTCATTAGTTTCGACAGTTTTTCATGATTCATTTCTCTTTTTGGCCATTTTATCTGCTTTCTGTGATACATTTAGTAAATGAAGGCGGTTGTATGATATTGCCTACAGATAAGAGACAATGATAATAATTATAGTTGCGAGTCTGGATGAATTCTGATGAAATTTTTTCAAAAAATCTAATGAAAAACCTCGTTTGCGACGTGTTATAAAAATTTACACCCTCTACGCGTTAAGAAATATTGGAAATCCTCAGTTCTCGCAAAAGAAGGATCTGGTTATTCTTAGTTTTGTAGAAGATCATCCTTTAATTAGAAAGTGCCATCGAATAAAAGTAATTATGGATCTATTCAATAATATATATATATAAGCAAAATCTCCTATAAAAATAGCAAAGTCGGTCAAATAGTCATATTTTTCTTAATTGGTATCTAGGAATATTCCTTTCCAAGTTGATTTCTGTACGTTGGCGAGAATCCAGGAGACGTGGCTGGAGATGAGGAAATTTCGTGTTCCCCCAAAAGGAAACCGCGGGCTTTAACTATGGTGGGCCCTTTTTTGTTGTTGAGGGATATGGTGGGCCCTTTTGGTTAATCCTGTAATCAATCAATTAACGCGCATAGCGCTGTATTACCTAAACCATAAAACAACAGAAGACTCCCAATTGTTAAAGAGGGAAGGAAGTTTCCTGTACGCATTGAAATGGCAATGAAATTGTGCTATTTTTTTAAAAAAATATCGAATTCGAGTAACAATTATGATAAATATTTGCTGGGAGATTGTTGTAAAAATTAAAAGATCGTACATCTAATTTAAAGATGCATTAGTCAAATTAATAGATGTCTGAATATCGATTTTTAAAAAATTAATGAATTTTTTACTAGCATTACTTTGCATCCATTTGAGTCACCGCCCAAAATCCACGATTCTTTACTTGGTTGGTTCGCTCGCCCATCAGTTTAATTATTCAATGCCTAGATTACTAGATACTACTCACATAACGCCACCTATGTCAATATAATCCCCTATCTACAATTGACCAGCGGTAAAAATTGAGTAACGCTGCTACAACAACAACTACCCCCTTTACACTTGCAAATCTAGAACTCCCACGTGTCGCCAATCAGGGACGTCACCAAATCTCTGCTTGAATGGCGGATCAACATTAATGTTTCGCCTTATTACCAAATAGATCAAACAACGATAGGTTTTTTAATATTTTTATGATATTTTGGGTTAAAATTTTTGGATATGTAATAGTATTAAATATTTTTTTATAATTTTGTCACTTTTTAAAAATTCTTAAATTAATACTTGTCATGAAAATATAGTCAAACTTAAATTATCTCTTTAAATTTAGATTAGTGAGTAAAGTTTCTATTGTATAAAAAATTACAGTAGTTCACTAAATTATCACATAGGCGAATCAATCCAAGATTTAATATTATAATAATAAACTAAATTGTCCTATTGGTCAAAATTTCTGATTCATAAATTCGCCACTACATTATAGGGTTGTGGCCCAAACACCGTCAATTCTTTTCAATATGATATCATTTTCTAATATGGTAAAAACGGATCACTGTTAACATAATCAATAAAATAAGAAAATGAGAATATACCCAGTATCTTGGGTTACCTTATCTTCCACCGGCCAAATGAAACGGTCACCACCCCAGCCACAATTTCACTATAAATAACCCTCCCATGCCATTCTTCAAACTCACTTCCTAGCAAGCAAACATACAAACCTCCTTACTTAGAAAACATCATCTTCAAGCTCTAGATCATTCAGACAAGTGACAGTAATGGCTCCCGACATGATCACAAGCAACAATGGTGTGGGTCCCAACGAGGCCGGGCTGGTGAAGCAGGGAAGCATGGCGAGCTGCGCCTATGTGACGTTCCTGGCGGGGACAGGAGACTACGTGAAGGGCGTGGTGGGGCTGGCCAAGGGCCTGAGGAAGGTGGGCAGCAAGTACCCGCTGGTGGTGGCCATTCTGCCCGACGTTCCGGAGGAGCACCGGAAGATACTCGTCTCCCAGGGCTGCATCGTCAGGGAGATCGAACCCGTCTACCCTCCACAGAACCAGACCCAGTTCGCCATGGCATACTACGTCATCAATTACTCCAAGCTCCGCATTTGGGAGGTAAAAATACATATACTTACACTTCATGCATGCCCCTACTTGCCTGTTTAGCTTGTTTTCCAATACATTAGAAATTGCGGAAATAAATATCACTTTATTTATTCGGTACATAAAAATATCATTTTATAAAAAATTTAGAGAAGTAGTGTTTGCTTTTTCAGCTTCAAAATTATTAAACTTGATTTTTTACCACTAAATGCATATATAGCTTCGAAATTATTAAACTTGAATTTTTTTACCACTAAATGCATATAAATTGTCTATTTTTAAGTCTTAACAAAAATATTTTGAAAATTTGTATTTTTTTATCTATTAAAAATTTTTGCATCTTCAATATAACAGTCGATTGATATATTTTTGTTATAATAAAATGATAATTAAAATGATAATTTTTGAATATGATTCATAAAATGCAGAATGATAGTAAAAATTATTGTTTGATGGTAATAAGTAATTTGTCTGTGTTTGTGGGTGCAGTTCGTGGAGTACAGGAAGATGGTGTACCTTGACGGAGACATTCAAGTGTTCGACAATATCGACCACCTCTTCGACATGCAGGACGGGTATTTCTACGCCGTCATGGACTGCTTTTGTGAGAAGACGTGGGCCCACACTCCCCAGTACAAGATCGGCTACTGCCAGCAGAGGCCCGACCTCGTCCAGTGGCCCACCAACCAGCTCGGGCCCAGGCCCCCTCTATACTTCAACGCTGGGATGTTCGTCTACGAGCCCAATCTCTCCACTTACCACGACCTCCTCGCCACCCTCAAGATCACCACTCCCACCCCTTTCGCCGAGCAGGTATTAAACTATCCGAACAGAACCCGAACTACAATTAGTCGACCTAATCGTTAGTAACTTGGTGGGGTTGTGTTTTGTTTATGTGCAGGACTTCTTGAACATGTATTTCAAGGACATGTACGTGCCTATCCCGCCAATTTACAACCTTGTCTTGGCTATGTTGTGGCGTCACCCTGAGAATATAGAGCTGGACAAGGCTAAAGTTGTCCACTACTGTGCTGCTGTAAGTACATACCATAATTTGATCCAACCCATTAATGAATAATAATTATATTTAATTATCTCGTTTAAATTTGTAGGGATCGAAGCCGTGGAGGTACACAGGGGAGGAGGAGAACATGGAGAGAGAGGACGTGAAGATGCTGGTGAACAAGTGGCGGGAAATTTATGACGACGACTCTCTCGATTACAACAACAACAATGGCGCCGTCGTCAACGTCCAAACTTTCATGGCGGCTCTCACGGAGGCTGGCGGTGTTCAGTACATATCCGCCCCGTCGGCTGCTTAGTTTACTAGTTATTAATAATCAGAGCTCCGTCTCCCCATTTTTTGGACCATGGAGCGTTTGTATTTTGGAGTTAATTGACAGTTGGGAAGCTGTATAGAAAGCACCGTGAGAAAAGCATTTGATCTTTTGTATTTTCTGGGAGAGACTTTCTTGTTGGCTCGGAAAGAAAATAGGATGTTGAAAGGGTCTTTTTTTTTTCTCTTTGCTTTTAGTAGGTCAGGTCGTCACCCTCTCTTTATGTGGTTGATGGCCTAGCTATGCAATATTATCGGTGTTTCTTCTTATTTCAGTCATTAATAAGACAATTCTTCTCTGCTTATTGTAAATTCCTTTTTTTTAGGGGTAACATGTATTACTTGGGTGATGAGAATTTTGAAGTACAAGATACTGTTGTACAAAGTCGTCAAATTATAGGTCCAAATTTAATTTTGACCAAATACTTTATATGCAAATTTCTTAGTTAGTTGATTTATTAATAATCATTTTTAACTTGACGAACATTAGTTAGTTTAGTGAGTGTATACATATTAGATGGTTAATGACTAAAAATTTAAGAATTCAATTCTCATTAATATTTATAATGTATCATTTTTATCATTTGGTAATAAAGGCCTAATCAATTTTCTCCTCACCCACGATGACAAACTAAATTCCTATTTCTCTTTTTTACTGTAATAATTCAATTATCTTCAACATTATATTAATTTCGCATAAGGACTTTACCATAAAGTAAATTAATTACTATAGCCAAAGGAACAATAATATCCACCGCTCATGCAGTGTTGGATATGTTATTTTCTATTACATGAATCAGCTATTTTCTAATTATTAAGCACTATGGAGAACCTAACACTTACTCCCCTTAACTAGGACTGGACAAGAGTTGGGAAGCTCAACCATCTTTCGGTTGGTACGCGGCCTTGACGTCGGCTAAGCTGGCGTTGTCGGGGAGCTCCGGGCAGGCCTTGGCGCCGTATGGGGCAATTTGATTCGTCGCGAGGTCGATGGTTATGACAGCGAGTGGGGGGCGTTGTCTGTGCGAGGACCGCTGGTCTCGAGGCTACACTGGGTTTGGTAATGTGTGTGTGAGCAAATGTATGTAAATTGTTGGTAGGCTGAAGATGGATGGACATTTAAGGATGCGACCACCACCAAGGTTGCTAATGCCAAGAGGGAAAGAGGAGGTGAGGCCATTTTAGGAGGTGAAAGCAATTCTTTCTTTGATTAATTGGATGATGGCTAGCTCTATTGATTGGATTATCTTGTTAGATAGATGATGTAGATTTATATTGGTAAGGAGAGTAAATGTGGAGTGATATTCCCATTTCAGAAACTTCCAGATTTTATACATAAAATCCTAGATGTAGTTTCAGAATTTGCATGGGGAAGGTGAATGATGGGAGTTTTTTTGGGTCAAATGATTGGGCTCTATTTTAGGAGGATTTTTGCTTATGATATTTTTTACTTTAGTAAATTTGAACTAACATTTTCTTAAGTTAGTTCAAATCTCTTCATTGTACCAATTTTCACTAAAAAATGGGAGATTGAGGTCCATTTTTTTTGGGTAAGTAAATTTCTTTATTGATATATGTATAGGTATATATAGTAATTCACTTGCCATATTATTACTCTCTAAATGATCGATCATAAATGATGACCTCTCTGGATTTATAGAAATCTCAATCCCAAAATGTAAATTTTTATGAACTTTTTTATCATAATAACTATTATTTTAAAAAAATTTAGTATTATATCTTCGGTTTCATTTTTTGCATAAATAGATATTTTCAAATAATTACATATATTTGAAACTGTAAATAAATTATCAGTTAATCAATCTAAATTGAAATTAGAATAATAGAAGGATTCAACCCTGAAAAAATAAAAATAGCGTGTATTAACTACTTTCCCGAAAAGGTTTAGGTGTCAAAGAAACAGGGTATCTAACGTTGACAGTGAACCATTCGAATTTCTTCTGTTGGGAGCTGAAGCCGTACTCTATGATTCAATAGAGGCTACGTGGTGTTGATTTGGTGTGACCTTCTCCTGCCGGAATCCAAAACTTGGATAACACAAGCATCGGCGCGACGCCTGATGAAAGCCACATGCACTTCGACACGCAATGCCACGTATTGTATTTTGGAACATTTAACAATTAGAATTTTATTATTATTTTATAAATAAAATCTCATATAGAATAATAGCAAAGTCGGTCAAATAGTCATATTTTTCTTAATTGGTATCTAGGAATATTCTATTTCCAAGTTAATTTCTGTACGTTGGCGAGAATCCAGGAGACGAGGCTGGAGATGAGGAAATTATGGGTTTCCCCGGAAGGAAACCGCGGGCTTTAACTATGGTGGGCCCTTTTGGTTAATCGGTAATCAATCAATTAACGCGCATATCGCTTTATTGCCTAAACCATAAAACAAACAAAAGACTCTCAATTGTTTTTTGCGAAGAGGGAAGGAAGTTTCCTGTTCTGCTTCAATAGGACTAGGAAATTATTATGGGACAGTTACCTTCCTCAGTCGAAAGCTCTTCACTACATATTAGTCAAAGTGAAAAGCAAGGTAATAAATATTGCGAAATTCCAATCTCCGACAATTACGCTATACGCATTGAAATGAGGAGTTAGATTGATTGGCAATGAAATTGTGCTATTTTTTTTAAAAAAATATCGAGTTCAAATAATACATTAATGATAAATATTTACTGGGAGATTGTTGTAAAAATTAAAAGATCGTACATCTAATTCAGAGGTGCATTAGAAAATTAATGAATTTTTTACTAGCATTACTTTATATCCATTTGAGTCACCGCCCAAAATCCATGATTTTTTACTTGGTTGGTCCACTCGCCCATCAGTTTAATTTATTCAATGCCTAGATACTACTCACATAACGCCACCTATGTGAATATGATCCCCTATCTATAATTGACCAGCGGTAAAATGGAGTAACGCTGCTACAACAACTACCTCCTTTACACTTGCAAATCTAGAACTCCCACGTGTGGCTAATCAGGGACGTCACCAAATCTCTGTATGAATGGGGAATCACCATTAATATTTCGCCTTATTACCAAATAGATGCAATAACGATAGTTGTTTTACATTAATGAGATTTTGGGTTGGAATTTTTGGATAGATAATAATATTAAATATTTTTTATAATTTTGTAACCTTTTAAAACTTCTTTAATTAATACTTGTCACGAAAACTACAGTAGTTATCTATTGTAAAAAAAATCTTTTAGAAAGGTGAATTTAGATTGGTGAGTAAAGTATCCATTGTAAAAAAATTACAGAAGTTACGATCACTAAATAATCACACTAGGCGATCCAAGATTTAATGTTATAATAATAAACTAAATTGTCCTATTGGTCAAAATTTCTGATTCATAAATTGGCCACTACATTATCGGGTTGTGGCCCAAACACCGTCAATCCTTTTCAATATGATATCTGACGGTTTTGACACGTAATTAACGAGTAATTACGTGTTAAACCCGTTGAATTAACAAATTAATTCGTTAATAATAAATCACTTACTTGTTGAAGTAAGAGGTCCACAGGCTCGGGTCCACGATTTCTTCGTGCTGGTCGAATTACGATCACGTTCGAACGGATCCGTAATCGATTTTCACGAGATTTTCTTTAATCGAAAATCTGATTAAAATTCCGGAACTGATCCGGAATTTTCCTTTCTGAGTGAGTAGTTGTGGGAAAAGTTACAAATTGGTCCAGCCGGATTTCCCCTTTTATAGGGAAATCCGGACAGCCAAAACGCACCACGTGGCACGCCACGTGTCGCCACGTGGCATGCCATAGACCACATGTCCGCCACGTGGCAAAGCTACCCAATGGCTTCGCCACGTGGCACGTTGGTCTGCATGTCCGCCACGTGGCAAGGCTACGACTAGCTTTGCCACGTGGCACCATGTGGGTGCGCCACGTGGGCTGTCACATGTGACGTCAGCGCCACGTCACGTTGACGTGGCGCTTGCATAGCTTGGGCCGGTCAACGCGGGTTGACCGGCCCATCCAACCCAACTTTTTGGGCCTAATGGGCCCGGGCCCAATTAGGCACAATAATAACTGCCTATTGGGCCCAAGGTCCAACAATATCATTTTCTAATATGGTAAAAACGGATCACTGTTAACATAATCAATAAAATAAGAATATGAGAATATACCCATTATCTCGGGTTACCTTATCTTCCACCGGCCAAATGAAACGGTCACCACCCCAGAGCCATAATTTCACTATAAATAACCCTCCCATGCCAATCTTCAATCTCACTTCCAAGCAAGCAAACACACAAACCTCCTTACTTAAAAAAACAACAACAGATCATTCAGACAAGTGACGGTAATGGCTCCCGACATGATCACAAACAACAATGGTGTGGGTCCCAACGAGGCCGGGCTGGTGAAGCAGGGAAGCATGGCAAGCTGCGCCTACGTGACGTTCCTGGCCGGGACCGGAGACTACGTGAAGGGCGTGGTGGGGCTGGCCAAGGGCCTGAGGAAGGTGGGCAGCAAGTACCCGCTGGTGGTTGCCATTCTGCCTGACGTTCCGGAGGAGCACCGGAAGATACTCGTCTCCCAGGGCTGCATCGTCAGGGAG
Organism: Hypericum androsaemum; assembly: GCA_963995505.1. Classification (NCBI taxonomy): domain Eukaryota; kingdom Viridiplantae; phylum Streptophyta; class Magnoliopsida; order Malpighiales; family Hypericaceae; genus Hypericum; species Hypericum androsaemum. The sequence goes on along the minus strand of OZ023190.1, from coordinate 285,570 downwards.
ATCGAGCCCGTCTATCCTCCCCAGAACCAGACCCAGTTCGCCATGGCTTATTACGTCATCAATTACTCGAAACTCCGCATCTGGGAGGTAAAAATACATATACTTACACTTCATGCATGCCCCTACTTGCATGTTTAGTCTGTTTTCTATTACGACTCATACAGAAAAATATCTTTTACAGAGATTATTTTATAAAAAAATTATAGATGATGTATTTAAGATAACAAAGATTATTGACAAATTGTATTTATTTTTCTCTCCATGTTCAAATCATAAAAAAAGCGCATCTAGTATCATTAAAATTTTGTAATAGATTGATAATTTTTGTTATAATAAGACAGACAATTATGATTATCATTTTAAAAAATATTGAGAAAATAAAGAATGATGTAAAAATTATCGAAAATTGTTATTGTTTGATGGTATTGAGTGAGTTGATTGTGTGGTGGTGCAGTTCGTGGAGTACAGGAAGATGGTGTATCTGGACGGAGACATTCAAGTGTTCGACAATATCGACCACCTCTTCGACATGCAGGACGGGTATTTCTACGCCGTCATGGACTGCTTCTGTGAGAAGACGTGGGCCCACACTCCCCAGTACAAGATCGGCTACTGCCAGCAGAGGCCCGACCTCGTCCAGTGGCCCACCAACCAGCTCGGCCCCAGGTCCCCTCTCTACTTCAACGCCGGCATGTTCGTCTACGAGCCCAATCTCTCCACTTACCACGACCTCCTCGCCACCCTCAAGATCACCACTCCCACCCCTTTCGCCGAGCAGGTATTGAACTACCCGAACAACAGAACTTGAACTACAATTAGTCGACCTAATCGTTAGTAACTTGTTGGGGTTGTGTTGTTGTTTATGGGCAGGACTTCTTGAACATGTATTTCAAGGACATGTACGTGCCTATCCCGCCAATTTACAACCTTGTCTTGGCTATGTTGTGGCGTCACCCTGAGAATATAGAGCTGGACAAGGCTAAAGTTGTCCACTACTGTGCTGCTGTAAGTACATACCATAATTTGATCCAACCCATTAATGAATAATAATTATATTTAATTATCTCGTTTAAATTTGTAGGGATCGAAGCCGTGGAGGTACACAGGGGAGGAGGAGAACATGGAGAGAAGAGGACGTGAAGATGCTGGTGAACAAGTGGCGGGAAATTTATGACGACGACTCTCTCGACTACAACAACAATAGCGCCGTCGACGTCCAACATTTCAAGGCGGACTTCACGGAGGCTGGCGGTGTTCGTTACATATCCGCCCCGTCGGCTGCTTAATTTAACTAATTAGTATTAATCAGAGCTCCTCCTGGGGATTTTTTGGACCATGGAGCGTTTTTATTTTTGGAGTTTAATTAACAGTTGGAAATAGGATGTTATTTTGTTTTTCCTTTTATTAGGTCGGTCACCCTCTCTTTATGTGGTTGAAGGGTTTGGCCTAGCTATGCAATATTATTGGTGTTTGTTCTTATTTTGGTGATTAATAAGAGAATCTTTTTGTTTATTGTAAATTCCTTGTTAGTTGTGGGTGAGAGTAACATATATTACCTTGGGTGATTAGAATTTTGAAGTACAAGATGCTGTGGTACAAAGACGTCAAATTTTAAGTCCAAAGTGAATTTTTACCAAATAATTCATATGCCTCAAAGTTTCTTAATCATCCTATTTATTAAGAGATGATTTAGTAAGTATCTAAATATTAGATTATTGAATCACGGGAAAATTACTCAATTAGAGAGTTCAATTCTCATAAATGTTTATAATGCATCATTTTCTCCTCTCCCACGGAAAAAAAATTCCATGTCTCGAAGTTAGTTAATTTTTATAGCCAAACAAACAATATCCACCGCTCCTTACGGGTAAGGAATCTGGATCATTAAATGTCGAGAAATAAAGCCGTATCAAAATTTCTAGATTTTATCCAATCCTAAATGTACCTGCAGAATCTGCATGGGGGAGGAAAAATACGGGAAATAATTTATTGGTATGCCAATTTAATTATCTTCTTATATTTCAACATTAGATTAATTCACATGAGGGATTTAGATTCAGGGGACTACATAAAAACCATCCCCATGGTATGGACTAAATATAGGCCTTTAGATTTGATCAAATTTTTTTTCTACAGATCTGATGGCCAGAATCTGTTGAGGGTATTTTCGAGTTTTTATCCAAACATACTCATTAGGGTTCCACCAGTTTCCTATATAATCCCACAAAAAAACCTTCCCCCCATCCCCCTCCTTCCTTCCCCGCCGCTCCCCCCACCCTCCCCCCTAACTTGTGTGTCACGTAATCCACCATCTGAGAGGCCTTCTTCTCCCTTATATCCGCGTGCCCGTCGACCATATTCGAGCTAAAGAGCTCGTTCCTCATTAGGGTTCGGAAGAACTTTCACCGGTCGGTGCACTCCACGGCCCATGCAATGGAGTCCTTGTTCATCGAGGGGTCCTTAGCGAACGATACGTTGGGGACCAGCCGGCCAGAGAGGAGGTGTTCCTTGGTCTTGAGCATCTCGGCAGCCACCTCGGGGGAGGACCCGACGACGACCAGCTGGGTCCCTAGGCGGAGGGAGATGAGTGGGCCGTGGGTCTTGGCTAACTCGGCGAGTGCCACGTGGGGTTTGTTTCCCATCTCCGGTAGGTTTCCGATGATCGGCCATGGTATAGGGCCGGGAGGAAGATTGGAAGAGGAGGACTTGCGTTTAAGGAAGATGAAGAAGAAGAGAACTGGAAATTTTGAATTAAAATTTTATTAATCTAAAAAATAATACTTGAAGATCTATTTGTTTTACGATATCATAGTTTTGTGATTTACGCAATTTGTGATTTACGATATCATAGTTTTGTGATTTACGCAATTGGAGAAAATGCTTCCATGGTTTTGTGATTTACGCAATTTGTTTTATTCAATATCATAGTAGAATGATACCAATATCCTAGAACGATGATACCAATATCCTAGAACGATGATACCAATATTCGAGAAGAATGAAACCAATACATTCAAATGGTATACCGATACAAATATTGGAGGAGATGAAAACTAATATCACGGTGGAATGAAACCAATATTATAGTAGAATGAAACCAATATCCGAGAAGATGAAAATCAATATCATAGTAGAATAAAACCAATATCATAATAGAATGAAATCAATATCATAGTAGAATGAAACCAATAATATAAAAGATGGAAACCAATATCATACTAGAATGAAACCAATATCGTAGTAGAATGAAACCAATAGCATAGAAGATAGAAACCAATATCCGAGAAAATAGAAACCAATATTCCCATACTTGTATTTCCATAAATTGTATTATTTTGCTGATATTTTTTTTAATTATTTTAATTATTGTATTTTCAATATTGCCTCTGTCCCTTTCAGTGGGGATTACCCATGTCCCCACTGAATTTGAACCCACCTTCTTTCAAAGTAAATTAATTGTTGTAGCCAAAGGAACAATAATATCCACCGCTCATGCAGTGTTGGATGTGTTATTTATTATTACACGAATCAACTATTTTCTAATTATTAAGCACTATGCAGAACCCAACAGTTACTCCCCTTAACTAGGACTGGACAAGAGTTGGGAAGCTCAACCATATTTTGCGGTTGATAATTGCAAGCCTGCAAGACGTTTATTTTCTTGCAGGCTCTGATAGTCCTTGGAACACTTGTGGTATGCTGCCTTGACTTTGGCTAAGGTGGCGTTGTCGGGGAGCTCCGGGCAAGCCTTGGCGCCGTATGGGGTGGCTTGAGTCGTCGTGAGGTTGATGGTTATAACAGCGAGTGGGGGGAGGTCATCAGCGTTGTCTGTGCGAGGACCGCTGGGTGGAGGCTACACTAGGTTTGGTAATGTGTGTGTGAGCAAATGTAAGTAAATTGTTGGTAGGCTGAAGATGGATGGACATTTAAGGATGCGACCACCACCAAGGTTGCTAATGCCAAGAGGGAAAGAAGAGTTGAGGCCATTTTAGGAGGTGAAAGCAATTCTTTCTTGTTTAATTGGATGATATCTAGCTCTATTGATTGGATTATCTTGTTATATAGATGATGTAGATTTATGCTGGTAAGGAGAGTAAATGTGGAGTGATATTCTCATTTCAGAAATTTCCAGATTTTAGACATAAAATCCTAGATGTAGCTTCAGAATCTGCATGGGGGAAGGGGAATGATGGGAGTTCTTTTGGGTCAAATTTGGGCTCTATTTTAGGAGGATTTTTGCTAATGATGTCTTTTACTTTCGTAAATTTGAACTAAAATTTTTTAGATTAATTCAAATCTCTTCATTGGACCAATTTTCACTAAAAAATGGGATACTGAGGTCCATTAGAGATTAGTAATCCACTTGCCATATTATTACTGTCTAAATGATCCTTTATTTATTGACAACCTCTAGATTTATAAAAATCTCAATCCCAAAATGTAAAATATTAATAACTTTTTATCATAATAACTATTATTAAAAAAAATCTTAGTATTATATCTTTGACTTCCTTTTTTGCATAAAGTGATATTTTTAAATAATTACATATATTTTTATGTTTCAGAAATATTTTTAGATAATAGTTTGTATTATGTTGGCTTGCTTTATAATTTAGGAAAATTATTCTCAAGTCCCGCGGATTTGCTTAAATATACTCAAAAGTCCTCCATATTTGAAAAATGATCCTGTTATTCCTCTGATTTAATTTTATTACACTTTTGGGTCTGTGGCGCACATTATGAGCTCTTTTTTTTCTTTTTTTTCATTGAATTGACTAAAATACTCTTAGAATAAAAAATAAAAAATTGATGATGTCATCTCTTCTTCTCCCTCCTAAAAACTGAACAAAAAATAAAAAAATTTACCTTTTGATTAAATTAACATCAAGAACACTTAACCCAGGAAGATCCAAGAATACCAAGAACAAAAAAACTGTACAACCTTAAAAATCCACTAACTGAGGAACACTAACCCACAAAACCAAAACCACCCACGATCCTTCATCCCTTAAAGTGGGTATCGCCGGAGCCAGGTCGATCTGTCGAATCCCTGAAGCCATCTTCGTCGCACTCCAAGCTCGGCTTCTTCCTCTGCACCTGCGACGCGTGGATGCACGTGCTCACCCAGCTCGAGGATGGCGACATCTCGTGCTCCCTCCGCTTCTCCTCCATCTGCCTCGTCTGCACCTTCGACCGTTTCCCCGCCGGAGACTCCGCCTTCTCGCTCCCCACCGCCTTCAATGAGGACTCCGTTGACGAGTTGGCAAAGCTCGGACGACGGCGGGTCCCCATCCTAAAAATCATCGGTCGGCAAGTGGAGAAGCTCTCCCGATGCGGTGGGCCGCCGCCTCCTCATGTTCCTGTCATGGCCTTCGATTCGTAGACACGAATAATTTTTCGGAGGCTAAGTGGACTGAGCCGATGTCGGAGGCTAGGTTTTTGGAACATCTAGGTTTCCCGGTCATAGGGTCGTCGTCGGCGGGGTTCGACTGCTCTTCGACGGGGTTCTCTCTGCAGACGATGGACTCGAGCCACGTGACGCTTCTGCTTCGCTCTGAGGGGTTCGAGCACTTCCGCTGCTACCGCAACCTCTCCATCTACCTCACCGGCGTCACCGCAACCTCTCAGAGTTGAAAAGTTGGGTTCTTGGTTGCTTCTTGGTTTTTTTGGTTATTGGTTTGAATCAGTGTTGTTTCAAAAATACTGATCTGTTCTTGGTTCAAATTGTTGTTGTTTTTTGTCGTTCCTGGCCAAAAATTATTTTCCGATCTCATTTTTTTGTTTGTTTGGTTGGATTAGTGTTCTTAGTTATGTTCTTAGATTTTGAATAGTTAATTTTTTTGGGTTGGTGTCATTGGAGATGAAGAGATGAGGTCATCAAAATTTTTTGGTTTTTTTTCCTAAGGGTATTGTTGTCATTTTAATAACAAAAAAAGAAAAGAACTCATTTAGAGACCTAAAAGTATAATAAAATCAAACTAGAGGAACATCGGCGTGTATTTTGTAAATATGAAAATTTTTGAGTATATTTAAGCAAACCCGAGGGACTTGAGAGTAATTTTTTCTTGTAATTTTTATATGATCTTTCATCTTTTGAATCTTATCATTGTAATTTTTGTGATTTGAATATATAAAATAAAATAAAATTTTGGTGATTTAAATATATAAAATAAAATAATTATATTTTATCAATATTTTTGGTGACTTCAATATAATCAAAATATTTTTGGTGTATAGATATTTAGTAGCGAAAAATTCAATTTTAATATTTCGAAACAAAATCTTAAATCTCTCATACTAGATAACTTTGGTGATATATTTTTTCCATCCCGTCGATACCACTTTAGAAGTTTCTACTATAAGGATTAACCTAACAACAAAATTTGGATAAGAATATGGCAATTGAGTTACTACACTTTGCAAAAATTAATTCGGGAATCGTCGACTTAATTTCATGAACGTGGTCCGTGAATCTAGGAGGTACTACATTTTATTGTTCGATTTCAATTTATTATAATCACACCACACGTATATGATTCGATATAATATTTTTTATTTAAATTGGATTCTCGAAATTTGAATTCCATTTTTTTACAAAGCAAAATTCCCTAAAATAAGGCAGTGATTTTCTGAAATCTACAATTTCACCGAGTGATTTTCTTACCAGTATTCATGACTTTGAAAGTTTCACGTGAAGGTTAGCTAGCACCAACACAATTACAATTAAGATTAAGTGGATGTTACGGGTTTGGACTAAATATGGACTTTTAGATTTGATCAAATTCTTTTTTTATAGATCTGATGGTCAGAATCTATTGAGAGTATTTTCGAGTTTTTACCCAAACATACTCGTTAGGTTCCACCATTTTCCTATATAACTCCACAAAAAAAATCATCTCCCTATTTATCCCGCCCACCACATCCTCAATTCGCCGTCGCCCCCTCCCTCCCCGACCCGATCCCGTCGTCCCGTCGAGACCTCCCTGCTCACATCTGGGTTCAGCCTCGACGACCCGAACACCTTTGGCAATAGGATCCACCGGATGCTGAAGCTCGGGCTGAGCATCGACGAGGACGCCGGAGAGGAGGCCGATGCGGACATGCCTCCTTTGGATGATGCTGATGCTGATGGTGAGGGATCCAAGATGGAGGAGGTCGACTAAGCAGCTTATCCCGTCGTTCCCTCCCCTCCCCCCCCCCGGTCCTCCCACGATTCCTCTCCCCCGATCCCGTCGTTACGCTGCCATTTTTTTTCCAATATAATTGATCTTATTTTTTGTTGTTTTTGGATTCCTCTTCGTAGCTTACATTCTATTTCGTCTCTCGTCTTTCGAAATAACATAGATAAAGAAGAGTGGATCAAAATATCATAGTAGAATGAAACCAATATCCGAGAAGATGGAAACCAATATCATAGTAGAATGAAACCAATATCATAGTACAATAAAATCAATAACATAGAAGATGGAAACCAATATCATAGTAGAATGAAACCAATATCATAGTACAATGAAACCAATAACATAGAAGATAAAAACCAATATCATAGTAGAATAAAACTAATATTATAGTACAATGAAACCAATAACATAGAAGATGATACCAATATCATAGTAGAATGAAACCAATAGCATAGAAGTACAGTGAAACCAATAACATAGAAGATAAAAACCAATATCATAGTAGAATGAAACCAATAGCATAGAAGATGAAAATCAATATCCGAGAAAGTGGAAACCAATATTCTCATACTTGTATTTATTGCTGATATTTTTTTAATTTTTTTAATTATTGTATTTTCAATAATGCTCCTGTCCCTTTCAGTGGGAATTACCCATGTCCCCACTGAATTTGAACCCGGATGTTACATGGTGGTTACAGTAACGAATCAGAATATTAATATCCATCAATCCACCGATCTGTTATTTTCCATTGAATGACGTTGATATAATGTGTGTTTACCATAATTACATTTCACGAATTTGAATGTAGCTGTAGACGTTTATTGAAGCAGCACAAACCACAGCTATTTTCTAATTATTATACACTAATGCATTTCCCAACAGTTGGTCCCGTGAACATGAAACGGACAAGAAGGTTGAGTATCCTTGGTCTGAACCATATTCGACGGGAAACTGCCTTTGAAATTGAAAGCCTGCAGACATTCTCTTGCAGACTCTGATAGTCCCTCCCACATTTGCGGTACGCGTCCTTGACGTCGGCTAACGTGACGTTGTCAAGAAGCTCCGGGCAGGCCTTAACGACGTACGGGGCAGCTTGATGCCTGGCGAGGTCGATGGATATAACAGCGAGTGCGGGGAGGTCAAGATCGTTGCCTCGCACACACTGGGGACCGTAAAAAGTTCGTGAGCACTTGTATGTGAATTGTGCGTTGGCTGAAAATGGATGGACGCTTAAGGATGCGACCACCACCACCAAGGTTGCTAAAGCCAGGAGGGAAAGAGGAGGAGGAGGATATGCCATTTCTGAAGCAATTCTTTCTTCTATCGATTGGATTTTTCTTTTGGTCAAAACCTATTTGTATCCGAAATTGATTGATTATCTTGTTGAGGAATGATGTGGATTTATACTGGTATGGAAATCTGGATATAGGAGAGTAAATACTCTTGACATAAATTTAGAATGGTCGTTCTGATCAAATAATCTGCTAATTCATAACTACTAAAGAATAAGAAATTAGGTAGGAAAAAATTTATAGTGACCAGAAAAGAAAAATGAAAAAACTTGAAGTTGGAGATTTGTGTGTATGATTTTTGTAGTAAAAAAAATGACAGTTGATTTATCAAAGCCGGACTCTTTGAGAATTACAGCGCCCCTGATGCGGGGATCTTTGAGAATTACTTGGTCGACCATGAACTCTATTACTAGAAACTTTCATACTTTAATCAATACATCGATTAAATAGTAATGATATGTCGTCGTTTAAACTACAATTTTTTAATTCAAAATATAAGAATGCGGTTTTATAAAAATTTGTCAACATAATTTTTGACGTTGAGCTACATTTAAACTGTATATAAATTCTCAGTTATTCAATCTGAATTGAAATCGGAATAATAGAAGGATTCAACCCTGAAAAAATAAAAAATAGCCAAACTGTGTGCATGTATATCCAGTCTCCTGGTGCAACCGACGTAACTACTTTCCCGAAAAGGTTTAGGTGTCAAAGAAACAGGGTATCTACGTGACAGTGAACCGTACTCTATGATTTAATAGAGGTTACGTGGTGTTAATTTGGTGTGACCTCCTCCTGCCTTAGATAACACAATTATCGGCGTGACGACTGATGAAAGCGAGGTGGGATAGAAATGAGTCAGCTTTTAAATTTAAGTTAGGGAAGATTAGATTCTAATATCGTTAAGATTCCGAAAATTTATGTTAACCTACTTAAATTTTTATTAAAAAAAGCCACATGCACTTCGACACGCAATATAACGTAATATATTTTGGAACATTTAACAATTAGAATTTTATAAAATTATCACTAATAATTTACTTTCCATTTCTTATATTACAATGAATTATTATTTACTTAGGAAATATTAAATACATTATTATTTGATATATTGTGATCGTATCAGATTATTCAAAAAGCCGCGTGTCCATCAGAAGCTCTTGTAAGGAAAAAATGTGCACTATCATGAATTATATTATGCGGATCAAGGATTTTAAAATGGACCGAGACGGTATTTTTTTTCAATTTTCTGGTTAACTCGTGCTACCGATCAGATCAAGACTTTTTTTCTTTCTATTTTTTACTAATAAGGTGAAATAAGTTCAATTAGCATAAAAATGACAAAATGCCAGAATGTTCAATTTTGGACTGCAAGATTGAATTTTTTGTTTTCAATTTTTCTATGTAGATTATGTCATTTTGTTATCATTTGATCACTTATTATTTAGAAATTTGATTAGTTCGTCGCTTATTAGCAAAATTAGGTTGCTGACAGGTCATTTACTTTGTTGTTTCAGGTGATCTGGGTTATTCGGATGTGTCTAATCGGATAATCCGACTGAATTTTGGGTGATTGAGCTGCTCCAAGTTTTGGGCGAAAATGATCAAAAATTATTCCAGGTAGCAGTCGAATCGATCAGACTACAGATTTAAAAGTTGTCCAGTTTTTCGTTTTTCTCATTAGTTTTGATCGTTTTTCATGATTCACTTCTCTTTTTGCCCATTTTATCTACTTTCTGTGATACGTAGTGAGTAAATGAAGGCGGTTGTATGATATTGCCTACAGATAAGAGATAATGATAATAATTATAATTGCGACTTTGGATCAGTTCTGATGAAAATTTTCAGACAATTCTAATGAAAAACCACGTTTGCGACGTGTTATAATATAAAAAAATTTACACCCTCTACGCGTTAAGAAATATTAGAAATCCTTAATTGGTACCCTATTAAAAAAATAAATATATAAACAAAATCTCATATAAAAGTGGCAAAGTCGGTCAAATAGTCATATTTTTCTTAATTGGTATCCAGGAATATTCCATTTCCAAGTTGATTTCTATGGGTTGGTATCCCTAAAAAAAAAGTTGGCGAGAATCCTGGAGATGAGGAAATTTCGTGTTTAGGTGATACAAAGGTAGGGTAGGCCCATGGGTTCCCCCAAAAGGAAACCGCGGGCTTTAACTATGGTGGGCCCTTTTGGTTAATCCGTAATCAATCAATTAACGCGCATATCACTTTATTACCTAAACCATAAAACAAACATAACATACTCAATTGTTAAAGAGGGAAGGAAGTTTCCTGTTCTGCTTCAATAGGATTAGGAAATTATTATGGGACAATTACCTTCCTCGGTCGAAGGAAAAGTGAAAAGCGCGGTGATAAATATTGCAAAATTATTTACAAAAAATTGCAAAATTCCAGTCTCCGATAATTATGCTGTACGCATTGAAATGAGAAGTTTACGCTATTTTACTAAAATATGGATGTCTAAAATACATTTGAAGTAAAGAGTCGACCGAGTTACGATAATAAGTTTTGGTTGAAGAGCCAGAACTTCTTACTCCGAAACCTAATTGAGTTTGTTCAAGTTTCTGTGTGAAGTTCAGACAAACATCTACAACTATAGTTTACGACTATTCCTAATTTTGGGTGTAAGGATGTCAAAATTTTGTTTGAAGTCAAGAGTCGACCGAGTTGTGATTGATTGATTTCGGTTGGGAAGCCACATATTCTTACTCCAGCATCTAATTGAGGTAATTAAAGTTGCTATCGAAACTGAGACAAACATCTAAAATTTTATAGTTTATGATTTCTCTAAATTCAGAGTGAAAGGATATCGAAAATATGTTTGGTGTCAATAGTCGATCGAGTTACAAGCGGCTGGAAGGTGTTTGTAAATGGCATGCTCGGTTATGTCAAATGGCATGCCCGATTATGTCAAATGGCATGTTCGATTATGTCAAATGATATGCTCAGTTATGTTAAATAGTATACCACGTTATTTATTGAATGGCATGTCTAGGTTTGATAAATTGACATGCACAGTTATGTCAAATGGCATGCCCAAAGACGGTGATAAGCGGTCAAAAAGTTTTGGTTGGAGAGCCATAGTTTCTTACTCTAAAGTCTCATTGAGGTGATTCAAGTTGCCAGGTGAAGCTAAAATATATATCTACAACTTTGTAGTTTATAAGTTCTCCAAATTCGAAGTGTAAAAATGTCTAAAATATGTTTGAAGTCAAGAATTGATCGAATTTAAAGGATAAGTTTTGGTTGGAGAGGCATAACTTCTTACTCCATTGCCCGATTGACTTGATTCAAGTTGGTATAGAAACTGAGACATAGATCTACAACTTCATAGTTTATGACTTCTCCAAATTCGGAGTATAAAAATGTCAAAAATATATTTGAAGTTAATAGTTAATCAAGTTACAAGTGGCTGGAAGGTATTTGTCAAATGGCATGCTCAGTTATGTCAAATGACATGTCCGATTATATCTAGGGATATAAAGGGCAGTGTAGGGTATTGGTAGGACCCAACCTATACCCCAGTTTTTGGAGATGGACCCATACCCTACCCCTCGACCCTACAAATTTTTTATTGTTGGACCCATACCCTACTTTCCAAGAGACTTAGGGTCTGCAGGGTCTAACCCTTTAACATTCTATTATTTTATAATTACAACATACTTTTATTATTTTAATATAACCCAAAAAAATTAAGAAAAAATGAATAACTGTAATAAAATGATAATCTAACGTTAAAGTTGAGAATAAACTATAAACCAACTAGTTCAAATAAATAACTGTTGACCACAACATAAAATAAAGCAAATTACTATTTCGCAACAGCTTGTCTCTATCCAACTTCTCCAAAACATTAGAAATCATAGCATCACTGGTAGAATAATTATCTAAGGTAATCGTTGATACCTTATTGTTAACATTCCAATCAAGCAACTCTTCGATTAAAACTCCAGCTAACAAGTCACTTGTATGAGGTGTGGACACATAAATGAACCAACAAGTACAACCATAGGTAGGGTCTACCAATGATGCTATGATATCTAATGTTTAGCAATGTAATAAATATGGATCTAAGTAGGTATAACTAGGGTCTAACTAAGATAGGGTCTAGGGGTGAGCAAATGAGATCGGTATTCGGGATATCCCAAAATTATTTCAGTATTCGGGAGTTCAGGATTGAGATTTCGGTACTCGGTATCTAATTCGGCAGGGTTTTTGTAAAAATTTTGGTAAATTCAGTAGAAATTTGGTATATACCGGTATTATTTCGGTAATATCAAAAATTTCAAAGTACGAAAGTGTAAGTTGATCAACCTATATATATAATGAAAAACCACACCCCACTTACAGAAAACCCGGTCCCCTCCTTTCTTTTTCTCCTTTCCTCTCTCTCTCTCTCTCTCTCTATCGACAAAAAATCAAAGGGAAGAGCTTCCAATCCCATACCACTATGGCACCACCACCACCCGTCCTCCGCCTTTGGTCTGACACCAGTCACCATCATCCCTCTCGGCCTCTTCATATTTTAAATAAAATAGGATTTATTAAAAAAATAAATTAGGATTTTAAAAATTGGGAATTTTTCGAATTAATATTTTACCAAGGATTTAGAAATGTTGTTCCGCTAGTACCAAGTAATTAAAGATTTATGCAGGTTTCCGTGGTTGGTTTTATACTTTTACTTGATAGTATCTTCGTATTGTGATTTTAATTGTTTCTATGGTTGATCTTTTCTTGTACAAAAGAAAAGACAATGTATTGGCTGAAGAATGTTGCTTACGATTACAGGTTAATTTAGGATGATGTTGTTTCTGTTTTTTGATGATTTTTTTTGCTTTTTTTGGTATGAGAATTTTGGGATATTTGGGATATTCAGGATAATTCCGAAATTCTAATTCGGGATTCGGGATATCCCAAAATTATTTTGGTTCGGGATCGGGATAGATTTTTTTTGAATTTTGGCATTCGATATTCGGGATCGGGATATCTCGAATGCTCACCCCGAATAGGGTTTAATTAATGGGCCTATGGATAGGGTCAAGGTCTGGGTTTATATGGACCCTATCCAAACCCAGACCCAGACCCAGACCCTATCTAAATAGATAGACCCAAACCTATACCCTACCCAAGATTCATAGATCTATGATCCATGGGGTAGGGTATGGGTCTCATCCACTGGGTCTGGATCTTTTTGCCATCCCTAGTTATGTCAAATAGCATGTTCGGTTATGTCAAATAGTATACCCGATTAATATTTAATAAAACTTATAATAAATAAATTAATCAATTAAATGGCATGCCCCGATTAATAAGTAATAATACATATAATTAACTAAATGACATCCCTGATTATATTAAATTGGCAGGACCAATTATGTCTAAATAGTATATCCGATTAATATTTAATAAAACTTATTATAAATTGAATAACTAATCAAATGCCAGGTCCGGTTACGATAAAATGTCAGGTCTGGTTACGTAAAATGATATCCCTATTACGATAATATTAATTAATACTTATAATAAAAAATTAAATAATATATTAATTTGATTTATTATAGTACATTATACGAATAATGACAAAATTAAAAAAATTGAAACTCACACGCCTTAATCCCCTCCCTCTCTCTCTGGTTGTCTATTTGATTATTTTATCCTTTTGTGTTTGGTGCGGGGATTTGCCCCCTACGAAAGATGGTGGATTTGGTGGGGACTATGGTAGTCCCCAATCATGGGGACAAACTCAAACCAATATCACTACACATGCAAACCAATATAATTGCACATGCAAACTAATATCACTTCATATGTAAACCAGCGTCTTTCAAACCAATATTACTTCATATACAAACCAATATCACTTCACATGCAAACCAATAACACCTGATAGGTTATTGACCATCAGATTTAAAGATAATCAAATCTGACAGCCCAAAATGTAGTCTCCACCTGTGGACAAATTTTTTTTAGTCCCAACTCAATCCGGTCTCCCTACCGAACCCAGCCCCTGCCTAGATACTACTCACATAACGCCACCTATGTGCCGTACCTGTAATTTGACTAGACCTGACCACGGTTCGAATTTGGACGAATTCGAATCGAATTTATTCGAATTCGAATTTATCAAAACATTAAACCATATTCAATTCTTCAAAAGGCGAATCGAATACGAATTATGAATTTTCGAATTAGAATAGAATTAGAATCAAATTAGAATCAAATTATAATCGAATTCGAATTATAATCGAATTTGAATTAATTCTATAATTTTAATACTTAATTAAAAAATTCTAAAACTTCTAATTTTTTTGGATATTTTGAATATTTTTGTAATATTTTTGAAAAAGTTTAAAAAGTTTTGATATTTTTTGAAAAATTCAAAAACTTTGATTTTTTGCTTCAAATATTAAAAAAAAATTAGGAATTAGTGTTTAACATTTTTTGGGAAAAAGAAATAAACTAAAGATTGGGCTTGCACTTAATGTACTAAATTAAGTTGCCTACGTATCCTTAGCTCCGAAGGAATCAAAGCCCACGTAGTTCTCTTACCTTTATGGAGCTAACTCACCTAGTCGGATGTGTTTGTGCTTTCGCCGGTTGTGGGATCATTGAGGTCGTATAGCTGGTTTCATGTTGTTTAATTTGCAAAAAAATTTTCAATCTTTTAGCAATTTTGGGCGAGCCCATAATAAATTAAGTGCTTGTTTAATTGGTCCTAATGTAGAGTCTAAAGCTTTAATTCCATCTTGCATACAAAGATTAAATATATGACATGCACATCTAATATGAAAAAATTTTCTTCCGAATCGTGTACAAAAAATTTCTAAATCTTTAACCATAACATTATTAGAACTTGTATTATCTAGAGAAATTAAAAATATTTTTTGAACTAGATTATATTCTTGTAAAATAGTATGCAATATTTTATAACAATTATTCCCACTATGACTATCATCAAAAACTCTATATGTAATTATTCTTTTTTGTATATTCTATTTATTATCAATCCAATGACATGTAATACCAAAATATGAATGTGTTTGCCAATGATCACTCCATATATCACAACATATAGAAACTCGACCATCAAAATCAAAGAAAAAAGTTTATAATTTTTCTTTATTTTTCTTGTATAAATTTTTTACATATCGTGTTAATGTACTTCGTGGAACTTTTTTTGCACTAGGATTTAAAGTATTTTGACAATAAGTTGTAAAATTAAGTTTTTTACCAAAACTAAAAGATAAATGCTCGGTAGCAACTAATTTAGCTAATTCCTCTCTATTATTTTGATTGGTGTAATGAAATAAAATATTAGGTGTACTAGAAAATTGAGTTTGTGATTTTTCAAAACCAACTTCGTGTGGATGTTTAGTATTCAAATGAATAGTATAAGTACCATATCCATTCCCGGTTTTGAATTCATATTGTTTACCACAATAATTACATGTAATTTTGAAGATACCTTTTTCTCCGGTAGAAATTTTTGTGAAATGCTTAGTAAAAAGTAATGAAGGTGATCTTTTTACCTTTTGTGGATTGTTGAATATTGAATCAACACTTTCTCGTTGAGCTTTATCATGGACGTTCATCATTTCTTCCGGAATAGGATAAGTAGAAATCGGTGGAAAATCTGATTCAATAGAATCGTGATGTTCCACACATTTTTCCTTACCCTTATTTGCTCTACTTGATGACATAATTATATAGTAATATGAGTAATTATATGAGAAATATGACTAATATATCTAATTAGTAAACTTGAGGGAGAATTTATATAGCTCAAATTTTCAATAAGAGAAGTAGAGAATTGAGATTGGAATGTGTAAAATTTGAAGAATAAGAGGTGATATTTATAGAGTTTGGAAGAAATTTTGAATTTATAAAAAAAAATTTAAAAGTACAAACAGTAAAAAAAACGGTAACCTGGGGATTAAAACGGTAACAAAAAAATGGTAAGAAAAAAATGGTAATTTGCCCCTGATGCTGACGCAAGCGCTGACGTCAGCGAAATTCAAATACTCCCGCCCGCGCGCCCCTCCCCCCTTTTTGATTTTTTACAAATTTGAATCGAATTCGATACGAATTTAATTCGAATCGAATTCTCGAAACGAATTCAAATTGAATTCGCCGGTTTGATGAATTACAAAAAACTTGAACCGTATTCAATTCTTATCATGACGAATTCGAATCGAACTTTTTGACAAATCGAATTATTGTCGAATCAAATTTTCACGAATCAAATTGAATCGAATCGAATCACAAATCAGATTCAATTCATGGCCAGGTCTAAATTTGACCAGCGATAAAATTGAGTAACGCTGCTACAACATTTACACGTGCAAATCTATAACTCCCACGTTTCACCAATCAGGGACGTCACCAAATCTCTGCTTGAATGGGGGATCACCATTAATATTTCGCCTTATTACCAAATATATCAAATAACGATAGGTATTTATTTTAATGAGATTTTAGGTTAGAATTTTTAGATACGTAATACTATTAAATTTTTTTATAATTTTGTGAGTTTTTAAAAATTCTTCAATTAATACTGTCATGAAAAACGGATTGAAATTTTTGGATACTCAATATGATATCATTTTCTAATATGGTAAAAACGAATCACTGTTAACAGAGTCAATAAAATAAGAATATGAGAATATACCCAGTATCTTGGGTTACCTTTTCTTCCACCGGCCAGATGAAACCCTAGCCACAATTTCACTATAAATAACCCTCCCATGCCAATCTTCAAACTCAAATCCAAGCAAGCAAAAACACAAACCTCCTTACTTAAAAAAACAACTTCTTCAAGCTCGAGATCATTCAGACAAGTGACAGTAATGGCTCCCGACATGATCACAAGCAACAATGGTGTGGGTCCCAACGAGGCCGGGCTGGTAAAGCAGGGGAGCATGGCGAGCTGCGCCTATGTGACGTTCTTGGCCGGGACAGGAGACTACGTGAAGGGCGTGGTGGGGCTGGCCAAGGGCCTGAGGAAGGTGGGCAGCAAGTACCCGCTGGTGGTGGCCATTCTGCCCGACGTTCCAGAGGAGCACCGGAAGATACTCGTCTCCCAGGGCTGCATCGTCAGGGAGATCGAGCCCGTCTATCCTCCACAGAACCAGACCCAGTTCGCCATGGCTTACTATGTCATCAATTACTCAAAACTCCGCATCTGGGAGGTAAAAATACATATACTTACACTTCATGCATTCCCCTACTTGCATGTTTAGCCTGTTTTCTATTACGAATCTTATGGTTGGAACACAGTAAAATATTATTTTACAGAAATTATTATATAAAAAGAATTAAAGATTATATATTCAAGTTAACAAAGAATATTGACAAAATTGTATTTATTTATCTCTATGTTCAAATCATCGGAAAAAAAGTGCATCTAATATCATTAAAATTTTACATCCGATTGATACATTTTTGTTATAATAAGAGAGACAATTATGATTATCATTTTGAAAAATATTTCAGAAAATAAAGAATGTTGTGAAAATTATCGAGAATTGTTATTGTTTGATGGTAATGAGTGAGTTGATTGTGTGGTGGTGCAGTTCGTGGAGTACAGGAAGATGGTTTACCTGGACGGAGACATTCAAGTGTTCGAAAATATCGATCACCTCTTCGACATGCAGGACGGCTATTTCTACGCCGTCATGGACTGCTTCTGTGAGAAGACGTGGGCCCACACTCCCCAGTACAAGATCGGCTACTGCCAGCAGAGGCCCGACCACGTCCAGTGGCCCACCAACCAGCTCGGCCCTAGGCCCCCTCTCTACTTCAACGCCGGCATGTTCGTCTACGAGCCCAATCTCTCCACTTACCACGACCTCCTCGCCACCCTCAAGATCACCACTCCCACCCCTTTCGCCGAGCAGGTATTAAACTATCCGAACAGAACTCGAACTACAATTAGTCGACCTAATCGTTAATAACTTGGTGGGGTTGTGTCATTGTTTATGTGTAGGACTTCTTGAACATGTACTTCAAGGACATGTACGTGCCTATCCCGCCAATTTACAACCTTGTCTTGGCCATGTTGTGGCGCCACCCTGAGAATATCGAGCTGGACAAGGCTAAAGTTGTCCACTATTGTGCCGCTGTAAGTACACACCAGAATCATCCGCCACGTGTTCAATTGATTCAACCCATTAATGGATAATGATATTTAATTATCTCGTTTAATTTTGTAGGGATCGAAGCCGTGGAGGTACACAGGGGAGGAGGAGAACATGGAGAGGGAGGACGTGAAGATGCTGGTGAACAAGTGGTGGGAAATTTACGACGACGACTCTCTCGACTACAACAACCACACCAACAACAATGGCGCCGTCGACGTCCAACCTTTCATGGCGGCCCTCACGGAGGCTGGCGGTGTTCGTCACATATCCGCCCCGTCAGCTGCTTAATTTAACTAATTATTATTAATTAGAGCTCCTCCTGGGGATTTTTTGGACCATGGAGCGTTTTTATTTTGGAGTTTAATTAACAGTAGGAAATAGGATGTTATTTTGTTTTGCCTTTTAGTAGGTCTCTCACCCTCTCTTTATGTGGTTGAAGGGTTTGGCCTAGCTATGCAATATTATTGGTGTTTATTCTTATTTTGGTGATTAATAAGACAATCTTTTTGTTTATTGTAAATTCCTTGTTAGTTGTGGGTGAGAGTAATATATATTACCTTGGGTGATTAGAATTTTTAAGTACAAGATGCTGTGGTACAAAGACGTCAAATTATAAGTCCAAAGTGAATTTTTACCGAATAATTCATATGCCTCAAAGTTTTTTAATAATCTAATTTATTAAGAGATGATTTAGTGAGTATCTAGATATTAGATTATTAAATCACTGAAAATTACTCAATTTTCAATTCTCATAGTTGTTTATAATGCATCATTTTCTCCTCTCCCACGAAAAAAAATTCCATGTCTCAGAAGTTAATTTTTATAGCCAAACAAACAATATCCACCACTCCTTACGGGTAAGGAATCTGGATCATTAGATGTGGATTAATAAAGCCGTATCAAAATTTCAAAGGGTTTGTAGTCCAAAATAAATTCAAGGAAGTCCAGGTCAAATCTGGCACGGTGAAAATTTACCTTAAAAAATGTAGGGATCGAAGCCGTGGAGGTACACAGGGGAGGAGGAGAACATGGAGAGGGAGGACGTGAAGATGCTGGTGAACGAGTGGAGAGAAATTTACGACGATGACTCTCTCGACTACATCAACTACAATGGCGCCGTCGTCGACGTCCAATCTTTCATGGCGGCCCTCACGGAGGCTGGCGGTGTTCGTTACGTATCCTCCCCGTCGGCTGCTTAGTTTAACTAATTAGTAATAATCAGAGCTTCTCCTGGGGATTTTTTGGACCATGGAGCGTTTTTATTTTGGAGCTTAATTAACAGTTGGAAATTATATTTTTCCGAGTCTCTTTCTTATTGGCACGGAAAATAGGATTTTTTTTGTTTTCATTTTAGTAGGTCGGTCACCCTCTCTTTATCTGGTTGAAGGGTTTGGCCTAACTATGCAATATTATTGGTGTTTCTTCTTATTTTGGTGATAAATAAGACAATCTTTTTGTTTTTGTAAATTCCTTGTTTATTGTCCGTGAGAGTAACATATATATTACCTTGGCCGACGGGAATTTTGAAGTACAAAATGCTGTTGTACAAAGACGTCAAATTATAAGTCCAAAGTAAATTTTTACCAACTAATTCATATTCCTCGATATTTCTTAATTATTTGATTTATTAAGACATGATTTAGTATCTAGATGATTAAATGACCGAAAAATAAGTCAATTAAAGAGTTCAATTTTCATGGATATTTATAATGTATCACCTTCTCCTCTCCCACGAAAAAAAATTCCATGTCTCGAAGTTGCTTAATTTTTATAGTCAAACAAACAATATCCACCGCTCCTTACGGATAAGGAAATCTGGATCATTAAATGTGAAAAAATAAAGCTGTATCAAAATTTCAAGATTTTATCCAATCCCAAAGGTACCTGCAGAATCTGCAAGGGGGAGTACGGGAAATAATTTATTGGTTTGAAAATTTTCCTATGTCTCTTTTTTGCTGTAATAAATTAATTATCTTCTTATATTTCAACATTAGATTAATTCAGATGAAGACTGTGCCTCAGAATAAATTAATTGCCATAGCCAAAGGAACAATAATATCCACCGCTCATGCAGTGTTGGATCTGTTATTTACTATTACATGAATCAGCTATTTTCTAATTATTAAGCACTATGCAGAACTACAGTAAGTCCCCTTAACTAGGACTGGACAAGAGTTGGGAATCTCAACCATATTTTGCGGTTGATAATTGTGAGCCTGCAAGACGTTTTCTTGCAGGCTCTTATAGTCTTTGGAATACTTGTCGTATGCTGTCTTGACGTCGGCTAAGGTGGCGTTGTCGGGGAGCTCCGGGCAAGCCTTGGCGTTGAATCGTCGTGAGGTCAATGGTTATAACAGCGAGTTGGGAGGTCGTCGGCGTTGTCTGTGCGAGGACCGCTGGGGTGTAGGCTACACTCGGTTTGGTAATGTGTTTGTGAGCACATGTATGTAAATTGTTGGTAGGCTGAAGATGGATGGACATTTAAGGATGCGACCACCACCAAGGTTGCTAATGCCAAGAGGGAAAGAGGAGGTGAGGCCATTTTAGGAGGTGAAAGCAATTCTTTCTTTGATTAATTGGATGATAGCTAGCTCTATTGATTGGATTATCTTGTTAAGTAGATGATGTAGATTTATACTGGTAAGGAGAGTAAATGTGGAGTGATATTCCCATTTCAGAAAATTCTAGATTTTAGACATAAAATCCTGGATGTAGCTTCAGAATCTGCATGGGGGAAGGGGGAATGATGGGAGTTTTTTGGGGTCAAATTTGATAAAGATTGTGCTCTATTTTAGGAGAATTTTTGCTATGATGTCTTTTACTTTCGTAAATTTGAACTAAAATTTTCTTAAGTTAGTCCAAATCTCTTCATTGGAACAATTTTCTCTAAAAAAATGGGAGATTGAGGTCCATTAGACATTAGTAATCCACTTGCCATATTATTATACTCTAAATGATCCTTTATAAATTGATAACCTCTCCAGATTTATAGAAATCTAAATCCCAAAATATAAAATTTTAATAACATTTTTATCATAATAACTATTATTTTGAAAAAATCTTAGTATTATATTTTTTTGGCATAAAGTGGGTTTTTCAAATAAATACATATATTTTATGTTTTAGAAATATTTTTAGATAATAATTTGTATTAAGCTTGCTTGCATTATAATTTTTGTATGATCTTTTATCTTTTGAATCATCTTATCGTTGTAATTTTTGTAATGTTGTAATAAAAATATATTATTCAGATATAACATTTGAATAATACTATATGTCAAAAAAAATTCGTGATTTGAATATATACAAAGAAATAATTATATTTTATCAATATTTTTTGGTGACTTCAATATAATCAAAATATTTTTGGTGTATAGATATTTAGTAGCCAAAAGCTAAATTTTAATATTTCGAAACAAAAATATAAATCTCTCGTACGTGATAACTTAGGAGTGTGGATTAAGTACGGAGAGAGATAGAGGGTTCATGTACCTTACAAGATTTACTTTGGTCTATTGATCTTGATGATTAGACGCGCGTCAGAGATCTGACGATTGTAATTATCTAGGGATATTTTCATCCTTTGGTTCTCTCTGTCCTCATTTTTTTCCTCTTCCTTCTCTTTCCTGGCTCACTCCCTTTTTTCCTTTTTCTTTCCTCTCTACTTTCCTTCCCTGGAGCACTTTCCTTCCTCTCCCTCACTATCTCTTTTTCCCAAACCTAAAGTAAAATCGACACCGACGATGAGCAACGCCGACGAGGAGTCCTTCCCATTTCCCTTCTTCTCCCTCACACACACACTCTCTCTCTCTCTCTCTCTCGCACACACACACACACACTCTCTCTCTCTTCCCTCTCTGAAATAGTTTTTTCAAGTGTGTAAAGTTGGATTTATTGGATAGTTAAATCGTTTGTTTTTATTTTTTGTTCGTGATGTATATCCAAAGTGATATGCCCGACAATGACCAAATGGCAGTCCCGGTGATGATAAAATGACATACCGGATTACGTTCAAATGGTGGGCCTGGTTATGTTTAAATGGTAGGCCCGGTTACGGTAAAATGATAAGCTAGGTTATGATCAAATGATATGCCATGTTGCGATAAAATGGCACTCTCGTTTACAATCAAATGGCATGCCTGGTTACAATCAAATGACAGAGCTATGTACGATAAAATGACATGTCTAGTAACAATAAAATGCATGCTCAGTAATGACCAAATGGCAGACCATGTACGATAAATTAGCATGCCCAGTTGTAATTAAATGGCATGTCCAGTTATGACTAAATGGCAGAGCAGAGTACGATAAAATGACATGTCCGGTTACAATAAAAAGACATACTCAGTAATGACCAAATAGCAGGTCGGTTACGATAAAATAGTATGGGGTTAATATTTAATAAAATAATAATTTATTAATTAAATAATATAAATTAAAAGTTGAGACTTCAGGCACGCGTTCCCACACGTATCAGCCCCCACCAGCGCGTCAACTCTAACGCGTCCTCCTTTTTTTATTTTTGGATTGTTATACCCCTATTCTGTTTGGTACAGGATTAGATTCCGTGTATCCAATCCATGCCCGATAACTTAGGTGATATATATTTTTTATTCCGTCGATACCACTTTAGAGGTTTTACTATAAAGATTAACCCAAACAGTAAATTTGGAGAAGAATATGGCAATTGAGTTACTACACTTTGCAAAAATTAATATGGGAATCGTCGACTTAGATTCATGAACGTGGTCCCTGAATCTAGGAGATACTACATTTTATTGTTCGATTTTCCATTTATTATAATCACACCACACGTATATGATTTGATATAATATTTATTATTTAAATTGGATTCTCAAAATTTGAATTCCACTTTTTTACAAAGCAAAATTCCTTAAAATAAGGCAGTGATTTTCTGAAATCTACAATTTCACCGAGTGATTTTCTTAGCAGTATCATGACTTTCAAAGTTTCACGTGAAGGTTAGCTAGCACTAACACAATTACGATTAAGCGGATGTTACTTGGTGGTTACAGTAACGAATCAGAATAATAATATCCATCAATCCAACCGATCTGTTATTTTCCATTGAATGACGTTGACATAATATGTTTTTACCACAATTACATTTCACGAATCTGAATGTAGTTGTAGACGTTTATTGAAGCAGCCATTTTCTAATTATTATACACTAATGCATTTCCCAACAGTTGGTACCCTGAACTTGAAATGGACAAGAGGGTTGAATATCTTTGGGTTGAACCATATTCGACGGGGAACTGCCTTTGAAATTGCGAGCCTGCAAGAGAATCTCTTGCAGACTCTGATAGTCCCTCGCACATTTGCGGTACGCGGCCTTGACGTCGGCTAACGTGACGTTGTCAGGAAGCTCCGGGCAGGCCTTAAGGCTGTACGGGGCAGTTTGATTCTCGGCGAGGTTGATGGATATAACAGCGAGTGCGGGGAGGTCAAGATCGTTGTCTCGCACACACTGGGGACCGTAAAAAGTTCGTGAGCACATGTATGCGAATTGGGCGTTGGCTGAAAATGGATGGACGCTTAAGGATGCGACCACCACCACCAAGGTTGCTAAAGCCAGGAGGGAAAGAGGAGGAGGAGATGCCATTTTGGAAGCAATTCTTTTGGTTAAAACCTATTGGTATCCGAAATTGATTGATTATCTTGTTGAGGAATGATGTGGATTTATACTGGTATAGAAATCTGGATATAGGAGAGTAAATGTGGAGTAGTGATAATGCCAATTTTTTGGGGGTAGAAAGTGATATTGCCATATTATGGAAGATTGAGGTCCATTAGTAATTCACTTGTCATATTACGTGACAAGTAATAATCAACCTGACAAAATAGCGTGGAGAAAGATATCACACACACATATATTACAACCGAGTGAATTTAGTTAATGATAACCTGCAAATTGATAAATTACCAAAATAAACCCAATTTTTTTTTAAAAATCCCTCACTTTCTCCATCCTATCTGCATCTTCTTCATCCTCGAACTTCACATCGACCCTATTCTAATCATTCAATAATTGATTGAAAATATTGATGTGTTACCTCAAATCTGAGCTCTCCATCATCTTAAGCCCGTACAACCTTTGTTTAATATAAAACTTGTTCGAGAGAAACTTTGACATATACCTATGCTCCAATTTCTTCCAAACTCCAGATGGTGACTCCTCATCCATGACGTCATACATCACATCATCTGCGAAGCACAAGCAAATTATCGCTACCGCCTTGACCTCCATCTCTTTCCACTCTTGCTCCTCCATCTTCTTAGGCTTCTTCCTTGAGAGCACATTGACCATTCCTTATTGCACCAGCAAATCCTTGACACGCCATTGTCATAACCCAAAATTCGATGATCCATCGAACTTCCAAAAAGCAACTTCGCGCCGTGATCTGCCATCATCCAACAAAGCTCTGATACCAGTTGTTAGAAAATCGAGGATGTCAAGAGAACAAGAACGTGAATAATAGACACGAGAGATTACGTGGTTCGGCCTAATGCTTATGTCCACGAGAAAAAATGAAAACTTTTATTGATGAGTATCCGAGCCACAAAGTCATACATGAACTAGGGTAACATGTATGTATATAATAGAAAAACCCTTGCTCAAGAAGAAACCTATCTAGGTCGACTTAGGAGTCCAAAATAAGAGTATGAGAAAGATAGAAAAATCGTCGGCATGGGACCTGGCTGCCGCGAGGTCATTGGCTGTCGCCAACCCTTGGATTCTGTCAGCTAATTGGCTGCAGCCAAGGCATTGGCGTTCACCAACTTGGCCACCAATTCTTGCCAAACCCAACAATAAAATATTTGAATAACACTAGATGTCAAAATTTTTGGTGATTCGAATATATACAAAGAAATAATTATCAATATTTTTTGTGACTTCAATATAATCAAAATATTTTAGGTGTATAGATATTTAATAGCCATAAGCTCAATTTTAATATTTCAAAACTAAAACATAAATCCCCGTACTTGACAATTTAGGTGATACTTTTTTCGATCCCGTCAATACCACTTTAGAGGTTTCAACTATAAGGATTAACCTAACAATAAATTTGGAGAAGAATATGGCAATTGAGTTACAACACTTTGCAAAAATTAATTTGGGAATCATCGACTTAATTTCATGAACGTGGACCCTGAATCTAGGAGATACTAAAATGTATAGTTCGATTTTCATTTATTATAATCGCACCACACGTATATGATTTGACATAATATTTATTATTTAAATTGGATTCTCGAAATTTGTATTCCAAATTTTTACAAAGGCAAAATTCCCTAAAACATAAGGCAATGCTGGGCTAGGCTAACAAGATTACTTTAACAAGGATTCTGAAATCTACAATTTCACCGAGTGATTTTCTTACCAGTATCATGACTTTCAAAGTTTCACATAGCTATCACTAACACAATTACAGTTAAGCGAATGTTACTTGGTTATGTTATGATAAAGAATCAGAATAATAATATTCTTCAATCCACCGCTATGTTATTTTCTATTAAATGATGTTGACATAATGTGTTTTTACCACAATTACATTTCACGAATATGAATGTAGCTATAGACGTTTATTGAAGCAGCACAAACCGCAGCTATTTTCTAATTATCATACACTAATGCATTTCCCAGCAGTTGGTCCCCTGAACTTGAAATGCACAAGAGGGTTGAATATCCTTGGGCTGAATCATATTCGACAGGGAATTTTCTTCGTACTTGCGAGCCTGCAAGACATTCTCTTGCAAGCTCTTATAGTCCCCCGCGCATTTGTGGTACGCGGCCTTGACGTCAGCTAATGTAGCGTTGTCGGGAAGCTCCGAGCAGGCCTTAACACCATACGGGGCAGCTTGATGCCTGGCGAGGTCGATGGTTATAACAGCGAGTGGGGGGAGGTCAACATTGTTGCTCCCACACACTGGGGACCGTAAAAAGTTCGTGAACACATATATGTGAATTGTGCGTTGGCTGAAAATGGATGGACGCTTAAGGACGCGACCACCACCACCAAGGTTGCCAATGCCAGGAGAGAAAGAGCGGGAGGATATGCCATTTTTTTGGAGCAAATTATTTCTTCTATTCTTGATCGGATTTTTCTTTTGGTTATCTTGTTAAGGAATGATGTGAATTTATACTGGTACGGAAATCTGGATATAGGAGTGTAAATGTGGAGTGATATTGCTGTTGATTATACAAATATCCTAAATATGGTAGATTGAGGTCCATTAGTAATTCACTTGCCATATTGTAATAATCAACTTGACATAACAACGTGGAGACGGATATGGCAAGTGAGTTACCACACTTTGTAAAAATTAACTTGGCTTCTTCCCAAGACGTAAAGATAATTTAACGAAATTTTTGTAAAATTAGTGTAAACATTTACTACTACAAAAAAATTAATTTGGGATCTACTATTTAATTTCAGACATGGATTTAGGAAATGCTAGAACTTATTGTCCAATATAGAAAATTTATTACTGTCACATCACATAGTAAAAAGAAACTGTTAACCGACTGATTTACTTAAATTCAAATTTAAGTGTCTTTATTTTATTTGAAGTATTTCCTAAAATAAGGCAGTTTTGTAGCTCGTCCACTTTGGGCCAATAGATCTCGAAACCCAATAGGCTTGATCGGTCAATCGATCGACTTTCTGGGCTTTTTGTGAGACTGTAATGGCCCGTTAGTTTAGTTGATCCCTCTTATTAATAATATTGACAATTTGATCCTACAAATGCTGACGTACGTAGCAATAAATCTCTTTTTTTTTGATGAATTTGAATTTGATATTCAAATTCGAACGACTCTTATAAATTAATTTTTTCATAAGGTCTAACACAAAATGAAGAATTGGTTTTCAGTAAATCTCTTTTGCGACGGTCAAGCGTAGGCAATTGTGACAACTTCGTTCATTCTGTTTCGACGCGAAGTATTTGCCAACGGGAACTTTTTTCATTATGTTTCGATGCGGAGTACTTTTGAGCCTGCATGACATTCTCTTGCAGGTTCTGATAGTCCTCCCCACACTTTCAGTACACTCCCTTGATGTCATCTAGCACAGCATTGTCAGGAAGCTCCTGCCAGGCATTGACGTCGTATGCGACGGATTGCATGGTCACGAGGTCGATGTTTATAACGGAGACCTGTGCGAGGCCATTAGCGCTGATCGGGAAGTTACTCTGGTTTTGGTATTCAGTAAAACCGCATATGATTTTGACATGTGCAACGCCACGAGTTCCAGCTGAAGATGGATGGATCCTTAAGGATGCGACCACCACCATGGTTGCTAAAGCCTAAGAGGAGGACTTGCCATTATTAGTTGAGAGCTGGCTCTTTTGGTTAAAATGAAGATGGGAGGAAGAAGGTGTTGGACTTTTTTAAAATTTGTTAAAAATTTAGAACTATTTTGGTGATTTATCAAATTATACATCATTGTCAACTAAAGACGGTACTGTTTGCGTCTAATTGGCCGTGCAGTTACCCGAGACTTGCCCTGATAGCTTTTGTTAAACCACACGAATTAAATTATAAATTTTAAATCATAAAATTTCAAAGCGAAAACTGCGATACCAACAGGATGTTAAAGTACATTTTCCCCTTAATAATATTTACTTCCTAACACAATAGCCAGCCCCTTAACAGTTACTAGACAAGTTCTGAAATCCACATTAATTTATTTCACGCGCGTAAACAATCCTATAAAATTGACGTTGGACGTCACAATAAATCTCTCTTTTTTAAACTATGATTTTCAGATTTGAAACATTAGCTCTATATTGGGGATGGCTAACTTTTTTCTCCGACGTTTTATGTTTGTGTCACAACTAGTTTATTTAATCATTGGACTGTTATTTTCAATTTAAAAAAAAATCTGCTATTTTTTATTCCATGACATTGACATAATATTTTGACCCGAAATTACATGTAGTTGTTGACGTTTATTAAAACAGCACACGTCACAACTATTTTCTAATTATTAAGCAATATCCTCCAAAGCCCAACAATTGTGGCCATTAACATGAAATGAACAATCGTTGGTAAGGTCCTGGGGCTCAACCATATCCAACAGGGAACTCTGCTCGTTCTGCTTCGCCGCAGAGTACTTGCGAGTCTGCAAGACATTCTCTTGCAGGCTGTGATAGTCCTTCGCACACTTGCGGTACGCTACCTTGACGTTAGCCAACGTGGCATTGTCGGGGAGCTCCTGGCAGGCGTTGGCCCCGTTGGCGGCGTAGTGCATCGTCACGAGGTTGATAGTGATCACGGATATCTCCGGAAGGTCAATATGGCCACCACACTGGTTTTGGTATTGAGTAAAACCGCATGTGTATTTTGATTGTACGATGCTACGAGGGCGGGCTAAAGATGGATGGATGCTTAGGGATGCGACCACCACCATGGTTGTTAAAGCCATGAGCGAATTAAGAGGAGGACTTGCCATTTTAGGGGGTGGAATGAAGCAATGTCAATTCTTTCTCTTTGATTGGATGAAAACTGGCTCTTTTTTTGGAGTTTGTTGTTAATAAGTGATGTGAAATTTATACTAGGCAAGAAATATGAATCAAGTGTAAATAGGAGAGAGAGAGAGAGAGTATATGGGATATTGACCCAGCTTCATTCTTTGACTAGTAATGATTAACCTGCCAATACAACGTGGAGTACGATATACTTTTTTCGGTTATTAAACTAATTAATTTAAATTTGAGTCGCATTGAATCTTTGAAAAATGATAAAATTTTGTTAACTAATTCTAGAAGACAGATGTATTTTTGTTGCTGTCACTAGCTATGTAACATGTATTATTTCTTCCCTTAGAGTCAACATACATATAAATATTTTCCGGTGGTCAAACTAGAAAAATACAAATCCAACCTTCAATATAACGTCATATTTGTAGTTTTACGTTTTGCTTGACCCAGCCCCATCCTTCTACATGGTAATTTTTCACTATCCATGATTAACTTGCCAATAACGTGGAGCAGAAAAATGGCAAGTGAATTACCACAGTTTTTGGATAAAACTTGATTTTTCATCCCGGCCTCAGTATAAATTCACACCACCACCATCTCTCAAGGCACCAGATAATTAAAACGCAAAAGCCAAAAATCCTCAAATTGATTCCCTGAAACAACTGAACTGATGAACTCTCCGAGTACCCTTCTCTCCTTACGGGCATTCGTTGTCCTTATGATGGCTGCTTCCGGCTTGCTACCTTGTTCAGCCGTGGACACAGAGACAATAGCAACCATATGCTCGAAAACATACAACTCGACGGGGTGCAAAGTCGAACTGGTCGGAGATCCTCGTACTACGAAGGCTGATCACAATCAGCTGTCACTTGTGCCCCTTGACTTGGCTCAGAAACAGAACGCTTTGAACTTCTAGACCTACGAGATTTAGGCAATATTGTGGGCGTTGGAGTAGAAAAAAAGTGACTATGCTAGGCTAGAGACAAGGAAAAAAATGATAAAAAGTAAATATTTTTGTTGGTTATGTTGATGATGATCCGCTCTTTTACCCAAGTCCTTCTTATATAGAGAATCTTGACCTAGCCCCAGCCTCCAATATAGGGAAGACCCAAATTAGGTTGTGCTCCGCATAATGAAATTCCATTCAAGCCATTTTCCAATGTATGGAGATTTTTCCCGGCCTATTATGAGAAAATTTAAACCGACTTCTAAAACAAAGAGATCCAACTCCAAACAAGGATACTTTGACCATGTCGGGCAAGCAACTTCGACCCTGAATAGGAACACCTAAGCCATTATCTAATGTAGACAGCATTCCAAAACTTCACTTCGACCTATCTTCTTAACTATCTCTTGACAGGGCTCAATCACCCAAAGCCCATCTCTTTCTTGGCCCTCGAACTAATACCAATAGCCAACAGCTCAAATTAAAAGCCAATGTGCAGCGCCTCACCTCAAGCTAAGGGTCAATGTCCATCACCTCGTCTCAAGTTAAAGGCCAATGTCCATCACCTCCGCCAAGGATCAATGCCTCAAACCAAAGGCCAACGCCCAACACCTAAAGCTGAAACCAATGCCTCAAACCTAAGGCCATCGTCCATCGCCTCTAGCTAAGGACCAACATCTCAAGCTCCATACCAACGCCGCATCACTCGAGTCTACAAAGCAAACCCATCTCGATATTTTGATGGCTCAACACAACTTTATCGATTCTCTTTAATAACGAGCACCAAGCTTTTTTTATAAGCATACTTTGTTCAACAACAAAAAATCATATTTACACCACATTAGCAGAACTTTACAAATTATTAATCAAACTACGTAAAGTAAAGCGAAGCGCCTAATGCATTGGTGAACTTGCAAACCGATGTGGGAAGGTGAGAGCTTTTTTTTTTCAATCAGGAAGGTGAAAGCTAGAATTAGTTTGGTGGACAATGTCTTGCCTAAATAGTTGACATTTAATCTACGAATGCACCGGAGTCAAATATAAAACTAAATAATAATAATGAATTGTATTCAATAGTGACAAGTCTTGAAAAACTCCTTTTTTTCAGAAATCTGAAGCGTAAATAATAATGTTGAAAGCATATGTATTGCCACATAAATTAAAATTTGTTTGGTTTAAAGCATACTCCTAAACATATTCTTTTCATTAATAGTTTGATTCTATTTTCTTCAAATGAAATACCTTGTTTAAGAAATAGTTTGTTTTTAACATATGTCATAATAATATTTTGATTTAGTTTTCATAATTAAATATCTTAGTCTATTAGCTAATAAATTAGTATAAAAACCACTTGTCATTTGTAGATCGACAAATACGTACCAATCCAACATGGAGAAGAATACGGCAGACTAATGATTAACCTGCTAGTACAATGTAGAGAAGAATATGGCAAGTGAATACCATATTTTTTTGGCAAAAGTTCACTTAAATACCATGTAGTTTCACCTTTTGACACACCACTACCTCGTGGTTTTATTTTCTCTGACCAGGTGACAAAAGTTTCCTCTAGTTGACAACCAAGTGACATTTTTTTAATTGTGGTTAGATTATATGGCACGCCACTTCACCATGTGATGCCACATCATCCTTTTACATTATTAAAATATCGTAAAAAAGATTTTTTAATACCAATTAACTCTAATTTTAGAGACAAATAAACGAATAAAAGGATATGACAGCGATTGTGAAATTGATGTTTCTAAAATTGGGGTTAATTGGTATTAAAAAATCTTTTTTACGATATTTTAATAATGTAAAAGGATGATGTGGCATCATATGGTGAAGTGGCGTGCCATATAAATATCAAGATATATTAATCTAACCACAGGTAAAAAAAATATCACTTGGTTTTCAACTAGAGGAAACTTTTGTCACCTGGTCAGAGAAAATAAAACCACGAGGTAGTAGTGTGTCAATGGGTGAAACCACAGGGTATTTAAGTGGACTTTTACCTATTTTTTTTAGTTATTAGGCAAATTAATTCAAATTTGAACCGTATTAAATTTTTGAAGTTTTCGTAACAAATTCTGGACCAAGATGTCATACTAATGTTTTGATTTGGTTTTCATAATTTAATATCTTAGTCTATTAGCTAATAAATTAGTCTTAAAACCACTTGTAGATTGACAAATACATACAAATCCAACATGGAGAAGAATATGGCAAACTAATGATTAACCTGCCAATACAACGTAGAGAAGAATATGGCAAGTGAATACCATACTTTTTTCAGTTATTAAACAAACTAATTCAAATTCAAGTCGCATTGAATTTTTCAAGTTTTCGTAACTAATTCTGGAAGCAAGATGTATTTTTGTTGCTGTCACTAGTAGCTTTGTAACTAGGGACGGCAAAAAGACCCAGTAGATCAGACCCTTATCCTACCCCGTAGATCTTATGGTCTATGGATCTTGGGTAGTGTTTAGATTTGGGTCTATAGATTTAGATAGGGTTGGGATCTGGATAGAGTCTATATAAATCCAGACCCAGACCCTACCCTAGTTAGACCCTAATTAGATCCTACTTAGATCCATATTTATTATATTGCTAAGATAATTATAATACAGTCGCAAAAAGAATAAGCGCACACCAAAAAAAACCTAATATAATACTATTTTTTAATTTAAAATTTTAAATATTATATGACTAATTAAGTAATTAAAGTTTTTTGTTAGACACAGAAGCTAGCGAGAAGAGTTAGATTACAAGAGCAAGAAGATGATCGAGAAAACGTGTTCAAAAGTCGCTTGAAAATTTAGAAAGAAATTATTTTGAAGTTGAAACTTTATATTATAAAAGAACACTTATAAGTTTTAGTTTCTTATTGACGAGGTAGTCGTATGTGTTTCATTTTATGTTGAACCAGTTGGTTTATAGTTTACTCTCAACTTTAATTTGAGATTATTATTTTATTACATAGACTTTAATTTTTTTATATTTAGATTATATTGAAATAATAAAAGTATCTTGTAAAGTAATTATCAAAAAAATAGAATGTTAAAGAGTCGGACCCTACAGATCTATAAACCCTGGGTCTTCTGGAGGGTAGGGTATGAGTCTAACAATAAAAAATTTGTAGGGTCGAGAGTAGGGTATGGGTCTAACTCCAAAAACTAGGGCAATGGGTAGAATCGGGTAGAGTATTGGTAGGACTCAACCCATACCCTACCCGACCCTACCCATTGCCATCCCTATTTGTAACTTGCATTACTTCTTCCCTTAGAGTCAACTTACATATAAATATCTCCCGGTGCTAATATTTTTGTTGATGTCATATTTGTTGTTTTACGTTTTGCTTGACCCAACCCCATTCTTCTACATGGTAAGTTTTTACTATTCATGATTAACGTGGAGCAGAAAAATGGCAAGTGAATTACCACAGTTGTTGGATCAAACTTGACTTTCCATTCCGGCCTCAGTATAAATTCACACCACCACCATCTCTCAAGGCACAAGATAATCAAAACGCAAAAGCCCAAAGATATAAAAAAATCCTCAACCCGATTCCCTAAAACAACTAAACTGATGGACTCTCCGAGTACCCTTCTCTCCCTATGGGCATTCGTTGCCCTAATGATGGCTGCTTCCGGGTTGCTACCTTGTTCAGCCGTGGACACAGAGACAATAGAAATCATATGCAACAGAACATTCAACTCGACGGGGTGCAAAGTCGAACTGATCGGAGATCCTCGTACCTCCAAGGCTGATCTAAATCAGCTGTCACTTGTGTCCCTTGACTTGGCTCAGAAGCAAAACGCTTTGACCTTCCAGACCTACGACAATTTCATCCGCAATGGCACCTGGGCTGATTTTCGTGATTTTTTTGAATTGTAAGTGTTAGTTATGTATATTAACTGGCAATGGTTTGTTCTCGAGTTCGAAACATGTGTTTTGCTCGCGTATCTTATCAATCTGTGTCGATCTAAATTGCAGGTGCACGAACGTGACGCTGAAAGTGAAGGATGATTTGAAAGAGGCTCAGAAGCTGTCAACCCTGAAGCAGTTCCGAAGCATCAAGCCAGTGCTGGATCATTCCAATGCAACTGCCGTTCTGTGCGTGGATCACAACCCACTCAACTCACTGGTTATGTGGAATCTAGACATGGCCTTGAAATCCAGTGTCGAAACCACCATCGCTGTCAACCACTACATTATTGCTCATCAGAATCTTATGATCTAGCTTAGCTAGCTAGCTACTGCCCCATCAGGGCGATAGCTATATACATATAGCTATGCTTCTACTTGGGATTGAGACAATAAAATACAATAAGATCATGGTTTGTGGTTGTTCGGATGATTTATATCGATCAGCGTCTATATCGTATCACGTCATGCATAGCCCAACAGTTGGTCCCCTGAACATGAAATGGACAAGAGTTGGGAACATCCCGGGGCTGAACCACATTCGACGGGAGAACTGCCTTGGTACTTGCGAGCCTACAAGACGTTTGCTTGCAGGCTCTGATAGCTCTTGGAACACTTGCAGTATGCGGCCTTGACGTCGACTAACGTGGCGTTGTCAGGGAGTTCCAAGCAGGCATTGACGCCGTATAGGGCGGCTTGATGCGTCGCGAGGTCGATGGTTATAAGAGCGAGTGGGGGGAGGTCAACATTGTTGTCTCGCACACACTGGCTTTGGTAAAAAGTTGTGAACACATGTATGTGAATTGTGAGTCGGCCAAAGATGGATCGATGCCTACGGATGCGACCAACAAGGTTTCTAACGCCAGGAGGGAAAGAGGAGATGCCATTTTGGGAGAAGGAACAATCAATAGAAGCAATTATTTCTTCTATTGATCGATTTATCATTTGGTTAAAACCGGAATCGATTGATTATCTTGTTAAGGTATGGTGTGGATTTATAATGGTTCGGAGATAGGAGAGTAAATGTGGAGTGATATTTCCATATTATTATGAGAGATTGAGGTCAATTTGTAATTCACTTGGCATATTTCTTTTGAATAGTAATAATCAACCTGACATAACAGCGTGGAGACAAATATGACAAATTAATTTGCCAAGCTCCTAACATCAACATCTTAAGGTGTAAAAATGAATTGACGAAAGTCGGGAGCTTAATAGGTATAATATTGGTGTTAAAAATTTAGGGGAAAAAATTCAGTAGTCCCTAACTTTTGATATAATATTCTAGGAAGTCCAATGCTTAGTAAATTTAATCCGGCTTTTAAGAAATTAAGCTTTGCAGTCCCTCTAACCAATTTATATCCCAATCACCTAATATTACTAAAATATCCCTACTTCACTTTAAAACTCCAAAATCATATTAACCTCACTCCATATTATTAACAACTTCAACCTAATATTATTCTATGCATACATTAAGGAAAGCTCCATTTCTGAAATGTAAATATAGTAGAAAAATCCTATGTTGTGCTATTTACGATTGTTTAATTAATCTCTTTTTTTTAGGGTTTCTCTTCTTTTGATTTCTTAGCATACTCCAATTATAACTTGATGTGCTGAGGCGCTTACATGAACAATCGGAGGTATACCAACTGTGGAAATGACCTTTCTCACTCTTTACCAACTTTCGAGTTCCTCATATATATCGTACTTTTTAATTAAGGATTGATCTAATTATTTCAAAAATCAATACTATAGTTTTTTAAAAAGTAATCGGTACTCTTGTTTTGACCAGCAACTAAACAAGCATAGAGTACTAGCCTAGGTATTTGAGGTCAAGGGAGAAACTCATTGTTAGAAAGTGGATTTTGATGAGTTTACGACGAGATTAGTTTGATTTTGGTGTTTTAAATTGAGGTAGGGATATTTTGGTAATTTTAAATGAAACTTAATTGAATCTGAAATATAAATTTGTTAGAGGGACTAACGAGTACGATTTCTTAAATTTAGGAACTAATTTATTAAGTACTGGACCTATCAGTACATTATATCAAAAGTTAGGGATATTTTTCCCAAAAATTTATGACTAAAAAAATAATTTGGAAATCTTGGATTTAATTTCAGACATGGATCTAGGAGATACTAAAATTTATTTTCTAATATGGAAAATTAATTATGGTCACAGCACATAGTAACAGACACTATTAGCGGACTGATTTAATTCAATTCAAATTTAAGTATCTTTATTTAACGTATAATTTCCTAAAATAAGGCAGCGCGGCACAAACCCTATGTGCTTGTCCGGTCAATAGATCGACTTTCTGGGCTTTTTGTGAGACTGAAATGGCCCGTTAGTTTTGTTAATCCCTCTTATTAATAAGGCAAAAGTCCACTTAAATACCCAGTGGTTTCACCCTTTGACACACCACTACCTCGTGGTTTTATTTTCTCTGACCAGGTGACAAAAATTTCCTCTAGTTGACAACCAAGTGACATTTTTTAAACTATGGTTAGATTAATATATCTTGATATTTATATGGCACGCCACTTATGTGATGCCACATCATCCTTTTACATTATTAAAATATCGTAAAAAAGATTTTTTAATACCAATTAATCCCAATTTTAGAAACATCAATTTCACAATCGCTGTCATATCCTTTTATTCGTTTATTTGTCCTTTTGTCTCTAAAATTGGGGTTAATTGGTATTAAAAAAAAAATTTTACGATATTTTAATAATGTAAAAGGATGATGTGGCATCACATGGTGAAGTGGCGTGCCATATAAATAGCAAAATATATTAGTCTAACCACAGTTAAAAAAATGTCACTTGGTTGTCAATTAGAGAAAACTTTTGTCACCTGGTCAGAGAAAATAAAACCACGAGGTAGTGGTGTGTCAAAGAGTGAAACCACAGGGTATTTAAGTGGACTTTTACCTATTAATAATATTGACTTCCTAACACAATAGCCAGCCCCATAACAGTTACTTGACAAGTTCTGAAATCTACATTAATTTATTTTATGTGCAGAAACGGTCCTATAAAATTGACGTTGTTCGCAATGTTTTAAAAACTATGGTCGGACCGTTATCCGGGATTAAATTCAGGTCAATTTTTGTATAAAACCCAGAAACTGGTCCGACCGGCCAAAATTTAGTCGGACTGCCCTGTCAGGTGCTTCTCATTAGGGCAACGAATGTCCATAGGGAGAGAATACTTGGACAGTTCATGTTCAAGGGAAACAATTGAGGATCTTTTGAGTCCGCCAGTCGGAGGCTCTTTCGGATATTGGAAATCCAGATCCTTTACTATATATTGATTCGATCGCAGGAGGTTAGATGGCTCTGGCTCTGAGTTAACTCCAGATGAAGCAGGAGCAATGTGGCCTACAACCAGGTTGGGGAGGGTGCGATTACACAAGGAGCAACCATTTCTGGATTCTTTGCGGGGCTAGTTCCTCTTAAAAGGCGGTGTACAAATCCACATTGTCGGGTTTGCACACACTTTTAAGTGCAAGGTGCTCTTGGGCTTTTGGTGGTTGTAAGCGACAAACGAGGCAAGTGCTCATTTGGCCTTGGCGGTTGTTAGGGCCATTGGGCCTGATGGGTGGGGTTTTCTTGTATTCAGGTGTTAAATCGTGTTTTAATGCACGGACACTTTTTTCTTACCGTAAGTTTTTGATTTAATTTTATTGCAATAAGTTTTAACCATAGTTTTAAAATACGAGTTTTGATACGGGCCGGAATTTGTCCATTTTCTAGTTCATCTGGTCAGACTGGTCGGACTGTCGGTAAGATCAAATAATTTTT
Organism: Hypericum androsaemum; assembly: GCA_963995505.1. Taxonomy (NCBI): domain Eukaryota; kingdom Viridiplantae; phylum Streptophyta; class Magnoliopsida; order Malpighiales; family Hypericaceae; genus Hypericum; species Hypericum androsaemum. Next base: position 247,734 of record OZ023190.1, on the reverse strand, counting down.
ATTAATGTTTTTACTATTATTCGAAGAATATGTAGACTAAATAGTCAAAATATAGATTTCAAAATCTACATTTTAGAAATATCAACCAATTTATTACATATAAATCTATTTTTCTCTGTTGATTTAGAGAAATTGTACATATGATACAACTTTTTTGTTTTAATTTTTGGTAATTTGGATAAAATTTGATCAGATTAGATGGTCTGACCAGATTTTAGACGATCAGACCGGATACCTTTTTACCCCTAAAAATGGACCGCTTTTATGAATGATTCATGGTTTGATCGGTCGGACCATCAGCCGAACTACATTTTTTTAAACTATGGTTTTAATGAGGTATGCAACTGTAAGCGCATGATGCTCATGAATATAAATCATCCAATAACCACAAACCATGATCTTATTGTGTTTTATTATCTCAATCAATAGCTATCTAGATCATACCATTCTGATGACCAATAATATAATTGTTGACAGCGATGGTGGTTTGGACACAGGATTTCAAGGCAATGTCTAAGTTATACAGAATCAGTGAGTTGGATGGGTTGTGATCGACGCACAGAACCGCAGTTGCTTTGGAACGATCCAGCACTGGCTTGATGCTCGGGAACAGCTTCTGGTTTGACAGCTTCTGAGCCTCTTTCAAATCATTCTTCAATTTCAGCGTCACAGTCTTGCACCTGCAATTTATATCGACACAGACCGATACGAAACGTGAGCAAAACACATGGTTCAAACTCGAGAACAAAAATACGTATTTATATACTCGCACATGAACTTACAATTCAAAATATTTATGAAGACCGGCCCAGGTGCCATTGCGGAGGATGTTGTCGTAGGTCTGGAAGTTCAAAGCGTTCTGCTTCTGAGCCAAGTCAAGGGACACAAGTGACAGCTGATTTAGATCAGCCTTGGAGGTACGATGATCTCCGACCAGTTCAACTTTGCACGCCGACGGCTTGAATGTTGTCGAGCATATGGTTTCTATTATCTTTGGGTTCACGGCTGAACAAGGTAGCATGCTAGAGGGCATGAAAAGATTCCGGTTGCACTGAATCGTATTGAAAATAACATAATTGCAATGATTTCATAAATCCCACAAAATAGCTCCAAAAAGAGCATACCGAACCTTCCCAACCATTTTTCCTCTAACCAATCCACACCAGTTTGATAAAGCTGTCCCAATTGAGGAAAATCCACCCCATTGGATTCCAGATTTGTGCACGAAATAATCCCAAATGCTGCGTGAGAATGGTCAGAATAGCAGAAAGTGATCACACTCTCATCATCCCAAGGCCCTAATCTTCCCATTCTTATCAACGAATCTCTGGTTTGGATTCGTAGAACAGACATGAAAAAATGCGAAGAGAAATGAATGGTTATTTCATCCTTTGGGAGGGAAAAAGCACAAAGTGTAGTTAGTATTTAGAGATCTACAAGAAGAAATTGCTGAATCCTATTACAGTATTCAATTTATAAACACGATAAGCAATAGATGAATTGTCAAATCAACCTACGAAGATCAATTTGAAAGAAGCCCAGCATTAGATAGTTCTTCTACGCCTGCAATAAACAGGAAACAAACATGAATAAACCATGTCTATTTTTGAGAATTGAAAATAACAGACCAAAGACCAAATAAACTAATTGCGACACAAACATAAAACGTAGGAGAAAGACATTAGCCATCCCTAAAATAGAGCTAATATTCGATTATGAAAATCATAACTTAAGAAAAGAGAGATTTTTTGTGACGTATAACCAATGTTTTTAAAACTAACCCAAAAGGCGATCCGGAATTTTCAAAATTTCTGGTTCGACCGGTCCATCCACCGGTCCGACCAGAACTTTTACTTGTTATTAATATTATTAAATTAGGTTTAATAAATTTAATTTAGCATTAAAAAATAATAAAATATTAAATAAGTTCACATATTTAGCAACTTTGTTATACAATTTATCCAAAATGATTATGCAAATTTTCTTGTTCGTCATAATATTCTAATTCGTTTAACTTAGTTGACATATTATCGAGAATTGTTAAAAACATAAGTTTGTTGTGATCCAAAAGTGATGTATATGTTCCGGGCGTAGAAGTTGAGGTTTTGTTTCTAAATTAAAGATGATAAAATGGAAAAAATAAACATAAATTTTTCTCATTCGGACGAACAATCCAGTCCCTCGTAGAGCCCTTCACCAGATGTGGCGCAAGTGCTCTGTATGTACCTGGAAAAAAGGAAAGGCAACACCCCGTCACCTACTTGCAACGGAAACCAACTTAAATCTCACATGAAGACAGAAACCTTAACCAAACTCACCAATGACGCTGACGTAGTGAATGAAGACCAAGCTTGTCAGTGATCTCGGCAGCGTTCATGGCATTTGGAAGATCTTGCTTATTAGCAAACACAAGAAGCACGGCATCTCTCAGTTCATCCTACACAAGGGCAATGATAGAGCATTGGTTAGTGAAAAGAAGACCAAATTTTCATGAAGGGTATAGCAAAAGATCTGCACATTCCAGCTGCAATTACTCCTAGCATAAGCAGTACAACCAGTCGGGTTCAACTAAAACTGATCCATTCAACTTTTGCATGATAATAAACTTTCCCGTCATCAGCAGTCCCAAACAACCATCTTCCAGTTGCATTCAATCGAGAAGATTAAGTAGAAGTTTAACCCCACCTCATTCAACATCCTATGCAATTCATCCCTGGCCTCAACAACACAGTCACGGTCATTGCTGTCGACCACAAAGATAAGGCCTTGAGTGTTCTAGAAGTAATGTCTCCACAATGGACGAATCTGCATGAACAGGAAACATCACCTTTGTATAAGCCAATCAATTTTTCAAGATATATACAACAAACACATACTGACATTTATCAGTCAACAGTATCTACTCATGATGTCCAAATTACAACAAAGGCTATAGTCACATAAACTGACAATGTCCATGGAAATTTGATCACGAACTAATTCTCGTAATTGCAGAGAAAAATCCTGAAGCCAGGGAAGTGGACTTGCATGCCTCACAAACTTGTTTAACTAGAGACCGGCCATTAGCTGAAGTTCACTCCATAAAAGTATTAACCATCTTTCAAACAACTAATGTGATGAAAAAAAAAATTTACGGCACAACTTTTGCAAACTTTCTCCAACGGCGTGTGAAGGAAAAGAGAAAAAGAATGACCTTGATGGTGTAGCTTATTAATATGTTATGTGCTGACGTGGATAAGCTAGACAGCACAAGACCGTCCATAAGCACATGATTACAAGACACCTATGGGCCGACTAATTCAGGTTCGAGCCAGGTGGAAGAAACAAGCTTTGTTTGCACTTAATTGGGTTACTAACATTGATTTGGCTTGCAAAGTCTCTTTTGATGTTAGAGAATGCTCCACTTGCTGCAGAATGGACCACCAAGCAACAGCAAAAGCAAAATAGCCTATCATATCAAAGCAAACAATGTGGATCTTAGTCCATGTGCAAACAGAAAGAACCAAATTTCCAAAAGAAATGAGAAAATGACAGGAGTGAAATTTTGCTGAAAACTAGAAGATAAACCTGACCTCTATGATGGGTATTTCCCAAGGTCCAATGTCGCATGGAATGACCAGGACGAACTGCGGGATTTCTTCCTTGTCCCTGCAGATCAAGCTGAATACCGCAGCCACGGTTCAAGTCCGACGCGCCTCTTCCTAGAAGGACACAAAAGTTAAGCACGATTTCATGAGAAATTAACTCGGATATGAAAACGTCAAATGTACGGTGTCGAGGTCCAGAAAGTAAGTCGCCAAAGACTCCCGAAAGTTGCATGGAAGGTAACTGCTAATCAGCTTGAGTCTGTACCGAAGACAGTAATGTGAAAGTAAGTTCAAAACGTTCACTAATTTTAAGTGTAATCTAGAGAACCCGAAAAACGGAACCTTGAATTACCGGCAGTATATATGATATGCTGTAGTATTCTGAAAAGAGTACAAAGAACTAATTATGCCCTAGACGAATGCAACACTGCGATGATGCTGCAGCGAAGAAGCTCTACCAAATGGTAAAACGGAAGAAATCTATGATGAGCAATCAATTTCATCTAAATTGAGAGACTGCGATCCTCCACTGTCGACTAGCATCCTAAGACCAGCTTTCAACTCTGGTACCCCTTCTTCCAGAACTGCGCACACTGGATAAATGGGAACACCTTGTACCCTTCCTCTCAATTCATCACACACATCTTCAGCCCCGGCCTCATCAATTTTATTAGCAACGATTAAGGAAGGCCGGTCAGAGAGACCTTGTTGATGGTGCTCCAGCTCCAAGACAAGATCTTTTAGCTGCACCCATGGTGGTAGTCCTTTCTTACCATCCAATGCAGCCGCCAGGTCCAGCACATAAGCTAAAACCTTTGTACGTTCTATGTGCCGTAGAAAAGCATGTCCAAGTCCACGATCTTCATGAGCTCCTTTTATGAGTCCAGGAATGTCAGCCACGGTAATGGAGAAGTCACTAAAGCTTAATTTCCCTAAATTTGGTCCAAGAGTTGTGAAGGCGTAGTGGCCTACTCTTGGCTTAGCCCTGGAAAGAGCTCCTAATAGAGTGCTTTTACCAGCATTCGGCATGCCAACAAGACCCACATCAGCGATGCTCTTCAGTTCCAAAATCAAAACAACTTCGGAACCAGGTGTACCAGCAGTATGAGGAGATTGATTCTCACTCTCTGTTTCGGCACAAGAAGCACTTTCACTATTCAGCCCCGACTTGTCAAGCTTAGCCTTCTTTGAGACATTTGAAGAATGGACATTGCCCAAACCACCATCTCCTCCCTGAGCAATAATAATTTGCTGACCAGGTTCGGTCAATTCTGCGACATTGTAACATACACGTTCCTCACCTTGCAACTCTGGTTGAGTTGTGCCAGTGCTTGCCGGTTTCTCCCCTGATATTTCGTTATCAGCAGACGAGTTAACAGAACATTGCGAAAAGAAAGCTCCGTCTACTGTATTTAGGGCCTCAGGGACGGACTCCAGATTAGGTTTTGCATTCTCGGCATCAAGAGAGCCTGGAAGGTCCCAAGGGTCCAAATCTTCCCTGGAACATTTCACAACTTTGGAAGGAAGTTCCCCCTTCAAGAGATGAATCACAGTGCCAACAGGTACTCGGACAACCTACAAGCAAGAAACTTCCAATGAAATTCTGAAAGAGTGAAATCATGCCACCTTCAAGGTAACATAATAGGTAAAACTAACAACCTTGTATTCTCCTCGAGTTCCTATCATATTTTTTGAGGCTCCATGATCTCCTTTTGATGCATTCTGTCAAACCATAATCAGGATTCAGTCCTTATGGTGCAGGTCACCAAGCTACCTATTCGGAAAAAAGTAATATCGAAACCAGCCAACAAAAACAACTGCTTCTGTAGACTGTAGGTAAGAAATTGGGAGCTACTGCACAAGAACAGGTACTCATATAAAGTTTGTCAAAGAGAGGCAAGAAAGGAAGTACAACATACGACATGATGATGCAAACTGCTGAAATCCCAAACAGCAGATGAGCATTCAAGAATAACGTCACCGCCTCTTCCTCCATTTCCACCTACATTTCCGAGTTTTCACGAATGAGAAGAACAGACACATTAAGAGATTTCTAGAAAACCTATCTGTCATATAAGCAAAAATCCCGAATGATCAAACAGTAGAGGACCGACAAAACCCTGAAAGGCCACTTCAACCTATCATATCCTTCACTAGATTTTATTCATGTCAAGAACTTTACCATCTGCTCTACCATGTCGATCACGTCAGCTGCGACGAACACTAAAGCAACCAGTTCCCCCGTCACCTCCTTTCGCATACAGCTTAATCCTGTCTCTCATTCTTGTTTCCTGTGAAGAGGACCAGAAAAAATTATCAACAGCAAATCCAGAATTACGAGAAGATAAAATCTGGGAGAAGCGTTTTAACACCTGCAAAGGCGCTGCCTTTTGTTTCACTTGAACACCGTCCGAATAACAGAACAAAGACGTCAAAGCCCGTGGACATTTCGAGGACTTCCTCAAAGCTTCTTCCAAGTAGCAAACCGATTTCGCACTGCGCATCCACATGTCTCCCCCCTTTCTCTATCACCTTATGCTACCAACATTAACCTACAAAACAAACAAAAGGAACACATGCTTAACGTTCGAAGACGTGTTTCATCTTCTCAATTGGAGTGCCAATGAGGCCCAATATCGAGAGGCTCCCGGTTCAACTACTGAGTGACTAATACCAAACTGGCCTAACTGGGTTCCAAAAGTTACACACCGTTATAGAACCAAGTCCTAAACAAAAAAACACATACTGACATAGAATTAATTCAGGTAAACATACACAAGCTTCAACGAAGAGGCAGACATGGAAAAGGAAATGGGAAGTGTGTTTAAAGAGGGGAGGCTCCTACTACGAAAAAGAAGTGAAATTGCTGCAACTCTGTTTGAGGCAAATTGACGAACACTTGGAGAGCATGTTTTCCAAAATACACAGAGCTGCCAAATCGAGGGTTTAGTACTCCAAATCTCCGACTCCGAGTCGCGTTGAAGGACCGGGAAAGAGCGATTGCTTTGATCTCCGATAGAAAGCAGGGCAGGTGACCAGTCGTCCCGAGACAAGACAAGGCAGCTGATGTTTCCAGGAATATAAGGAGACGACTTGTCATGCAACCATCTTCCGGTTAAGGGTAAGTTTATTTTTTCATTAGTTAATGTTTTAGGAATAATTTTTCAACTAAGATATTTTCAGGTTTATTGTCCTCGGAATGAGACTTTGTATTTCAAAGGGAAGTGTTAGTGTTCTATTCTACGCTCAGTTTTCTGGTAAGAAAACCTTCTTATAATAAAGGGAAAATCTTCTTATGAACTTTGTAAACGCTATTGATGATCCTGACATTGATACCTTTTTTTGTAACAGAGACTCGAGAATGGTCCGGGCCAAATTAGTTGTAATCTTTGTCCTCACTCGCACGCACCCTGGGAAACTTCTCAGGAGGTCACCCATCCTGATCCTACTCCCGGTCAAACACGTTTAACCTTGGAGTTCTCTCAGGATGTGTGCCAGAAAAGAAGGTGTACCTTATTGATATGGATAGCCAAATCAAATCACTTAAGCATTTCAGACAGTCATATCATTTACGGGGTATCACATTAGTTCTCTGAACCTAGAAAGGGCGTCGTTTCTAGGCTGATTTCGGCACGCTCCATCGGATAAGTTTGCCCGGTTAGTTAGCTGACGTGGCTTAAAAAAATATTCATTTCAATTACTTATTAAAGATCATGGGTGTTTTTCGGCCAAATTTTTTTGGGGTGGAATTTCGGCCCATTTTGTCAAATAAGGAGTTTGTAAGGCTTCTAGTTCCAAAAGCATTTCAGACTTACCAAAATATGGTATGAACATGAACAACTTTCCCATTGTTTTCATTAACAAGAATAGCACACAGTTTACAGAAGTTATCAATAACTTACCCACAACATCCTGAGATGGAACCTCGGCTTCATTCAAGACTGACAATCTTCTTCACCTCATCGATAGTTCCATTCTACAAGCACAAAAATTCACCTTCAGCTTACTCTTTTATCTCACCGAAAGCAAATATAAATAAACCCCTTAAAAATTATAAGAAGAAAATAGTAATGCATAGACGGGGACAATTTCTTGTCATTTCAAAAATTCGCCACTGGCTAAGTCACTCATAAGGCAGAGTTGGGTAGCATTCTAAGTAATTGGTATGAATCCCGTTAGGAACTCGCACCAACTCGGACCGTCTACTCTAGGATGATGGTTGATCTTGACCCGTCGCTTTGCGCCTTGCACCGAACCTTAGTGTTGGTTAACTTTGACCCGTAGCAATGGTGAGAACGCGAACCTTGATCTTGAATCGAATACGCCACAAACGGAGATGGGAATTCCGTTTGATAAGTACAAACGCCCTAGCTAAGCAATCCAGCCCGCAAGAACAACTCGAGTATCAAAACTCACGAATTTTCTTATGCCAAAAAGTGATGCCTTTATTGAATTCGTGGCCCTCCTTATATAGAGGTTAAAACTGACCTGGATAGACTCCAAAGTCAACAAGATAAGTTCTGAAGAGCTCCAAACTTATCATACTACTTAAACTAGTTCTAAAAACGAATGTTTATCCTAAGAATTGAAAAACACAATCATTATCCAACATTATCCACTATTGGATAACTCTTATTCCTAAAAAGTAGGAATCTTGGTTCTACTCCTTTAGGCTTCCAAAACAACTCCAATCACGTGCATGGACTTTGCATGGACGTAGACGGGCTTACACGAACTGGTTGTAGTCCAAATCCCTTGAATTAATCCGTTGAGCTCAGCTTGAAGCGTCTTTGCTCTTGCTCTTGTGATTGGTCCAAGTGGAACTCGAACTGGTTGTGGGTCTTGTAGCTCCATAGTGGACGTGTTCACATCATTCCCCCCCTCTTGAAAAGGATTTGCCCTCAAATCTTCACCTACATCAAACGGGCTTAAGTCAGCAACATTAAAAGAAGCACTTACATTATACTCACCCGGCAGGTCAAGCTTATAAGCATTGTCATTGATGCGCTCTAAAACTTGGAAGGGACCATCCCCACGAGGTAGTAACTTTGAACGCCGTTGTGCGGGAAACCGTTCCTTCCTCATATGCAACCAAACCCAATCACCAGGCTCAAAGACAACTTTGTGTCGCCCTTTATTCTCTTGTCTTGCGTAGTGCTCCGTTCGTTTCTCAATGTTCAATCTCGCCTTCTCATGCAGCTGCTTGACAAATTCAGCCTTCTTCTTGCCATCTAAGTTAACATACTCATTCGAAGGCAAAGGTGATAAATCTAGTGGGGTCAGAGGATTAAAACCATACACAAGTTCAAACGGTGAAAATTGAGTAGCAGAATGAACAGATCGATTATAAGCAAACTCAACATGTGGCAAACAATCTTCCCAAGCTTTAATATTATGCTTAATGAGCGCTCTTAACAGTGTAGACAAAGTCCTATTCACAACTTCTGTTTGTCCATCAGTTTGTGGATGACAAGTAGTAGAAAATAATAACTTGGTACCTAACTTACACCACAAAGTCTTCCAAAAGTAGCTTAAGAACTTAGTATCTCTATCTGAAATGATTGTTCTAGGCATGCCATGCAGTCTTACAACTTCCCGAAAGAACAAATCAGCAATATGTGAGGCATCATCAGTTTTATGACATGGAATAAAATGCGCCATCTTAGAAAACCTATCCACCACGACAAAAATTGAATCTCTACCACGTTTAGTCCTAGGAAGTCCTAACACAAAGTCCATAGAAATATCAATCCAAGGCTCAGTAGGTATAGGTAGGGGACTGTACAAACCGTGGGGTTTTACCTTAGACTTAGCTTGCTTGCAAGTGATGCAACGTCCACAAACTCTCTCAACGTCGCGTTTCATGTGCGGCCAGTGGAAGTGCTCGTGTAAAATTGCTAAAGTCTTTGCTATTCCAAAATGTCCCATCAATCCGCCTCCGTGTGCCTCTTGTATCAACAATTCTCGCACGGAACAATTAGGCACACAAAGCTTATTCTCACGAAATAAATACCCTTCATTCCGAAAGAACTTACCAGACGCACTCCTCTCAGTTCCACGAAACACATCACCAAAGTCAATATCATCAGCGTATAACTCTTTAATGCGTTCAAAACCAAGCAATTTTGCATCAAGAGTTGAAATCAAAACATACCTTCGTGACAGTGCATCGGCTACTACGTTTTCCTTACCTTGCTTGTAGCGTATGACATAAGGAAACGTCTCAATAAATTCAACCCAACGTGCATGCCTTTTATTCAGTTTGTGTTGACCCTTTAAATGCTTCAAAGATTCATGGTCAGTATGAATCACAAATTCCTTGGGCCATAAGTAATGTTGCCATGTCTCCAATGTCCGAACCAATGCATACAACTCCTTGTCGTAAGTTGGGTAATTCAAGGTTGCTCCGCTTAGCTTTTCGCTAAAGTAGGCAATTGGTCGTCCTTCTTGCATGAGCACGGCGCCTATTCCAACACCTGAAGCATCACACTCAACCTCAAACATCACACTCAACCTCAAACGCCTTAGAAAAGTTAGGTAACGATAATAAAGGTGCATTTGTCAACTTCTCCTTGATGAGTTGAAACGCCTTCTCTTGAGCTTCACCCCAGCTAAATCCAACGTTCTTCTTGATCACCTCAGTAAGTGGTGCGGCTAAGCTACTAAAATCTTTCACAAATCTCCTGTAGAAACTAGCTAGTCCATGGAAACTTCGGACTTTAGCCACGCTCGTGGGACTTGGCCATTCTCGAATTGCACGTATCTTTTCTTCATCGACCTGTATTCCTTTAGCACTAACAACAAAACCCAATAAGACAAGCTTATCTGTGCAAAAGGTGCACTTCTTCAAGTTAACAAACAATTGATCCTTTCTAAGTGCATTTAGAACAGATTTCAAATGTTCCATGTGATCCTCCATGCTCTTGCTATAAACAAGTATATCATCAAAATAAACGACTACAAATTTGCCAATAAATGGACGTAAAACATGATTCATGAGTCGCATAAATGTGCTAGGAGCATTAGACAAACCGAATGGCATGACCATCCATTCATATAATCCATATTTCGTTTTAAAGGCTGTCTTCCACTCATCTCCTTCTTTCATTCTAATTTGATGATAACCACTCTTCAAGTCAATTTTAGAAAACATGCTTGATCCATGCAGCTCATCTAACATGTCATCTAATCGAGGAATAGGGTGACGATATTTTACCGTTATGTTGTTGACTGCTCGACAATCAACACACATCCTCCATGATCCATCCTTCTTAGGCACGAGTAGGACTGGCACGGCACAAGGACTCATGCTCTCTCTCACGTACCCTTTCTCCAATAGCTCGTTGACTTGTCGCTCAAGTTCCTTTGTTTCCTCCGGATTGCTCCTATATGCGGGACGATTAGGTATGGCAGCTCCCGGAACTAAGTCAATTTGGTGCTCAATCCCTCGGATAGGTGGTAACCCTGATGGTAGCTCGTTGAGGAATACATCCTCGTAGTCCTGCAAAAGGGAAACAACCATACTAGGCAAGTGTGGTTCAAGTTCGTTAGTGTTTAAAAATGCCTCCTTGTACATAAGTACGATCATTGGCATTTTGTCAAAACATGCTTGCTTGATATCACTTGCTCCCACATAAAAACTCCTTTTCCACCCCTCGGTTTTTCTCTCATTGGCCGTTTTAATTTCTGTTTTTCTGACTTCTTTTGCTCTCTCAAGCTCTTTCTCTTCATTGGCCGTTTTTCCTTTCTTTTTTTCGGCTTCTTCTCTCCGCTCAATTCTTTTCTTTTGGTCACTCTTCTTTTTCTCATCGTTCTCTTTTTGTAACTTCAATTGATCTTCACAAACTTGTGACGGTGTTAAGGGTGCTAATGTGATTACTCGTCGATTGAGTGTGAACGAGTACTTGTTCGTGTAGCCATCATGTTTAACCTTCCTATCAAATTGCCATGGCCTTCCGAGTAGTAGGTGACCAGCTTGCATTGGCACCACATCACATAGCACTTCATCTTCATATTTGCCAATTCGAAATGTCACTAGCACTTGCCCTTCCACGCGTACTTCTCCACTATCATTCAACCACTGTAGCTTGTAAGGTTTAGGGTGTTTCTTTGTGATCAACCCCAACTTTTCTACCATAGTGGTACATGCAACATTAGCACAGCTTCCTCCATCAATAATGACGCTACACACCTTGCCCTTGATATAACACCTTGTGTGGAAAATATTCTCTCGTTGTGCATCATCTTCTCCTTCTTTTGCTTGCAAGTTCAAAGCCCTTCTTGTCACCAAAGTGAGTGCTTCAGTAGCTTGGAATTCCTCCTCGGACAGGTCTTCTAATGAGGGCATGCTTCCATGGTCTGAGTCTTCTCCTTCTGTCTCGACCTCCCCGCTCTCTCTAAGCACCATAACCTGCTTGTTAGGACATTGACTTGCTATGTGCCCCCTTCCTTGACATTTAAAGCATATAATGTCTCGATTTCTTGTAGGAGGGGCTTCCACTTTCTTTTGAGAGCTGGTATTAGAACTCTCGGTCTTGTGTTCTACTTTGGCCGCCTGTGGCTTATCAAACTTCTTTGGATAATTCGGCTTCCAAGTAGCACTTGATGTAGCTCGTGTTCCTCCCCCTCTCTTCATTTGTTTCTCTATCTTGTTGGCCACATGAACCATATCTTCCAATTCGACGTAGTGTTGTAGCTCCACTTTGTCTTGAATTTCAGGATTTAGTCCATTCAAGAACCTAGCCATAGTGGCTTCACGATCCTCCTCTACGTTGGCTCATATCATGGCCATCTCCAACTGCTTATAGTAATCTTCCACACTCATACTTCCTTGTCGCAGTCCTTGTAACCTTTTAAAAAGATCACGGTAGTAATGACTAGGAACAAAGCGTTTCCTCATCACTACTTTCATCTCCTCCCATGTCTCTATGGTATATTCTCCGTTACGTCTCCTGCTTGTGACAAATTGATCCCACCAAGTTATAGCATAATCAGTATATTCAGTCACAGCCAGCTTTACCTTCTTTGCCTCGGAACAATTGTGACAATCAAACACAAATTCGATCTTCTTCTCCCATTCAAGATAAGCCTCCGGATCAGAACGACCTGCAAAGGAAGGTATTTTTAACTTGATGCTTCCCAAATTATCATTCCCTCTCTGCCTGGCCTCCCTAGGTTGGCGTTCATTCCTCAACCTCCTAACATTCCTTGTGGAGCCTACGTCCTCATCAAAGTCAGACTCATCTCCACTCATTCCTCCCATAGGTGCTATTCTTCTTTGGGCACGAGGTATGCTTTGTGGTTGTTGGCTAGCACGTGAATTCTCTATGATATCCAAGCGTTGGTGTATTTGCTCAACCTCCGCTCTCATCATTTGTTGGAGCTTCCCCGTTAAGGCCTCCACAAATACCTTAGGGTCAACGTTGCCCCAAGCTCCTCCTCTTTCTCCTTCGTTTTCTTGAGACATGTTGCTGCAAGAAAATTGGTTAGTTAAAAATAATGGACCTCACCAATCACTCCCTTACGTGTTTACCCTCAAAGTATGTTGCACTTGGATTCACTCGTGTTTACACTCAGCTATTTGGCTCTTTTCTCTCTAATGTGCTCACCACTCTTTGCCTTTTTCCTCTCGTGACACTCTTGTTGGTTCTTGTGGAGCTAGTAGAGATTAGCTTGGCCTTCGCACACTTTAGTTGTCGAGTCTTCTTCTTTCTTCTTCTTGCTTTCGTTCTTGCCTTCGCTTCTATCTTCTTGAATCACGAAATTGCACTATCCAATACTACTAGTCCTACTTGAATTCCGATTCTACTAATCCTACTTGAATTCTGACTTCTTTTTTTCTTTTTTTTCTTTTTTTCTTTTTTTTTCTTTTTGATCAGAATACATGACTTAGGACACTAAAGTCACGAATCTGAAATACCAAACAAATAAAGACAATAAATGTAAAGATATAAGGTCTAAAGTAGAACCTAAGCTCTGATACCAAATGGTATGAATCCCGTTAGGAACTCGCACCAACTCGGACCGTCTACTCTAGGATGATGGTTGATCTTGACCCGTCGCTTTGCGCCTTGCACCGAACCTTAGTGTTGGTTAACTTTGACCCGTAGCAATGGTGAGAATCTTGAATCGAATACGCCACAAACGGAGATGGGAATTCCGTTTGATAAGTACAAACGCCCTAGCTAAGCAATCCAGCCCGCAAGAACAACTCGAGTATCAAAACTCACGAATTTTCTTATGCCAAAAAGTGATGCCTTTATTGAATTCGTGGCCCTCCTTATATAGAGGTTAAAACTGACCTGGATAGACTCCAAAGTCAACAAGATAAGTTCTGAAGAGCTCCAAACTTATCATACTACTTAAACTAGTTCTAAAAACGAATGTTTATCCTAAGAATTGAAAAACACAATCATTATCCAACATTATCCACTATTGGATAACTCTTATTCCTAAAAAGTAGGAATCTTGGTTCTACTCCTTTAGGCTTCCAAAACAACTCCAATCACGTGCATGGGCTTTGCATGGACGTCCACGGGCTTACACGAACTGGTTCTAGTCCAAATCCCTTGAATTAATCCGTTGAGCTCATCTTGAAGCGTTTTTGCTCTTGCTCTTGTGATTGGTCCAAGTGGAACTCGAACTGGTTGTGGGTCTTGTAGCTCCATAGTGGACGTGTTCACATCAGTAATAAACTCAGTCACCAAAGGTAGATAACACACTCAACAAGAGAGGGTATATTGTATAACTCAAGTTAAAGAGACTGCCTCGTTGTATAATCCACCCAACAGAAGGATAACAAATGAGCCAGTTTCTCCTCAAAATTACCACTTGCGAGGTCGGCTGTTGTACACATCTAGGGAGCCAAAACCAGAGAGGATCCTCCAACAATTTCCTGGCTCCGCCAGAACACTCACTACGCATTTCAAAGACCCTTATGTGCAAAACAAAAGTTAAAATGACTTCAAATTCGTCTAAAGCATCACAAATCCATTCCAAACAACTTATAGTTTCGATCCCCTAAATTTCTCCCCGAAGTGCTATTCACTAAGATAAGCACTGTAACGACTTAATCGCTCCCGCTATTCCAAACAGTTTCGTCGATCCACGAGACCTTTGCTCCCTCACGCACACGAAAGTTAGCGACAACAAACACGACATGTAGCGGTTCACTTATCGCAACTACTCATTCAAGGGGAAAAATCAACTCAAACGCGCCGATTTTCCACCACAACAACAAAAACAGAGAGTTAGGTTCAGATCTAAGCGGAAGTGAAGAAAATAAACAGAAAACAACCACCTAAACGGCGCCGTTACGACTACTACACATAAGTCAAGCGAGATCGGGGACTTTTCTCCAAGTTACAAAGAAAATAAACACTTCTGCGACACGAGAAACCGGATAGAAAAACTGAAGGAGAAGCAAATCAACAACCTAAAACGGCGCCGTTCCGGCTATTAAAACGCATAAGCGAAGTGAGATCGGAACTCGAAGAAAACATAAATCGAACAGAGAAAGAAGGAGAAGGAGAAGCGAGCGTACGCATTTCCAGTTGCCGCCGACGAAGAACTTCCTAACCATGGTTAGTTTTGGTGCCTTAGGAGATATCGAAATCGGAACAAGTGGAGGAGACGAGATGAGCTTCGGATTGGAGGCTTCTCGAAATCTTCGTTTTAATGTGTTTCTTTTTTATGGTTTAACAGTGGAGAGAGACCACGCGAAGAGTGGTGGTAGCTGGTGGGGCGTGACTCGTGAGAGTGAGTGGTGCAAAAGTTTTCTTGTTTGGACGATCATGCCCCTACTAGATTTCTCGCCCACGGATATTCGTTTTGTCCAGAAGATCCCCCGTGCCCTATAATAGTGTATTAATCCACCGTACCATTCTGTTGAGAATGGTTCAAGTAATCTGAGTTCGAAATTTATTAGATTTTAAAAAAATAGTAAAATTTTTGAAACAAAAATTTAAGTTTAGTTCTCTGAGCTAAGATATATTAATGTTTAATAAGCGATACTAAATTTTTAAGGAGTTTTTAGTTCTAAATTTTAAAATGTAATTAAAATTTGGTATGGATGTATTTTTCATTTTTAGGTTCAATCCATTTCAAATTTAGACTATTTAGTAGGATGAATGATGAAAAATACGAAAAAAAGAACAATGACTAATTAAAAATTGAATTTTCGAGTGGCTTGATTCGAAGACTCATAAGGTTAATAAATTACTATACTATTTCCTAAATGGGCCTGTTTTACCAGTTGAATTAGTCTCCGTCCGGTAAAAATTTGATAAATGAAGCCCAACCCACATATCTGACCAGGACCAGAGAAGTAATGCTCTTACTAATTTACGACCATCACACTACGCACGGTCACACCTGCTGGAAGTTCATTCCCTAGATTGATTTGATTCTCTCACAAACGAGACAGTACCAAAAGTTCGTTCATAAATTGGCAGCAGTATTTCAGTTGCAGAACCAATCATATGGAATACGAGAACCCGGAAGAAAGTCAATTCTCCTCCAACATGGCGCTCAAGTTAGTCAGCTTCACACTAAGTAAACTCCACACCTACTGGGCGAACGCTATGTCACTGGGGGGGCTTTCTTGCGATTACGGATGCAAAAGCGTGATCCCAACTTGCTCTTTCGAGCTCATCCACCTTTGCACCACCTGAATATGGAGTCCAGGTACCTTCGTATGCATCTGTGAGAGCCCATTCAACGGAATCAGGCACATTAGAGGAATCGAACGGCGGGATGGCTCTTTTTGCTTCCTTCTTGGACTTCGCCTGCAGAATTGCGTAAAATGCATATTTAGGAAAACGGAGAAGAGGAAAAGCCTTCCTTAGGTAAACACAAGGTAGGTCTCTCACATTGACAGCACCATTTTTAGAAGCTTCCCCTGATGTTTTTTTTTTCTTCACTGATCCTGTCTCCAGAAACGTTAGCACCTCTTTCCTGGACCTGAATCTCTTACCAGAGGAAGGATCGAAATAATACTGCACAAGACACAACCACAGTGTTATAAAATCTCAACAAAGACGACCAATCACAGCAACGGAGATGGAAGAAATGTCTTTGTCGATGGTAGATAGAATACAAGCATCCAACACCAAACCTTAATCGCCCAAGGGTGCCTAAAGCCTGACAGCAAGGAGAAGCATTCACATCGATTTCCAAATGAAACCTACACCATTATCTCATAGAATGCTTTACTGATATAATACATAAGCTGTAGATTCTATTGCCCCGAAATTTTATATAAATTTACCATTTCCAACTTACAAGCAACTCTGACATGTTCATCATGACATCTAATACAACTCTTAATACATTCTACCAAGTAATGTGAACAGGGAGGACACTTTAGGTTCTGGAATTGTAGGTGATATTTGTCACTCGCAAGCAACTCGAAATGGGTCAAATTCACTTCTATTGTAAAAGTCGAGTTTAACTCATTCCTTCAAGAGATCAACTAAAAAATATGTCATATCTCTACTTTCAAGTTGCAACACAAAGTGACCGCTTATAATGTGGAACTCAAAGGACTGTGTCGTGCTTCAGAAAAGAAAAGGGCAATATCTTCAAATTGTCCCACCCGGTTGCATCCATAATACAAGCCTCGACAAATTTCCTCGTGAGATCGATTGAAAAAGAAATCAAGTTCTTCTAACCACATCTACAAACTAGCTCGCAAAACTAACTCGGCTGGAATTCTCATCACCTTTGGCAACCGATCGAAAATCAAACCTACGTCACATACTAATAACCAGCAAAAGAAATGCACATACATTTCACATGGAACAAATAGCTTCAAGTGATTCAAAGTTGCAAGGTCAGCACCAAATACATCCCATCTACTCTAATCTTTCTCCTATCAATCAAAGTCGTGAAGCCAAGAATCTCGGCAGTTCACACACTAAACTACCCCAGACCTAACACTTACTCTAAGCGTCAAGAAACATTGTCTTTCCGACCTTCTTTGTTCCCTAACCTCCATTTAATTCGCTGGAAAGGACTTGATAGCGAAGTTTTTTTTCCCTTCAAAACAGAGCCAAACTCCGCGGATACTTGGTATCAAAACACTGACTCGCCAACTAATCTAGGTTGAAGTCGGGTCACAGGAGGGCGACAAAACTCTCCCTGCCTAATTCTTACGATCCCTTGATGTCCCGGAACAAAAAGAGACAGAGAACAAAAGTTACTATTTTCTGGAAAACGCTCACCGGCCAACTAATCTAGGTTCAAGTCGAGTCGAGTCGAAGGGGACAAAGTTGTGCCTGTCAAGTTCTAAGCATAGATTTTGCTCGGTGGTTGATGTTCTCCAGAACTTAGGAACAAAAAGAGAACAAAGAACAAAAGTTATCTTCGAGGGACAATAAAACGGACCTTATCAACGGAACCGGCGGTGGCGCCGGAGGTCCTAACCCTATCTTCGATCCGCCAGTCAGGTGGGAGCCAGTTGAAGTTGTCTTTGGAGCCGGCGCGCTGCCCTGGCCTCGCCGTCTTCGGGGTGTCCGTATCGCTGGTGGTCGGGTGGATGAAAGAGCCTCCTCGGAGCAAGGGATCCGAACCGCCCTCGGGCTCGGTCGGGCCGTGTTTTGGTGGTGTCGACGTCATAGAGAGGGAGAGAGATTGGGAAAGCCCGAGTCCCCAACCAAGTGCGTTTGGTGAGCGGGGTTTTTGACAGCCCGGGGAAATCTGTATTTCCACGCTCTCCATTGGTCGAGCATTAAAAGGGAATTAAATTTTTTTTTGTGAAATTTCTATTTTCAGAGTACAGCAATTTCGGGTTATTTAGGTGACGATTCTTCTAATAATATTTTTTATATTTGTGTTGAAAGTTAATATCTATTCTCATAGTTGCCATAATTACATATTCATAAGCGGGCTCATTAATTTCTGTAACATCCCTATTAAGTGCAAAAAGAGATAAGGTTTGTAACGTTGCATTTATAGCGGGCATCGAGTTCAAAGTCAAGTAATCTCGGGTTATTTAGGTGACGGCTATTCTAGTTTTTTTTTTATTCGTGTTGGAAGTTAATAACCACACTCATAATTACCATAATTAGAGATTCATATGTGGGCTCATTAATTTCGATAACGCCCCTATTAAGTGCATCAAGCGATAAGGTTTGTAACCGTTATGTTTATGATGGGCAAAGAGTTCAAAGTCGAACAACTTGGGTTATTTAGGTGATAATTCTTCAAATAGTATTTTTTTATTTGTGTTGGAAGTTAATATCTACACCTATAGTTGCCATATTGCAAATTCGTAAGTGGGCTCATTAATTCTGTAACGTCCATATTAAGTGCACGAAGCAATAAGGTTTGTAACAATTATGAACGAGTTTATGGCGGGTAACTTAATGGAATTTTCGTGGATTTTATATAAATGATGGATTCCTGAGCGGTGGGTAGCGGCCGCGTCAACCAAATAAGGCCGAGATTACAATTCTGCCCTCTTTTTAAATTTTTTTCAGGGATATTTTTAGAATTTCAAAAAAATCCTATTTCTTACATTCTTCTCTGCCTACGCGACAACCAAACAAGCTTCACTCTTGATTTCTTTTTTCTCTCACTTCAACCCGATGATTTTCTCCCGCCGACCCACAGACTAGAACTCCGCCGACCGCTGACCCAGAGGCCAGGATGTAATGCAGCCAGCCAGAACCTGTTGGGCCAACAAGTTCTCTCTCTCCTCTTTTCCTATCCCTCTCTCTCTCTCTCTATTCTTTTTGAAAAACAGAATCGAAGAACAAAAGAGGTTGTGCTCCTCCCGAAAGGCGTTTGTGACAACTAAACAAGCTTCACCTTTTATTTATCTCTATTTCTGTTTGCTTTTAGCGACTAAGAGTGAAGCTTTTACACAGATTATTACCCCACACTTCTATGATTTTAGTTCGTGCATTTGACTAGTATATGTTAAGATTTTGGCTAGAATAATGTGGAACATTTAGTCTTCCTAAATTAAGATGTGGTTAACAGGCATTCAAAAATTACTGTGATTGACTTGTTTATTGAATAATGTCAAAGTATTGTCCAAAAGCTTAACATGTGTTGAATGTTTGGCCTTTTGATCAATAACACATGTCTAAGTTTGTACATTTGATCAATAACTACTATGATTGACTTATTTTCTTGAATTTTATTGGCATTTGCAAGTATGTTTTTCTTTGTTGCATTGACTTTTATTTTTATATTAGTGTCTACGTCGGACTAAATAATCTGTGGTACAACATGTATTTTAAGTTATCTGGTTAAATCAAAATTTTCTTAAATGAACACAAATTTTTTACTACTTGGATCAACCCTACTAGTCTTCTGCAACTAATTAAATACTTTCACTATAATCTTCAGTAGAAGTTTATGTTTAGTGAAGAATGACTCAAAATCAAAAAATTTGTATCATAGTTGGATTTTGTTAGACTTCTAGTTGGATTTTGTTTTAGATTACTAGGTGCCTTAGATAGGCTTCATGGTTTTATTAGAGTTAGCCTATAAATAAATAGGGTGAATTTAATCCTAACTGGGTTGAGTTCAATAGAACGAACAATTTTGGGTAAGGCGTGTCAAAGATCTGTTGGTTCAACAAGGAGTGGTCAATGGGAAGACGGAGGATCGAAGAGACTAACAATTAGTGCCAGAGATTTATGGTTTATGGTTGATATGTTGGTTCTTTCTAAGGGGCAATTTTTTGTTAAGGTGAAAATTGTTGAAGTTCAGATAGAGCTTCATGGTTCTTTTAAAGGATGCTTTCTTGCCAAGGTGAAAATTATTGAAGAATGGTTCAAAATCAAAGAATTTGTATTCTAGTTAGATTATGTTAGACTCCTAGTTAGATTTTATGTTAGACTCCTAATTGTATTTCGGTGTGCATCCGTAGTAGGTTGATTTCCTAATATTTACATAAAACTCAAAAGAGATACAAAAAGATAAGAGATAAAACTTTGTACAGTGTTTACCTATAATTCACTTAAATTAAAAATAATTCTTAGGAGTTGTTATGTGCATCTACTGGACCACGCTCTAATGGACTTATTCTTGTTTTTATATTTCGGTTCATGTTGGGTTAAACCTTGCTTTTAATGTCATGATCAAAGTCTAATTCGATGATTTATCTTACTTATATTATATGTAGTAAAAGTTATTCATTTTATGGTAAAAAATGGAGAAGGTCTGTTGATCATTATTCTTATTCTTATTTTTTTCACGACTTGATTTATACTTTGTCAAAATTAATAGTATTTTGATCAAGTTTTTTAGGGTTAAAAACTATAACTTTACTCATTAATGACATCATACAAAATTAGTTCTACAAGCTCAAGCTCTGTGAGAGTGATTGACAACAACATCATCAATAATGTTGCCTAGTTTAGGTCTAGTTTAGTGAACTTTACTATCAAATCTGCTGCTCGGTTAGCTAATCTAGGTATATGACTCAGTTTAAACATCAATAAACTCAAAAGAATTGTGTGTGCCTCTAGAATAAGTAATTGTATTTCCCAATCTATCGTAGAGGATACAAAAGTGAGAAAATCTACCAAGATCTTATAAATTGGATCCACCAAGGTGCAACTAAGTAGTAAATTATGTTGAATGCGTCTAGAATGCAGTAGGTAGCCTGAAGGGTTAATAGCTCTGCTTCAATGGCCGCTGATACCTTCACCAAAATGCGTCTAGAATGCAGTTGGCATTCTGAAGGATTTCAACTACTACTACTACTTCGTCATCCCGAGTGTGGTGTCCAAGATGCATCCATATTTAGCTTGGTAGTATGCAAATCTGGAGGGTGACAACAATCTGCCATCTCAATTTTGCCTGCTTTGAATTGGCTTCCCCTAAGATTTGCATATTTAGCATGTTTATTTGTGCAAAGTGCCATATGAACTTAAGATCAGGCTTTTTTTTCTTCAAAAAATGCTTGCTTCGGGACAGCCAAACCTACCAGGAGGTGAAACCAACTTGCTGTCTGATGTGGTTGTGGTTTGCTATTTTCAACTTCTTTAGCAAGTTGAATAGGCAATACTTGAAATTAGTTGCGTCGCGTCCCATGTATGTACTCTATAAAAGAAAAAAACAACTAAGTCAACTTTGCATGAGGGCATAAAATTAAGGCGTGTATTATGTCTTCACAAGCTGCATTACATAAATTATAGGAGATGTCCTCCATGATTCTCCTTTTGTAGAAGTTTGCAGTAGTGGGAAAGAAATTTCTTGCAGCTTTCCAAAGGAAGATCCTGACTTTTGGAAAGACATGAAGCTTCCAAATCATGTACCATAAATCACTGGAATTTTCTTGTGTTTGCAAGCTACGAAAATCCAATTTAACCATGTACTCCCTATTTTTGTAGCACTCCAGATCAATATGTCTCCTCCAAGATGTATTCTAGGCTTGATCCTTGTAATGTCCTGCACTTCCTGCTGAGAAAAGAGTCTCTGAAGTGTCTCGTGGTCTAAGTCAATCCTGACTTCAGATCAGCAACTTTCTAACTGCAGGTCAGATCTTGTGGAGATGGTCTTGTTGTTTGGCAATCCACTTATCCATGCATCTTCCCATATTTGGATGCTTGCTCCATGTGCCACTCTCCGCAGAAGGCTCTATGTCACCATATCTATTTCTTTGAGTAGGCTATCCTATGTCCAAGAAGGATTTCGCCCCATATGGACCTGCCAAAAGGAAGAGTGAGGGAAGTAAATGCTCTTGAGGGCTTTAGCACAGAGATTTTTGGTAATGTAGGAATCTTCATGCTTGTTTTGCAAGGAAAACTTTGTAGAAAGATTCCATATTTCTGAAGCCATCCTTCTTTCTTTTCTTAGTCGTAGCCAACTTCTCCCAGCTTGCCAATGTATTTTTTCTTAGTCAAGGTCTCTTGACCACCTAAACTTTGCCACTTTTTTTGGTGAAATGTAGAGGGGAGGTCCCCTTATATTAATGATAATTTCATCATCCTAGTGGGAGAGAGTCCGCCGAATAAGGGTTGTGTTCGTTGGCCTCGGTGAAACCCTCTTGTGAGAAAACTCAGTGGAAAAAACTCACAAGAGAGAAAGAGCACCTTGGTGGTGTTAAGATCCCCCTAATGTTAAATTCGCTCATTGTTTATCCCCATTCCTTTGCTCAGTTACAATCATGGCCCTATGTACATTTTCCTGACCTATTACAACATTTCTTGCAAAGAAGACTTCGCTAATGTCCCTCAATAGGAGAGGCCGAATATCACTGAGAGGTGCCTCCAAAGCGTGCGGACCAAAGGACACATCGAAACCATAATTCGCAAGTCAATCGTCGCAGAAAAGTAAACTTTGCCACTTTGATCCAATTCGAAATATGCATCTATATTGAAGGAGTGGCTAAAATCTATATTTTGGTCCTTTCATTTTGAATGTTGATAATTTAATTGCGTAGTTGTATCCCATCGTGCATTCAGTCAATGACAACTTTTTTTCTCCGTAGGTCATCGGTCCTCCCCTTCCACCCGAAAACCCTAATCGAGTACATCGCCGTCGAGAACGAGGTCTTTGCCGCGCACGACAAATGGTTGATAGCTAAAACCCTTCCCGCCATGAAATCCCTCAAAACTCCCTGGACTTGACCAATATAACCTCCATTAAAATCTCCACCCCTCAAGTCTCTCGATATCTTGTAGTCTTCCGAGCCGCCGGTATTTTTTATTTCTGGGACAATAGATGCGACTTCAAATGAAATTTTTTTCGTAATATTTTTTCTGATTAATCTTATCTGGCTAAGAATAGTAATTAGATTGATTTGATTCTGTCACGAACGAGACGGTACGAAAAGTTCATACATAATTTGGCAGCAGTACTTCAATTCCAGAACCAATGCGTATGGTAAACGAACCGGAGGAAAGTCAATTCTTCTCCGCCATGGCGCTCAAGTTAGTCAGCCGCACGCTAAGTAAACTCCACAAAAAGAGAAAGGCATCTAGTTCTACGTCACTGGGGGGGGGGGGGGGGGGGGGGGGATTTCTTGCGATTACGGATGCAAAAGCGTGATCCCAACTTGCTCTTTCGAGCTCATCCACCTTTGCACCACCTGAATATGGAGTCCAATTATCTTCGTTTGCATCTGTGAGAGCCCATTCAACGGAATCAGGCACATTAGAGGAATCGAACGGCGGGATGGCTCTTTTTGCTTCCTTCTTGGACTTCGCCTGCAGAATTGCATAAAATGCATATTAAGGAGAAACGGAGGAAAATCCTTCCTCGGGTAAACACAAGGCAGGTCTCTCACATTGACAGCACCATTTTTAGAAGCTTCCCCGGATGTTTTTTGTTCCTTCACTGATCATGTCTCCAGAAACGTTAGCACCTCTTTCTTGGACCTGAATCTCTTACCAGAGGAAGAATTAAAGTAATACTGCACAAGACAGAGCCACTGTTTTATAAAATCTCAACAAAGACAAATAATTACAGCAACGGAGATGGAAGAAATGTACTATCGAGATTTCTCGATAGTAGATAGAATACAACTTATAACCATGCAACATTCACAGAACGAAGAGAACCGATCAACACAATCCATTCTGCCAAGCTTCATATTTCACATCGATTTCCAAATGAAACCTACACTATTATTACATAGAATGCTCTACAGATATAATAATACACAAGCTTTACATTCTATTGCCCCGAAATTTTACATAAATTTACCATTTCCAACTAATAGGCAAACTCTGACAGGTCCATCATGACATCTAATATGAGTCTTAACACATTCCATCAAGTATTATGAACAGGGAGGACTTTCAGGTTTTGGATTTGTATGTGATATTTGTCACTTCTAAGCAACACAAAATGGACGATATTCACATCTATGATACAAGACATAACTCATTCATCCAAGAGGTCAACTGAAAAAGAAATCATATCCTCTAGCTCAAAAATTTCCACGGGAGATCAAGTTCTTCTCACCAAATCTACAAACTAGCTCGAAAATTAACTCGGCTGGAATTCTCATCTCCTTTGGCAATCGATCGAAAATCAAACCTAATTCACATACTAATAACCAGCAAGGGAAATGCACTATCATTTCTAATGGAACAAATAACTTCCAAGTGATTCCAAGTTGCAAGGTCAGCAACAAAAACACCCCCTCTACTCTAATCGTTCTCCAATCAATTAAAGTGGTGCAGCCAGGAATCTCGGCCAGTTCACACACTAAACTACCCCAGGCCTAACACTTACTATAAGCGTCAAGAAATATCGTCTTTTCGACCTCCTTTTTCCCTTAACCTCCATTTGATTCGCTGGAAGATAGTCAATACTGTCTGCCTAAAAAGGACCTTCCCGAATATCGTTAGCCAAGTTGTTTTCTAAAACAGAGCCAAACCCCAACCCATATAGTAAGTTCTATCCTTGGATACTACACATGATGTCCACAATTATATTTGTAACTACTTGGTATCCGAACCCTTACTCGCCCACTAATCTAGGTCGAAGTCGGGTCACAGGGCCCTGCGGCGTTAGAACAAGCCCGACATGTTGATCTTGCTCGGTGGTAGAGACAAAGAACAACAGTTATTATTTTCGAAAAACGCTCACTGGCCGACTAATCTAAGTTCAACTCGAGTAAAAAGGGGGACAAAATTCTGTCTGTCAATCCCGACGCATAGATCTTGCTCAGTGGTTGATGTTCCCCACAAGTCGGGAACAAAGAGATGAACAAAGAACAAAAGTCAGTTTAGAGGGAAAATAAAACGGACCCTATCAACGGTGCCGGCGGTGGCGCCGGAGGTCCTAACCCTATCTTCGATCCGCCAGTCAGGTGGCAGCCAGTTCAAATTGTCTTTGGATCCCCTCGCCGTCTTCGGGGTGTCCGGCTCACTGGTGGTCGGGCGGATGAAGGAGCCTCCTCGGAGTAAGGGATCCGGGCCACCGTCGGGCTCGGTAGGGCCGGGTTTTGGTGGTGTCGACATCATAGAGAGAGAGAGAGCGTCAGTGCCCGAGTCCCCAACCAAGTGCGTTCTTTTTTTTGGTTTAGGTTTCTGGGGAGCGAGGTTTTTGACAGCCCGGGGAAATCCGTATTTCCACGCTCTCCATTGGTTGTCATTATAAGGGAAATAATTTTTTTGGTAAAATTTCTATTTTCGGAGTCGAACAATCTCGAGTTATTTAAGTGACGGATCTTCTAATAGTATTTTTTATATTCGTGTTGGAAGTTAATATCTACACTCATAGTTTCCATAATTACACACTCATAGTTTACATTAATTAATTTGGTATCGCCACTATTAAGTGAATGAAGCGATAAGGTTTGTAGCAGTTACGAACGAGTGTATGCCGGGCAACAAAATTGACTTTTCCTGGATTTTATATAAAGGATTCACTTCATAAAATTGGTACGACTATGTAAGACGACGCAATTGGCGAACGACTTTCACATATTAAAGACAACAGCGTAGATGATCAAATCGATCTCAAAGTCTTAGAGCATTTAGGCTGTGGAATTCAATCATAATTTCAAATACGTAAACTAGGAAGAGCCAGTGACAAACTTCTATTATGATCTTGTGATGAACTTGCAACGAACCTTTGAAGAAGAAGAGTGTCCGCTACAACATGTATTTTAAGTTATATGGCTTAATCAAAATTTTCTTAAATGAACACGAATTCTTTACAAGTTGGATCAACGCTATTAGTCTTTCATAATTAATTAAATACTTTCACTCTAATCTTCGGTATAAGTTTATATTTAATATTGAAGAATGACTCAAAAACAAGAAATTTTTATCCTAGTTGGATTTTGTTAGACTTCTAGTTGTGTTTTGTAATTAGATAGACTTCATAGTCTTATTAGGGTTAGCCTATAAATAGATAAGGTGGCTTTAATCCTAATTGAGTTGAGTTGAGACGACATCAATAAAAGATCTATCTCTCTCCATAGACGTAGGCAATTTGTCGAATCACGTAATTCTCTTATGTCCATTTCACGTTCTTGTTTTCTTGCATCAGAACAGAGGTAATTCCGCTACACATCCATACCTAGAGTAGGTTGATTTCCTAACAATTGGTGAGCGTATAAAATAGATGACTAATTTTGACGCGAAGTTTGACCATGTGAAGTTCAATAGAACTATGAATTTCGGATAAGGCGTGTGAAAGATCTTTTGGTTCAACAAGGATTGGTCAACGCGAAGACGGAGGATCAAAGAGACTAACAATTGGTGTCAGAGCTTCATGGTTGATCTGTTGGTTCTTTAAGGAGCAATTTATTGTCAAGATGGAAATTGTTGAGCTTCATGGTTCTTCTAAAAGATAATTTCTTGTCAAAGTAGAGATTGTTAAAGAATGGTTCAAAATCAAAGAATTTGTATAGTAGTTAGATACTGTTAGACTCCTAGTTAGATTTTATGTTAGACTCTTAGTTAGATTCTACTGTGAATTCATAATAAGTTGATTTCCTAACATTTACATAAAACTTAATAGAGATACAAAAAGATAAGCGATAAAATTGTGTAGAGCTTTTACCTCTAATTCACTTAAATTAAAGATAAATCTTAGGAGTCGTAATAGACATCTACCGAACCATGCTTTTGTTTACTTATTCTTGTTTTTATATGTCTGTTCATTTAGTGTTAGACCTTGCTTTTAGTGTTGGGATCAAAGTCTAATTCGATAATTTATCTTACTTATATTATATAAAGTAAATGTTATTCATTTCATGGTAGAAAATGGAGAAAATTTGTTGATCATTATTTTTATTCTTTTTTTTCACTACTCGAATTTAATTTCTGTCAAAATTAATGATGTTGAATTCTTATTTTGATCAAGTTTTTTAAGGCTAAAAGCTATAACTTTACTCATTAATGATATCATACAAAATTAGTTTCTCAAGCTCGTGAGAGAGATTGACAACAACATCACCAACCTGCCAGGAGGTGAAACCAACTTAATGTATGATGTGGTTGTGATCTACTGCTTTCAACTTCTCCAGCAAGTTGAATAGACAATACTTGAAATCAGCTGGGTAGCGTCCCGTGTGTGTACCGTATAAAAGAAAAAACCAAGTTAGTTTTGAATGAGGGACTAAAATTAAGGCGTGTATTATGTCTTCACAGGCTGCATTGCATAAATTGTATGAGATGTCCTCCATGATTCTCCTTTTGTAGAAGTTTGCAGGAGTGAGAAGGGCATTCTTTGCAGTTTTTCAAAGGAAGATCCTGACTTTTGGAAAGACCTGGAGCTTCCAAATCCTGTGCCATAAGTCATTATGTGCATCACTGAAATTTGCTTGTGTTTGCAAGCTATGAAAACCTAATTTAACAGTGTACTTTCTTATTTTTGCAGCACTCCAGATTAGCTTGGCTCCTCCAATATGTCTTATGGACTTGATCTTTGTAATGTCATGCACTTCCTGCTCTGAAAAGAGTCTTAGAAGTGTCTCATGGTCTTAGTCATTCCTGATCTATCTGCATTAGGTCAGCAACTAGAACTTCTGAGTGTAGGTCATATCTTGTGCAGATGATTTGACAATCCACTTGTCCATGCATCTTCCCATATTTGGATGCTTGCTCCATGTGCCACTCTCCATATAAGGTTATGTTTCAACATATCTATTCTTTTGAGCAAGCTATCCCATGTCCAAGAAGGATTTTATCCCATGTTGTCATGAACAAACTTTCTCACACAAACTATCCAGGCAGTATTCTAACTCTCGTTAGCCAAAGTTAGTCTAACCTCACCAACTCTCAACTCTAAGCCACTAAGAGGAGAGAAAATACACAAGTATGAATACTCTTAGTGGGAATACTAGTGTATTACTCAAAGAATAAAATTATGAGGGATTGAGTACAAATGAGGGGAGTGACCCCTATATATACAACTTTATGGAAGGTCCTACAAACCTTGCCAATTACCACCTACCATAATTACAAAGAAGATTCTAGATTCTAGGTTATAAGAGAAAAACTTAGAAGGTTTTTAGAACTCTCCAAGGTTCTTCACACTTGCCAAGTTGGGCCTTCTGCAAAATTAGTCTGAGACAATGTGGACCTGCCAAAAGAAAGAGTGAGAAAAATAAATGCTCTTGAAGAATTTGTAGCAGATAGATTCCTTATGTAGGAGTTTTTATACTTGTTGAAAGATTTCATATTTCTAAAGTCCATCCTTCTTTCTTTGTTAGTCATAGCCAACTCCTCCCAACTCGACAATGCATTTTTTCTTGAGTCAAGGTATTCTGACCACCTAAACTTTGCCATGGGCTTTCTTGTTATCGCAAGCGGGAGAGTTGCATCTATATTGAAAAAGTGGCTAAAATCTATATTTTGGTCCTTTCATTTTGAATGTTGATAGTTTAATTGCGCAGTTGAAGCCCATTGTGCATTCAGTCCATAACAACTTTTTTCCTCCGTAAGTTATCGGTCCATCACAATTCACATAACACATTATTAGAATGAATTAATCCCACAGCTCTTCAAATAATCAAATAGACTAAATGGGCTCCACGCGACCCTAATAACAGTAGCTATCATCAACCCAAAATAAGGAAACAATCTTCAAAATAAATCACAAAAGAATCCAAAAGACGAAAGCACTTTTAATGCAGTAGCTCAAAAGAGCAAATCCAATCCAACGGGACACGGAGAAAAAAAAAACAATAATACATGTCTTTCAATCCCGAGCATATAAAAAGTAACTCCATTCTAAAAAAAGAGCATATAAAAAGTAAATAATGCCGTTACCACCAAAAAAAGAAATAAATAACAAATCAACTATAATATTATATACTTTTCACATTGTTTTAAAAAACAACCAGAGATTTGATCCGGTCGAAATGTCAATCAAACCAGAATTTTTTATTTTTAAAAATATTTTAGTGTGTATATGTAAATATTTTCATATAAACCAAAACTCACTCCACCGCCACACTACACACACTTTCCACCAGCTTCCAGAAAATGGCAAAACCCAACCCAAACCCAAAACCCCTCCACCTCCTCCTTCTCTTCCTCCTCCACCTCCTCCGCCACTCCGCCGCTACGTACCCCATCGGAGTCAACTACGGCGCCGTAGCGGACAACCTCCCGTCCCCGTCCGCAGAAGCCACCTTCCTCAAAACCCAAACCACAATCAACAAAGTGAAGCTCTTCGACGCCAACCCGGACATCCTCCGCGCCTTCGCCAACACCAACATCTCCCTAACCGTCACGGTCATCAACTCCGACATCCCGTCACTAACCAATCTCCCCGCAGCCCGCTCCTGGGTCGCCTCCTCCGTCCTCCCCTTCCACCCGAACACCCTAATCGAGTACATCGCCGTCGGGAACGAGGTCCTCGCCACGCACGACAAATGGTTGATCGCGAAAACACTCCCCGCCATGAAATCCCTCAGAACCGCCCTGGACCTGGCCAATATAACTTCCGTCGAAGTCTCCACGCCTCATTCTCTCGGTATCTTGTCGTCCTCCGAGCCGCCGAGCTCCGGCCAGTTCCGGAAGGGCTACGACAAAATGATCTTCGCCCCGATGCTGGAGTTCCACCGGGCGACCGGGTCGCCGTTCATGGTCAACCCGTACCCGTATCTCGGGTTCCGTAGACTACGCGGTGTTCCGACCGAACCCGGGGAAGTACGACCCGGCGACCGGGATGAACTACACCAACATGTTCGACGCACAGCTGGACGCAGTGTACTTTGCGATGAAGCGACTCGGGTACGGTGAAGTGGGGATCGTGGTGGCGGAGACCGGGTGGCCGTCGGTCGGAGACCCGGGCCAGCCCGGGGTCGGGATGGAGAACGCGGCGTCGTACAACGGGAACCTTGTGAGGCACGTCAACTCCGGGAAGGGGACGCCGATGATGCCTAATAGGACGTTTGAGACTTTTGTCTTCTCGCTGTTTAACGAGGACCTGAAGCCGTCGGTCTCCGAGAGGAGCTTCGGTTTGTTTAAACCGGACTTTTCTCCGGTTTACGACGTCGGAGTTCTAAAGCAGGTAAATTTCTTTCTTTTCTTTCTTTATGTTCGTAGCTTTATTAGGAACCTTTTTTTTCGTGCAAATAATTTTGGAAAATAACGAGTAGCTTTTTAGGCCTAATAGCGAGCAGTAGTCATAATATTTTTAATTTCCGGGACATTGGATGCGACTTCAAATGAATTTTTTCCTATTAACCAAAAAAATGAATTTTT
This sequence comes from Hypericum androsaemum, assembly GCA_963995505.1. Classification (NCBI taxonomy): domain Eukaryota; kingdom Viridiplantae; phylum Streptophyta; class Magnoliopsida; order Malpighiales; family Hypericaceae; genus Hypericum; species Hypericum androsaemum. Next base: position 217,007 of record OZ023190.1, on the reverse strand, counting down.
TCTGATTAATCTTATCTGGCTAAGAATAGTAATTAGTAAATTACACTCTTTTACTTTTTGGGGAAATGGCTCCAGAAGAATGTGGACACGTAACAAGTCTGACACTTTCCCAGTTTGCCTTAAAGGTGATTACTTATTGTCGTGGGGAAGACAAAACGTGTCCGCTTTGTACCATTTTTTCTCTCTCTTTCTTGGAAAGGGTTTTTGCCGACTCAAAATATATATAGCCGTTACGTGTCTATTTTTTACTTTTTGATAATCGAATTAATTTAGTTATACAGGGCTTCATCTAATTTTTCAAAGAGGAAATGCTTTTCTTATTACCAACTGACGGAATAATAGTAAATTCTCTAATCAGAGAATGCTCTAATTCGTAATTCCTTGTGTTATCGAAATTTTTTACAATGTTCAGTCTAACTTGATATATCCAATTGTAGAATTTTATTAAGTGCCAATTTCATTTTAATTCTTGATATTCATTTTATTAAAAGATTGGTAAATCATTATTACATATGTTGATCCGAAATATATATACCGGTCACGCCACGATGCAAAATTGCCATACGCGTACTCGTAAAATCGAAAAGATACCCGTTGCTGAGGTTTTAATTACATGTTAACAGGCTCAGGGACCGACTACCGGTGGCCCCGCTGCAAGGGCTCTCCCACCGTCAGATGTAGACAAGAAGTGGTGCGTACCCAAATCGGACGCTGGTGATGAGGCGTTGCAGAAGAATTTGGACTACGTGTGCAGCACCGGAGTGGACTGTAGGCCGATCCAGGAAGGTGGGCCCTGCTTCAGCCCAAACACGGTCCGCTCCCATGCGGCGTACGCGATGAACGCATACTACCAGACGTTCGGCCACAAGGACTCCAACTGTGATTTTGGCCGCACCGGAGTCGTCACCTCCACCGATCCAAGTACGTGACTTTGCGCCAATATTTCTTTCCAACCTTTTTTTTAAACTTAAATATAGTGTTCGGATCGTATTTAGGGTGCTTATTGATGCAACGTGCATATGAATAAAATTAATAACGTGTCAATAGTTCAAATAATTAGTGGTAGAGATAAACATAATGAGAGTTGATAAAAAAATTTGATTCATTTAAAATATTGCGAATAGAACAAGCACCATTGGGAGGATTACCTACTAAAATATATTTATAAGTACTTTCTCAATATTGAAATTTGCAAAAAAAATATTGCAAAAATTGTCTAAAATTTTGCGGGGTTGGTTTGTTTATTTATGAGCAGGTTACAAGGCTTGTGATTATCCGAACAACAGGCTGGAAAAGTTGGACCGACACCAACAAGAGAAGTCAGTGGCGGGAGTCCCCATTTGGACGGGAAGAGATCTGTTGCCCCTCGTGCTTCCACTTTTGTGTCTCAACCTTTTCATTTTCTAATCTGTTTCTGTTTGGATTGGAAGGGTTTGCGTTTGGGTAAATTTGTAATTTAGCTTTAGCAATTTCTAGGCATTAAGGCGTATGATTGATTACCTAATCACTAATTAATTTCCCGGCTTATTATTAGAGCAACTCCGGCCAATTGATTGGATGTATTATCATCAAAGTATATATATATATATATATAACCGGATACTATCACTCGAGATTTGAATCTAAGTTAATTGATTCCATGAATATCTAATTACAGGGTTGTTTAAACCCCAAAAAAAGAAGAACCACGCTCTTCCAAGCTACCGTTGGTAGACTTCAGCTTCAGATTTTTTACTACGTTTTGTGAGACGGGTCTATCGACTCCCATTTTTTAGGTTTACAAGGTGATAGTGGGTGTGTGCATATCTCCATGAGTACCCAGGTGTGGACTGGCATGGGTTAGGGATAGATTGAGATTAAGTATAGTTTACCTCTTGTGGATTTTTTCTTTGGGGGTGTTCTGAACGCTTTCTTTTTCTTTTTTTTAAATAATAATAAGAGATACTAGCAGTTTATTAAAAAAAAACCAAGTACTACAGATTCGAATGAAATCAGATGTACAAATAAACAGTGGAACAAAAGCATTTTCAAGTACAGCCAAGTACTACCCATAAAATATATTTTCCCTATGGGTTTGAATCGTGGATCACTGAGAGAATTTCAACACCAGCTTCTTGAAAGAAGCATGCAACAGTAAGATAGCCTCACAAGTAAGACGTTCACAGAAAACTTTATAATAAAAATTATACAAATGAAAGCTCCGCATTGAACTGGTATAGGATAACTCTTATTGGATGGATACATGTTTACTCATTAAACAACAATAGCGTGTACTGTTGAACTAGTTAACGAATGAAAGCAATATTCTGAGCCTGATGTAGTTTGCTTAATTACTTCTCTGAAGCAAACGAGTCTATTTGATTCGAAATTCTACTGAAATTAGCTACCTCAATCTGATGTAGCTGCTCCTGAGTTCAGTTCTGCAAACCTCATCCCAACTCGCATAGTATGCTTTAGGAACTTCTCCGCACATCTCGTAACGCAAGTCTCCTCTTGCTTTTGAAGGGTTTTGCGTGTAAAGCTATCGACGCAGTCATTGAAGCACTTCTCCACCAATGAATTGTACATCCTCAGGCTGCATCGAAAACGAACAAAAGCGCTTAGGCCGGATGAAAATAGCAATTCTGGTTTCACACGTCAATAACAGAACATAACCGATTCTGTTCCACAAAGGTGGTATCCTGTCTATAGGTGAACTCAAGGGAAAGGTGTTGATTTTGCATGCTTTCTATATGACAATGTCTACAATGTAAGCAAAAGACAGGTGCCATAATTGGAAGAGGTCGCACTTAGTCCAGGCATAGTACCGCAAGTGAGGTACTCGAATGGAAGTTAATATTGAAGGTTCTTCCAAGTGAAGAATGCCTCTCGTTGTGGAATCTATTAGCACACTTCGCCTCCACAGACACACAAAGAAAGAATTGATGACTATTAACAAAAATATAGTTCCCAAAACGTCCAAGTACAGCATCGTTCAACTGCACTGGTTTTAAGGAGAACATCGGTGTGGCTTCACATAAGTGTGTCGCCCACTACGGGAAAAGCAGGCGACCCAAGTAGTAAAAAACCATTATGTGAAGCTTGACTCGCAATTCGCAAATGAGCCAGCAAACTTCTGCCTCGCGTAAGATCATATCCCTCACAACTTAACAAGCAAAGAAAATTTGGCAAGCACAAGAACCAAAACCCCTACCGATAAACAATTCTCGACAATAATCCCAATCTAATAATTTGCCACAGCGTATCGATCTGCCATCGATTCGTTCGGCTGATAGCACACAGCCCAAAGCGCACGCAGCACATTAAACTAGCTCGAAGCAAACACGCACCAACTCAAAGCAACCCCTGAGCTATATAGAGCTAGAAACCTAAAAAGCTTGAAACTTTGCAATCGCTGAACCTCAAGAACAAGAACCCACCTAAGAAATTACCCCAAGAACATGATACCCCGTTAAATTCCGGCGCCGAAGGAGGGGCAAAATGGGAAAAAGTAACCCCATACCTGTCACGGACCTGGAGCTGGTCGATCATGGAAGCCATCCGGGCCTTGTCTTCCTCCGGAAGGCCCTCCAAACCCGCCATCATGCCCTTGTCCATCCTTTCAAAACCCTAAATTAAAAATTGAACCTTTCCGGTTCTTCTCTTGTTGCTTTTGGTCGGGAAAGAATCCAAAGTGTGAGAGAGGCGAAGAGGGTTTTAGTTTACTGTGCGTGTTTCTATTAGGTTGAGTAGGACGACTAGGGTCTTGTGTGTCTGTTTTAAACGTGGGCCGGTTAGGGCTATGTCTTTTGGGCTTATTGAAGTAGGCTGGGCTGGGTTAGCCTTCATGGGTCTTGTCTAATGACGGCAGAAATACAATTATTATATTGCTATTAGAACAAGTTGATCTTGTTTACATTATTATCTCGTCGTGGATATTTGGCCGCGTCCCTTTTCACCCTTCTTTTTGGTATCGCCTAAAAAGTTATTTTCGATCTATTTACACCCTCTATTCCAAGTAATTTAAATATGCGCTATTTTTAAAACTTGAGATTGACGCTATAGCATAGCAAATCAAACTTTACCGATGGAAAATTTTGATGTTGGAAGGATAAAAAAAGACAAATTATTCTCACGACTCTGGTATTTGGTATATTTAAGGCTCGCTCTCTGTATTCCGGTAATCGATTAAAAATTTCTCAAGGTTTAATTTTATTATACTCTCAGGTCTCTCGCTTACGTCATCGTTTAATTTTTTTAAGTAAATGACTTATTTATCCTTACAAAAATCAAAAAATTACCTCTCGCTAGAAAAATAGAAACGACGCCGGTCGACCTAATTCCTTCTCACGCCGGTCAACCCACCTCACGGCGTTGCCATCGGCGAGTTCAAGACCACCTCATGGCTTCTCGGGGTTAATCATCGGGGTCATCATAAACCCTCGGGACGAGACCTTGAGGAAGTCTCTCCCGTTGCCCAGTCCATAAACAGAAGGAGAGGACGCCAGCTACCACATGCTCGTCGGTGCCATCGGGACGGGACCTTGAGGAAGTCTCACCCTTCGTCAACCCCCTTCGGAACCCTAATTTATGGGGAGGAAGAGGAGGAAGGCGGGGCTGCCACGGAGGAGAAGAAATCGACCCAGAGAAGCTTCCCTTTTGATTTGATTTTTACTTTCCTTTTGGAGAAGAAGAAATCGACCCAGAGAAAATTTTTTGTTAGAAAATGTTGTTGAAGAAGATTGAATGGATGAGGACGGAGAGAAGCTCTTCTTCAAGGAAGTGATTTTTTTTTAATTTGTATTGGTTGTCGCGGGAAAATTGATCGGAGGGTGGCCGAAAAATTGACGGGTCGCCGGAGGAAAGGTAGGAGACGATTATAGGGGTAGAATAGTCATTTCAGAATTAAAAAAATAAAAAAAATGATCGCTAAAGTCAGCGAGAAGCCTGAGAGTATAATAAAACTAAATCTCGGGAAGTTTTTAATCAATTACCGAAATACAAGAAGACGAGCGTGAAATATACCAAATACCAAAGGTCTCGGAATAATTTACCCTTACAAAAATCGTTATCTAGTTTCTAGTTTTTTTCGCAAGGTCGCATCCAAGCATCTATCACGTTATATTTTAACGTACGTTTGCAAGGTCTTCGACAATAATTGACATTAAATTTAATTAATGTTACTGAATACAATTTTTTTATACGTAGAATACAACATTATATATTAGACAATTATAAAAAATTTCAGAATCTCGCACGTATAAGTCATTATTTCCTCCATACATTATACTTTACCAAATAGAATACCAACAAAAACTTGGATTAATTAGTGACAATTCTCTAATATGTCGTCAATTCAGAAAGCGGGTTGTTTTAAAGTTCCAAACAATTTTTTTGTTGCATTTGAGGTTTATCTGAATTAAAATTGTCGATATAGTAACATCCATTTTTTTTAAAGGTGCAAAGTATAGAACTGTACGCAAGATGAAGTCAAAGCGTAGGGGATTCGATAAATAGATTATTGAAAATTATTAAATTTGTATAAAAATTTTTGCATGCGGCTTCAATTTGTAAGAATAAATTATACACCTTCTAAAATTTTTTTTAACCTAATATAATATAAAAATATTATTTCGATCTATAAAATTTTACTTATAAAAAAGATTATCGAAAATTGAAGCACGTATTTTTTTTATCATATGTAATCAATACCATATATAATCACGTATTGGCCACACCAAAACATGCACAATATAAGGAAACCCTAATGTTTAATTAAGATCTCCATAGTACAGACACAATTTGGACATAGAACCAGCCAACGGGACAAACAGCAAATAGAAAATCCCACAAAGGGATTTTTATATGCAAAAGTCCAATGGCTTGCTTTATTCAACTCACAAAGGACACGTACATAATAATTGTCACATTTTCGGGTTTCCCATATTACCCCTCTAAAAGATTATTATATGATATAAATAATGCTCTGGCTGGATAATTATGGGTGACCCTTGTGACTTTGTCTCATTTGTTGCATGAGCAGCCATTGCAGGTGCAGTTTGAGCCGCACTTGCAGTCGTTCTCCGAGGCGAAGCTCATCTCGGACCTCTCATAGAACCTGCAATATTATTTAAATGAAAATTAATTTTATTATTTTATTTTCATATATTAATCATGCCAGGAAATTGTTGTACAAAGAGGAGTTAGTTATTAGTACGATTTGTACACAACTGGATAGAAATAGTCTCACATAGACATCGTCGTAACCTAATGTTACTATATCAGAGTATGCTTAACTTTGCATGTATACAACTTCCAAAATGATGACCTAACCATGATTAATTTCAATATAATCTGATGTTTTTACTTGCTAATAAAAAGTTATGGTCCGTCTCATCTGGATCACTAACATGTCCCTGTAATTAGGAGTTATGCCAACTTTTTGTTGGTGTAAAATGAAAGTCAATGTCTTTCTGAATGCTTTTTGAGCGTTGACTTTTGGGAGAAGTTTATCCGTAAACATATGACCTTCTTTATATAGTAGATAACTATTATTTTATTGTATAAATAATAATCTGAAGTTCTAGATTCTGATGACTAATCTATATGTGTGTGTATGTGGTAGCTTCTTCTCGCCGGCGACTAGGATACTTACATCTTGTTAACCGGAGCAACGCCGGCGATGATCGTCGACTCCGATGAGAAACCCAAATCAGGGTAGTTCCCGCATCTGCAATTCAAAAAGTCCGGTTACAATTTGATGATGGATCATATATAAAGATATGTAAAGTCACAGTTACGCAATTTCTTTTTAGTCTCATTTAGAATCGAGCATTTCCAAGTACTTTTAAGTTGACTATCATAGTTGTCTCTTTTTATTCGTAAGCTTGAATTTAAGACCTATTTACAATAACCAAATTTATTTCGGGAAAAAAAGAGTTACCCGTTGCAGCCGCTGCCACAGCTGCAGCTAGAGCCACATCCGCACTTTCCACTGCAGCAAGACATTTTCTTTTGGGTAGGAAGTAGTAGCTGAAGATATGACTTTGTGAAGAAAATATGTTTATAAAGCAAGTTGTATTATGATCCTTGAAGATCAAACATCCACCACTATTTATAGGCTAGGTAGGGAAAATGTCGTGTAAGATCCACCGTACACGTGGTTGCATCTGTTACCGACGACGATTCCTTTGTTAAAGAAATAATTTCGAGGAGAGACTGGGTCCGTCTCGATAAGATTTGTCTTTTTATTTGTGAGTTTGCTAGAGAATTAAATATATTGTGACGTTGCCATTAATTAGTATGTGCCTATTTTATTATTTTGGATATTGTCAACAGGGTTAAGGAGTATGTGGTTGGTATGTTTAATACTAAATATATTTAGATAGAAGAAATCAGTACAACCAGTCATCCACAATCATAATTTGATATACCGAATAGTTATAATTTTATTTTTTTTCCATTATAGTGGATTCTAGGAGTTTACTATTTTTCTCTTAAATTTTATTGAAAATCATCGGTTCGAATATATAACGGAACGGAAGATCATCATAGATTTACTCAGAAAGTAAACAATACAAAGCTAGGTTACAATACAAAGCTAGGTTAACTTTCAACTTGTTCATGGTTGCGATAAGAATCATATATTGGTAAGTTCATTAAGATCGGAAATTTTGCAACAATAATAGAATAAGATTATTGTCAAGACATCATAGATACAAAACGTTGTAAATATTTTGAAAGTTCAGTGCCATTGTCATGGTGTAAAATTTACCCTTAAAAAAACAGAATAAGACTATTTGGATTTATTTTATGTACACCTATCTTATTGGAAATGAGATTATCTTACAGAAATGATTTTATTTATTTATTGAAAATAATTCAAGAAATGATATGAAAATATAATTTTTCGGGAGTATATTATCATATAGATATGATATTATTGTTGAATTTTTTCAAAAAAAAAAGGGAACAAAGCTCCATTAATATAAGCTAACGAACAAAGCTCTATGAATATAAGCTAACGGAAAAAACAAAAAATAACATCAAATGAGATATTATAAAAAACCTTCCAAATATTATTTAGGATATATTTGTTTGTGACATAAATCCTGAAGCGTGCTTTATAATTTATTTATAAGCGGGCCCAATAGCTATCTCACGTAATATCTTGGTAAAATTATTGTTCAGAGGGGCGGTTGTATATTTGAAGTCATAGACGTGTCCAAAGGGAAAAGGGTCGGTTAAATGTAACACTGATGACATTTCCAAAAGATAAAAAGTAAACTGATAATGCTTCACGATAGACCCGAGGTAATTCTTTTACCACCTAAGATTCATAAATTAATTAAATCGAATAAGCTAAATTTAAATTAATAAATAATTTATCTCAAAAAAATTTAGCACCTGTGCGTTAAGTTGGTTGATGGTTCTGGATGAGAATAAATTATATCTAGCTATGCAGTGTTATCACTGGTATTTATTTTCTGCGATGATTTTTATGTTACTGAATTTTGTCGTTGCAAAATTTTATGAGACTCGCACAACTTTACAAGGATGGATTCTATAATTTTAGTATGTAATACAATTATTATTAATAAATTTTGTCTATTCAAAAAGTTGAATAAGAGACGAAGTTACTTATGGCTATTAAATAATTTCAAAATGTAATTACGTTAAAATTTAGTAAGGTAAAATTATGCCACCATTTATTAATTAGATTTCAAAGTTAAACCTCAATTACTGCAATAAATATCTAAATATCATATGATTTATGAAAGACACCAAACAGAGAAAAATTGGGCATTAAAGATTGGGTAATAAGTAACATCCATAATGAATGAGATTAATAATTTTTTGTGTGGAAAGAAGATTAATATCTTGATTAAGACTTGAAGTGATATTCATGGGACCTAGAGATTATGTCCTCACACCCTTCTTAAAAAAAAGAGATTATATCCTAACAAATGAGTTTCCAATGAGAAGAGATTGCCAGCTCCTCGGTTGATTCGTCCACTTTAATTCTTTGGAATTACCGGCCGAACAGAAATTTATTTCCACCATAGAAAAGGTGAAATGTGTATCAATCGCTTAGCTAAAGAAATTTTTAAAAATGTACACATGGTATACCTACTCAACAAAACCAGATCGTACCAAAATTAATGAACCGAGCAGGTATTTGAAAGACAATTAGTTTCAGAAAAAAAACAAAATAATTAACCCACAAAATGCCACAACACAACTTGGACTATATTAATCTCCAAAAGGAGAGCCAATTATGTTGCTTCTTTTCTCTTTCAGTGTGCTGTGTTTTGGCGACAGGTCAGGCAAGATTTCTGTGAAGTATGGTACTTGAATTGTAGATGCCATGGGCCTTTGTTGTCTTCAGGTAAAACATTACCATCACTCCGTTGAGTGATATTTAGAGTCAAATACTGTAAAATTTTATTTTAAGAATTTTTTTTTCAATAATATTTATTTTATTTTTAAGGATTGAATCTAAAATTTTCGTATGAAAATTTAATTCTCTTATTACCTAGACCAACTACGAAAACACGATGATGACTGGTTTGGGCTTGTGATTATGCAGAAAAAAGTATCAGTTCCATTTTGTGGTGGGCCTTGAATGCCTTGCATCCCCTGTTGCTTCTCATAAAAGGCTGGCTTTGTTTTTCCCTTCTCAGGGTGAGCTTAAAAACAAAATAAACTGCAATCTATACCAAATCGTACCAAACTACACCTAAAAATCAAAACCATAAAGTTAAAGTAGCATTTTCAAACCGCACCGCACCACACCGCATACTTTCAATATAGGGTTGGTTTGTATTTTATTCACCCCATGAAACTGCACCGCACTGCATCTATCCTAAGTGCTTGCTTTTTTGTTGTAATTTTCTGTAACTCTTGGTTCAATCTATCCCAAGTGCTTGCTTTTTTGTTGTAATTTGCTCTAACTTGTTGTTTATTTTATTTCAACTCTTGGCCATCAAACTGCAACCCGCACCGCACCACCCCGATATAGCGACACCCCGAACAACGCAATTTTCTATCAAACTGCAAACTGCATGGTGTACATTTTACCAAAATAAAAATTGCGATACGGTGTCAATTTGCACACCGACATTGCAAAACCGCACCGAACTCACTCCTACTCATGATGGTCCCTATTCACCAAGAAGACACATGCCTCTTGGTATTTTCAAACCAATCAATATAGAAAGGTCGAATTCGGACATTTGAATTTAGCTCCTCCGAACAAATATTTAACATTAATATTTTCTTAAACGTTCGAACTCAATATATTTTTGTTACTCCTTTGTCAATTGATCTTGTTGGTAGTAACTTTCGGAACATTACGATAGTATGTTTATGGAAAATATTAACATAAGTTTTTATAGGAGTTTTGTTTGAGGAAAATATTTAGTTTTCAATACAACAAAATATATATATTTTTTAGATAGTCATTTTTTTGGAATGAAAAATAAGGTCATGGACAATAATTCCTTGAGGGAAGAGGTCAAAATTAGTAATGAAACCCACTACCTGAGATCTTTTGAATGTCTGGATCCAGTAGCATGTTTTGACCTGTATCGATCGTGGAGAGGAACCACACATCACGAAAGGTACTGTACCTTTTCTACCATGGTTGGGCCCTTCAGAAGAGAGGAAACACGACATAAGATGAATATCTTATCAGCTTCACATAATTTCAATGACAAGAATAACGAACTGGCCTTTTTTTTTTGTCGTTACTAACTAGTTACCGGACACCTATGGCCGACTAAATCAGGTTTGAGCCAGGTGGAAGAAACAAGCTTTGTTTGCACTTAATTGGGTTACTAACATTGATTTGGCTTGCAAAGTCTCTTTTGATGTTAGAGAATGCTCCACTTGCTGCAGAATGGACCACCAAGCAACAACAAAAGCAAAATAGCCTATCATATCAAAGCAAACAATGTGGATCTTAGTCCATGTGCAAACAGAAAGAACCAAATTTCCAAAAGAAATGAGAAAATGACAAGAGTGAAATTTTGCTGAAAACTAGAAGATAAACCTGACCTCTATGATGGGTATTTCCCATGGTCCAATGTCACATGGAATGACCAGGACGAACTGCGGGATTTCTTCCTTGTCCCTGCAGATCAAGCTGAATACCACAGCCACGGTTCAAGTCCGACGCGCCTCTTCCTAGAAGGACATAAAAGTTAAGCACGATTTCATGAGAAATTAACTCGGATATGAAAACGTCAAATGTACGGTGTCGAGGTCCAGAAAGTAAGTCGCCAAAGATTCCCGAAAGTTGCATGGAAGGTAACTGCTAATCAGCTTGAGTCTGTACCGAAGACAGTAATGTGAAAGTAAGTTCAAAACGTTCACTAATTTTAAGTGTAATCTAGAGAACCCGAAAAACGGAACCTTGAATTACCGGCAGTATATATGATATGCTGTAGTATTCTGAAAAGAGTACAAAGAACTAATTATGCCCTAGACGAATGCAACACTGCGATGATGCTGCAGCGAAGAAGCTCTACCAAATGGTAAAACGGAAGAAATCTATGATGAGCAATCAATTTCATCTAAATTGAGAGACTGCGATCCTCCACTGTCGACTAGCATCCTAAGACCAGCTTTCAACTCTGGTACCCCTTCTTCCAGAACTGCGCACACTGGATAAATGGGAACACCTTGTACCCTTCCTCTCAATTCATTACACACATCTTCAGCCCCGGCCTCATCAATTTTATTAGCAACGATTAAGGAAGGCCGGTCAGAGAGACCTTGTTGATGGTGCTCCAGCTCCAAGACAAGATCTTTTAGCTGCACCCATGGTGGTAGTCCTTTCTTACCATCCAATGCAGCCGCTAGGTCCAGCACATAAGCTAAAACCTTTGTACGTTCTATGTGCCGTAGAAAAGCATGTCCAAGTCCACGATCTTCATGAGCTCCTTTTATGAGTCCAGGAATGTCAGCCACGGTAATAGAGAAGTCACTAAAGCTTAATTTCCCTAAATTTGGTCTAAGAGTTGTGAAGGCGTAGTGGCCTACTCTTGGCTTAGCCCTGGAAAGAGCTCCTAATAGAGTGCTTTTACCAGCATTCGGCATGCCAACAAGACCCACATCAGCGATGCTCTTCAGTTCCAAAATCAAAACAGCTTCGGAACCAGGTGTACCAGCAGTATGAGGAGATTGATTCTCACTCTCTGTTTCGGCACAAGAAGCACTTTCACTATTCAGCCCCGACTTGTCAAGCTTAGCCTTCTTTGAGACATTTGAAGAATGGACATTGCCCAAACCACCTTCTCCTCCCTGAGCAATAATAATTTGCTGACCAGGTTCGGTCAATTCTGCGACATTGTAACATACACGTTCCTCACCTTGCAACTCTGGTTGAGTTGTGCCAGTGCTTGCCGGTTTCTCCCCTGATATTTCGTTATCAGCAGACGAGTTAACAGAACATTGTGAAAAGAAAGCTCCGTCTACTGTATTTGGGGCCTCAGGGACGGACTCCAGATTAGGTTTTGCATGCTCAACATCAAGAGAGCCTGGAAGGTCCCAAGGGTCCAAATCTTCCCTGGAACATTTCACAACTTTGGAAGGAAGTTCCCCCTTCAAGAGATGAATCACAGTGCCAACAGGTACTCGGACAACCTACAAGCAAGAAACTTCCAATGAAATTCTGGAAGAGTGAAATCATGCCACCTTCAAGGTAACATAATAGGTAAAACTAACAACCTTGTCTTCTCCTCGAGTTCCTATCATATTTTTTGAGGCTCCACGATCTCCTTTTGATGCATTCTGTCAAACCATAATCAGGATTCAGTCCCTATGGTGCAGGTCACCAAGCTACCTATTCGGAAAAAAGTAATATCGAAACCAGCCAACAAAAACAACTGCTTCTGTAGACTGTAGGTAAGAAATTGGGAGCTACTGCACAAGAACAGGTACTCATATAAAGTTTGTCAAAAAGAGGCAAGAAAGGAAGTACAACATACGACATGATGATGCAAACTGCTGAAATCCCAAACAGCAGATGAGCATTCAAGAATAACGTCACCGCCTCTTCCTCCATTTCCACCTACATTTCCGAGTTTTCACGAATGAGAAGAACAGACACATTAAGAGATTTCTAGAAAACCTATCTTTCATATAAGCAAAAATCCTGAATGATCAAACAGTAGAGGACCGACAAAACCCTGAAAGGCCACTTCAACCTATCCTATCCTTCACTAGATTTTATTCATGTCAAGAACTTTACCATCTGCTCTACCATGTCGATCACGTCGGCTGCGACGAACACTAAAGCAACCAGTTCCCCCGTCACCTCCTTTCGCATACAGCTTAATCCTGTCTCTCATTCTTGTTTCCTGTGAAGAGGACCACAAAAAAATTATCAACAGCAAATCCAGAATTACGAGAAGATAAAATCTGGGAGAAGCGTTTTACACCTGCAAAGGCGCTGCCTTATGTTTCACTTGAACACCGTCCGAATAACAGAACAAAGACGTCAAAGCCCATGGACATTTCGAGGACTTCCTCAAAGCTTCTTCCAAGTAGCAAATCGATTTCGCACTGCACATCCACATGTCTCCCCCCTTTCTCTATCACCTTATGCTACCAACATTAACCTACAAAACAAACAAAAGGAACACATGCTTAACGTTCGAAGACGTGTTTCATCTTCTCAATTGGAGTGCCAATGAGGCCCGATATCGAGAGGCTCCCGGTTCAACTACTGAGTGATTAATACCAAACTGGGTTCCAAAAGTTACACACCGTTATAGAACCAAGTCCTAAACAAAAAAACACATACTGACATAGAATTAATTCAGGTAAACATACACAAGCTTCAACGAAGAGGCAGACAAGGAAAAAGAAAAGGAAAAGGGAAAGGAAAAGGGAAGTGTGTTTAAAGAGGGGAGGCTCCTACTACGAAAAAGAAGTGAAATTGCTGCAACTCTGTTTGAGGCAAATTGACGAACACTTGGTGAGCATGTTTTCCAAAATACACAGAGCCGCCAAATCGAGGGTTTAGTACTCCAAATCTCCGACTCCGAGTCGCATTGAAGGACCGGGAAAGAGGGATTGCTTTGATCTCCTATAGAAAGCAGGGCAGGTGACCAGTCGTCCCGAGACAAGACAAGGCAGCTAATGTTATAGAATACAAGCATCCAACACCAAACCTTAATCGCCCAAGGGTGCCTAAAGCCTGACAGCAAGGAGAAGCATTCACATCGATTTCCAAATGAAACCTACACCATTATCTCATAGAATGCTTTACAGATATAATACATAAGCTGTAGATTCTATTGCCCCGAAATTTTATATAAATTTACCATTTCCAACTTACAAGCAACTCTGACATGTTCATCATGACATCTAATACAACTCTTAATACATTCCACCAAGTAATGTGAACAGGGAGGCCACTTCAGGTTCTGGAATTGTAGGTGATATTTGTCACTCGCAAGCAACTCGAAATGGGCCAAATTCACTTCTATTGTAAAAGTCGAGTTTAACTCATTCCTTCAAGAGATCAACTAAAAAATATGTCATATCTCTACTTTCAAGTTGCAACACAAAGTGACCGCTTATAATGTGGAACTCAAAGGACTGTGTCGTGCTTCAGAAAAGAAAAGGGCAATATCTTCAAATTGTCCCACCCGGTTGCATCCATAATACAAGCCTCGACAAATTTCCTCGTGAGATCGATTGAAAAAGAAATCAAGTTCTTCTAACCACATCTACAAACTAGCTCGCAAAACTAACTCGGCTGGAATTCTCATCACCTTTGGCAACCGATCGAAAATCAAACCTAAGTCACATACTAATAACCAGCAAAAGAAATGCACTATCATTTCACATGGAACAAATAGCTTCAAGTGATTCAAAGTTGCAAGGTCAGCACCAAATACATCCCATCTACTCTAATCTTTCTCCTATCAATCAAAGTCGTGAAGCCAGGAATCTCGGCAGTTCACACACTAAACTACCCCAGGCCTAACACTTACTCTAAGCGTCAAGAAACATTGTCTTTCCGACCTTCTTTGTTCCCTAACCTCCATTTAATTCGCTGGAAAGGACTTGATAGCGAAGTTTTTTTTCCCTTCAAAACAGAGCCAAACTCCGCGGATACTTGGTATCAAAACACTGACTCGCCAACTAATCTAGGTTGAAGTCGGGTCACAGGAGGGCGACAAAACTCTCCCTGCCTAATTCTTACGATCCCTTGATGTCCCGGAACAAAAAGAGACTGAGAACAAAAGTTACTATTTTCTGGAAAATGATCACCGGCCAACTAATCTAGGTTCAAGTCGAGTCGAGTCGAAGGGGACAAAGTTGTGCCTGTCAAGTTCTAAGCATAGATTTTGCTCGGTGGTTGATGTTCTCCAGAACTTAGGAACAAAAAGAGAACAAAGAACAAAAGTTATCTTCGAGGGACAATAAAACGGACCTTATCAACGGAACCGGCGGTGGCGCCGGAGGTCCTAACCCTATCTTCGATCCGCCAGTCAGGTGGGAGCCAGTTGAAGTTGTCTTTGGAGCCGGCGCGCTGCCCTGGCCTCGCCGTCTTCGGGGTGCCCGTATCGCTGGTGGTCGGGTGGATGAAAGAGCCTCCTCAGAGCAAGGGATCCGAACCGCCGTCGGGCTCGGTCGGGCCGTGTTTTGGTGGTGTCGACGTCATAGAGAGGGAGAGAGATTGGGAAAGCCCGAGTCCCCAACCAAGTGCGTTTGGTGAGCGGGGTTTTTGACAGCCCGGGGAAATCCGTATTTCCACGCTCTCCATTGGTCGAGCATTAAAAGGGAATTAAATTTTTTTTTGTGAAATTTCTATTTTCAGAGTCCAGCAATTTCGGAATATTTAGGTGACAGATTCTTCTAATAATATTTTTTATATTTGTGTTGAAAGTTAATATCTATTCTCATAGTTGCCATAATTACATATTCATAAGCGGGCTCATTAATTTCTGTAACATCCCTATTAAGTGCAAAAAGAGATAAGGTTTGTAACGTTGCGTTTATAGCGGGCATCGAGTTCAAAGTCAAGTAATCTCGGGTTATTTAGGTGACGGCTATTCTAGTATTTTTTTTTATATTCGTGTTGGAAGTTAATAACTACACTCATAATTACCATAATTAGAGATTCATATGTGGGCTCATTAATTTCGATAACGCCCCTATTAAGTGCATCAAGCGATAAGGTTTGTAACCGTTACGTTTATGATGGGCAAAGAGTTCAAAGTCGAACAACTTGGGTTATTTAGGTGATAATTCTTCAAATAGTATTTTTTTATATTTGTGTTGGAAGTTAATATCTACACCTATAGTTGCCATATTGCAAATTCGTAAGTGGGCTCATTAATTCTGCAACGTCCATATTAAGTGCACGAAGCAATAAGGTTTGTAACAATTATGAACGAGTTTATGGCGGGTAACTTAATGGAATTTTCGTGGATTTTATATAAATGATGGATTCCTGAGCGGTGGGTAGCGGCCGCGACAACCAAATAAGGCCGAGATTACAATTCTGCCCTCTTTTTAAATTTTTTTCAGGGATATTTTTGGAATTTCAAAAAAATCCAATTTCTTACATTCTTCTCTGCCTACGCGACAACCAAACAAGCTTCACTCTTGATTTCTTTCTTCTCTCACTTCAACCCCACGATTTTCTCCCGCCAACCCACAGACTAGAACTCCGCCGGCCGCTGACCCAGAGGCCAAGATGTAATGCCACCAGCCAGAACCTGTTGGGCCAACAAGTTCTCTCTCTCCTCTTTTCCTATCCCTCTCTCTCTTTTCTTTTTGAAAAATAGAATCGAAGAACAAAAGAGGTTGTGCTCCTCCCAAAAGGCGTTTGTGACAACTAAACAAGCTTCACCTTTTATTTATCTCTATTTCTGTTTGCTTTTAACGACTGAGAGTGAAGCTTTTACACAGATTACTACCCCACACTTCTATGGTTTTAGTTTGTGCATTTGACCAGTATATGTTAAGATTTTGGCTAGAATAGTATGGAATATTTAGTATTCCTAAATTAAGATGTGGTTAACAGGCATTCAAAAATTACTGTGATTGACTTGTTTATTGAATAATGTCAAAGTATTGTCCAAAAGCTTAACATGTGTTGAATGTTTGGCCTTTTGATCAATAACACGTGTCTAAGTTTGTACATTTGATCAATAACTACTGTGATTGACTTATTTTCTTGAATTTTATTGGCATTTGCAAGTATGTTTTGCTTTGTTGCATTGACTTTTATTTTTATATTAGTGTCTGCGTCGGACTAAATAATCTGTGGTACAACATGTATTTTAAGTTATCTGGTTAAATCAAAATTTTCTTTAATGAACACAAATTTTTTACTACTTGGATCAACCCTACTAGTCTTCTGCAACTAATTAAATACTTTCACTATAATCTTCAGTAGAAGTTTATGTTTAGTGTTGAAGAATGACTCAAAACCAAAAATTTTGTATCATAGTTGGATTTTGTTAGACTTCTAGTTGGATTTTGTTTTAGATTACTAGGTGCCTTAGATAGGCTTCATGGTTTTATTAGAGTTAGCCTATAAATAAATAGGGTGAATTTAATCCTAACTGGGTTGAGTTCAATGGAATGAACAATTTTGGGTAAGGCGTGTCAAAGATCTGTTGGTTCAACAAGGAGTGGTCAACGCGAAGACGGAGGATCGAAGAGACTAACAATTAGTGCCAGAGATTTATGGTTTATGGTTGATATGTTGGTTCTTTCTAAGGGGCAATTTCTTGTTAAGGTGGAAATTGTTGAAGTTCAGATGGAGCTTCATGGTTCTTTTAAAGGATGCTTTTTTGCCAAGGTGGAAATTATTGAAGAATGGTTCAAAATCAAAGAATTTGTATTCTAGTTAGATTATGTTAGACTCCTAGTTAGATTTTATGTTAGACTCCTAATTGTATTTCGGTGTGCATCCGTAGTAGGTTAATTTCCTAATATTTACATAAAACTCAAAAGAGATACAAAAAGATAAGAGATAAAACTTTGTAGAGTGTTTACCTATAATTCACTTAAATTAAAAATAATTCTTAGGAGTTGTTATGGGCATCTACTGGACCACGCTCTAATAGACTTATTCTTGTTTTTATATGTCGGTTCATGTTGGGTTAAACCTTGCTTTTAATGTCATGATCAAAGTCTAATTCGATGATTTATCTTACTTATATTATATGTAGTAAAAGTTATTCATTTTATGGTAGAAAATGGAGAAGGTCTGTTGATCATTATTCTTATTCTTATTTTTTTCACGACTCGATTTATACTTTGTCAAAATTAATAGTATTTTGATCAAGTTTTTTAGGGTTAAAAACTATAACTTTACTCATTAATGACATCATACAAAATTAGTTCTACAAGCTCTCTGAGAGTGATTGACAAGAACATCATCAACAATGTTGCCTAGTTTAGGTCTAGTTTAGTGAACTTTACTATCAAATCTGCAACTCGGTTAGCTAATCTAGGTACATGACTCAGTTTAAATATCAATAAACTCAAAAGAATTGTGTGTGCCTCTAGAATAAGTAATTGTATTTCCCAATCTATCGTAGAGGATACAAAAGTGAGAAAATCTACCAAGATCTTATAAATTGGATCCACCAAGGTGCAACTAAGTAGTAAATTATGTTGAATGCGTCTAGAATGCAGTAGGCAGCCTGAAGGGTTAATAACTCTGCTTCAATGGCCACTGATACCTTCACCAAAATGCGTCTAGAATGCAGTTGGCAGTCTGAAGGATTTCAACTACTACTACTACTTTGTCATCCGATTGTGGTGTCCAAGATGCATCCACATTTAGCTTGGTAGTATGCAAATCTTGAGGGTGACAACAATCTGCCATCTCAATTTTGCCTGTTTTGAATTGGCTTCCCCTAAGATTTGCATATTTAGCATGTTACACACCATTATAGAACCAAGTCCTAAACAAAAAAACACATACTGACATAGAATTAATTCAGGTAAACATACACAAGCTTCAACGAAGAGGCAGACAAGGAAAAGGAAAAGGAAAAGGAAAAGGGAAAGGGAAGTGTGTTTAAAGAGGGGAGGCTCCTACTACGAAAAAGAAGTGAAATTGCTGCAACTCTATTTGACGCAAATTGACGAACACTTGGTGAGCATGTTTTCCAAAATACACAGAGACGCCAAATCGAGGGTTTAGTACTCCAAATCTCCGACTCCGAGTCACGTTGAAGGACCGGGAAAGAGGGATTGCTTTGATCTCCTATAGAAAGCAGGGCAGGTGACCAGTCGTCCCGAGACAAGACAAGGCAGCTAATGTTTCCAGGAATATAAGGAGACGACTTGTCATGCAACCGTCTTCCGGTTAAGGGTAAGTTTATTTTTTTATTAGTTAATATTTTAGGAATAATTTTTCAACTAAGATATTTTCAGGTTTATTGTCCTCGGAATGAGACTTTGTATTTCAAATGGAAGTGTTAGTGTTCTATTCTACGCTCAATTTTCTGGTAAGAAAACCTTCTTATAATAAAGGGAAAATCTTCTTATGAACTTTGTAAACGCTATTGATGATCCTGACATTGATACCTTTTTTTGTAACAGAGACTCGAGAAGGGTCCGGGCCAAATTAGTTGTAATCTTTGTCCTCACTCGCACGCATCCTGGGAAACTTCCCAGGAGGTCACCCATCCTGATCCTACTCCCGGTCAAACACGTTTAACCTTGGAGTTCTCTCAAGCATGTGTGCCAGAAAAGAAGGTGCACCTTGTTGATATGGATAGTCAAATCAAATCACTTAAGCATTTCAGACAGTACATATCATTTACGGGGTATCACATTAGTTCTCGGAACCTAGAAAGGGCGTCGTTTCTAGGCTGATTTTGGCACGCTCCATCGGAGAAGTTTGCCCGGTTAGTTAGCTGACGTGGCTCAAAAAAATATTCATTTCAAAAAATATTCTAACCCTAACTCCTCTTTTTCAGCACTCCTCCATCCTCTTTCGCGGTTCAAAATCAGATCCACGACAACAACAAAAACACCAGATCCCGTGTAATCTCTCCTCTTGCTTTATCAATGTATCTTAAAACGAAATGAGCATGGTAAAATAAGGAAGGAGAGTATCTAAATCAGGTACAAAAGTCTAACAATAAATACACAACGAAATAAAGAGAGAGAATGACGGATCAGATATAGATCTGCGTAGAGAATAGAGAAAGAATGAGGGGAAAGAGATGAGTTTTTACCCGTGTAAGTATAAAGAGAGGAGGAGCTTTAACCGCCTCTTTCGTAATGCAACACCAACAAGAAGAATGCTACTAAAGAGGGAATGTGGGTTTTTATAGACGACTTCTAGTTTAGTTTTAGATGTCGCCTCCCGGGAGTGGATTGAGTAAGGAGTGAAGGAACTGATTCCGCACGGTTTGAAGTGAAGGGGGACCGCAGTGGCAAGCGCAGTTATGTGATAATGGCAAGCGCAATTATGTGTATTTGTGACAGTGGCAAGTCCCCGTTGATGATAATGGTGCGCGTGGTTTTTTTCATTTTGGTCCCCCATATTTTAGCATTTTTGCAAAAAGGTCACACTAGCATACGCAGTTATGTGATAATGGCATGCACAGTTATGTGACGCTGGCATGCGCAGTTATGTGATAATGGCATTTGTATCCGGCCTGCGTTTGTGCGTGACTTTTTTTATTTTGGTCTCCGTATTTTAGCGCGTTTGCAAAAAAGTCTCCGCGTGTCTTCATTCCGAACGGTTCGGAATCTGAGCATTCCATGCCCAATCCATACCCCCGCCTCCCTCCCTCCATCTCACCAATGTGGGATGGGGCCTTTCCTTCCATTTCCTATTCCGTTTAATCCCGCCTGAGCCTTGTTGCGCGAGAGATGGCCCAATGGGCCTTTCCTTAGAAATATTTTGTTTCTAGTTTATCTACTAGGACGCTAGATTTTAGATAAGATGGATGGATGGATGGTAAAGTAATTCTATTAATAATACTCAGAACTATTTTTCTATTCCACTCATAATATAACTTTATATTACTTCACTATTCCACCCTTTTAGGATAATCAAAAGGATATTTTCTATACATATATTTGATTTGATTAAAAATCTATTGCATCTTAATCCCCAAATTTTGCTACCAAAACATGTCCACGATATTATCGCCAGTGCACTTTTTCTCTATTCTGAATTTTTTTTCCAACGGGAGAGTTTTTCATAATAGATTTTTTACCAATGCCGATGATTGTAACCTCGTACTCGTACAAGAACTTAGGTGTGTAAAAGGAAAATCTATGGTCACTAAATTTTAACAATCTTTTGTCTATGGTCACTAAACTATTTTTTACCCTTTATGATCACTAATCTATACTAAATTACTCAAGTATGGTCACTCCGGCCACTTTTTCGCCAGAAATCTCCCGTAAACAAGAAAAATTGGTCCCGAAGATCTTTTCCGGCAAAATCCAGTCATCTAATTAATGTTCCAACCCCAACCTAATAAAACTACTTTGCCGGAACAAAAAGGTGAGCCGATGAGGGGGGAGGACCACCACCACCAACCCGAGGATGACCAAGTGTGAGCCGAGGCGGTTGACGAGGAGGAGCGTGGGCATTCGGCGAGGAGGAAGAGGAAACAAGGACGTCGGATTCAAGCATCGGCAATGCTCTCCAACTCTGCCAAATTCAAGCATCGGGGGATTTTGCGGACGACTGGAGGGAATGCCGAGAGAGGTCCAAGGTGGTGTAATGGGCTCTGGTGATGTCAGAAGAGGAGGATGGAGGTAGTTGGCGACTGGGTGGTTCGGATGTAGCCGGGGACGAGGGGGATGGAGGTAGCCGGCGACAGGTGGTGAAGGTAGCCGGCGACGTCGTTTCGACAAGGGAGGGGCCTTATTTCGGTAAAGTAGAGGTAGCCGGCGATGTCATTTTTTTCCGAAAAAGTAGTTTTATTAGGTTGGGGTTGGAATGTTAATTAGATGACCAGACTTCGCCGGAAAAAATCTCTGGGACCAATTTTTCTTGTTTCCGGGAAGATTTCCGGTGAAAAAGTGGCTGAATTGATCATACCTGATTAATTTAGTATAGATTAGTGACCATAAAGAATAAAAAAATAGTTTAGTGACTATAGACAAAAAATTGTTAAAATTTAATGACCATAAGTATTTTTTACCCGTGTGTAAAATCAGTTGACGAAGTAAAGCATGCATCTCTCAGAGACAATTATTCGTTCCAAAGTCTCAGATTACTTTAGGACGCTTCAACAATCATAGTAGAATATTATGTCGTGGTCTTCTTGGCCAAGGGAGAGCTACAAAAGTCTGAGATGGGAATGACGGAAAAAACACTGTTTGGAACTAATTCGGAGAAAAAAAAAACCCATTTTCAATTCTTAATGATAATGAAAAGAAATCATTTTTCTATTTTATTGTTTGGAACCATAAATTAAAATTTAAAAATTAATTTAAAATATTACATAAATATCCTCCTATCCTAACAATCTCATGTGAGAAAAAATTTTCTTTCAAAAAATATAATAGACATTTTACTACCAAATCCAGTTTAATCTCTTATAAATCCGACCTAATTTGAAAGAAATTATAAATTTGAATTTTTAAACAAAATAAAAATTTCTTTCCAAAAATATTTCATTCCAAACAGACTAAATTTTTTAAAATTCTGGAAAAAAATTTCATTCTCCATTTTTAACAGACTGTAAAGGGAAGATGCACGAAATCAAAATCAGAGCATTCTAACGATAAAAGGGAGGGGAGGGGAGGTTCAAAATTGTTGCAATTGTACATAAATTGCATGTTGTTACACGCCGGAACCTAACCAACATCGGAGAGCCAACCTACCCGCTAATAAATTTTTTTTGACTATTATTATTTCTCCGGCCTCGGGTATTCATTATTCCCCGTTTTAGGTTGGTCGTTTCATTTAGTAACCGTAACCTGGCAACGCACAAGAGAGTAGAGAGCGGTTAGTTAGGAGTAGTTGCATGCGTACGAGAATGCAGGAGTTGTAATCACAGACAGATACAAACCTGAGTTGTCCATTGGGTTGCCACCGGCAGCTACCGGTTCGGGCTCCTTTATCTCGACGACCACACAGTCGGACATCAAGAATGTCTTTGCAACTGAGGAGGCGTGCTCCAAACAACATCTCACCACCTGCGTTAACACACTCACAGCACTCAGCACAAGCCCATGCAGCTACTAAAGGAGTTTAACAAGCAAGCATAGACAGCCGTTTTCCGACAATGAATTGTTGACCAACTGGCCGAGGAAGTCCCGTAAGACTATGAGGCGACTGAACTCACCTTGGTAGGGTCTATGATTCCTGCGGCCATTAGATCCTCATATTTCCCGGTTGCCGCATTGTAACCGTACTTTGGATTGTCGCTGGACAAAACCTGTAGGCAGGTTAATTATCATGAGAGGAAGCAGTCAAACTCCCTTCGTCATTGACTGCATGGTAATTCGAAAAATCCTTGAGAGTAGCATATCGTCATACCTTCTCACTGACAACACTTCCATTTACACCAGCGTTCTTGGCAATCAATTTAAGCGGGTAGCTCAAGGCTCTCTTCACAATTTCTGCTCCAACCTGCAATCGATCAGATAGAAAATTAGACAACAGAAATGCACGAGGGAGAGATTGCAACTCAAGCAGATTGGAATCAGCACTAGGATCGCGTTATCTACCTTCTCTTCGTCATTATCAAGGGTGTCCTTGATGGCGTCCACCTTTGAAGCAAGTCTGAGCAAGGTGCATCCACCACCAACCACGATACCCTCCTCGACAGCGGCCTAAAATCCATGGATATGATATTAATCATATCTCTGGAATTTGAACACAGCATACAACAGATATGACTAGTGCAAGTATAAGGTACCTTTGTGGCATTAAGAGCATCTTCAACTCTGAGTTTCTTCTCTTTAAGTTCTGTCTCGGTTTGTGCTCCAACCTTCATTGTTCAAAAACTTCCAAAATCAAATCCTGTCTTGACTAAATATAATCCGTGCAATTCCAGCATATTGTCAACTAGAATTACCTGAATAACAGCGACACCACCTGACAATTTTGCAATTCGTTCATTAAGTTTTTCCCTTTCATAATCTTGCTCAGCTGCCTGCGGAAACACATCATATGCCGTAAGCAACAAGTAGCTTGTAGCAGATAGCAAATAGCGGAAAATAGTGATTCAATTGTACCTCAATGAGAGTTCTAATCTGTCCAACTCTTTTGTTTACTGCTTCCTGAGTGCTTCCATCGCCCACAATGGTAGTGGTATCCTTCGTAAGCACCACCTTAGCAGCCTGGCCCAAAACCTCTTTACCAGCTTTGTCCAAGGAAAGGCCTACCTCTTCTCTAACCACAGTAGCTGCAGAGCAGACCCAAGGTTTCCGGTATTAGATAGGAAAAGCAGGTAAATTCTGAAAAAGAAAGCATAGCATTCAACAGAATGCAGTTGGTGTCTTTACGCACCCCCAGTCAAAATAGCTATATCATCAAGGTACTGGCTTTTCCTCTCTCCAAAACCGGGAGCTTTTAGGGCCACTATCTTAAGAGCTCCCCTAAGCTTGTTCACAACCAGTGTTGCAAGTGCTTCTTGTTCAATGTCCTCGGCAATAATCAAGATAGGGTATGACCCTCTGATTGCATCTTCAAGAACATTGATGAGGTCCCTCGCATTTGTTATCTTCTTGTCAACAAGAAGCATCTGCAGCCACATACAAATAATGTTACATCTGCTAGGTCTTGCAAACCGAGGATTCATTCGGAAAAATGCCACCATCTTCACTCACCTTGCAATTCTCATATTCAACAGACATTTTTTCGCTGTCAGTCACAAAGTAAGGTGAAATATAGCCACGGTCAAATTGCATTCCCTCGACGACGTATAGGCTGTTTTCAGCACTTTTCCCCTCCTCAAGGGTTACCACACCCTTCCGACCCACTTTGCTCATTGCCTCAGCAATCATATTACCAACCTCGTAGTTGTTCCCTGCACTAACAGCTGCAACATCTGCAAGTTCGCTGTCTTCAACCTGCAATTCCATAATAGCTTCAGACATTTACCACTCCGGAGTACAAGTTCCATGGAATAGAAAGCATCACATTACGATCAGAATGCTAACATATAATGTTCAAAGCATCAACCTCAGCAATTACCTCTTTTGAAATGGACTTGAGTTCATTAACCAAAGCCTTAGTTGTCTTCTCAATGCCTCTCGTTATAAGAACAGGATTGGCACCGGCAGCTACAACCTAATTAACAGTTTAACAATTCAGTATGGCAACCAAAAAAGTGGAAGAAAGTCACAAATCATCACATGAGCATATATATGCATTCTACAAACCTTAACACCCTCGGCAATAAGACCTTGTGCAAGAACAACAGATGTAGTTGTACCATCACCAGCTAAGTCGTTTGTCTTGGCAGCTGCTTGTCGCACCAACTTGGCACCAATGTTCTCCACTGGATCCTCCAGTTCAACCTAACAAAAAGAGGCAAGTGCATGTCAGAAACATTATGAATAGGAAAACTCGCCACAGCATAAAGGTTTTTCTCTTATTAGACTGCTGTGTCCAAGAAATATCCACGAAGAAAATAAGAAAGATCCTGACAGACTGCAGCCCAAGTCACTCGTGATTCTGTAGAGAACAGAAGGTTTACCTCTTTAGCAACAGTGACACCATCATTCACAATCTTTGGGGAACCATACTTGCTTTCAAGGACGACATTCCTGCCTTTGGGACCAAGAGTGACCCCAACAAGATCTGCCAGCTTATTCACACCAGTCTGCATTAGGAGAGCAGAACTTGTCAAGGTTCTGGATGATAGGCAGACAAAAAGGAGCGACATGTAGAAATACGTAAAAAGAAGCAAGCCCCACCTGAAGTTTTTTAATGGCAGATCCGTCTTTGTTGAAGTGCAATTCCTTGGCCATAGCCGAAACCTTCAGACCGCGCGACTTTCGCAGAACCACATTCTGTCTCCTACTTAACGAGGTACCAGACAAAGAAGCAAAAGAAGACAGCTTGTTTGAAGAGGGCACAAGCCGGTTGTTAATGGAATTAGGGGCGCCCAAGGTTCCAACAGAGGAGATGGCAGTGAATGTAGATGCCATATTATTCTAATCGCTGCAGGAGAAACACTCCCATCAGATATATTGGCATAATGTTAACGCATCAATTGCAAATTTTAGCCACAAGCACATGATGCAAAGTCATTGAAAGGAGACAGATTCGATTAGTCCTAATTCTATTTCACAGGGACCAGCAAGAAGGTTCATAGCTGCAGGAATTCATCTATTCATTAAACCTAGCCGGTCACTTCTAAGCTATAGTCTCCGTTCGTTTTGGCGGTTGCAGATTGGAAGATTAACACACAGGACAGACAATTGAAAATTCCCCAGCACTCCTGTCGTTAATTCCAATGCAATTAATAAACACAGCTAAATCTCCTAACAAAGAACAGGAAATGCAAAACAAAAAAAAACCCCCCGACTTCTTGTACACTTGACAGAGAAAAAAGAAAGCCGAGACACCCAGTCACAGGAACCAGCCAAAAGACTCCAACTTTACAGGTAACTGGGAAATGTAAAGCACACCCAGAAGCCCAAACCAATTAATAAGAAAAACCCAGAAAAGAATCAGACAGAGAGAGAGAGAAAGAAGTGAAATCAGATAGAAGGAGCCAAGGAGAGCTTACCGGTTAAGGAGAAGGGAAAGGGAAAGTAGGGTTTTGGCGGGGTAAGTAAAAAGATAAGGGAGGAGGAGATTAGGTAGCCTTATCCTGTTAGTTTCCAACACCACACTCTCTCTCACTCACACTATCTCAGTCAGTGGCCAACGAGGAACGTATATAAGCGGGCGGGCGGGCAAAGGGAAGGGAAGGGTTTGTTGCAAGCATTCCTGAAGCTTCCTCGTATCTTGTCTCTACCTCCTGAATTCCTCCTAGTCAGAACAATCCAGAACCTCTCCTCCCCTGACGTTTTGGTGGAGGCCCATCTGCGCTAGAGGCCATTGTCCGCATAGGCACTGGGCTTTTTTAAAGGCCTATGTACCTTAGAACTAGGGACTTACCACGGGTGTATTTTACTTTCAAGTTTGAACCGATAAACCAACTCAACGAATAGTCGGTCCGAACAATTGTTTGATAGAAAAGTCAAAAGGAAAATTTTGAAATAGGCCGTAATTTTTTCGATTTTATATTCTTTTAAAAAATAACTTTAAACGTGAGCTAAAAACAATATATTTGTATCCTATATATTTATAACTTTATACAACTTATAAACCATGATTAGAAAATAATTGTGCTCTCAACATGTTTGGACTTCGGGAAATGTTAACATTTTCATATTCAAATTAAAAATTTTAGGCAATAGATGATTGTTCAAAAAAATTTGGCAATGGGTTGTTCAGAATAATTGTGCTCTCAACACTCTTGCTCTAGCTCTCAACTTTGGCACGGAACTAAGATGGAATAGATCTGCTAATATGTTCAATGTCCATATGATAGGAGACTATTTCTCCCATTAATGAATGGATCAAAGTCTTCAAGACCTCACGCTAGATTTATGGCTAGAAAACACGACACCCGACAACAAAAATGGCTAAAACTTCATTTATTAGGAGTTCAAAGTGTTTATGGATAATTAGAGGAAAATTCATATGGCTTCGGCTCACTTTGAATCTTTGGATAACTAGTGTATTTTTGTAGTTTGTATTTTTATGTCACCAATTTTTGTAGCAAATGTATTTTTGTAGTCTGTATTTTTATGTCAATAACTTTTAAAATGTAACACTCAAACACTAAGAGATGCACATAAATGAAAACTAAAGTCGGACGAAACCTACCAAAAGAGATTTAGCATTATGCAGCAACGGGATAAACACTGTAACCAACACATATAAGACCATGGTTGATTAAAACAAGCATGAAAAATGACCAGAAATTAAACAGAACCAAAAAACACCACCAAACATATGGGGTTAAGGTAAGGCAACATAAAACAAAAATAAATCCGAGCCAGAGGGGAGATCAATATCATCGCTTGTCCCAGGTCTCGTATGTGATTTCCTCCAAGGGTTACTCTGAACATAGAATCCTTGACCCTCATGTGAGCTACATCGTGACTCCAAAAACCGTAATTTCGCGTTAAGACACACCCAAATCAAGATTACAACTTCCAAGTTCAAATAACTTAATGGGGCAAAAGTCTTGGAAAATGATTTGAACATTAAAACGTTCTCCTCACTCAAACTCAGTTCTCCGATTCATGGCTTTCCCAAAAAATACGCACAAGTTTAATGAGTTTCGCAATTCTATAGAAAGTAAAAAAAAATCACTGCAAATTTTAGACCAAGTCATTTCCAAATCATTCTCGTATGTTTAGTTTGCAATATTCATCAATGTCGCATATCGTCAGCTTAAACATACATTAGCAATCCAATAAAAATTCAAATTCTTAAACTCGCACTAAGCTAATGAAAATAAGATGGACCAAATTTTGAGCATTAAATCCTTGTTATCATTAATTTTTTCTATTAAATCCTTGTCCCACAGAAGACATGGATATTTAATAAATGCAAAACGAGCTTGTAGAACTCCAAATGCTCACTCCACATCTTTTCTAGCAGTCTTTTGATGTTCAGCGAACAACTTATGCTTTTGGATTGTTGGAGATATAATCGACTTGACAAATGCAGCTCATGAAGGATATATCCCATCAGTGAGATAATATTTCATATCACTTTAGCGACCGTTGATAATGTAATCCACTTTTGGTGCTCGACCTTCCAAAATATCACTAAAAATAGAAGATAGGTGAAGTACATTAATATCATTGCATGTACCTGGTGTTCCAAAGAAATTATGCCATATCTATAAGCCATATGATACAACTGCCTCTAAAATTATTATTGCATTTCTACTCCTTCCTGCATATTGACCAGCCCATGCAGTAGGATAATTTTTCCATTCCCAGTGCATGCAGTCAATACTCCCTATCATGCCTGGGAATCCACGTTGCTCCCCAACATAGAGTAGTCTTGCCAAATCTTGTTTATTAGGCCTTCTCAGGTACTCGTCACCGAAGTAGGAAATGATAGCTTCTACGAACTTTATGATAGCAACCTGTGTTGTAGATGCACCCATTCTCAAGTATTCATCAACGACATCAGTAGCTGTCCCATATGCTAACACCTGTATGGCTGCAATACATTTCTGCAATGCTGAAAGACCTTGTCTACTTGTAGCTTTTGGCCTTTGTTGGAAATATTCAGAAGAAGCACTAACCATATCCAAGATACGAATGAATAATGATAGTTGCAAGCGAAACCTGCGTCAGAAGATCTCTGGTGGATACGTTAGACTGCTGAAAAAATAGTCGTTCATCAACTATTCTTCACCAACTTCACATTTCCTATTGATATATCGCCTTCATCATTGGGGAGTTTGATTCACGAATGTATCATAAAGTAGACGATCAATTGTTGATAGTGTTGACGGGATCGAGTCACCCATTCAGAAAACTTTATGGTGAGTGCATCATCAGAACTAGAGTCAGAACTTGACTCAACTGATGTACTTTTACTGTAAGACATGTTGGTGAAGTATGATAGGAAAGGATGTTGGGTATGTTTAAGTATGATTGGCATCCAAATATATATAGCAAAGTTGGAGAGGTATGAGATCCAAAGTTGAATTGACTAGTGAGTTGGCTATGGGACAAATTGCTTTAATTGGGAGGTATGAGATCCAAAGTTGAATTGACTAGTGAGTGGCCACAGGATAAATTACTTTAATTGGGAGGTATGGGATCCAAAGTTAAATAGACTAGTGAGTGGATACGGGACAATTTACTTTAATTGGGAGGTATGGGATCCAAAGTTGATTTTTATAAAATTAAAGACAAATTACATAAACCTGGTCTTATATAAAATTGGGAGGAAATTAAAGACAAATTATATTCAAAAATATTCTCACTGATTTCCAAACTCAATTGATATTAGGTAGCGTTTCATATCTTCTTCTTCGGGGGAACAATGCTCTTTCCCAAGCAAGGTGTTCAACATGAGTCGATTCAACTGCATTTCATTTCTGCCTTTTTATTATCACGTTCCTTTCTCTGTTTTTCTCGCTCCGCTCTTAGTTGCATCATTTGTTGCTCGACATCGAGTCTCTTGGTCATAACTTCAATTTCAGCCTCTCTGGTGATCCGCAATACACAAAATTCTGCTTCAGAATCATTACTAGTCGTAGATGCGGAAGCCTTACCTTTTTCCTTCCTTTTTTGGCAGCATCTCTACCAATAGGACGAGAAATTGCTGAAGATGCACTAGTTGGAGTTTCTGGGTTAGCGGGAATTGAATAATCCCCTTCTTCGGTAGTTCTTATTCTTTTGGAACTTCTACCACTTTCTACATGCTCCTCTTCATTCACCGAAGGGAAATATGTTTAATCGTCACCGTCCTTGTCTATTTTCTATTTGGTACATTTACTCATGACTTCATTAAATACAATCAAGTCAGTAAATTTTTTTTGGCGTCACCTTCAAAAATCACATGAGCTTCTCTCTCAACATCGGCGTCAGTCATTCCGCTCCGTTTTCGACGGTATGCTTCTTTGTTGCAACTCATCCACTCGTTTGCATTTGCGTTAATTTGTTTCCAACAACCTTTAATTGATGAAATATTTCTTTTATGGATCTCACCAGAATTTTCTAGTCGAGCTTCCTCGAACAATTCTATCATTCGATTCCAGACAAAAGTTGAAGTCTGATCTTTCCTAGTGATGCTATCTTGGCTAACGAATATCCAAGAAGACATGAGGACAATGTCTTCTTTGACACCCCAACTAGTTGATGTCGCCTTTACAGTCCCTTTATTTCTAGGCTCATTCTGAAACAGAGATCGTGAAAAATTTGAGCTTATTTGGTGTTGGTATGGAGGAATTTGAGAAAGATTAGGTGATAACTGAGAGTTATAAATAGGTTTACTATAAGAAAACTCTCCTGAATTTGGATAAGACGGAGGATAATAAAATGAACCATATGGTTGATAATTTGGAGGATTAGTATCATTAGGATCCATAGTAGAAATTTTTTTAAGAGAGTGGATAATTTTTTGTAAAGAGAGTGGATAATTAAGGAAGAGACTAATGTAGTAAAAGAAGAAAGAATTTAAAATTTGTGATGAAAATATATCAATATTGGGCTCTATTTATAGAGAATTGAAAAATATGAATTTTCATATTATTTAAAATATTTTAGTCATTAATTAACTTGAATTTTCATAGCCACACAACTAAAATCCATAAAAATTATTTTGAATCAATTAAATTGTACCAAGTGTTATTAAGTAGATAGAATATATTAAAAAAAGCCCCGTCGGCCCCGAGTACCAAGTGTCATTTTGTTTTTTTTTCTTTGTCCTTTCCCACGATGGATCGGGCAAAACGCCCGTTGTGGGTAGCCTAACCAGAGCAGCAGGATTTTTACCGCTGCCCATGTTTAATTTCTACTTTATTTCTTGTTTAGTTGGTCCCCGAAAGGAAAGTACATGTCACGTTACTGGTGCTACTATTGTTCGGTTGCTACTCGGTAAAGGTCTTAATTAGAGTTTTAAACCACATAAATATTTAGGTAATTATTAAATTGATGAGTAAAACTTTACAATCCACATGTCATATTATTGGTCCCTAATCGTGTTCAATTAGTGTTGAAAATCTTGCGTTATTTTGTGCAACAGTGATAGAAATTCGTATTTTTTTGCGATCACTTAGCATTTAGATATTTGCTATGATTATTGAATTGAATTTCAAGTCAATACTATTACAGACATTTAGTTAAACTAACGTTAACCTCGTGCCTATTTATTTAAGTGTTTGATCCTCGGTACGACTCAATTTTTGCATCCTCGTTATGTTATGCTTTTTAAAATAGACTCGTTGCAATATCACAATAGAAATTAAAGACCTCTCTTAACTTTTGACCTAACACTTGCTTGTTAATTTCCCAACTTTAGCGTATGCGTTCAGGCAACTGAATTTTAGCTTCCTCAATCGCAGTCATTCTAGATGAAATATTCATGCCTTTCTCGCCCTTCTCCTGGAATTAAGGTTAGTTATTTGAGTAAATTATCCCTAAGTTCTTTCTATTTGATAAAATGGACGATGGAGTCTTTGTAATTTTGTTACCATG
This sequence comes from Hypericum androsaemum, assembly GCA_963995505.1. NCBI lineage: Eukaryota > Viridiplantae > Streptophyta > Magnoliopsida > Malpighiales > Hypericaceae > Hypericum > Hypericum androsaemum. The sequence continues at coordinate 184,823 of OZ023190.1, read as the reverse complement.
TTGTTCTAGTTTTATTATACTTTATGTGTTTGGTTTCATAGTAATAATTTATTAACAATCGATCATATGGTCCACGCATACCGACAAGCCCTGCCCATCCCGTACCAAGAATTTAGTTCGCCTTCTAAATAATAACTGCGCTATTAAATTAAAATAGGCAGATGAGGATGAGAGCAGGTGTTTCATCTTCTACCTTTATTAAATCTTTACCACATTTGGGTCCCTTCACGAAACAAATCAATAATGTAATGCTACTTGCGGACCATGTGATTTTTGCCCAAAATGGTGTTACTGTACTATTTTTTCCCAAAAATAGTGTTACTGTTAAAAATATTCCCAAAATATAATTTTTGACCTGGGACCAAATCAAAATTTTTTTTGACTTTCATTATCGAAGAAATCTTTTCGATCTGGGACCAAAATCGAAATTTTTTTGACCTGGGACCAAAATCGAAAAAAAATTCGACCTGGGACCTAATACAAAAAAAACCTCCTTTTTTCCCACCATCTCACGCGCTCTCTCCTCCTTTTTTTTCAAAGGCTCTTCCCCCCTTTTTTTTGAAAAGACTCTCTCCCTCTTCTTTTTTTTCAAATCAATTCCATTTACCTTGTCTCTCTTAAATTCTACAATTTTAATCAATTCTTGATTTATTTTAAAAAATATTACATGTTTATTTATTCATGAAATTTATTTAAATGATGTTATCACATTTTAAAATTTTACCTATATCAAATCTAAATTATCCGGTCAAGTGAGTTCAGATTCTAGATTCCATTATTTTATTGTCCAATTTAAAATGACTATCTACAATATTGAATCCAAATTCATTTTATTTTTGATATGTACAATCTTAGAATCTGAACTCACTCGACGGGATAATTCGGCCGATTTTGAATTTGAATAGTCGGTCAAGTAGGTGCTTAAAGAATATATATATTTAAAAAATTGTGATGTGAGTATATAATGTGCCTTTTGGAATAGTGAGTAAGGAGAATTTAAAATAAATCAAAATTTGATTAAAATTGTAGAATTTAAGAGAGACAAGGTAAATAGAATTGATTTGAAAAAAAAGAAGAAGGAGAGAGCCTTTTCAAAAAAAAGGGGGGAAGAGCCTTTGAAAAAAAAAGGGAGGAGAGGGCGCGTGAGAGGGTGGGAAAGGACAGGGTTTTTTTTGAATCAGGTCCCAGGTCGAAATTTTTTTTCGATCTGGGTCCCCAAGTCGAATATTTTTTTCGACCTCGGCCCAAATCGAAAATAATTATTCGACCACGGAAGTCAAAAAAAATTTTCGATTTTGGTCCCAAGTCGAAAAAAAATTTCGACCTGGGGTTCCTAGATCGAAAAATATTTTCGATTTTGAAAAGCAGCACCATTTCCGGAATTTTTTCAACAGTAACACCATTTTTGGGATAAATTGGTACTGTAACACCATTTTGGGCAAAAACCGGACCATGTTCGTTTCATCTACCATTTGTCCTCGTATTATTTAATAGGGGATTCTCGATCATTGTTCTCAAGAATGACCCGAATTTTGGTTCGATCGGTCAGACCAGTGGTTGGACTAGAGTTTATATATTAAATAATAGGTTTAAAATTTAATATTCTCGATATGTTGGTCAATTTATTTTATATTGGTATCTTTAGGGGTGAGCATTCGGATAATCCCAATCTGAATTATCCAAATTTCTCATTATCCGAAATTATAATTTTTCAGTATGAATCCGAATAACGAATTATCAAAAATCCAAAATTATTTCATATACGAATTCGGATAATCTGAAATTTTTTAAAATTTCCTAAAACTTAAAACCCAAACATCCATCCATTAGCACCTCATCGTAATAAAGAATAAAGTCAAAACATCCATAACAAAAAAAATAATAAACGCATAATTCATACCCAAAGTACTTCAAGAATGATTAAACCCAAGCTTCCAAACCTATGCATACAATCTGCTTCTGTTTTCAAGCCACATTCGGTTCACAAAAATGCAGAGAAAGGTTGGGAGTTGGAGGATGGCAGCAGGGACGAATGAGGTCAACCAGAAAGAGAACTGTGAGGCGTGTATGATTTCTTTTTAGGGTTTTGGTGAGAAGTGAATTTGGTCTATCAATTGTATAAGATAGAGACAAGGTATCTAAGTTAGATTTTTTTTTGAGAAAGTTGAAGCCCATATAGCCTATTTTACGTTACACTTATATTTCGGATATTCGGATAATCCAAATTTATGATTTTGCTCTCTGAATCTAAATTAAATTATTCGGATAATCCGAATTCGAACACAAAATTATCCCAATCCGAAATTTTTTTCAGATACTGAATTTGGATATCGGATATCGAATTTTTTGCTCACCTCTGATTATCTTTGTTAATTTAGTTTATTTTGTGTTGATTTAGAAAAATTGAGTATGCAATCTGATTTTTTTGGGTTGGGTTGGGTAAATTCCAGATTTTTTGGTTAAATTTTTGGTCAAATCTAACAAATCAGATTTTTTGGGTCAAAAATCCGAGCCAACCACCTAGTCTGATGAGAAATCATCCGGTTCGTTAGGTAAACGTACGTACATGATTTTCTGACCCGTCCAAAGCTCCTATCGTTCGGACTGCATCTTGGAAAACAATGTTCTCAATTGACATTCGCTTTGTTCCGAAGCATAAAATATTACATTAATCGACCAAGACAAGATGGTTTCCTCCCTGTTACTGTAAGACTTGTTGTCTACTTCAATTGCTTCACATAAGATTTTTATCATTTTTTTAAAAGTCTAGCTCAACTCGTAGTAATAAATTTCTGTCCGAGAAGTTTTTTCTTTGTGAAAATCGATTGAGCATTTGTTAGAACGTTTAATTCAAATAAAATTGGGTCAAATAACGAACGTTCATAAGTTTGTCTCTGCTGAATTTTAAATATGTGAGTCACTTGAAAACACGTTTTAGGGGAAGACGTTGAAGTGATTCTCAAGTTTCTTTTATGCATCAAAAATCCAAGTTGAACAGAATAAATGCCTTAAAAAGGGACAAGATTCAGGAGGCTGCGCTTAAACATGAGAAAAAAGTGATCACGTCTTGAATTCACATTTATTGTTTCTTAGACGGTTGATGATGAATGAAAGTGACCCTCCACGACCAAACCAAACCAAATCAAACAAACAGCCTTCCATTCTTTATGATGGTACGATGTCAACATTTCTTACCTCATTTTTTAGAAATCGAGTCAATTTTTATCCTTTCAAAAATAAAAAATTATGTTTGAAAAGAAAACAAAGTCGATACAAAATTTTAGAGTTTATAACAAATTGCCTAAATTTTATTGAAAAAAATTTCTTTATGATAATTTGTAACCCTCGCTCTCTCTCATCAGTGATCTGATTGGAATCCTTTATTCAAAGACCTCATTAGAGTGAAACCAACCTTTCTTGTCTCTAAGCAGATAAGACCCAGTTGGGGTTGCGTCCTCTACTTTCCCCCCTCCTCCTCCTCCATCTGGGATCGTCCTCTCTATCTCTCTCTCCCCCTCTGCTTTTTTATTCCAGGTGAGAAAATACTCAACTTAGGAGATGAAAGCTCTTCCCTTTTCCTCTCTCTCTCTCTCTCTCTCTCTCTCTCTCTCTCGTGTTTGTATCTCAATTTCCCCTTTTTAGTTGCTACCCTGAGCTATCTATTGATTAAAGGTTGGATTTTTAAGTACCACTGAGCTTCTACCTTCCTTTCCTCCTATGGGTTTGGTGGCGATTGGCTGACCTCCAACTGGGTCTCTTTAGCTTTTCTGTTCTGTTCTTAAAGGCTTAATCTTTCGTGACTCTTGCAATTTTCTCTTACCATCAAGTTGTCATGTCTTTGTGTTTCCGGCTGCGATTAATTGTTGGGGAGTTTTCAAGTGTTAGTTGTCCTTGCTGTGGTGTGTAAGTCACTCGTTTAGTTTAGTTTAGTTTAGTATGTGTATGATATTTGTCGGTTGACCTTTGATCCCCTTCCCTGCTACAAATCCACGGGTATTGGGATCCGGATCCGGATCGTGGGTTCTCTCTCTGATATAGATTGTGTACCAAGTAACTCACGTATGAAGCAATTCTACTTTAGGAAAAGTTCCCTGGTTTTCTATATGTTTTTGATGACTTGAGATTATTGCAATATCCAAGTGCTCCCTAGCCTGATCACTTCACCCAGATTAGAGTGGTGACAGTAGCTACGGTTTTGGTTTGTGAAGTTTGTTCTCCGGATTGGTGTCTTTGAATGGCCGATTTGAATAGTACACTTGCAGCAGTATACGCCTTTCTTACCCGATGATTGGATGTCGCTTGAGTGCAGGTGTTTGTTACTCCTGGTCAGTTTTCTTGCTACCAACACTTTCGGGACTTTTAGTTCAGATTACTGATGGGCTCCGAAGGGCCTCCGGCTGTCACCATCCATGTCACAGGATTCAAAAAGTTCCATGGAGTTTCAGAGAATCCTACCGAAACTATTGTCAGTAATCTGAAGGAGTATATGAAGAAGAAGGGTTTACCAAAAGGTCTGATATTGGGAAGTTGTAGCATCCTCGAAACTGCTGGGCAGGGTGCTCTGGTTACACTTAATCAGACACTGCGAAATGCAATAGACACGAAAGACAGTGGATCTTTGACTTCTGGAAGAGTTATTTGGGTCCGTTTCCTGTCTCTTGTACTTTTCATTTTCATTGAATGCATTCAATCCTTGTTGTATGATTTCGAAGTATACCCGTTTATTCTCTATTGCTTGATTCCATTCTTGTGATGACATTTCTCCAGCTACATTTTGGAGTCAATAGTGGGGCAACAAGATTCGCTGTCGAGCATCAGGCTGTAAATGAAGCCACTTTTCGTTGTCCCGATGAGACGGGATGGAAACCACAGGTAAGTCTGGGCATACGTACTTTGTAATGATTCAATGCCTTTTCTTTATGCAATCTTGTCTCTGAACATTGTCCTTATGTTCTTTTTTTTTTCCTTTTTCTAGAAAGTACCAATTGTACCTTCAGATGGACCAATTTCTCGAGTACGAGAGGTATGAATATCTTCATGCAAGTCCTCATTGCTTAAACTTCCTGTATTTCTGCTTGATCATTGAGATTTCTCAGTAATGATGTCTTCTTCAATGTTCTTTTATGTGGATTCAAAAATTCTATTTGCATGGTGGACCATGAAAAGAGAGAACACAGCCAAAAGTTTTTTGTGTATTACCCTGTATTATAATAAACATGATCAGGTTTGGTGTCCAAATCATAAGATGATTGCAGCTTCCCACCACATATCTTATGCCACCTGATGGAAAAATATAATTTCATTGTCATGTGTGATCAATTTCTTCTATTGCAGCTAAATGGATTCAGAAATTCTATTTGCATGGTGGACCATTGTTTCATAACTTTGGTTGTCCTGATGATGTTAGAACGTATACTTGTTGTTTGTTCATTTGTATGTAACAAAAGCTATGTTCTGTCATTGGATGCATCATGCAGATAATATGCGGCTAATGCTTCCAGAGGATCATTGCACCTTCAGTTTGATAACTTAGTCACCTAAGAATATTCCTTGTCTGGTTGTTTGCAGACTACTCTTCCTGTTGAAGAGATCACCAAGGCCTTGAAAAAAAAGGGGTATGAGGTGATGACGTCTGATGATGCAGGCCGGTTCGTATGCAATTATGTTTACTATCAGTCCCTTCGTTTTGCCGAGCAAAATGGAACCAAGTCACTGTTTGTGCATGTACCTCTATTCTTGACCATAGACGAGGAGACCCAAATGCAATTCACAGCTTCCTTGTTGGAGGTACTTGCTTCTCTGTATTAGTTATACCTTAGCATCTGTCCAAATCTTTACTGGAAGAGTATGCAAGTGTTCAGTGATGTCGGTGATAGATGCTTGTAATGGGAAGCTCTAATGAACATAATCCTGTATTTCATTGACGTGGGTCTGTCTACCCGGGGCACCTGCTTGTCAAATGTAATCTATTTGGCCTCCTCCAAACGTTTCTACGGCTCGCTGAAAATGTTCTACATGAGAGGTGTGTGAATACATGGAATAAGAGTCGTCGTTTTGGTGTGAGTGCATGTAAACATGTTGAAGTCAAAACTTTCAACTCTTTGCTTGAAACATTCGATTGCCATGGTTTGTTGTTGAATTGATTCTTGCTGATATATAACTTTGGCAATCTATCTGAAGGTGACATGCGTGATCTATAAGACTCAGGGTTGAATATTGATGCTGATATAATCACGTTTACAAAATACGCGCTGCCTTTTCTGCTCATATACGCCATATCGGATCAATATTATGAGGAGCATCATATGTTCAACATGAATCATTACTGGTTTGCCCCATGAAATGATGGCTTCCATCCAACAAGCAAGAAAGTGGTGGTATCGCAGAATGCATCGAGCCGTATGCCTTCCAGCAGAATGGGTCTTCAACCTTGCGGCCTTCGGCCGGAAGCAGCTCGACTTCAGACAATATGAGGTTGGTGCACGGGACAGAGTCGCTGCACGCGAAGTGCACCGGAGGGTTTCTGATATTGTACGTGCCCTTGATATTCGTGTACCAGATATCGGAGATGGAAACCGCACTGGTCTGGTTGGGGCAGTTCTTGGTTAGGCAGTAGTACTGGTCGATGATGATGGGGCTGCGCACGTTTTCCATGTGAATGTTGACGAACCTAACCTTAGATACGGACCCGTATCCTCCTTGCCATGTCTTGATTCGGACACCATTATCGGAATGCCGTATCACTGAATTTCTCACCGTCACATTTGTTACGCATGCTCGTGAGTTGCCCACCCCTAGACTCCCAATGCTGCATCCAACACCCAAAACCAACCAGAAGTTTATGCCGATGCTTTTGGGGTTTAACAAAAAGGGACACCAAATTTAATTTTCTATTGATAAAGCAAATAAAAAGGTATGTTATTTATTAACCGAAAATATTAAATTAATTGAAATGTGAATAATAATAAGGCAGTATTGTTGCTTTATAATAATGGGAATAATAAGGCAGTATTGTTACCTTATGCCATGGCTTGGACCACATGTGACGTTGTGGATGTCAATATTAGAGCAACCGGTTCCAATTGATACACAGTCATCTCCTAGATTGAAATTGGAAAGCCAACATATATCACTTATAGAAAACAAAATTTCTCTTTCAGCATTTATATTTTGACCAAGGCTAGGGAGAACCTACAAATTAATTATTATTATTGCACTAGTATCTTTTATTATGTCCCAACAAATTAAATAGTATAGACATTGCCTTTCAATCCCAATTGGGTCGAAATTATTGTCATAACTTCACCTCCGAATTAATTAATTTGATTTAGACTTATCGGGATAGCCTAAACCAATGTTTTTCTCTTGAGAAATTATTTCGACCATTTATGGACAAATGTCGAATAGTTTGATCAAGTTGGATATTAAAAGCCAAATCTTACCGGTGGATACGACTGAATGATGGATGATGACATTTTGAGAGTTCTTGATGTGAATTCCATCCGTATTGGGGCTCAGAGCTGGCGCTTGGATGCTGAGCTTCTCTACACGAACGTCTCGGCAATCATCGAACCGAAAATTGAACTGCGGGCTGTCCTTCACTTGAAGCCCTTGCACCGTCAAAAAGGAACTCTGGAAGAATCTTATTGCCTGCAACATTAGTTAATTACATCCATAATCAATAATCAACAACCTTATGGACTAATTAATTCCATATTAATTTATTCACTCTAATTAGCTGGGTACTTACAACTGGGCTGTCACAGCGGCCTGGAGGAGTGGATCCATTTATACCCTGTAATTATTGGTTTGTTTATTTCCCCCACACACAAAGAAGTTAGTAGTTAGGGTCATTAGCAAAAAAGCATATAGAGAGGGGAGCATCTAATATCCATAATGATTGATATACATTTATAATATTTTTTTAATAACTTAATTCATATATAATATATAGTAGCTAATTGGGCAGGGGTGACTAGGGAGGGCGTATTGGTTGTTACAATTATTTTTTTTTAGCTAAATATTTTACACCAAATTATATCTTCTATTGATTGAACATCTGATCTCCGTCAATTCTTCTCTACGTCTTGTGACGACATTTTATGTTACAATTACTTGAGAAGAGGGACGGAGTGAGGTTACCTTGTGAGGCTTGCAAGGGAGATTCCACCATTTTTGTCCCCTCCCGTCAATAACGCCATGTCCCTGCATTGACATCCCCGTGATGTTGGAGAACACCAGCCATTGCCTTTTGTTATCATTTCTTGGCCATGATTCTGGTCCATCCGGTGCCACTATCGTCCCCTCAATCTGCTCATCATCAATCACCAAGGCAAAAATAGAAGAAATTGAATTAGACCCGGATAAATAAAGACAGATCATAGTCAATTCAACCACTAAAGAAAGATATTTTCCAGCCACATTCCCTAAATGGTCTTACTTATTTATAGACTGTGCAATTTGTTTGGTCGTCAATATGCACGCTTGTTACTACAGTGTACAACTTGTAAGATTTTGATGTAATTCTATCGGTATCAATGTCATTTCACCTACCACAAAATAAAATTAACTAATATTAAGAAGCACACACCCTAAACCATGCAGAAGTCACAGGTTTTGAGCATTATACATATTTGAGAGATACATAGAACCAATCAAATCACCTAAGACTTTTTAGAACAGATTATTAACAGGGTATCACAATAAACAACTTAAGTTGGTTATCTCCCCAACGGATAAATTTCGGACACTAATTAAATGCCGGCCAGTTAGAGACCTAATTAAACGAATGCAGCAGTGTTGGTCTGGTCTTGAACACTAACCTGGAAGACAATCGAACTTTTACAAGGTCCTTCGAAGGCGGTGGGTCGGACCACGAACGAGTAACCATGCGGGACGAGCACGAACCCAGGTCTGTCCGCCTGGCAGCAACCATCCCAAGCCATCTCGAAAGCCTCAGTGTCGTCGGTATAGCCATCCCCGACAGCCCCGTAAGACCGGACATCGAATTTGGAACCTGCCGGAATGGTTGCACTTGGAACTTGGCTAACAACATCGGTAAAACCAACCGGACTAGTTCCCGCTGCAGCGGGCGCAGGAGGAGCTTGATGAGCGCTGGGAGTAGAGGGCATGGCAATGTGGTGGGGAAGGCTCAAGTGGAAGCGTTTTGTCTCGGCGCCCTTGAACAAGGAGATGGTAAATGCCACGAGGACTAATTGGGCCAGTTTCATGGTCATTGGTGTACGTATGTATAGCTTCTCGTTTAGTGATACTGCTATACACACATATGTACTAGTATGGTCAGATTGCTAGTTATATAGTGGGATATTAACTACTTACGATAAGAAAGAGAACTCGTTTCTAAATAAGTTCCGACTTTTGATTTAAAAAAAGTTGCGATAATGTGAAATAGAGGAGTAGTAGCTGTAGGGTTTTTCTGAGGGGAACCCAATTTCCAAGTTAGTTGGTCGGTTATTGTTATTTTTTTCGCGAGTTTGATTTAGTAGAGAGTGATCATGGGGGTTGAGGGGATAAACTGAAAAAGGAAAAGGAAAGTCCCCCACGTTTTTCAATTCAAAGGGGAGGGAGGGGAAGTTGAATATTTTTAAAGAGTAATTTAGACTGTATTAAGGAGGCGTAGGTGTCAGGATGACCACTCTTTAGCATGCACATTGGCGGGCTTATAAGGCTGGACTATTACGGCCACAATATTCTTCTTCCTGCCTACATCTTTCTTTAATAGTTCAAAATTAGAATGTTTAAAATTTTGTCCGTCTTAAATATAAATTAGTCGATCCAACAATAACAGATAGTTAAAAAAGTACTCTAGCTTTATATATTAGCTAAGTGGATGTTTCTTTCTAGGGCGTTCAACGGTTAGATCCAGAATATTCTAACTTGAAGATTCACATTGTATCTCCGGTGCATATACAATATAGGTAGTCAACGCACAAAAGCTGACCATTTTCCATTAACAGCCGATTGCTTTCAGGCATTCTCTTGGTTTCTGTCATGTTATTACACATGCATTTCAAAAGAATACTCAAAAGAAAACAGCACCAAAGTATTTTTTTAGTATTTACATATTCATTGCTAAAAAGTAAAAATTCAATTTCAACATTTTTTAAGAAAAATAATATGTAAACCTTTCTTATGCAAGGTTTTCAAATACGACCCGGAGTTTGGGCCGAATCCTGGGTAGACTGGTCTGACCGGTTGAACCATCAGTTGGACCTAATTTTTTGAACACCATTTTAAAATAATATATATGTATAATTGTATATTTAATCACATATACACCTAGAAAAATTATCAAATACATGATGAAATTACGGAGATTGATAAAGTTTTCTCGATTTTAATTTTTTTGGTCTCTTTCCTTTTTTTAATTGTGCGAAATTTCCGACCAAACCAAGTGACCAACTCATTTTTTTGGTTTTTTCAAAAAAATCATGATTTTTGGTCCAATCTTACCAACCGGAAAATACGGACCCGAAATTTCAGACGAACCACTAGGTCCGACGAGATTTTGGGCGGTTCATAAGGTTGACGTTTTTGCATTATTTTCGAGATGGCAGTCCGACCGGTGGTCGGACCGCGAATCAGAGCCAATAGCGGTCAAAAAACCAAGTTCGAACGGTTACCTAACAAACCAGAATTTTTTTGGTCAGACCAGATGGTTGGCTCAGATTTTTGACCCGAAAAAATCTGGTTCGTTAGGTTTGACCAAAAAATCAACCCAAAAACTAGATTTCACCCAACCCAACCCAAAAAAATCAGATTTTATACTCGATTTTTCTAAATCAACACAAAATAAACTAAATCTACAAAGATAATTATAAATAAATTTACCAACATTTCAAGAATATTAATTTTTAAACCTATTATTTACTAAATATATATAATAAACCACCGGTCCGACAGCCAGTTTGACCGGTCCGACCAGTTGACCCGAAGAACGGACCAAAATTTGGGTCGCTATCCATGTCGTTTTTGAAAATAATGGTTTTTTGGGCGAATTCCGGTACGCTCCTTGTACCAAATCATGATCCAACCGGTCGAACCACCGGTCATACCACATTTAAAAACCATGCTCTTATGTAATAATCTCTCTAAGGTGATATCTTCCTTCGGTCCCAATGTATACTGCTTTAATGGTAATGTTAAGGTTTTGAGTAACAAATCACGAGTTCTTTCGTTGAAGATGGAGGAGACGTACTATCAACAACAACAATCAAAACAACTTTGGGATATCGCTTTTGCAGAACTATATTTGGAGAAAACGTTAGTATATCTCTTGCAGCTTCCCATATTTGGTTAGAATCTGAGACCCGTAAAACTTTTGGAGGCGAATAGGTCTCTCACCACTTTGATACCCGATTCGAACAACAATCAACAACACCACAACAATCTACACCAAACCCCAAGCTGGTGTTCCTACAGAAGAATAGAAAGATTTTGATCTGTCTGCTGCCATACAAGTTACATACAACCCGTGGTCATACAATAGCCTGAGTAGAGAGGGCACCTGAATTCCCCGGAATCGGCAAGCCGGGAATCAAGTACTCCAATCTGCTTTACAGATTGCGCAACAACATGGTGATACAATAAGATACACGATGTGGGATAATCAGATAGTGTAGCAGCAGGATTGTGCGTAACAGCCTCCTGCTCGGGACAACAGAGATTTTGTTTGGCGTCTAATCACAGGCCAAGAAAGGCGCATTGCTTCCGAGCATGCTCCGGTATCAATTTGGCCAGTGCCTCCGCTGGCATGTTCTTCAACTCTGCACGGCAACAACCAGTGGTGAGAAACTATGGTAAGCACACAAGAAACTTTGTTATCGTGTGCGAGGACTTATTAGGGCGCAAAACCTTGAGCCTTGAAGTTGAAGAGTGGTGGAAGGAAGCGTCCATTGGGCAGACGGGTATTTGGGTCTCGCAATTCATCAAAGAAGGGATGGATCAAGACCTCCAGCTGCAAGGGGGCCAAAGCCGTAAACCAGAGGGAACTTATAACAAAGCCAGCGATCATTGGAACCTTTAAGAATGCACATTCAGCTTATAGAATAGGATACTAAATCATTTTGCACATGCATGAGTCAGAGGCCCAACACGAAATAAAATTGAGAAGATGCTGTTAACAGCAATATTATTAAGGATAAAAGGAAACTTTACAAGCATAGAAATAATAGAACTAAAAGTGCTCAGAATAGCAAATAAACGTGGAATAAGTTAAAGACTAACAGCTGAGCATCGGAGGTGAGGAGAGTATTGGAGCAATCTTGATACTAGATCAACAGCATCCGGAGGCATGCGTTTGTGGAATATCTGACAAAACAGATAAAGAGTTTATAGATGATGAGGCAAGACAAAAACCAGGAATTCCTCCGAAATGAATCACCATACTTTGTGCCATGGGTGAGCTTTAATCTGAGGGAATTTATACTCTGTATAGTTAGGATTCATGCACTTGATTTCTTCTCTTGTAGGAGTGCCCAAAACCTAGAAACATAATCACTTACATAAGTGAAGAAGAAGCAGAGAAATAATCTGGAAACAAAGCATATTTCACTCATTAGAGAGCTCAAATTGCATTAACAAATGCATTGTAACAGCAGCAAATTAGTAAAAACATTAGATTCATGAATTTACCTTGATAATCTCAACCAGCTGATCAACTCCACTCTCACCAGGAAACAGGGGCTGAAATAAACAATGACTTCATCAACATCATATGAACGGAAACCTGTAAAAAGAGGAAATATTACATCAAAAACTACTTACTTGGCCAAGCAGTAGCTCAGCAAGAACACACCCCGCAGACCAAATATCAATAGCTGACGTATACTCGGTTGCTCCAAATATCAGCTCAGGTGCTCTATAGTATCTGGAGCAGATATAGGATATGTTCGGTTCCCCTTTTACCTAATAAAAGAAAAACTACAGTCAAAGAACAGGAATGAAGACAATAAAGAAAAAAAGTGGATAGGTCAAGAAAGAGTTTCTAACCAAGACTTTTGCGCTCCCAAAATCACATAATTTAACCTGGTGAGTATGCGGGTTTACCTGCAAAGCACAACTATTTTCAGTTAATAACAAGATAGCCAATGTGACACTGATAGAAATATAAAATACTTTGCCGCCATGTCTAACAGTAGGGTTAATCAAGAATTAGAGCTAAATCAAACACCACGCTGAGAATATATTAGTAGCCATACCAACAGGTTTTGAGGCTTAATATCCCGATGACAGACTTTGATTGAACGATGGATGTACGACAACGCCCGGAAGATCTGCCAAGCAGAGTTAAAAGTTATCATCCTGACAATGAGAGTTTTCCCCGATATTGTCAACTTAGAAGATTGTATGATGAATCACAACAATGAAATCCCACCAGCATAAGCTAGAGGTACAAAAAAAATAAGCTTGAAAGCCATTAAATAAGATGCTTCGGGAGCCCACAGCCCTCAATATAAAATAGTTCGAATAAAAGCAATGGTGAAAACAAAGTTAAAAAGAGTTTCATGCCTGATACGCATAAACTTTCACATAAATGATGGGCATCCTCTGATTCAGTTTGTTGTAGTGCTTGATCACTCGGTGCACTGTTTCAGGTACATACTCAAGAACCAGATTGAGATAAAGCTCATCCTTCTCAGTCGTTGAAAAGAAGCAATGTTTTAATGATACAACATTTGGGTGGTCAAGCAGGCGCATGGTTTGCAGCTCGCGATTCTTGTATCTCTTATCTTGAAGGACTTTCTTGATAGCAACAGTTTCACCACTCTCCAAACATTTTGCCTGAATTCAGAATCCAGGATCAACCAAAAGAATTATCTTCACCACAATTGAGGAACCGCAACAACGAACCTGACATACTGAACCAGGAGAGAATCTCTTGATACCTGAAACACGACTCCAAATGACCCATGTCCAACAACACGTTCAGCCATGTAACTTATTGTCTGTAATACAAATTTTAAATGGTCAGGAGAGAAAACATTCCCATGATATCAATGAAGAGAAAATGAGACAGGAAGTGCAAAATGACAACTGAAAAACAAGGTTGATAATCACCAAATCGTCCAAATCACATCCTATAAGAAATGATAACCGCAACATGTCAATCTAAGCATCGAAACTTCAATCCATTCACAGCGCAAGCAAAGAATTGTACCTGCTTCGGCTGGCCATTTCTACCTCCAATCGTAGTGACAATAATATGACCTGCCTCAGTACTGTTGCCATCCACTACAGTGGCTTCCATCTCCTAAACGAAATCAATGTTGTAATCCGAATCCAAAAAGCAATATGGACCAAGCAGCAACAACTGGAGGGGAACAATAAAGCGCGAAACTTAAAGAATACCTTGTCATCTCTAATTCTCATATCATTCATCTCCCCTGGCAGTCCTTCCACGCCAACGTTTCGTGTACTAGCTTCTCTCGGACCAGCAGCGGGTGCAACACCCGCGGAAGCCATTCGTCAAGCTACAACAACGCTTCTGGCCTTCTTACAGTTGGCCGTCCAAGCATTTACGAGCTGTTGCAAAATAAACGGTCATCTACCAGTAGCCGCACGAACTAATATAATAATAAGCAGGAAAATTGGGAACACAGAGCAAATCCCTAGGGAGGGGATTAGATCCAAACAGTAAGGGATCCGATCTACACCCCTAATTCATCCGCGACAAGAGAGAGAGAGATAGAATTAAGAAGAAACCCTAACAAAAACGATAAAGGAAAGGACGAAATTACCCACGAGGACGCGATCGATCGGACGACAGAGAGCTTCTCCTCTCGGCTGAGGAGGGAGGGGGCTTTCTTTCTTTTCTCTCTCCTCTCTTTTTCCAGTTTAGGTCCGAATTTCCTCTTTTTATTTTTATTTTCATTTTCCCACCAATGGGACGTTGGAATATGTTGACTATTAAATAATTAATTAATAAATGGATCATGTTAAAAAGGAGTGGTGTGCGGTGGGCGATCCATTTGGCGACAGTCAAAGGTAGGTGTTGTGCTGTCGTCACCCTTAAATTAATTAGTTTCGCTTTCTTCTTTGTTTCTTCTCCTCCTCTGTTTCACTCATCAACTGTGCAACTGCTTTACAGCTTTGTTGAAGGATTCTTCCAATTAGATCAAACATATTGAATTCGAAGTTTAAAAATATCGCGAATTTTTAGTTGGTAAGCGAGCTTTGTCTTTTTTAAATGTATATGTTACACATTATTTATTTCGTAAATACGTATTTATGTTACACATTATTTATTTCGTAAATACGTATTTATTTTACACATTATTTATTTCGTAAATACGTATTTATGCAATACATTATTTATTTCGTAAATACGTATTTATGCAATACATTATTTATTTCGTAAATGCGTATTTATGCAATACATTATTTACTTCATAAATGCGTATTTAAGCAATACATTATTTATTTCATAAATGCGTATTTATGCAATACATTATTTATTTCATAAATACTTAATTATGCAATACATTATTTATTTCATAAATGCGTATTTATGTAATAGATTATTTTATTTCATTAATGCGTATTTATGTAATACATTATTTATTTCAGAAATATATATTTATGTAATAAATAATTTATTTATATGTATTTCATAAATATGTATTTATGAAATAATTAATATATTACATAAAATGTATTTATGTAATACATATAAATAATTTATATGTATTACATAAATACGCATTTATGAAATAAATAATGTATTACATAATTAAGTATTTATGAAATAAATAATGTATTACATAAATATGCATTTATAAAATAAATAATTTATTGCTTAAATACGCATTTATGAAACAAATAATGCATTGCTTAAATACGCATTTATGAAGTAAATAATGTATTGCATAAATACGTATTTACGAAATAAATAATATATTGCATAAATATGTATTTACGAAATAAATAATGTATAACATAAATACGTATTTGCGAAATAAATAATGTATTGCATAAATATGTATTTACGAAATAAATAATGTGTAAAATAAATATGTATTTACGAAATAAATAATGTATTGCATAAATATATATTTATGAAATAAATAATGTATTGCATAAATACGTATTTACGAAATAAATAATGTATTGCATAAATACGTATTTACGAAATAAATAATGTGTAACATAAATACGTATTTACGAAATAAATAATGTGTAACATAAATACGTATTTACGAAATAAATAATGTGTAACATAAATACGTATTTACGAAATAAATAATGTGTAACATAAATACGTATTTACGAAATAAATAATATGTAACATAAATACGTATTTACGAAATAAATAATGTGTAACATAAATACGTATTTACGAAATAAATAATGTGTAATATAAATACGTATTTACGAAATAAATAATGTGTAACATAAATATGTATTTATAAAGGTTGATTCCGTATTTATATAATATATATTATTTATTACAAAGTCATAAATCAATACGCTCTCGTAGCTCAATTGGTTAAAGCGCTCTTTTATAAACCTGAGGTCTTTCGTTCGATTCCAAACCTGAGCGCTCATCAACTGTGCAACTGCTTTACAGCTTTGTTGAAGGATTCTTCCAATTAGATCAAACATATTGAATTCGAAGTTTAAAAATATCGCGAATTTTTAGTTGGTAAGCGAGCTTTGTCTTTTTTAAAATCAACTTTGATTTGGACGTGAAATTTAGTTTATTTGCCCCTAAAACGTACGTTGTTTATTTTTAAATAGAATGATTGAGTTTCGGTTTAAATGTGTAATAATTTTTTTTGTCACTCTTTATAATACTGCTCGATTCGAACGTAAATTATTTAAATTAAAAAAACCCTGAAAATTTCTTAGGTTATAGTCTAGATTATTTATATTAAGTTGGAAAATCTCTTGCAACAACAGCAGCTCCTACATTCGGAGAAAACTCCATCCACGAAGCATTGCAATTGAGTTTCACGGTTCCCTCAACCGAAATAAAGAAGGTGTTTGGTACTAATCAATTACAGGTTTCATGACCTGCAAAAATTCACATTTCTCAGCAGCATGTGTAGCAAGTTTCCTAGGATAAATTCTTAAATCTTCAAATAGAAATCTGTTCTTGGCATTCCATATATGCCAACTCAGATACACAACGTGAGAAATCAAATGTCTAGTATGAGAGAGTTGAAGCAAAGTGAAATCTGTTCCAACCAGTTTCCAAAGTTCAAATAATCATGTGATAAGAATCTGCATGTTAAAAGAGCTAGCCATCCATGTGGCTGTAGCATGAGTATTCAAAGAACATATGCCCACACCATAATAGATTCTATGATAATTTATCTTCAAAGTTGAAACTGTAGATTAGCTCAGCAGGCCCAACAACGCCCGGGGAGTGAGTTAAGGCCCGCAGAGAGGATGTAATAAATTGAAGGAACAGAAGGATGGCACGGCCCATCCTATGTCATATGATATGCATGTTGGATTTTATAAACATGAACCCTAGGTTCGCAGCAGCGGAAGATAAAATTTTCACCAACACGAATCCTGATCATGGCAGTATAACATAAAATATAACAACTTCGTTAGCGGATGCTTACAGTGCGTTGTAGATCGATCCTCAACTACGGTATCCACGTAGTCCTCGTCTACGAACTCTTGACAGTTGATATCTTCGAGAATTCGCTAGGAGAATTCTTTATCAAAGAAACTAGAAAAAATATGTGTCTTGTATCTAGGTTAATGAATTTCTGTGTCTAAACCCTTGATACCCACACATATATATATATAGTAAAATAATTAACCAACTCCTACCCTTTTAGGAGTAGGTTTCGCAGGAGGCAAGGTTGGAAGCCCTTAGTGGCTTCCAACATTGACTTCCCTTTTGGGCCTCCAAGCTCATTCTATTATTTTTTTGACCCAGTCAATATGTCCAACATCTAATAGATTTTATTATACATATTAGTATTTAATTAAATTCAACTTAATTAAATAATTATAATTATAATTCTATTAGATAGAATTATAATATTTCTCTATAGAATAAATATTCTTAATCAAATCAATATTTAATCTAACTAACTTCAATTCGTAAACTAAGACTACTTGTTGTGTGACTCATAGGCCCTCACATGTCAAGCGATTAGTCGAACTAATGGTCTTAGTCGAACCCTAGACAATAGACCAGACAATCTCAACATATGAGGTACGTTGAGAGGATACTGCAACTACCTGTAATGTGAAGCTTACAGTGATACGGTTCTTTCATTCGCGAATACTCGATTAAGTCTTGAACATGATTAAGTGTCTATTCAAATAACTTAATCATATTATCTCATTCTACTAATTGATCATATTGTCACTTTTAGACACCATTCTAAAAGCGACGTGCATTGGCCAATGACTAACGATCCAATTAGTTATGAGAAGACAAGTATTCTCTCCAAGTCTATTTGAGGAATGAATCCTATTCTTGGCTCAACTACCACGCAAATGCACTTCGTGATGTACCCAACACATGCCGTATCTACCCCGTCAGGAGTGCAAGCGTTGGTCATGGTCAAAGTTCATCACTCCGTACATGTCGTGCGTATTGACCTCAAGTCAGAGGACTATTACATTACTCCATAAACCGATATTCCCGTAGATACTTAAATAGAATACACCAAACAGTTTCTTGGTCGGGTATGTCAATACTCTCCAAAGTATCTGTGTATCCATCATGAAATACCTAGTATCTCGTAGTTGTGAGAACTACTACATCCTCTAAAGATATGATGCAGATCGCACACCAATCTCAATCGCATCATCGATATCCCATTCTCGATGATCATTGATTGTGTCTTTTTAAGAACTACATGCATAGTCATCTGAGATCTCACATTCTCAATGACAACACTAGTTTATGGGAACATAAACATGAATATATGCAAACAATCAAACATTATATTCATTTATGTAATGTCGTATATTATTAATGCACATTAATAATATAACTGAATGTGATCAAGTATAATGTCCTTATATCGATTGTCTCTAGGACATCTATACCAACAATCTCCCACTTGGCCTAGAGCCAATCACCCATATGTCTAACACCTAGACTCTCAAAGCGTCTAGTTTGGTGAAAAAATCAGCCAAGTTATCTTCTGTAGGAATTTGTTCTAATTTTATTTCGGTTGTTGAATCCGCGGTCGTGTCTCGCTTGGAACTATTCCAGCTCACTATTCTGCCATTGAGTATGAAGCTATACATCAATTGTGACTTGGAAGTTATCACAATCAGTCATGGTAGGTAAATCTAGTTACCATAAGTTCTGGTTATCCATCATAGACTAAGAAACATTCTTTAGTTTATCTATGATACTTTAGAATATTCTTAACAGCAACCCAGTGACGTTCACCTGGGTTTTTCTGGTATCTACCAGTGATACTAACAGCGTAGGCCACATCGGGTCTAGTGCAAGTCATGGCGTACATGATTGATCCAATCGCAGATGCGTATGGGATACCTTCCATGTACTCAATTTTTGCTTCTTTAGAAGGACAATCCTTCTTTGACAGCTTAATCCCATGATTCGCTGGCAGGTAACCTCTCTTAGAGTCCTCCATTTTAAAATACTTTAGTACCTTGTCTATGTATGTGGATTGTGACAGCCCCAACATTCTTTTAGATCTATCTCTATAAATCTTTATTCCAAGGATGTAGTAGGCTTCACCCAAGTCTTTCATCATAAAGGTCTTGGACAGCCAATCCTTCACGGATTGCATTAGCGGGATACTGTTTTCCAGAATCAATATGTCATCAACATATATGATAATGAAAACAGTCTTATCCCCTTGGCATTTTTGATAAACACATGGATCTTCCGCATTTCTAACGAAGTCAAACGATTTGATAGCTTCGTCAAAACATATATTCCAACTCCTAGAAGCTTGCTTTAATCCATAAATGGACCTTTGTAGCTTGCATACTAATTGTAAATTTGACTTGGATACAAAACCTTCTGGCTGTATCATAAACACACGCTCCTCGAGATTTCCATTAAGGAAAGTCGTTTTGACATCCATCTGCCAAATGTCATAATCATAGTATGTAGCTATAGCAAGTAAAATCCGAATGGACTTGATCTTCGTAACTGGTGAAAAGGTCTCGTCATAATCAATGCCTTCGCGTTGCTTATAACCCTTTGCCACCAACCTAGCCTTGTAGGTTTGCACTTTGCCATCTACATCGGTCTTCTTCTTGAAAACCCATTTGCAGCCGATAGGTCTAACCACTTCAGGCAATTCTACCAAGCCCCAGACTTGATTTGTATACATCGATCTCAGATTTCATGGCCTCTAGCCACTTCCCTGAATTGATGTCTGACATTGCTTCAGTATAAGTCTT
Organism: Hypericum androsaemum; assembly: GCA_963995505.1. Lineage (NCBI taxonomy): Eukaryota > Viridiplantae > Streptophyta > Magnoliopsida > Malpighiales > Hypericaceae > Hypericum > Hypericum androsaemum. The sequence continues at coordinate 164,438 of OZ023190.1, read as the reverse complement.
GGGTTCGTCCTTGTCCGGGATCTCCACATCATCGTGTTCCTCCAAGAGGAAACTAAACTTGATGGGTGGACGACGAATCCTCGTAGACTTACGGAGTTGCATTTGTACAGGCTGTTCATTCTGATCGTGAAGAGGTTCTTCTGCGATGATCTGATCAACGCCAGGAGAATTCTCAGGAGCTACGCTCTCAAGCGTTTCCTGAGCAGGAGATTGAACAATTTCCAAATTATCCTCATTCAGCCTAATTGGGGTAGCTTGCATATGCGAGTTATCCCTAACTACGCTCCCACTGGCTGGAAGACTATGACCTAGTGAAAGACTCCCACCATGAGAATCACTGAATGCTCCCACTGATTCTTTATCGTAGTTATTCGACAAGTCTTCAGCCTCAGCATTACCTTGTGGTTCTTGAATTTCTTCAATTCTATATTTTTATGACCTTGTCCTTTAAAGACATAGTCATTTTCAAGGAACGTCGTCTGTCTAGAAATAATAACCTTTTGTTTCTCAGGAAGATAGAAATAATCTCCTCTTGTTTCCTTAGGATATCCCACAAAGTAACCCTTTTCACCTTTGGATTCCAACTTATCAGTGAGCATTTTCTTCACATACGCAGGGCAACCCCACGTCTTGATATGTGAGAATGATGGTTTCTTTCCACACCATAACTCATATGGTATGGTGTGCTTTCAACTGATTTAGATGGGATCCTATTCAGAATATAGATTGAGGTTTGGAGTGCATAACCCCAAAGAAATGTTGGAAGAGAGGAGAAACTCATCATAGACCTTACCATGTCTAACAGGGTTCAGTTCCTCCTTTCAGACACACCATTCATTTGCGGTGTTCCCGGAGGTGTCCAATGTGATTGGACCCCATGTAACTTTAAATAATCCAGGAATTCATGGCTAAGGTATTCACCTCCTCGATCTGATCGAAGAGTCTTGATAGTCTTCCCAAGTTATTTTTCTACTTTTGCTTTATACTCTTTAAACTTCTCAAAGGCCTCAGATTTGTGTTTCATAAGATACACGTATCCATATCTAGAGAGGTCATCAGTAAAAGTGATGAAGTATCCAAAACTACCCCTTGCTAGAGTGGGTAGTGGTCCAAACACGTCGCTGTGAACCAACTCTAGCACTTCTTTGGCTCTTACCCTTTTCCCAGTAAAGGGTTTGTTAGTCATTTTACCTTTGAGACAAGATTCACAATTTCTATAAGACTCAAAGTCAAATGGGGTTAAGTAGTCTAACTTTCTTAACCTTGCATTTCTTTTCTCATTGGCATGACCAAGTCTACAATGCCATAAGAAGGTGAGATTTTCCTGATTACTTAATTTGAGCTTCTTGTTCTGCAAATTAAGAACATCATGTCTACTATTTAACAAATATAAACCATTCTCAAGAGAGGCATTTCCATAAATAATACCATTTTACGAAAAGTAGCAACTATTATTAGAAAACTGGAAGGAAAAACCTTCAATGTCCAACATTGGAATGGAAATAATGTTTCTGGTAATAGATGGAATGAAACAACAATTATTAAGTTCCAGTCTATACCCACTTGGTAAGTCTATACCATATGTCCCTACGCATTCGGCAGCAACTCGTGCTCCATTACCTACGCATAGGGCGACTTCACCCGGTCTAACCACCCTGCTCTCTGTGAGACCTTCCACATTTGTACAAATGTGTAATCCACATGCGGTATCTAATACCCAGCAGTCAGTTCTATTAGTAGACATATTTATCTCCATAACAAACATACCTGTTCTGGAGCTAGAGACACCTAGTGCCTTATTCTCAGCAGCCAGAACTTTGCAGTCTCTCTTCCAGTGCCCCTTCCCCTTACAGTGGAGGTACACATCCTTGTTTACCTGCTCTTTCTTTTGAATACTACCCTTAGGTTTAAGAAACTTTGGCTTAGAACTATTCTTAGCCTTATTCTTCTGCTTCTTTCTGCCTTTAATCGCAGAGCTAGAAGAGGTGCCCACCATAAGCACATTCCTTTCCTTTGAAGAAGTACCTTCAAAAGTCTTTAGCATATTATGCAGCTTAGGCCTAGCCGTTCCAAGCAACATTACACACTGCGCCTGCTTTGAAATTGCTCAAACAGGGTATTTAACTTGCTCAAACAAGATCCATATATTGTTCACATATTATTTCATAAGATCCAACTTAGAAATTAAGTGTAAATAGTTATTAGAATCTAATTCATATTTTCAGTTCAGTCCAGGGACCTAATTGCAATTTTAGAATTAATTCAGGGACCAAATAGTAATTTTCCAGCTATCCCGAAAATTCAGAAATATTTGAGGATCAAACTGAAATTTCAGGAAAAGTCCAAGCACCAAACTATAATTTTCCATACAAGCAAATTTACAAATAAGTCCTTATAATTAACTAGGGACTAGATTGCAATTTCATGATTAATCCAGGTACCATACTGTAATTAACTATAAAGCCGAAATTTCAGAAAGGCCCCAAGGGCTTATCTGCAATTTCAGATTTCTTGAATTTGCAAAGACGCCCCTCAAGAATATCAAATTTCCAAGACCAAGTCCCTAGAAAATTGCAGATTAGTCTCTGAGAACCATCGGCCGAACGGCGCAACGCCGCTCGTCACCGGCGGTGCCGTTGTGTAGATCGCGACGCGTGGATCACGCCGGTGGTCCCAAACTGCCGGGTTTTCGCGCGTGCACTCCGAAATCGAGCTCTGAAAGCTCAAACTCGTCGGCTAAGCTTCGAAAGCTTGGATCTCCCCATCGGAGCAACTCCGATTGTCACCGTCAGTACCACGACGACGCTCACGGCGAGGCGAGCTCGTCGGTAGTAGCCAATCTTGTTGAAACGGCGTGTGATAGCCGCGGTTGGAAATTAAACCGACAATGCCTCGACGACACGCGATGATCGACGCCGCACCGGTGCTCACCGCCAGCACCACGACACCGATCGCGACGAGGTGAGCTCGTCCGTGGTGGTTCGGCGCTTGGCCGTCTACGTCGTTGACTATTGATCGCACGGTTAAACCCTTTTTTTTAAATATATATACCAGTCGTATATATAATATCGAATAACACAGATAATTATGTATACAGCCATAAAATCAGCCTGTAGTTCTGATACCACTGTTGGATTTTATAAACACGAACCCTAGGTTCGCAGCAGCGGAAGATAAAATTTTTACCAACACAAATCCTGATCATGGCAGTATAACATAAAATATAATAACTTCGTTAGAGGATGCTTACAGTGCGTTGTAGATCGATCCTCAACTACGGTATCCACGTAGTCCTCGTCTACGAACTCTTGACAGTTGATATCTTCGAGAATTCGCTAGGAGAATTCTTTATCAAAGAAACTAGAGAAAATATGTGTCTTGTATCTAAGTTAATGAATTTCTGTGTCTAAACCCTTGATACCCACACATATATATATAGTAAAATAATTAACCAACTCTTACCCTTTTAGGAGTAGGTTTCGCAGGAGGCAAGGTTGGAAGCCCTTAGTGGCTTCCAACATTGACTTCCCTTTTGGGCCTCCAAGCCCATTCTATTATTTTCTTGACCTAGTCAATATGTCCAACATCTAATAGATTTTACTATACATATTAGTATTTAATTAAATCTAACTTAATTAAATAATTACAATTATAATTCTATCTAATAGAATTATAATATTTTTCTATATAATAAATATTATTGATCAAATCAATATTTAATCTAACCAACTTCAATTCGTAAACTAAGACTACTTGTTGTGTGACCCATAGGCCCTCACATGTCAAGCGATTAGTCGAACTAATGGTCTTAGTCGAACCCTAGATAATAGACCAGACAATCTCAACATATGAGGTACATTGCGAGGATACTGCAACTACCTGTAATGTGAAGCTCACAGTGATACGTTCCTTTCATTCACGAATACTCGATTAAGTCTTGAACATGATTAAGTGTCTATTCAAATAACTTAATCATATTATCTCATTCTACTAATTGATCATATTGTCACTTTTAGACACTATTCTAAAAGTGACGTGCATTGGCCAATGACTAACGATCCAATTAGTTATGAGAAGACAAGTATTCTCTCCAAGTCTATTTGAGGAATGAATCCTATTCTTGGCTCAACTACCACGCACATGCATTTCGTGATGTACCCAATACATGCCGTATCTACCCCGTCAGGAGTGCAAGCGTTGGTCATGGTCAAAGTTCATCACTCCGTACATGTCGTGCGTATTGACCTCAAGTCAGAGGACTATTACACTACTCCACAAACTGATATTCCCGTAGACACGTAAATAGAATACACCAAACAGTTGCTCGGTCGGGTATGCCAATACTCTCCAAAGTATCTGTGCATCCATCATGAAATACCTAGTATCTCGTAGTTGTGAGAACCACTACATCCTCTAAGGATATGATGCAGATCGCACACCAATCTCAATCGCATCATCGATATCCCATTCTCGATGATCATTGATTGCGGCTCTTTAAGAACTACATGCATAGTCATCTGAGATCTCACATTCTCAATGACAACACTAGTTCATGAGAACTAAACATGAATATATGCAAACAATCAAACATTATATTCATTTATGTAATGTCGTATATTATTAATGCACATTAATAATATAACTGAATATGATCAAGTATAATATCCTTATATCGATTATCTCTAGGACATCTATACCAACAATGCATCCCTATTACAGCTCGTGTCCAGTTTCGACGTTCAAAATACACACATCTCTCTCTTTTTTTTAGAAGGCCGCACACATATCCCTCTCTAAGAGAAGTAAGTGATGGAGTGAGTGGGGTACCGAAGAAATCGAGTGGGCCCACCAACCACCCCTCCATACATAACTAACATCTACGGATCGATAATCAAGTTATATCGAACCTACAGAAAAAGAAAAACTCCTATATGTTACATTCACTTGTACTCGAAATGAATGAAAATTATTTATCACTTGAATCAACTTATGTTATTGTCATATTTTCAACTCAGTGGGAAGATGGAGCTTCCATACCCGGTAGTTAAGGAGGGTAGCAAACTAGTGGGTTTGACCCAGCCTGCTCTCCATAGTGGATTGCTTTCGGTTGTTGCCTAGTCATACAAAACCACTTTTGATTGGGACGAAATGAAAAAGATTTGGCTACATGGGCCTTGTCTCCCTTCTCTCTACGGATCATCTTATCTTTCTTTCCACGACGAATGGAGAGAGAGTAGTTCTACTTGTGTTGTTATCATGCAAGGAAGAAAAATGAAGCGCACCGTATTAATTCGTGATCCTATTGTCCATAGCAATCACCTATTGCCCTCCATTTTTGCCTCCAAGAAATCTTGTCATGGCGGATATTTTTTGTCAATAAAAATATCCATCACGACAATTTCCGGCTAGCTGGCCTAATGGCAATACAATCTTTTCTTTCCATTTTTTGGTTCGAGTGAGTGATGCCGTTTAACAAGAGTGGTACCTTATCGGGCCCGAGTGAAGATTTCAACTCCGAAGTCGGCCTAAGACTTGTAGTTTAGATGACTTTTGCATTTTCTTTGCATTTATTCGGTTATTACCACTATTTTAGTTTGGCATATATTCTTCGATACCTTGAAAGGGAGAAATGTAGCATCAACTCACATCAAACCTAATTAATTACTAGTTGTAATTTAGGTGAAATCACTTTCCTTACGTATTTTTACGTAAAAATTATAGAAATTGAAAGAAGTTTGCGGAAAATTTATGTATACGTTGGTAGAAGACTAAAGGGAGCACATGTTGCGCACAAACAATCACTTAAAAAGCACAAACAGATCACCTATTACTTTGGAGGAAGCGATGATAGCCACAATTTTCTCCCGGATTTCTGTTAGGTATACTTTAATATCCCAGAAATAAACTAATTTGACTTTTGTTTTGTTTTGTTTCAGATATTGGCGGTAAACTAGCTTTAAATCCTCAAACAGTATCATTAATTCGCAGGGATTAATGGATGCTGACTGTTTTTATTAGCCCGCCACAAACTTTTTAAATGTCTTTTCGAGCTACTTTCATTTTATATTTTATCATATATCCTTGAACCTCCTGGAAGGATATTAAGTGGTATTAATTAAAAAATGACATATTGTTATTCCCCAAAACATACTTAAAACGTTACATTGTATCGGAAAACACGCTACATTCAGACCAATATGTTCATTAGTGGTGTACGAAGATTCGGAGCATAACATTTCAAGTGTATCACTTATTTTAAAGGGAAAAGTCTCATTTAATACCCTGTAATTTTAAATTGAGAATTCAGTCCATTGTGGTTTACACACTTTTTTCCGGGCAAGTTCAAGGTAGCTACCCGGCCAAACTGGCTTGAAACGACGCTGTTTTGGACCTGACATGGTGCACACATGGCCACCGAGTGGGTTTAATTGCTGATGACATGTAATCTGGTAAATTATCAAAATAATTCCTACTATATTTAAATTTTCTTCAAAAAAAATCCATTGAAATACTATAAAACCTTATCTTCTCTCTCCTCCCTCTCCACACGGCTTCTCTCTCCTCCTCTCATCTTCTTCTTTTCTCAAATTAACCATTCTCTCCTCCCTTACACTTTCCACCCTCTGCAATTTTTCCACTGAGACCCATAATCTGAAGATCACAAATTTTCGCAGAAAAATACAACCAACAAGAACCAGGAATGTCGGTGGATGCTTGCGGTGGTGACGAGATCTGGGCAGGTCGACACCTCGACTTCCTAGTGCTGTTGGCGGCGAGGACAACGGTGGATGCTTGCGGCGGCGGTGGTGGGTCGTCGCGAAGGAACGGCGAGGACGATAGGGAAAACCATGTGACGCCAAAGTCTGAGGAGCACCGTACCTTGTTCGTTTGCCAGCTGATGGAGAATCCGCTCGCCGAAGGAGCCCGCTGCAGCAGGAGTCATTTTCCACGGTCGTTTGTCCACTGCCACATCACCTGGAGTTTGCTTGTCGTCTGCCCGAGCAGTTGGACCCCTAAGAGAATTGGGTGACGCGGTGGTTCAGCGACTGCCCTTGGTGCTTTGATCGATATTCACTCTAATTTAATTTAAAGGATCGATTAGTGATCTTTAATTTAATTTCTCAGGCAATTAATGCGCTACTTTAATTTGGTTTCTTCATATTTTTGTTCTAGTATCGGATAGAAGTGAGATTAATGTAAAAGTGTAAAAATGAAAGGTTTGGGAATGAGGAAGAAGACGAAGGGTTTTTTTTTGAAATTTTGTAAAAATTTGGGAGTGTTTAGGTAATTATCCATATTACATGTCATTAGTAACTAACCTCACTTTGTAGCCAAGTGTGCGCCACATCAGGTCCAAAACGTCATCGTTTCGAGACCATTTGGGCGGTAGCTGCCCTGGACCTGTCCAAGAAAAAATGTGTAAACTACAGAGGACTAAATTCCTAATTTGAAATCACATGGCATAAATTCTGAAAGCGTGAAACTACAAGGTACTAAATATGACTTTTTTCTATTTTAAAATAACATTTCCTGTCGGCAAGTGAGATAACTCCGTAGGAACAAACAAGCCTTAAAAATAGACACATATCGATAAAATCTTAGAATACATAGGAGTCTGGGCTGTTAGTTCAAGTTTGGCAGATAGTTTTTATCGAGAACCAGGGCAGAGGAAAAACATCTTATTTTTTTTAGTTATCCCCTTGAATACTGGGTAAAGTATGGTCTCGCAAAATAAAATAATGTTGGGCAATATTATTTACCAAAATATTATGTATTACAAGTGGTAATACTACATGAGATGTTAAAAAAAAATACTACATAAGATGAGAGTGTACCCAGTCTGGTTTAGAGTCGAGCAATGTCGGATCCATTTTAAGAGTAATTTTGTTAGTAGTGTCTTTTTACGTTCGTAAGATTTTCAAGACCTCATTAAATAAATCTAAATCTCTAACTACTTGCACCAACTTCCATTAGCATATCATGTACAAACATGTGTGTGGGTGCAAGTGCATGTGCAGATATGGAGGAGGTGGGTGGGTACAAGTTGGTGCTTTAGTGATGCTGCTTTTGACTTGCAATGGGCTCGTCTCTAATAATCTAGTTAGTGCTCTTTGCGAAAGATGCAAAAGCAAGCCCCAGGGACAAAAGGCGAGCATCGCTCATTCTCCTTTTTTCTCTTTCTACGTACTTTATTTTTTGTCAGTAACTATTAATACATATTCATATTAGATTGAATTACAAAAGGCAGCAAAATACATACTTATTTAGTTAAACCAATCTCTTACCAATCTATCTAAACGCTCGGGGCTCGGTATTTCTTTCTGTGTACTATTTGGGAGATAGATACACGTACCATTCCCAATCCGATGCTTAATCACAAAGTAACAATAAGCAGACCCCTTTCCGTTTATAATTAATTAATCAAATTACATGCATGCAAGTCGTTATCATCATCATCATCATCATCATACTTTTGCTTTTCCAAGAAGATCCTTTTTTCTAGCTTTCCTTCTCTGCCTGCTTCCATTGAGTTTCTCTTCCTCAGGAACCAACTGCTACTGCCTGCCACTATCATGGCCAAATCCGCTTCTTACTGCCTCTTCTTGCTGCTGCTCCTCACTCTCTCCTCCTCTGGTAAGCAACCAAATGCACCTCCTTTTACTTTCCTCAGAGTTTAGCAGCAGTATAAACGGTCGATTTTCGATCGGCTGCAACGTACATGCTCGGATCCGTGTTATTGTTATCATGTGGTCGTGCTTGTTACAGGAGGAGCCCTGGTGGGTATTCCCTATGATGCTGCTGCTGTGTTTGGCAACGTCTCGCCCTCGGTAGTCTACCGTCTTCGGATTTCAGCTGCGGACGATCAGGTCATGGTGTCAGTTGCCAACGGAGTTGTCCCTGTCGATCTCCTAGTAGACGACCGGAGCGTGGCGGAGGGGCTGATGCTTTCTAGATCTGCAGCCATCTTCTGGCTGAAATCTCCTCATGCAGTAGTGGTGAACACCAAAAGCATCACACTGGATGGCATCAGCATGGAACTCTGCAAGGTCTTGCCTTGCTTGAAATCGCTCCATTCAGCGGTCCGAAGCCTGCATTTGGACAGCCGAGTTAAGGTCTCGGTTCAGTTCCCCTTGTCCTTCTTGGAGAAGCTGAGCAGAGACCAAGCAAGCCAGGTGCACAAGGTCCTCGATTATCTGAGGACTACAAAGTCCTTTGTCGCGGTAGAAGCGAGAGCAGAGCTACAACGGGCAGGCATTTCTATGGATCACCAAGTATCAGAATTTTCTGATAAGGTATCGAATTTTGTTCGGCATAGAGCTCGGATTCTTGGTGTGATACCAGAATTGTACGTTCAGGTCCCGCTAAGGGACGATGTCGAAGAGGAGGAACAGATACTTCCAATGGCATCGTCTCGTAGAGAGCTAGCCAACGAGTCGAAGAGCAGCATAAGAGATTCGATCGGTCCTCCAACAACCATAGTTACAATCCCAGCAACGCCCACGATAACACCAACAAACCCTGCAGCCACTCCGGTCCCGGTCCCAATCCCATCCACCACAGTCCCCGTGGCCAACCCGATCACGAATCCTGTTGCAACTCCGACAACACCGGTTGTGACAAATCCTGTCACCACACCAGCAGTCACCAATCCTGTCACAACACCAGCAGTCACCAATCCAGTCATAGGAACACCGCCTCCGGTGGTCACAAGTCCCGTGGTGGCACCCCCAGTCACAAACTCCCCTGCAACCCCGGGGCAGAGCTGGTGCATAGCCAGGGCGGGAGCGTCCGAGTACGCCCTCCAATCCGCGCTGGATTATGCCTGTGGAATCGGTGGCGCGGACTGCTCTCAGATCCAGCTCGGAGCCGGCTGCTACAGTCCAAACACTCTTCAGAACCATGCCTCCTTCGCCTTCAACAGCTATTATCAAAGGAACCCTGTGGCTTCCAGCTGCGACTTTGGCGGAACAGCAGCCATAGTTGCAACTAATCCAAGTATGTATCACTCTTTCTTGGTTAGTCTTTAAACTTGCCTTGTAAGGCAAGACAAAGGCAAACAAAACAACCTGTGTCTTGTCCTGACTGATAACTCCCTGAAATGCTTCCCAGGCACAGGATCCTGCCTTTATGCAACATATTCCTCGTCTTCACAACCCGTTCAAACTCCATCCACCGCAGCAAATAATCCCGCAACGACAACCACTGTCGGTACACCTGCAGCCGCAGCATCAAGGTATGACTTCGATACCGAACTTGTACCGGTCCTGGCAGAAGGGTGACAGATCCCTCACTTTATCTGCATGTTTATATATATTTGCTTGGTTCCATCAGCAGCTATGGCAGTCCGCCATCAGTTCTAAACTCTTCAACCAACCCCGCCTGGGGTACCACCACGCAAGGCTTCGGCTCCCAGACACCACCTCTAACAACCGGCATTTCCCCTTCCAATTCTGCTGCTCTTCAACCCTTCACATGCAGCATCGTTCTGGCGACCCTGTTTGTTATCAAAGTGAGGGTTCTTGGCTTGTAGACACTATTGGAAGAAACACGACGAGTTGCAAGTTCGGCAGGAGAAGGGAAGCTGGCAGAAGGCTCAAAGATGGATACTTTTAGAGTAGACCTGGCTGAAGTTGGTGAAAGTCGAACGTTTTATATTGATTAGGATGTATAAAGCAAGGATGTTTTGTACTAAATCTTGCAACTTTAATTTTGGTTTCGGAAATGGTAGTGTGCCTGGCAGATGTTTATAATCTAGTTACCGCAATGTGCTATTGCAGAGTTGTTTACGTAAGGTGAATGCAAATTTTGAACTGTCTCTTTCAGCTGTTCTTGCCAGCAGTAACTATGAATAGAACGATCAACAATTAGTCATGAAATTAAGACAACCATACAACTGATGGCGAAGAGAAAACCGGCTTTCCGACTGTAACCGTGATGCGTTGTTTGAAGAACGCCGCAACAGATTCAATATTACAGCAGCCATATCTTACCAATGTAACCCGCATGTTCTTCCTACATACTGATAGCCTATGTATACGCCTACATCTGTTATGCCAAATTCTACAGGCAAAATGGGCTCTACGGCTAGCTAGCTACCCCTACCGCATAATTGCATCCTTTATACAGAAGACGAACCACCGGAAGGCAGAGCTCATTTCATCGCTTCGAGAAAACCACCAATACCAGCATTGACATGGAAACTACGATTTTGAAGCCCGAGGATTCCCAGAAGTTGTTCTTCTCATTGCTGCCAGCAGCTTCCGCTGCTTGTTTAGCTGAGAGTTGCTCCCTCAGCTCTTCCAGCACTTTGTCCCTACGCTCCCCCATCTGATACAATTCCAAGAGGATCACATCTAAGAAGTAGATTCCCGGAGATATGCAACAGCAATAGCAGTAAATCCCCAATCCAAATAATGAAAACTTGGCAAATTTAAGGCAAACAGTTATGGAGTTGCACTGTGCAACAACTGGATAGAACATAAAAGACAGCACCATATACAGAACATCTTCACCAAAGGACTTACCAGTTATCAAAAGTACACGGACATGAACCAATGCAAGAACAATGCTAACACCAACAAAAAGCAAAACAAATTGAATTGAACAGTTGTATTGCATTTCCACAAGAAATCACTCCAAAGTGCTAGGAAAAGTTTAGGCAGCACCCGTACTTACCCTTTGGAGCTTTCGTGTCTGAGCGCGAGCCTCGTGCAGACAAAATTCTAGTTTCAATACCCTCTTTTTCAATTCTTGATCAGCTCTTCTCTGCTTCTCTAACTGTCAGCAAACAACTTAATGTCACACTCAGATTTGTAGTGGATGTTTGTGTCTATAACAAAATTGAAGCAGGTGCTTCATAAAACTAAATCCCACAATGTTGATACCTGTGACTCCAAATCCTTGGTTTTAAGCTTCCAGTGAGCAGACATGACTGTTAGCTCATCCTTAAGCTTAGCTATCTCCTCATCTTTGGCAATCAAAAGTCTATTCATCTTGTCAACGTTCTTGGGAGAAGCATCGTCTAGTAATTTCTTCAACTCCCAATTGTTACTTGTTCCCGTGTTGGCAATAGCTTGCATGATGTCATGCTCAATTCTGAGAACTTCATCTTTCAGTTGTTTTTGGGAAGATTCCCTAGATTGAAGGTCCTTTTGCAAAATATCCAGTTGCTCTCCTAGCCTAGTTACACGATCCTCGTGCTGCTTCAGCGAGCTATTTTTCTCATCTAGCTCCTTCAGCAGAGCTAAGCACTGTAGCTGTGCTAACTCGGCCGATGTGGCACTTGCATCTGCTGTTGCTCGAGTGGAAGCAAGCTGCGATCTTAGATCATCCAACTCCTTCAGGTACTAATTCAAAATTAAGCCACAATCAGAAGAACTTCAATTTTGATGATTAAGAAGCTCACACAAGTTAAGCAACAATTTTGAAGACAATAAGTAACAAAAATACAAACATCAATTTCCAGCAGCATGTCCATGGATACATACGTATTCCCGGGTTTTTGAGCTCCAGGGAGAAAGCTATGAGAGAAATGGCCTTCCTAAATTTGAGCGTCCGTACAAAGAGAAGACTAGGTATGATAGACTATGAATAGAGAATCATCCTCAGGGGCCAGGACTCAAACAAGTTTTGTTCCAATTACAATTCTGCACTTAATGCTAAGTGTCAAGTAGAATACGGATAGAAAATCATCCTCATGGGCCAGGACTCAGCAACAAGTTTTTGTTTGCATTACAATTCTGGGCCAGGACTCGGCAAAATTTCATGGTATCAGTGATGCAGCATAGACTCCTTCAAATTTTGTTTGGCAGTGGGCACTCCTTAATTGCATCATAATCTTAACACATCATCTCTTGTGACTGGCCACAGTATTCTACTTAGATGCACCTTTATACTGATTAAAAAATGGAGACTGTGTTCAAAATTTTCTAACTGATGAAGGGTAACCTACTTTATGTCAATTATTGTAACATGGTAGGATCAATAGGAGCAAGGAAGGTAGTACCACTTTACCAAAATGTAGAGTTTTATATTGAAGTAAATGTGACCTTTACTGCTGCTAACAATAAATAACTAATTTTGATTCCCTTCTTGATGCGAGGACATTACATCCAGTAGAGTCTCCCAGATTTAGAAAGACCAAAGAAAACCGATTAAATTTTGAGCAGTGTTCTTTCATTTGTGCTGCCAATGTGGCAACCAGTGACAAAATTTGCAAAATAGGAACCTTGTAACCTTTAAAATAATTTCCTATCTAGTAACTAAACTAGGCACTTAATCAGGACAAGCAGTAAGATTTCGTTTGAGGAGACCAACAAAATTGTTGATGCGCTGACCACTATTGGAAACTGAGATAAAAGATAAATCCTTAATTGCATACAACAAAAAGAAGGCATCAAAGAGTAGGTCAAGATCTCACAAGGCAAGGTAGACTACATTCGTTATTGTGCTAGGACAAAGTTTCCTAAGCAAGCTGCGTGGCTACTTCCAAAGAGAAGGATTAAATAAAATGAAAGCACTCAATGGCCTTTTTCTCCAATGGGCTCCGCCAAAATACATACACAAGCAAAATTCCAAAAAGGCTAAGGCGGATCCAAAAAGGGAACATATATGCGGAGGGCTTTGGTACAATCCACAAGAAAACATTACCGAAACCAGATCAACCCATCTAAGCTTGCTTATAAGGAAACCCACAAAGCTCAAAAGACATGAAAGGAGGGATCTTCAAAGCAAAGGGCCAAGGTATAGTCAAACAAACAGGAAAAGAACACAAGTTTAAAAGCTAGTCTCTTTGAGGAAAGGTGGGATATTTAGATTACGCGAGGGGACCTTATCAGCTGTTGAAGCTGAAGCTTGGAGCTGACAATTTCTCTCCTCTAATCTCTTCTGCAAACTACGTAGCTCCTCCTCCATGTTCTTCGCCTTGTGCTCCGCTTCCTGTTGCAGATCAAACATAGCAAAGAACTCAGCAAGCAAGTTGGACCCCACATCCGAAAAAGAGACTATCTGAGAAACGATGATAAAAACCGAATCAAGTGAAGGCCTCGAGGACAAGTTTTTTTTAACCTGTCTGGTCAATGATTCCTTGGCAAAAGACTGCTCTTGAGATGCAAGGCGGGTGCGGACTTCCTTGAGCTCAACAGCCAACGAGACCACGTTCTTCCTAAAGCTCTGCTTCTTCTCGTTCAAATCCTTCAATAAAGGGTCCATTTCTCGGACCGAAGCAGCCGGAGATGATGAAGCTTTCTCAAGAGTAGACATGGCTTGATCCTAGAGTGTTTGTGATCCAAAAAGACTTGGACTTGGGAGATGTGGCTGTGGTTTGTTTAGGGACCAAACCAAACCAAGAGCCAACAAGACATGGACTTTCCTGGGGTGTCTCTATTCAATCAAGAGCTTGAATTGAAAGCTATTGTATGGTCTTGGGGAACCTGCATGTCACGAGTAAGGTGGTTGTGCATTAATTTCAGAATAAACCAAACAAAAAAAAGGACCGCAACTTCCAAGCAGATTCAAAATTCAAAGTGTGTCTAATATCGAAAAGGAAAAGGGAAAAAGCAAAATCATTTTGCTCCTGTAGTTTGTTGTTACCAAGGAGAGTAAATAAAACCCAATACCCAGTAGTTCCAGTGAAAAGGGGTGGGATTGAGAATAATTTTGAATTATTGCGGAAACAAATAATAGGCTCAATTCAAACGAGTAGAAGAGAGAGACATGGAGGCTCATGTCACTCACTTTCAACTATTAATTTAATAGATTAAATAAACAAGGAGAAGCCAAAAACCAAGACCGGGAGAGAGAGAGAAACCATGCAACAAACAATCAACTACAAGCCAATGCTTCTCGTGACATCCATTAAAACACAAGACAAGAAAAAAAATATATATATTAAAAGTTGACCGAAATAAATGAATAAAGACTCCTACTCCTACTCCTACTTGAGAGTTTTCCTTGCATAGAATAGAGATGGCGTGAAATGAATAAAGACTCCTACTTTAAGATCTAAACATGCACCCAAACAATAGGGTCGCCATCCATTTGAACCGATATCTTAAAGACGTCATATTTATCGTATGAAACATAAACAGACATGTCAGCATAACCCATCACAGAGACAAGACAAAAAAACTCACAGGAGGCGAGAGGGAGAAATTAGTTCCGTGTTTTGGGGGAGGAAGAAGGGGGAAAGGCCTGCCTGATCTTTCCGGGGATTTGGCTTCCATAAATTAATAATCTCGTGTAGTTGCCACTTGTGTTAGGTTAGGATCCAACTATTATGTGGGACTGGTTCTGTGGTTGCCCTTTTTGTCCGTTACGGCTTCCTTCCTTTATTGGGGGATCCCACACAGATTCACTCACATTTATTTCAATCCAACTCACCGACTTGCATTATGTATAATCTATGTTCTAAGTCCAGCAATTTTACAAGCATCGATCTATCACAGTTGTAGTATAATTATATTCTTCAAGTTTGAACTGAATTTTTTTTAAATTAAATCATAACAACTTTTTTTATTCCACATATTCCCGGGAGTGAAAGTGGGAGTGGTGTTCTCTGGTTGGAGTTCCTAATTTAATTTGGGTTTGATCTCAATAATTAATTAATTAATATGGCTATTGTTTGTGGGTTCGAATTTTGGAATATGGTTCGGCTGGGGGAAGTGAATATGACAAAAACCGAACCTAGAACCACTATTTATGTTACCTTTGACCTGTCCTGCGCGCGGCAAATCTTTTTTTTTTGGGGGGTCTCGTCTCGTCTCGTCTCGTCTCGTCTCTATTTATCCGCGCGTGTGTGCCTCGCCTACCATGTCGGTATTCTCACGGGCCTTTAATGGGCTGTCTTTGAGTTTCCGTTTATGGGCCTTTTGGGCTCTCTCGACAGGAATACGCCCAAGGCTCTTCCGATAGGGCTTTGTTCCTCATTGATCTTTGTGCATGTTATTCACACAAAAAAATATATACCGTATCCATCTTTAGTAGTTTTTATTATTTGATTTCTCAATATAAAAACTTATCGAGTCGGAATTCATCTTTAGGTTGTTTTTTTCGATAAGTTTTAGGTCATGTAGTTTAACTTCTATGTTTACCAAAATTGCTTAGTATCCAGATATTTTTGCGTAGGAATACAGAAATTGACAAAAAAAATTTGTTATTTCATTCTAAGCGAAATAATTGATTAAACTAGAATAAATGTTGTAAGTGTTTAGTAACATGTCATAATCATCCATTGGAAGAGATGCATATGTTGAATGGTGATTTATATGACCATGCACAAAAATGCCCTCCTACGGCTACCATAGAGTTACAGCAGTCCGACTAACTACGATCTATTTGAATCTCCAAGTCACAGTTTCTACTAAGAATGGAGGAGAGAGGACCACTGTCCTAGTTTGACAAAACTGTCCCTTGGAGACTATGGTTTGGTTGCTTGAAATTTCCTGGCAGCTTCCCTCAGGGAATCAAATGATGTTCAAGATTCCTTGTTTTAAATTAAATTTAGGCGGATGGTATTGTATTTTGTTCCTCTCCCAAACTTAATTTTTCTATTTCTGAAAGAAGTGGGAGTCGACCCACCGACCCCTCTAAAAAACAAACGAGGTAGGCTCACCACAAGATATTTATTTGCACATCCTCCTCAACATTCAGGTACTGATCACCAATACTAGTACTAGTACCAAGTAGAGCTGCCGAAATTGATAGCCAAAGAGAAGGACAGCTGATCCTATTGTTATTATTGTAACCTTTGTATTTATTGTGGTTGTTGTTTTCTTCATTATTGGTACCCACAGACTCTTTAATTTGAACCGGAACTTGCACGCATCATGCAGCTTAACCCTCTAATATTTCATCACAACTATCTTACTTACTTGCAGATAAAGTAATAATCTCTCATCTCATGCGACGAATATCTCTTTAGCGGATGCAGACAATCCGACTTCTCCTCGCCTTCCTTGCTCAACTTAGGAATCAGACATCTAGTGAGCAGCTTCCTCTCTTGCCCAGGTATCAGATGTTACACGCGTTTTGCTTGCCTACAAAGAGCGATCGACCCGGCACGAGAAGATAGATAGATCAGGTTGCAAGAATTCTGTAACTCATTTTGCATCGTTTCTTGTTGCTGCAGAAGAGAAACAAGACTAACCAAGCATGGGGGAGAGTTCAATGATGTCGGCTTTCTGTTTATGGGTTCTGACTTGCTCTATTCTTCAGTCTGCCTCCGATGGCCTCACCCGGATACCCCTCAAGAAGCATCCTCTCGACCTTGATACCATCAGGGCAGCTGCTAAGACTGCTAGATGGGAGCAGGATCTGCCTGGTGCGGCCTCAAGCAGCAAGTCCGATGAGACCCGTGTACCTCTCAAAAACTACATGGATGCTCAGTACTTTGGAGAGATCGGTATCGGTACACCGCCTCAGAACTTCAACGTCATTTTCGATACTGGGAGCTCCAATCTTTGGGTTCCATCGTCAAAATGCTACTTCTCTGTAAGCACCACTTCTCCTCCCAGCCCTAACAAATGGAAGTTTTCACTGACATTCTACTCGCGTGGCAGATCGCTTGCTATTTCCATTCCAAGTACAAGTCAAGCCAGTCCAGTTCATACACCAAGATTGGTATCCTCTTTATGTTTGTGCTCTGCTCGTCTTCATGGGACCAGCTGTCTCTGTTTGTCCAATTTGTATTAGCATGGTCTTTATCAGAAAAGCTCAGGGCTTTCTGATGTTTGTATTGATCCAGGGAAACCTTGTACCATCGATTACGGCTCTGGATCAGTGTCTGGTTTCTTCAGTCAAGACCATGTTGCAGTAGGCGATCTCGTTGTGAAAGATCAAGTAGGGCTGTTTCTGCCATTGCATACATGCTTTCAGGAATTCCATTCCATCTGAGCCAATCTGGTATCTCTCCAGGTTTTCGTGGAGGCCACGCGAGAAGGAAGTCTCACTTTCGCTCTAGCAAAGTTTGATGGCATACTTGGCCTAGGCTTTCAGAAAATTTCAGTTGGTGACGTTGCTCCTGTGTGGTAGGCTATTTCCGTATACCTTTAGATTCTTGTCCATTCGGCACACTGATACAGAGAACAAACCTTGACTTGCAGGTACAACATGCTGCAACAGGAGCTAGTAGGTGATGAGGTGTTCTCATTCTGGCTCAACAGGAATCCTGAGGCTAAAGAGGGTGGCGAAATTGTGTTTGGAGGGGTCGATCCGAAGCACTTCAAGGGGAAGCATACGTACGTCCCCATTACCCGCAAAGGTTACTGGCAGGTAACAGACCCTCCAACCTCTGTCTTGTCTTGGACCAATGCAGAAAGAACCTGACATTTGATCTTCTTGCACAATCTTCAGTTTGACGTTGGAGACATTCTTATCGCCAACCGTTCAACAGGTGATATAAACAACCCCCAAAACTAATTGCTGGCATACAAGTGCTTCTTGTTGAAGCAAGTTCCCCTTACCCAACCGAGTTGCGGTGAGTCTCTTCCAGGTCTTTGCACGGGTGGCTGCGCTGCAATTGTGGATTCCGGCACTTCCTTGCTTGTAGGTCCAAAAGTAAGCATGCTCTTGTACACTTGCTGCAATCAAAACAGTTGTCATCTCCCAGGCCCAAACTTGAGCAGACATTTTCCTAACTTGTAACCTACTTTAACCCTTGAGTCACTGTCATATGGTTCTAGGCCGTTGTGACTGAGATCAACCATGCCATTGGAGCTGAAGGGATCGTGAGTGCTGAGTGCAAGCAAGTGGTTTCTCAGTACGGTGATCTGATATGGAACCTCCTAACAGCCATGGTACATCCAATTCCCATGTATTTGGTGTTTCGCAATTTGCCGCGATCTGCAACTGCAAGAAAGGTACTTCAGTCTAAGTGTTCATTTTGTCCTTTAGATACAACCCGATAAGATATGCTCGCAACTTGGTCTGTGCATTCTTAACGTGGCCGAGTACACAAGGTAAGCAAAAGGCCGAGCTGCTTTTTGAATGATTGCATAAATATTTGCTTCTTGCTGCAATCACATGATTTTGCGTTCGCAGCAGTGGCGTCGATCCAGTGACTGAGCAGGAAACAGCGCGGGGTTCATCGGTTGGCAGTGATCTTTCGTGTACAGCCTGCGAGATGCTGGTCATTTGGATGCAGAATCAACTGAGACAAAAGGAAACTGAAGACACTGCACTGAGCTACATCAACAAGGTACCGCTTATTTTTCGCCCAAGTTTGGGAGTTCCTAAATCCTTATAGAGGAGCAAAATGCTCACTTTACTGATAATTCAGCTATGCGAGAGCATACCAAGTCAAATGGGAGAATCAACCATTGATTGCAACAAACTCTCAAGCATGCCAAATATCACTTTTAACATAGCAGATAAGCCTTTCAGACTCAATCCGCAGCAGGTCAGAACTCGCGCATTGTTTAGCGTACTTGCAGACTCATATTACGACACATCCATCGTGTAACTTACCTGGCTTCTGGGATGCAGTACGTCCTGAAAACTGGGGAAGGCTCCTCAACTACCTGCACCAGTGGCTTTGCTGCTTTGGATGCATCTCCTTCTAGGGGTCCTCTCTGGTAATAACTTGCACCAACTGCTTTGAGATTCCTGCAAATATGATGTTAAGAAATGGTTGTTACTTTGTGCAGGATTCTTGGGGATGTCTTCATGGGAGCGTATCACACGGTCTTCGATTATGGTAACCTTCAACTGGGTTTCGCTGAGGCTGCTTAGGTGGTTCCAACTGGCAACATCTTCACCTTCACTGTACTCCGCTTTATCAATGGAGTATCCATCTGTTTAAGCTAAGAAACCATTATCATGTATTGGGCATTAGTTGTGTGTTTTACCAAAACTTTGTAATAGTCTGCTTTTGTCAATGTACTGTGCTGTGTTTGCTCTCCTGCTTATGAGTAGAATAGTTCATGGCAGTATCTCAAAATGATGAATCTTCGATTACATGACCTCCAAACCAGATCGGATTGTTCGACCCAAAACAAGCATTCATAAGTCTAATGCTCAGACATCTGTTGTAAAGATACATAGGTACACTCTGTCAACGACACTACAAGTATATATTCCATTATTCGTCATCGCTCTCATCGCCAAAAACAGAAGCTATGGCTACCTTTGGCTTCTTTGAAGTATTGACGGAGACGCTCTGCAAATGAATAAGACAGGTTAGACACCAGAGACAGAAGGATATGTCATCACCGGCTCAGTTTTGACAGCTCATGTCAACTTCACCACACACACAAGGGAGAAATACATATGAACATCTATCCTTCCAGCATAAGCATCATGTTAAAAACTTATATCGAAGCTGAGGAAAAGAGTAAAATGGTAGGGGAAAATGATAGCTGAGGAAGTGATAGAAAAAACCTCCAAGCTGCAGCAGGGTCTACAAATGATACCGAATTATATAAAAAAGGCACAATTACAACAATATCCTGAATCGTCAACCACAGATATCCTACCTTGGATGTGCCAACTTTTGAAGAAAATCCAAACTTTAATGATTGCCTCTGATCCTGATTGATAAGTACTCTTGAATCTTTCACTGGAGTGGATACTTCAACAGAACCGGATTCTTCCTGTTGCCTATGTTGCTGCTCATTTTTACGAACATCTGCCCTAAATCACATGAAGCATTGCAGATAAAGGCGAATCAAGAGATGTGCCTGTAGATTGTGAACCAGGATGAAAAGCTTTAGCTAGAAGGGACATTTAGCAAGACACAGTTATTTACATTTGAGCAAACTTGGCCATCTCCCTCTCTTGCCGTTGCAATTCTCTCTTTTGGCGATCGTCTCGACTGCTAGCACCTTGTTGATCTCTCATTTCCTTGAACCTCTACAAAAGACATACAATATGACAAAAATGTAAAAACAAATTGGAAAGAGTACAGAGAAATGGGGTTAAAATCTGACTGCTGCAGTACCTTCCTGTGATTGTGATCGTATGAGCTAAGGTGAACTTCAAATTCCATGGCCAATTTGTATTGCTTGTTGCAGAGCTCGCAGTAAAACACTTTCCTTGTTTCTTTAACCTCAGTCTGAATTTTTTGTTCCCGTTCTGCTAACACCTGAATTTTCATAACGTGCACGAAGCAGGCAGTAGAAGCCACCAGGTAATAAAAACTGCAGGAAATTCTCAAGATCTTCGAATGTTGATGTTCCCACATGATTTACCATTCCCTTCAAAAAGACTTACACGTATGCTATATGCTGTCCTCTGCTATAGGATGCAGATTTCAGAAGAAAACGGAGCATCAATCACGAAATATGATCTCTCAGGCTATAAAAGTAGTAATGACAACCATCCGCAGTTGGCACATACCTCCCGTTTCTTGGCTTGCTCCTCGGTAACTTTGACCTCAATATCAAGTTTTTTTCTTTGAATATTCTCTTCGGCAGTGAAAAAATCATCTTCTTCCTGTTTCCCAAGTCCTAACCTTGGGTCTCTCATGCCAGATTTTATTGGCTCAACAATTCCTGATTAAAACCCAGAAGAGTGGCGATAGCGATGAGGACAGTAGAAGGTCAAGCAAAACGGCAACCTAAAGCTAACATGTTTAGAGTTTTGGTCTATCAATCAGCTGAAAGCCATAGACATGAAGGAAGCTGAACAAATCTATGTCCCTTTTACATCGTCCTAGAGAAAGTATTCCTACAGCAGTTGCCTTGGAGGGGGTATAATACTAGGGCAAAGAAAACAATGGTCAAACCCAATCAGGCCATTTGGCAATAATAGTTAACGAGCACGGAGAGAAAGGGAGAGGGAGAGACAAAGAGTACCCTGCTCGTCCTTGCCGAGACCCTTGCCTTTCCAACCCATCTTTTGAAGGAGGCGAAATCCAACATTAGAGGCAGTGAGCTTGGTGTCGAGGGAAGCTTGCTCAACATTGTCCAAGTCAACGTTCTCGGTGGGGCGTTGATTGATGGGCAGGCGAAACTCCTCCGCCACGAGGGAACCCTGAACAACAAGACACCAGCTCGATAAGTGCAAAGACCGCCCTACCCGGACGGAAACAAGAAAGGAAAGGAGAGCATACCGGGTGGTGATCATCCCTTGGGACTCCTCCACCATTATACCAGGTCAGGTCCATCGCTACCCTACCTACACAAAGAATAGACTTAGTTACATACCACTAATTAGGGCAGAGCTCAAACATCAAAACCCCCAATTATTTATACCACTCTCTATTTAATATTTATAAATCAATCGATTTTTCTTTTTTTGTTTCCGATTGCCTTTCCTAAATCCTAAATCTTCTCCTCCCTCTTTTTATTGACTCTTTTGTTTTCTAGAGGAGGCAGTCAACAGAACCGTGGCCTTGGACGGGTGTTTCCTCAATTCCCCCACGTTGCCCAACCCAATCAGACTTCCACTTTTGGGCCCAGTCCGATCTTTCGAGAGACGGATACTATGGTCTGAGGTGTGATAATTTACGGATACTATAGACGGATAATAATTTATGTTTTTTGGTACGTGATCACGTTAGTTCTTTTAATATGTATAATAATATAATTAATTTTTTTCATTTTTTTTGCTAATTGTCTTACTGTCTGATATGATATGATTACGTTGTTTCGTTCTTTGGTATTTCATCATACAAAGCATTAAATGTTTATTCTAGGACATAAATTTTGAGCCTGTCTTAATACATTGGACAAAAATTTATAGACCATTGAATTAATTGGTTCAACAAAATATTTCCTCTCCCATCTGCATAACCATGTGTATTGTATTACCTGAAACTTTTGACCACTTTCTGTGATGTTCCTTCTATTCTGATTGTTGTTATATGTATAATATATGCGAAGTTTCTGGGTACTTTAGAGATTCCCGGAACAAACTCTAATTAATGCATGTTTAACTATCAAAACTCGCTTGTATTAGTGAAACGTGTACAAGAGTATTTTTAATCGGTATAGGATTCGTTAATTAAACTAAAAATGTAATTCTTCTAGAAGTGCTGGAAACTCGTTTATGATTTCCCTCCCTAGTTAAATTTGGGACCGGATTTAGTCCTGGAGGCCAAATCTAGCACGGTGCTGGAGGATTTTTATTGAAGGACACGCGGGGACTATTTTGCAAAAATGCAGAAATACGGGGGTGCAAAATAAAAAAAGCTCACAACCATTGAATCATAACTGGGTAAACCATTGAATCGTAACTGAGTAAACCATTGAATCGTAACTAAGTAAACCATTGAATCGTAACTGGGTAACTGAGACGGACCCCGATTTATCCGGGACGGGAAAAAATGGACCATTGAATCATAACTAGGTAGACTATTGAATCATAATTAAGTGAACCATGGAATCATAACTAAATCAACCATTGAATCGTCCATGACGGTCCTGGTTGGATTTGGCCTTCCATAATCAAATCCGCTCCCGTTGGTCATTATTCCCCGACAGCGCAACCGATTCTCCATTTCTAATAAAATTATTAGGAAAAATGAATTACCTGCTTCACAGCTTCTTCTTGGATCAAGAAAAACACCAACACGTACATAGATATAGAAAAAAAACCACCAAAGGTTTCCCTACGACAGTACTATATATCCAAGAGCATATTGCTACATAAATATCTTCATTAACAAAAGCGGGAAATGGGAAATAGCTGGAAAGTTACTTCGCCCTTTCGTTATTTTCTTATTACCACTTTAGATTTGGAAGTTTCTGTCCAACGGAAACTCTCGTAACGAAGGAACCCAACTTTCCAGGACAGAGAATCGCTAGTAAATGGGAATGTGGAAAAGCAACGGATACGCGTTCAACAACCAACCAAATTCATGGGAATGACATTTAAAAAAAAATCATAGGTAACAAAGTCCGGATCTGTCATGATTTTTACAGCAAGTTTGAATTTTGTTAAATTAGATTTCGAGTTTGCGATTTCAACATAAACTTCTAGGGCGTGTGTGTTTCTATTAGTTAAAAGATTAGAGAGAGTTCCCCCCAATAAGTAGGGTTTATCTTTGTGGCGGTTGTGTATGTTTCTATTATTTGAGTTATAACAATCTCAAATCTATCTTTCAATACAATTCTCGAGAGATAATTGTAAGTCGGGTGTCCTTTCATTCTATATTTTTTCGCTATAATTGTTGGGTTTTTTTTTTCCTGTACATCTTTGAATGTGTCTTTGATCAAACCAAATGGTAATACGCCGGAGAATCGATTGAAAAATTCGAGATGAATGTGTGTGGAAAAGAGAGGTAATTAAAGTGCAAAAAGCAGGAGAGAATTTGTAGGGGGTGCCAAGTTGAGAGGCAGGCAGACCAATGCCATGTTGGGTCAACAAAATCAAAGTTGCGGACCACAACATTTGTCCTGTTTAATATCCCCTAAAAGCGAACCTGGGTGCATAGTACCCGTCTTTTCTTTTCTCAATTGGTTTCACCTTTTGATTACTTACTTACCCTCCGAAGAGATTCTCCGCTCCACCAAGCCCCGGAGGAGATCCCCACAACAACATATGCATGTGCTTTCGCCTTGCTATAAATATCACTGGAGCATGCATTCTTCTACAATCCGGAACGAACCCAACAAAGCTAGACAGCCACCACCCCCACATTTCATCGTTAACAATTAGTGGCAAATGGGGGGCAATAGAGGGCCAAAGAAGGCAGCCTTCTCGGTGGTGGGGTGGTTCAAGGGTGGCAACAGGAGGACCAGCAACCGGGGGGTGCGGGAGGATCAGGCCCCCGTCGACGAGCATTACGCGAGGGCGGGGAAGGTGTGGCCGAGCGAGGAAGACAACACCAACCGAGGGAGGTGGGTGGCGGACCCCAGGATCGACACTAAGGCCTCAGCCTTCATCGCCCATTTCCACGCCACCCGCGTCTCCGGCTCCGAGCTCCAAGTCTTCCAAGCTCCTGCACCTGCTAATAACTAGTTAGATATCGATTATTCTATATGCGTTTGTGTCGTCATGGGCGACACAGTGTATATATTAACGTCACCTTGCATGCATGGATCTTCCAAATTCTTCTCTTCATCAGCTGATTGCTGGCTAGTACGGTAATATTAATGAGTGTTTAGTTCCCTAGTGCTTTCTGGCTAATAATAATTGTCATTAATTCTTTATCCCTAGTAATTATGATCCGTTTGACTGGAATAAATTTGTTTCAGACATTCTGTCTATGTGTCCATTATTAGTTTAATTAATTACAGTCTGTCTTTTTTAGTAAATTTAAACGACTTGAAAAAATCAGTGATAATTCCCGGAAATGTTCAATTCACTGACTTAAGTAAGCTATCAAGGCAAAACGCAGGGAAGATATATTGCAGACGTACCAACGTAGCCGGATTGTTGGCCAATGGGGTAATTGTATATTTTATTTTAAGTATAAGAAAGAACTGACAAACCAAAAAAAGTATAAGAAAGAACTGCGAGATAAAAAAAATTAGTTGGACCAATTTTCATATTTAGTGAGGGTAAAATAAAAGAAGACCATTTTGTACTAAAAATAATATACAACCATTGGTGGAATTTTTCCCAAGTATTAAGAACTTAAATAATCTTAAAATATCTCAAATTTAAAATTTATAAACATAAAAATTAAATTTTATTTGTAAATAAAGTTGGACAATGTTAAAAAAATGAGTGGGTCAAGTGACCCACACCCTATAGTGAGTGGGTTAGAGGGCTGCCATCGCTACTCTTCCTTTGACGCCCTATTGCTTCTGCCACCGAGACCTCTCAATCTCGGAATAATGACTATCCACAGGCACGATCACACCCTATTGTATTATATTATTTTTCCTCAAAAAAAAAAAAGATCACACCCTATTGTATACTAAATATTCGATATGATTTAAAAAAGGGTATTTTCTCGAATTCTTCTTTCTTTTCTGAAACAGTTTCGGTTACTATTTCATTCAAAGGAAAAAAATGAAAAAAAAGACAATCAACTGCAGTTTTTTTAAGAAAACGGCTTAGAGATTTTTTATTAAACTACAACACTACAAGACATAGACACGTCAATTAAATACATAGACAGAACAACGAAAAATACAAAGACAGTAATTATAACATTAATCATCATAACAAGTTGCTAGATGGTACAGTTAACCACTTTTAGTGATATTAACGACTTCAAAAGTTGATATCCCTTTTATAAAAAAATGGAAGACTTTACCAAAATACTACTACAATTGCAGTGATAGTTGGTGTACAAATGGCGCAATAAAGTTACAGTGATCTCAACCGGAGGCAGAGTTGTTTTAGGTCAACTTTTAATGAAATGATTCCACCATCCATCTTCAACAACAATCAGTAAAAAATTTGGACCATTTCTTGATTTGTGTGTGTCATCCTTGCGCAGAATTTTCTATGTATCGTTCCAATTTTATCAGATGTCCAATGGCGGCTAAGTGCATTACCGAGGGCATAGCCAAGGAACATTGGCTCTCAACCCTCGTGATTAACATCCAATTCCTCCTTCGCCGCCATTGGCAAGTGGAGGTCCTTCATTGCTTTCGAGAAGGCAATGCCATAGCGGAGTATCTCTCGAATTTACCGCTACAATTTCCCCTTGGTTTACATGTTCTCCCCTCTCCTCCTTCGGACTGTGTTCCGCTTTTGTTGCATGATAGCTTAGGTGAGGGGACGATGCAGACCTTCTGTTATAGTCTTATTTTATCTGAATATAGAGTGTTTGACACTCACTATTACCACAAAAAAAACAACCACCAGTAGTACTAGTAGTCTTTACTAGCAAGTCTGTAGCTCCCTCTTTCTCGGCCTGGGCCGGCTTGATGATAGATGGTATGATTTAAAAAGTTTGGTATATTTTGTACGACTCGATTATATCATGTATCTAGATTCTCATAAATTATGCTATTTTCAACGACGTTGAATGCAATCGAAAATTTCTATTTTATTCCATACTCTACCACGCGAGAGAATAACTCATTTGGTCAAACTGTGAGTGGACATAACTTGTTCAATTATATTGTGTAGGAAATTAATATAATACACTTACTTATAAAAAAATGTACTAGTAGTCTTTAATCAAACAAGTTGGTGTCTACGTTTCCCGCTTTTTAGGTTCATAATCGGCCTCTTTATTTATGCTAGTGCTTTTTTTATATTCTTTTTTAGGTTCTTTCTTGGCATTACATTGGTGTGTGTCGGCCCTGAAACCCGGCCAGGGCGTTTGCTTTATCAATAAAAGTGCATATCACTTTATTCTTGATCTCTCGTTTTTCCAGGGTTGGATTTAGTGGGAACAAGACTTATCCCCACTGAAATGGATCAAGGTTTTTGATGACTGTCAGATCTGTAGACACGATTTTTAATGAAATCTGATGGTTCAAATGAAATCCCCTCTGTAAGGACAACTTTTATGTTGTTCCCGCTCAATCCAAAATCCATTTTTCCTTTTTGACCTTAAATAGTTGAAACAAAATATATCTGATTCCAATAAATCAATTAATTGAGATTTTAAAAAAGGGTAAATTACCCTCAGGTCCCTCTGGTTTGCTAAAATGACTATTTTCGTCCCTCTTGTTTCGAAATCAATACTTTAGTCACCTAGTTTGATTTTATTGTACTCTTAGGTCCCTCGCTGACGTCATCATTCGATTTATTATATTTTAATAAAGAAAATGACTATCATACCCTTACTTTAAATTTAAGAAAAAATTAATTTCTCTGATTTTTAAGGGTAGGGGTGTAATTTCTACCAATTAAAAAATGATAAAATAAATGATGACGTCAGCGATGGACCTGAGAGTACAATAAAATCAAACTAGGGGGACTAAAGTATCAGTTTTGAAACAAAAGAGACGAAAATTGTCGTTTTAGAAAATTAGAGGGACCTGAGAGTAATTTACCCAAAAAATTGGTTATGGTCTTAAAAGATGAAAAAATAAATCCCTTCTAATTCGGGTTTCAGATAAAATAATTCTCTCTTGTTAAATCTAAAACTCGACTATGGAGTTCAGCATTCTTTTGTATTTCGCAAAACAGTTTGATTGATGGACGATACGATACGTCTGGGAAGAAATGTTAAAATGGACTAGATTGCTTGAACGATGGGCCTGAACAACCAGGTGATGGTCTCAATGTTCATTTACTAAGAAAAAAAGGTATTTCGGCCCAATGCATCGTTTTCTTTTCAAAAAGGACCATTTCCTCCCTCCATTAGGTTTCACTCAAAATTTTTAGAGAAAAGTACACTTAAGTACCCTGTAGTTTTACTGATTATCACTTGGGTACCCTGTATTTTTAGAACCGTAAAATAGGTCAAACTTATTTCAATTTTTGTCACGGACCAGTCCCAAGCTCCGGTCCACTTTTTTTTGGGAGAACGTCATCGTTTTATGGCCGACATGGACTGCCACGTGGCTTAGACTAGGATTACTCTATGCTGACATGGCAAGGTAAATTACCAAATTTAAAAATGGGAAAAGTACACAAAAGTACCCTGTAGTTTTATCGATTATCAGTTGGGTACCCTGTAGTTTTTGAACCGTAAAACAGGTCCCACTAATTCGTGAATTTTGTCACGGATCGGTCCTGAGGTCCCGTTTGGATTTTTTTGGCATACGACATTGTTTTATAGCCGACGTGGACTGCCACGTGGCTTAGACTAGGATTAACTGATGTTGACGTGGCAGTATATAAATTACCAAATTAGTACAAAATTTGTTTATTAATTTCAAAAAAAATCTGGATTGACTCTCTCTCACTCTCTTCAATCCCATCCCTCCTCCCCACACAGCAAAACACATCCCATGGCATCCCACTAACACGATGCCGTCTTCAACCTCGAAGACGACCCCGAGATCATGGACGACGAAGACGACGATGAGAAAGACCTCCGCCCCACCTCCCCCTCCACCATCCCCATTCCCGTTGCCATCCATGTTCCCAACCATCGATGTTCCCGTTGCCATCCCCGATCCTTGCTCTCCCAACCATCCCCGTTCCCAACCGTCCCCATCCCCGTTCCCGTCGCCATCCCCGATCCTTGCTCTCCCAATCGTCCCCATTCCCAATCGTCCCCGTTCCCGTCGCCATCCCCGATCCTTGCTCTCCCAATCGTCCCCGTTCCCATCCACCATCCATGTTCCCGTCGCCATCGCCGTCATCCCCAACGGCAAGCATCCAATCCTTGCTCTCCCAACCGTCTCTATTCCCGTCGCCATCCCCATTCCCAACCATCCCTGTTCTCATCGCCATCCCCGATCCTAGCTCTCCCAACCATCCCCGTTCTCGTCCACTGTCCCTATTCCCGTTGCCATCCCCAAGGACGAGATCGAGCTCCTCCAGGGGTCCCTCGAGTACTCGGATGGCCAGCGCCAGCCCCACCCCGACACCGCCCTCTTCTACGACCAGATCGAGCTACCCCCGACGACGAGGACAACAATGTCAAGCTCCTCGCATTCGCCTATTAGAGTTTGGTTATTGATTTTGATAAATCTGGAAAAGATGAGTCGAGATAGAGAAGGAAGCACTTGTTCTAATTTTATTATATAAATTTTATGTTGCGCTTGATAAACAAGTTGTGTCGTAGCCTAGTTGGTGATGATGTCAGGCTTCCAACCAGGAGACCCGTGTTCGATTCCCCCGGCACCAGCTTTTAAGTTGATTTTGGTATTCTCACTTTTTTAAAATTTTGGTATTAATTTGGTAATTTATCTACCACCACGTCAACATCGAGTAATCATAGTTTAAGCCACGTGGCAGTCTACGTCGGCCATAAAATGACGCCGTTTTGAAAAAAAAGTATACCGGAGCTCGGGACCGGTCCGTGACAAAATCTGCGAATAAGTTGGACCTGTTTTACGGTTTAAAAACTACAGGATACCCAAGTGATAATCGATAAAACTACATGGTACTTTTGTGTACTTTTCCCTTTTAAAAATTGAGTGAATACCAAAATTCGGGTCTTTTAGTTGGAAGCCTGACATCATCACCAACTAGGCTACAACAACAGTTATTGATCAAATGCACCATAAATATTATATAATGAATTTATAAGAATGCTCCTTCTTCCTCCTGACTCATCTTCTCCGGAAACCCATCTTCTTTATCAATAAGGGAAAGAAAAAATGGGGGATTGGCAACAGCTTCTCCAATCCGTACTAATCGGCCTCATCTTCTCCTATATTCTCGCGAAGCTCATCTCCGTCGTCATTTCCTTCAAAAATGACAACTTCGCCCTCTCTAGGAGCTACCCTGATGCCGTTGGAACCCCAGCCTCCCCCCGCCACCGCACACGGCAGTGACCGGAACGATGAAGGCTACAGAGACAGCGACCGGAATGATGAAGACAACAGAGACAACGATGGCGAAAGCAAAGACTGGGAGGGCGTGGAGAGCACGGAGCTCGACGAGGTGTTCGGCAAGCGTGGCAGAAGCTCGACGCCATGCCTCCGACATCATCACCAACTATGCTACACGGTCGAAGGGTTGCATCTGTCGACATCATCAATTGAAGAAAAATGAGTGTGTTCATTTTGATTTCATAGGTCCTTGCTGGAGAAGATGAATTTCATGGAGTTTAGGTATTGATAAAGAAGATGAGTTTCTGGAGAAGATGAGTCAGGAGGAGGAAGGAGCATTCGTATAAATTCATTATATAATATTTATGGTGTGTTTGATCAATAACTATTGTTGTAGCCTAGTTGGTGATGATGTCGGGCTTCCAACTAAAAGACCTGGGTTCGATTCCCTCTGCCAGCAGATTTTGGTATTTTTTCAATTTTTTAAATTTGGTACTAATTTGGTAATTTATCCTGCCACGTCAGCATAAACTAATCCTAGTCTATGTCACGTGGCAGTCCACGTCGGCCATAAAACGATGACGTTCTCCCAAAAAAAAGCGGACCGAAACTTGGGACCAGTCCGTGACAAAAATTGAAATAAGTTGGACATGTTTTACGGTTCTAAAACTACAGGATACCCAAGTGATAATCAGTAAAACTACAGGATACTTAAGTGTACTTTTTCCAAAATTTTATGGTAGTCCTTACATATTAAATCATTTGATGACTTAACATATCTCTACCAATTCATAAATTACAAGTGAAAAAGTGAGACTTTTTATTAGTCCACATGTATATATTCTACTCATGGGATATAATCTGTAATTGATGGAAACATATCTCAAAAGGAAGTTTTTATTAAAACATTAACCATGATTCTTGATAATCGTGTATTAGAAAAAGGAGTTTGACTCTTTAAACTAAATAATAACTTAATTATTACTTTTTGTTTTCGGCATAGAGAAAGATTTATTAACCAAAAAAATCTTATAATCATATACATATTGTATATTTATTTTCCATTATGTTTTATTTCGCATGAATATTATCAAAACTTTCGTATGCCTTATTTAAACATCAAAGTATTTATTAATTTTTATTCGAGTCTAATACTAAAATAGATATTTTGAACCCATATAACTCCAATCAGTACAAGAACTTAAGAGATTCCGAGGGCAAACAAAATTATTTTTTTTATATCAGGTAGAATTCTCAATTGTTAATGATTGAGCATCTTCATGTTCTCAATTATAAGAGAGTAACATCTTCTCAATTATTTGAGCATCTTTATGTTCCTCATATACAAATATTAATGAATTACATGATATCATTTAATAAAAAGAGGAAAAAAAATTGTGCATGTATTCTGAAAAATATGTTATTCAGATGTATTTGACACAAATCTAATCCATATTTTTTTTGGCATACAAATGAATCAAGGTCCCTAATAGTACATCATCCAATTTTATCAAAGATGATGATTTTTTTAAAATAAAAATCCATTAGAGAAGAACACTCCTTAAAATTGAAAGGATGCCAACTCCAACCACTTTTTTTATAATTGAAGTTTTATTAATGATAGTAGTATGTATATACATAAAAACAAAAAAAAAGGGGATATTGAATACCCTCAAAACAGTATTGCAGCCTCGGATTTCGGCAGTAAAATTTCCGTAAAAAGAGCGGCTGAATATGACGCTGGTAGATTAATTTAACATCCATAGCCAAAGAATATCTAGCATAGCGATATAAGGCGGCGTAAATTTCAAAGAAGTTCAAAGTTCAAATTTTGGCGTGATGTAAAAATTTATCTTTAAAAAAAATCCATATCCCCCAATTACACCCGTAATTTCAAATTTCAAATTCTGCCCAACTACAACCATGGATCAACTAAATGATTCAAGATACAAAATTGAACTCTCGACTCCCTAGTTCCACCGAACAAGACCCTTCATGAACATGGAAAATGACAAGAATAGATGAAAAGTTCTCCGTCACAACTAGTACCATCAAGCATGTAACAAATTTGTTGAACAACCCTTGTATTGTATTGATACGCTCGCCCAATTCCAATTTTGAATGAACTGGCCAATTTGCAGAATCATAAAACTAATACCACTGGGGGGATTCGGTAGTTTCGGTTTCTTGTTGGGCCTTATCTTAAGTCATATTACTTACTGGTCACACCCATCTTCAAACAAATGGCTGGCAACCAAATGTTCCGTGTTCTTTTTAAAAGGAATTACCGACCAATGGGTTACACACACATGAACTGATACGCACTAAAAAAGAAATAGGGAACTCTGGCGATAAATTAAAGACCGAACAATCACATAAGACTTTTAATTAATTCACACATCCCAATTCAAGTTAATAATAATAGGAATACATGTCCATATGAAAATGAAGAGAGATCAAACATCATCACCACCCAAAATCCATCTCATCTCATCTTATCTCATCTCCCAACATACTCCACGCTTCATTACCATCTACTTAACTTCGGTCTCCTCTACACCTGCATCAAAACCAACATACATACATTATCAACTTTATTCAACATCCCATCATATCATAACGTGGTCGGTGGTCCCTGACCATATAATATCCTTCGTTCGTTCTCGGCTGTCTAACAATAATAATGTGTCCTAAATAACAATAATAATACGACACGTATCATCATCTAGAACGCCCATAATTTTCTAGAGGAAAAACAAAACACCATTTCTTAATGTGTGTTGATAATTCCATTTGCAGTGTATTATCACTTGCAGGAAATGCAAGTGAATAATACCTTTGCCCCACGTCAAATCAACTTGGCCCCCTAGCCTCTAGATATAGGTAGGTACCAATCTATATCTATCATCTTTTTCTATTCCCAACCATGACTTTTCTTACTGAATTTTAATGAAGACGGTCATCATATTCATAACATCGGAAAATAAAATTCTGCACTAATTGGATTGTAAATATTAATAAATTTACTCATAAAAAAATTGTACAAGAAACCAACTTAACAATGACGGTGTGACACGTTTTTCCTATTACCAACCCATAGATTGTTTACTTTTTGAATCGAAAAAGTTGGAAATCCTTTCCCTGGATTTCACCGTTTTGACTGAATAGTAAGTAAGAGTTGGAATTGAAGAAATTTATATATTCCATAGACTGAAAAGCCATTTATGTGTGGTTGAAGAGAATTTTTTTTTAAACAAGGTTAAAAGTAAAGCATTGAAACGTATTGAAATATTCCAAGAACTGAAAATGCATCTAGATTTGGTAGAAGAGACTAGTAGAGCATTAATTATGAAAACCAGACTCTGGCTGGGTAGTGAGAAGGCTAATTTGGACTGTTAATTAATAGGAGGATCTATGGTTCTGCCACTCCTTTATCATATAGTTTATGTCAAAATTAAATCAAAACAAGAAAAGAAGAGAGAGAGAGAGAGAGCTCACATCACATGATGAAACGTGGAGGAGGGGGATATGTAGGTTTCACTTGGTGATGGCATAAACAGCGTAGATAATCCCAGGGAGCCACCCGAATAGGGTCAGAAGCAAACAGATCCAGAACTCCACCTATTTCAATTTTATCCCATTCAACAACAACAACAACAACAACCACACACCAAACAACATAAGAGAAGAGAAGATTAAAAATTATTGAGAATCCAGACCCCAAAGAAAATATTTTTTTTTAAAAAGGAGAAAATTATACATACATGGCAGCCAAACTTGAGGAAGACACCGAGGGGCGGCAGTATGATTGCCAGCAGGATATCTATGCAAGTCGCTGTGCCCTCTGACATTTTCTCTTAAGACTCACTAATTAACTCTCTCTCTCCCTTCTCTCTCCTCTCTCCTCTCTTCTCTCTTCTCTCTTCTCTCTTCTCTCTCTTGGGAAGGCGATGCGAGTGATGGTGTAGTGGGTTATGGTTGGGCTTATATAGATAGCAAGGGAAACACAACCCGATGATATCTATGATAATTAATTTTATTTGTATATTATTTTCTCTGTTTTAATGTACTTGTCATGTTGGGTCCCACGCGGAAACACGTGTCGCCCCGTTCCCCCTGTTTCCTTACTACACGTACTGATCGTGGCCTACCCGCGGAGATACTCAACGCGTAATCCCCCCTTTTAATGATTCTGTTACTTTTGTCTTCAATCTCGATCTATTTTTTTTGGTAAGTAAAATTTTATTAATCTATATAATATTCATAATTTATTGTAGAATATTCATTAAAATCTTGGCTGGCTAAAGTTTACTAACAAAAAGCCGTGCGAAGAAAAGATTATCGATTATAGCACAGCTGATATACAATTCTACAGTGGATCTCACGTTAAATACAAATATATCTTGCTTCCAAACTTGACCTAATTTGAATTAACAAAATTCCAGGTGATCATTTTGGCAACCTAATTAATGTCGAACTAATGTTGAGATTCTAAGTTTATTTCTGAGTGAATGAGTGATATGAATTAAAACGTTGTCTAAATAATGCAATCATTTTGCCTACGGGCAAATTATCCTCACATCCCTGAAGTTTGGTCACCCTTTCTCTAGGGTCCCTGACTTTTGGAAAAAGATTGTCCCGTCCCTAAGTTTTGACGATAATAGACTCTCGGGTCCCTGGCTGACGTCATCGACTCTTTTTTTCATTTTTGGTCATGAAAATGACCAAAATACTCTTAAACAAAAAATAAATTTTTTAACCTTCTTCAACCTTTTACCTCCCGCTCCCGCTCCCCCCCCCTCCTTCTCCTCTCCCCCTCCCTCTCCCTCCCTCTCCCTCTCCCGCTCCCGCTCTCGCTCCCCCCCTCCTCCCCCTCTCCCATTCACCATCGCGAATCTTTGTCTTCTCTAGGCCACCATCCAAATCGAACCCAATCGGGAATGCAACGCCAATCGAACCCCATCCACCATCGCAGGCAACAGTGGTTAATACCCGTAATTAATACCAAAACGGAAAGACTCGGTGGTTATGTACCCATTTCGGTCGTTTGGTGGCTCCATTGGGCGGATTCTAACGTGTATTTGGGTAATTAATGAAGGAGGACAAATACCACACTCCACCGCCGTAGAACTCCAGAGCTCAACTAGGAGCTCCAGCTACCCAAGATCTTTCTAAACAAGATATTTCTATTTGGTCAGAATCCAGCCGAACGTCGTCCTTCAACATCCTTCAACCAAGCGTCGATGTCGTCTCCTCCAGCTCTGCCAACCAGACCGTGACAGCCATAAACGCCGTCAAGGCCCTCCCCACGGCTGGCCCGCTCCCTCCTCCACGTCGGGCGACTCCCCTCCGCAGCTCCCGCCTTTCGATTGAAATCCCAATCGGAGGTCACCGTCGTCGATTGAAATCCCAACTGTCACTATCACCGTCGTCGTCGAAGCTTTGTCAATTAATTCCAGCAAAAAACTCCCCCATTAATTAATTACGAGCAAGAACACCTAGGGGATTCTAACCTTTATTTGGGTAATTGGTTGAGAGGAAGATAAATACCACACTCCACTGCCGTAGAACCTTGGGAACGCCGAAATAAAAAACCTGTATTTGGGTAATTGGTTTGGTGGCTACATCGGTCCTTTTGAACGAGGGACCAAATATGTATTTGTCTTTCTTAATCTTACAGAACCTTGAGAACGCTGACGGTGAGGTTGAGCTTGTGGGTGACGAGTCGCTCCAGCTGGGGCCTCTGGAGGGGGGGAGCGGGAGGGGGAGAGGGGGAGCGGGAGCGGGAGGGAGCGGGAGGGGGAGAGGGGGAGGAGGGGGGGGAGCGGGAGCGGGAGGGGGAGAGGGAGGGAGCGGGAGGGGGAGAGGGGAAGGAGGGGGGAGCGGGAGGTAAAAGGTTGAAGAAGGTAAAAAAATTTATTTTTTGTTTAAGGGTATTTTGGTCATTTCCATGACCAAAAATGAAAAAAAGAGTCGATGACGTCAGCCAGGGACCCGAGAGTCTATTATCGTCAAAATTTAGGGACGGGACAATCTTTTTCCAAAAATCAGGGACCCTAGGGGGAGGGTGACCAAACTTCAGGGATGTGAGGGTAATTTGCCCTTTTGCCTACTATGCATATAAAAGGCAAAAAATTGGAATCATTTCTAAAAAATACGACTTAAAATATTACAATTCATCAATTTTTAATGTCATATAAGGTTTATTTCATATCTCTTAGACATATTCGAAATATTAATTGTGGTTAGGATCATGACAATGTAGTTATAACCAAACATATTATTATCACTTACACATACATAACACATGTAATAAATGTAATTAATAGACGGGAAGAAAAAGGGAAAATTATTAAGAGAACTTTTTCTTTTCCTCTTCTAAAAAAAGCAAAAAGGGCAAGAAAATGGCGCCGTAATAAATGAAAGGGCGGGGCAAATAGCAAAATTGCCCCTCGGTAGACATGCGTTCAAGATCCACGATTTAATTTTGGATAAATTACTCTCGAGTCCCTAACCTTTGGTCATCCTTCCCCTAGGGTCTCTGGCTTTTGAAAAATGATTGTCCCGTCCCTAATTTTTGATGATAATAGACTCTCGGGTCCCTGGAGCCGGAATATTTCTTTTTCTCCGGTGAACCCCCACTTGAAATCACCAAAATGCCCTCCCACACAAAAAATGTCTTCCCTTTCTTCTTCCTACCACTTCATCTTCTTCCTCTCACCTTCAACCAAAATCAAAACTAAAAAATAAATCTAAACATTTTTGATGAGTATCAAAACCAATTAGAAAGAATCAAAACTAATTAGAGAGAATCAAAATTTTAATAATCCTAATTTTTAAAAGTCCAATTTGAATTAAAAATCTAAATCTAATTATAATTAAGATTTTTTCCGAAGGTTATACCCAACGACGTCGCCTAGGTGTTCATCAAACCCACTCTCTTGTTCTTCCTAACCACCGCGGTCTTCTTCCTCTTTTACTCCCACCGCGGTTCAAGAGCTTGAGTTCCCGAAGCAAATTGCTCTCGTTAAGGGACACATCAAATCCTTTAACGAGGATGAAGAGGATGAGATAGGCAAGAAAGAGTGGTGTTGCAGTGATTGTGAAGGTGAACAAGAAGATGAAAAGTCGACCCCCTTGCTCTTCTTCTTTTTCCACTCTTTTTTCTCGTCCCAGAGAGTCAAACCCTCCTTCCCGCTTCCTCTCCTTTCTCTCTCTCTCTCTCTCTCCTCTTTGGGTGAAGCCCTGGTTTTTAATTTATAATTTTTAGAGCACTATGGCTCGGCGTCATGGATGGCAACTCCCAGTTCACTCTTTCCAGGTATATTGTTATCTTTTTTTTTGTGGAAAGGTACATTGTTATCTATCTCCCTTATTCTATTTCCTTCCCTTTTGTTGTTTCTCTGTTGTTGCAATGGTGTATGTAAAGAATTTCATTTTTTTGTTGGTATTTTCCTTTGTTTGTCTCCTGTCCATTTGTGTATAGGTGAGTAGGACGAAACCATTTTCTGGGTTTGAGCCAAAGTCAGAAACTGACATTTTGGGACTTGTAAAGTTCTTCGATCTATGACAGAGAACTTTTGAGTACAGACATTTTGGGACTCGTAAAGGTCTTTCTAATTGGTTTTGATTCTCATTAAAAATGTTTAGATTTATTTTTTAGTTTTGATTTTGGTTGAAGGTGGGAGGAAGAAGATGAAGTGGGAGGAAGAAGAAAGGGAAAGAAATTTTTTTTTGTAGGAAGGCATTTTGGTCATTTCAAGTGGGGGTTCACCGGAGAAAAAAGAATATTCCGGTTCCAGGGACCCGAGAGTCTATTATCATCAAAATTTAGGGACGGGATAATGATTTTTCAAAAGTCAGGGACCCTAAAAGAAGGGTGACCAAAAATTAGGGACTTGAGAATAATTTGTTTTTTAATCTTTAGGGCGCGCGAATCCGGACCAACATGAACAGCTCATATCCAGTCATCATCGTCCGGATCTTTAGAGACAACGGGCAGGATTAAATCCGATGCCATTTTCCTCACGACCACCATGTATTAGTAACTAAAGTGTTTTTTACCTTCTAAAAAAAGTAAAGTTTTTTATTTACTTACTAACTGTTTCAATTTCATTCCCCTATTTGGGAAATGGTTGTTTGATATTTCTCTTATTCCATCCAATTAAGGAAGCCCAACTTCCAGTTAAGGTTTAGTATTTAATCCATCATTACCTTTAAAAAAAACTTATAGTTAAGGTGAATCGGATATGATCCACTTTTATCCAAAAAGGGAAGATTCCTGATTACTCTCTCACCCACCTCCTTTATCTGTCATTCTAAGCACCGGCCTAACCGCGTTTTCTCGAAACTAGTTGATTATTGGATGATAAAAAAAAATTAAAGAACGAACCGAAACAGTAACTTATAGCTAGCTATCGATTTGGCATTAATAAATACCGCATTAACCATTTATCTAGTCACTCAATTGGATTACCAACGGAATTCTTTTTTGAAAAATAAATTTTTACACAATATAGAAGTTTAAATCTTAAACTTTCTTAAATTAGTTTATTCTTTGTATTGTTAGACTAAATACCGTTTGGCAACTGGATTCAATAGTAATTTCGAAATCCGTCTACTTGTTGCTTTCTCGGTTTTTTCAGATCACAAAATTTGAATAATATAAATTGGATTTAAGTCCAATGTGATAATATTACCCACATACATATTTAACTGGGGTGGCCGATCCATGGGGAAAGAGTGGATTTCACTCGCTCTCCTGACTGACAATTTCGCTCTTAGTTAAGCTTTATTAATTTCCGTAGAAGCTCATAATATGTATCCACAATTAATCAGCCAACCTTTTTATTTAGGAATATGTCAATCGAAGTTACGGGTCTTCTTTCCATGTGGAATACATAATTTAATACAGGAATATTATGAAACGCTGGCGGACACGTGAGCCTCCACCGCCCCATGACCCATTTGGCCGACGCATCGCTCCGGGAATCTGGGATACCTTCTAACAACCCATTTCGGTTTTCTACTCCTCGATTTGTTAGGTCGACAAGTACAAAGGGATTCAACGCTTATCATAAATGTTAATTAGCGCATAGTTAATTACCGCAATCGATTAATAGATATTCAGATAGTACTTACTAAAACATAACAAACGCGAGGTACCAACCGGCATTTAGATTAGTTGTTCTAGCTTAACTAGGTCTCAGGTTCGATTCATTGGATACACATCAGTGTTAAATATTTGTTGGGAGAACTTTGCCACCTTGCAAAGATCCTACCCGGTTCGAGGTTAAAACAAAAAAACATAACAAACGCAAGGCGTAAGGCTTGCAGTGCCGGTGATGGGTGGGTGAATGATGATCAAGGAATAGAATAATATAGCACCTCCTCCCTGACCTGGCTCCCTCCAAAGCATGTACCGTACACGTGAATAAAGAGCCACATTATACATATTAGAATGCCCTAAAGATTCGAGAGTGGCTCACTCACAGCTCTAAAGTTCTTCCAATGTTCTCATCTGAGCAAGCAGGCTCAGAACATACATTCTGAGATCGAATCAGATTGTGAAGTCGTGGTAGACTTTATCACCGGCGTGACACAATCGATATATTGGAGAGTGGAAAGTAGAGCCTTGCTAGTTAGGATTGCGATATTTAAGTATGTGCATGCTTAATTTTATTCCACCATCAGCAAATGAGGTTGTCAATTGAATGGCTAGGAGATCTCAGATAAAATAATGTATGCCCAATTGGACACTACATCCACTACCAGAACTATATATTATTATTATGCGATTTTCCGAATTAAGTCAAAATTAATGAAAGGATGTATGTTAATTCTTAAAAAAAAGGTTGGCGCACATATGCATGTATATCAGTAAACTTTCCGGGCTTCCGCAATTGGGCCTGTTCAGGATCCATGCTGTGTTCAATTTCTCAATATTTGTAGTAGGTGGGCCTCGTCACTAGCCTTGATTATTTTCTTTTGATCACTAGTAATTTGTTGACACAAAGAAAATGGGCCTCGAGGAAGGACATAATAATTAATAATAACCCTTCAGCACTCAGATCTGGGCTCATCATCTTTAAACACCAAAAACTTCTGGATTGTAGCTTTGCTGAAGCCCATCGAAATAACTTCAAAGACAAACGGTGATCCGTCGCTTCTATTGAATGGGCCCATGCATTGGTTCCGAATTGTAGCTAGCTAGCATCCTGACATCAACAACTTGCCTCCATATTTTTTTTCTCGTGGTCTCTAATCGTTAGGAGGCATATACATATACATATTGTTGATTTTGTGATCGATTTGGTTATAGTTAAATGTTTTGAGGTATGGGAAATGTTGACAGGGACCATGCTGTATTGTCCCCAATTATGAAATTGTGCTCTAAATAAAATGTTGATGAGATTCCAGGTGGGACTGGGAAAGTCCCGAGACATCCATACCTCATTATTATATATGTTTCATCCTCTACGAATCCCATTCCCGTAGCAGTTTATTTTAAGTAATATAATACATCAATATGCAAATGTAATGGAAGGAGAGAAAAAGATTGTGGGAGATCGAGTCCGGGGGACAAGATTTGGTACTGGTATGCCATATCCAGTACGGATTTGGAGTCATGTGGACGGGGCAGAATGATAAATTAAAAAAGGGGTTGACATAGTGGGAAAGATAAAATGGGCTAATATCTCGTGGGATAGAAAAAAAGACCTGACACATTTTTTTCTCAAAAAAAGGCTGACGCATTTTTTTTCATAAAAAAGGGCTGACCTGTCTTTTATTTATTATAGTTATTTAATTTTTTTATTATAAATAGTTTTAAATATTATCAAATTGGTATACCATTTGAAATAACTGGGTAAACCATTCTATATAACCGAGTAAACTATTTGATATAACCGGGTAAACTATTCGACATAGCAGGATAAACCATTCGATATAGCCGGATAAATCATTCGATATAGCCGGGTAAACTATTCGATATAGCCGAGTAAACCATTCGATTTAGCCGGGTAAACTATTCGATATAACCGAGTAAACTATTCGATTTAGCCGAGTAAACTATTCGATATAGCAGGGTAAACTATTCGATATAGCAGGGTAAACTATTTGATATAACCGGGTAAACTATTTGATATAACCAGGTAAACTATTCGATATAGCAGGGTAAACCATTCAATATAACCGAGTAAACCAGTCGATATAACCAAGTAAACCATTCATAAACCATTCCCATTTATTCTTTCCATGCAATCCATGCCCGTTCCCAAGGCATCCCCACAACGTAAAAAAATCATCTTCACACTTTATCTTCCCCACCCATCCATCTCCATTTCCAAGGCTCAACAAAAATCATCTTCACATAGTTTTCTCATTTCATTTTCCTAGTCTAAAAAATCATTTTTCACACATTTTTCATCTCTTTTCACAAAAACCACATACTATGTTCATCTCAGATTACACCTCATCTCATATTTGATATTACCCATTAAATATTGAATACGCCATTTGCATGTACTACAATACCCATAGCCAAATCTAATCTCATTTTATTAACAGAGATTAGAACAATCAAGGGACCACGAGGAGGGCGACACCATCTGCTCCGAGTACGGCCTCGTCCTCTCCTCCCAAGAGTACTCTGACTCCTCCTCCTGCGTGGGCAACCCCATGAGCCCCATCCTCCTGCCATTGGATGAGGTCTGCGACGTCGTCCTAGTCGTACTCATCGTCGCCAACTTCGAAGGAGATTATGCCGACGAAGGATATCCGAGGATAGGCAGCGTCGGATCCAAGCGGCAGGGCTGGCTGAGGAGGTAAGCGATGCGGCTCCAACGAGATCAAGACTCCGATGGAGGGGAGGACAGCGACGATCCTTACTGGTGGCCATGAGAGAGAGAGAGAGAGAGAGGCAGGGAAGGAGGAGAAATGGGAGAGAGGAAGAGAGATAAAAAGAAAAAATTACCCCATCATCCTTAGCCGTCTAATGAACAATATTTTTAAAGGGCCCGATCCAACGATTATGGTTCACTCTAGGCCAGGCCTGGCAGGATTTGGTGCTCCAGGACCAAATCCAGTCCCTGAGCCTGGCCACTACTTGAAGTTGAAGGGCCCATTCAGATCAGATCAGATCTATTACTAGATTTACAAGGAATGGAGTGAGAGAATTGTGAACTATGAAGGGGAATGGTACTTTGACTTTGACTGTTTTGATTCTTATCCCAATGCATGTTAAGTAACACTAACTCCCTCCCGACATACACTAGATTCAGCTGGGCGACTCGGGGTTAGATTAAGCAGGGACAAGGATTGTTCCTACTGAAATGGATCAAAAGAATTAATAATTACATCAGGGACAATAGTGGAAAAGCATTATTAACCTAACTAATCTATAAATTAGGGTTAATAGATTAATGAAAAAGATTTAAAAAGGGTTAAAAATTTTGGCGGCTGCGCCAAAACTGACGTCAACCCTTCCTCTCCCACTCTCTGCCAACGCCGATAAACCAATAAAGACTAAACCAACACAGACAGAATTAAAGCTTTCAACCTTTCGTCTCCCATTCGTTTTCAGTTTGAGCTTGAGCTATGACATCTCTACCATTAAACCATTCAGACCAAACCTTTGGCTTATGGCTATAGTAAACAGAAGTGGCGAAAATGAAGATGAATGCTTCGATGGAGAAATAAATAACATTATATTAATTGAAGGTAAATACTAGTTATTTATTTCCTTCTAAAAGTTCCAGTTTAAATGTTCATGATTTGCATGTCGGGTTCTAGGTGATTCGATATTCATATTCATTTGATTATATTTATTTATTGGTATTGATTTTGCAGTAACACCAACAATGACCTGCACCGGTAAAATTAAAATTGATGAAAGGCCTTATAGTGTAACTATTGTAAACCAAGATACCACAGAGGTGTGTTTAATTGACGATCAAATCTTTGATGGAATAGAAGATCAGTAGACTAGTTGTTAATCTTAATTTTATTTGATTCTGATATATACGTTTATGTCCCATTCTGATATTGGCTTTCATGTACATGGATATTAGTTTGTATTGTTTTCTGATATTGATTTGCATGTATTCTGATATTGGTTTTCATGTGTATTGACATTGGTTTTCGTGGATATTGAAATTGGTTTTAATGTACATTGATATTGGTTTTCATGTAAAGAGATATTGGTTTGTATGTACTACTATATTAGTTTTCATATTATGTGATATTGGTTTGCATTGTATTTGATATTGGTTTTCGTTTGCATGGGTATTAGTTTCGTCTTATTTGATACTGATTTGTATGTACTGCTATATTGGTTTGCATTGTATTCTGATATTGGTTTGCATTTTATTCTGATATTGGTTTTCATGTGTATTGACATTGATTTTCGTGGGTATTGAAATTGGTTTTAATGTACATTGATATTGGTTTTCATGTAAGGAGATATTGGTTTGTATGTACTGCTATATTGATTTTCATATTATGTGATATTGGTTTGCATGTATTCTGATATTTGTTTTCATGTGTATTGACATTGGTTTTAATGTACATTGATATTGGTTTTCATGTGTATTGATATTTGTTTTCATGTACTGCTATATCAGTTTTTATCTTATTTGATACTGGTTTGAATGTACTGCTATATTGGTTTCCATGTAAGGAGATATTGGTTTGATTGTTCTGCTATATTGGTTTGATTGTACTGATATATTAGTTTGATATTTTCATATTCGTTTGTATTGTATTCTGATATTGATTTTAATGTACATTGATATTAGTTTTCATGTGGAATGACATTGGTTTTCGTGTGTATTAACATTGGTTTTCGTGTGTATTGATATCTGGCACACATTTCTGATTGGTATAAATTTAGCAGTAA
The DNA here is from genome assembly GCA_963995505.1 of Hypericum androsaemum. Classification (NCBI taxonomy): domain Eukaryota; kingdom Viridiplantae; phylum Streptophyta; class Magnoliopsida; order Malpighiales; family Hypericaceae; genus Hypericum; species Hypericum androsaemum. The sequence continues at coordinate 120,299 of OZ023190.1, read as the reverse complement.
CACAAATAATGATCTCATCCGGGGAAACACTTGAGGAAATAGAAAATCAAGAACAGTGGAAAAAAATAAAACTTCATACTGTGGATGAGACACTAAACTTCTACCTCTATTATGCACACAAGAAAGAATTTAGTGTGAGAAAAGATTATCAAAAACCAAAGACTGCAGAGATACACTATATCAGATATCTTTGCAACAAGGAGGGAGTTCGTAGAACGCGTAAGGTCCCTAAAGAAAAAACTACTCGAAAATATAAATGAAGGGAGGAAAAAATAGGTTGCAGAGCAATGATCACATTCCACCTTTCAGCTGATAAGTTATTTTATTTCATAAATGAATGGAAGGTATAACATAACCATGATCTTCTCGGTGGAAAGCTCGCCTACATGTTAAGATCCAACCTGAATGTGAATTCACTGCAGTAAGAAATTGTTAGAGTAAACAATAATGTTGGCATTCTACTCAGGTCTTCTTATGAACTGATGACAAAGGTAGTTGGAGGAGCATAAAAGCTTGGTTTCCTTCCTATAGATTTGAAAAACTATTTAAGCACACGACTGCAAAAAATGATGAAATTTGGTAAAGCTACTGCATTGCACGAATATTTCTGAACTGAAGCATTTAAGAATTCATCTTTTTATTAGGAAATTGAAGTTGATAATGAAGAATAAATTGAAAATATCTTTTGGGCCGACAAAAGGATGTGAATAGACTACAAGATCTTTGGTGATGCAATTGATTTCGATACCACTTACATAACAAAAAAAAATTACCATCCGTTAGGTAATTTACTTTGATTCTCATATGTACATTTATTCCCCATATTTCATATTGTGAACTAATACTTGTTTGCATATGTTGTGATATTGGTTTGAATCAAATATTTTACTTGTCTGATATTGGTCTCTATCTTATGCGATATTGGTTTGCATCTTATGTGATATTGGTTTCATTCTGCGTTGATATTGATTTTCATCTGAAGTAAAATTGGTTAACATGTGGCGGGTGATTGTTTTGAATGTTAATTGATGATGGTTATCATGTGTTCTGAAATTGATTTACCTGTAAAGTTATACTAATTTAAATGTGTATTCATATTGGTTAATTTTATTGTGCAGCTCTTTTCGCAGGATTCAATCACCATCGTATGACTTGCATCTTTGTAGCAGCTCTTCTGTTTGATGAGACAAGAACATCTTTCCAATGGTTGTTTTGAACATTCTTGAAATGCATGGAAAATAAAGCGCCGAAGATAATATTTACCGATCAAGATAAAGCAATTGCTAACGTCATAAGTAAAGAACTGCCAGGTACATTCCATGCACTATGCACCTGGCACATTTTAGAGAATGCTAAGAAAAGGTTAAGTACTCTATGCACAAATGAAGTATTACAAGCATTCAATTATTTGATATACGAAGCTGACGGTGAAGCAAAATTTGATTATTTCTGGAATAAAATGATTAAAGAGTATTTTCCATCAGGAGTGCACCAATGGTTGGATTTCATACATTAATTTCGAATACAATGGTCATCAACATGTGTTAGAAAATATTTTACTACTGGTATGGTGACCACACAACTGTTTGAATCTTGCAACAGTGTTGTACGAGGGTATTTGAAATGTGATTACAACCTGATTGAATTCTTTAGACATTTCAACAACATGGTTAATAGCAAAAGGCGTGCAGAGATGATGGCAGATTTTGAAGCGAAAAATAAGTTGCCCAACAACCGACACAAAAGCAGCTCGTTGGTTACGTTGGCAGAGGTGTACACTCATAAAATATTTGAAAAGTTCCAACAACAATATGAAGAATCTCGTCGCTACCAGATTGAACTAGTATTGGATGGTCATCCTTTGATAGGTACCAAAAATTTAATATTACACAGTTCACTTATATATTTTATATTGCTTGCCATATCATACGTACTAATTTGAAGTCATATGTTCAATATCAGTTTACGTGTGTTTACACTGCAGGGGATCTCTCTAAATACCGTATCTTTAAGCGTGAAACAAATGCAAGTAAGATTGATGTAAAAGACTAGTGGAAATTCAGAAGATAAACATGGTACTTACGTGCTCATGCAGGTTGTATGAAAGCCTTGGATTATTGTGCAGACACATACTGAAGGTCATGGATATTTTGAGTGGCTTCGCTGATTATGGTAAATTCAGAACATTGCCTCAACACTACGTGATGAAACGGTGGACTAAAAATACCAAAGATGGATTGCACATAACTGTGCACTACTATGCCATAGGATAACTATGCCAAATACTACCAGTATCTAATACATAAGATGAATCATCTGGTTGCTCTCATGTCCATGGATCCAGATGCAGTAAAATTTATTGACAGAAATATGGATAGTATGATTCACCAATTCTCACATTGTAGACTACGAGGTAAAGATCTTAATCATAACAACGTAGTATGATATGGGTGTGGATGTGTTCTGATCTTTGTTTGCATGTCCACCGATACTAGTTTGCATGTGTTCTGATCTTGGTTTGCATTTTCACCGATACTGGTTTGCATGTGTTTTGATATTAGTTTGTATGCGTTCTGTTATTGGTTTGCAGTTATTTTGAAATTGGTTTGGATGTCTTCTGATCTTGGTTTACGTGTCTACTGATACTGGTTGGAATGTGTTATGATATTGCTTTGCATATATTGTCATATTGGTATGAAGGTACCCCCACGCTACAAGCACAAAGAGAGGATGAAGTACAATCATCATCCAAAGTATTGGGTAAAACTATAAAGTCACGAAAAAATCTAAGGAAGACAAGAAAGAGAATGAAGAGTTCAAATAAAATTGGACAGCAAATAGCGAAAAAAAAGTACCAGAAAAAAAGACAGAAACAAAATGACAGTGCAACCAATGGCTCAAACAAAGAGGCAGAAGAGGAGCATAATCATTTGGACATAGACTTCAATTGACCATTGGAGGAATGATGAACATGACATGCTTGTCATTAATCATGTTTTATGTTGATAACAATATTGGAATATCCGTTAGGACATATTTCAACTTTTTTCAGTTGTAAGAGAACGGTCAACTCATATTATCTATTTATCCTTGACGAGAATGGTATTCTGTCGAAGTAATTATATTGGTTTGTAATTGTTCTGATATTGGTTTACAATTGTTCTTATATTGGTTTGCAAGTATTCTGATCTTGGTTTGCATTTGAACCGATACTGATTTGGATGTCAACCGATACTACTTTGCATGTGTTCTGATATTTGTTTAAATGTGTTCTTGTATTAGTTTGTAAGTATTCTGATATTGGTTTGAATGTGTTCTGATATTAGTTTGCAATTGTTCTGATATTGGTTTGCAAGTGTTCTGATCTTGGTTTGCATATGAACCAATACTGGTTTGGATGTCAACCTATACTGCTTTGCATGTGTTCTGATATTTGCTTGAATGTGTTATCATATTGGTTCGATTGTTTCTGATATTGGTTTGCATTCGTTCTGATATAAGTTTGGATGTGCTCTGATGTAGGTTTGAATTGACATTAGTTTGTATGTAAACCGAAGCTACAAATAATCATACGAAGCAATGTCACTAAAAAATGCAACCAAATCAACAAAATATCTGAAAAAGAACATTAGTCCAGATAAAAACTACTTCAAGATCCACAAAGAGAGGATGAAGTACCATCACCATCAAATCTAACTGTCCTAAATCAATCCACTCCGTGGGGACATCTACTATGTAGTCCCCACTCAATCCAAAACCGGGTGACTCACCATCTGGCATTACGGTTGATCATCTCCTTAACTCTGAATTAAAAATAAAATCTCAATATACTAGTTGAATAATTTAAGTAAAACTTTACTAGCATTGTTAGATTAGATGGACATTAACAGGATACTCAATATAAAGATAAAATATTTATATTCAACCTAGAGAGTTTGTATGAATGGCTGTAGATACTCATCAAGATGAAAGCAATTACTTATTAAAAAAATGAAAGAAATTCTTTCACTACTTCCAAGAAAGGTTAACGGTGCTCTCCATACAGCATATAAAATAGTTACAACTTACAGATATTGGTCGAGATGACAGAGGGTGTCTATCAATAGTTATAAAAAATAAAAATAAAATTTTTGCTTACTTGTGGGAGAATTAAATTAGGAAAATGCCTAACATCCATCCAGACGGTGGCCGACTTCTATCTATGAGTGACTTTTCGCATCTTTCAATAGTTAAAGAGTATTTTTTATCTGTGCGTGTGTATCTTTTCCCAAAAAATGGGGGTCGGATTCAGTGGGGACAAGCCTTGTCCCCACCAATGGAGAAACCAATGGAGAATAAGACAAACCAATATCATTACACATACAAATCAATATTATTTCACATGTCCCCACCAATGGAGAAACCAATGGAGAATAAGACAAACCAATATCATTACACATACAAATCAATATTATTTCACATGCAAACAAATATTACTTCACATGCAAACAAATATTACTTCATATTATCAGATTTAAAGAAAATCAAATCTGACGGCCCAAATTTAGTCTCCTCCGTATGGACATCTTTTATGTAGTTTTCACTGAATCTGAAACCCAAAAAATTAGGACCAACTCCTCTCTCTCTCTAGCTCGCTCGTTTCCGAAAATAGTATAAATATCATATATAGCTTAAAGAAGCGTAAATTAATCTTTTTGAGAAGGAAAAAGAAGCGTAATCTAGGCTCTGATCTAGAATGGGTGATTGCCCTTTATGCTTTATTTAATCAACTACTAATTACCCTTTTCCTCCTTTCTGATTATATATATATATATATATATATATATATATATATATTCCAATCTCCCATGTCTCTTACCTCTGTGACCACGACAGCACTCTTGCTCACTACATATTATAACAAAGATCAAATATTTTATCTGTTATTATACCGTTAAAAGGGATTCTCCTTCTTCTTCTTCTTCTTCTTCTGGGTAGCCACTAAGACTGTCCTAGTCACAGATACAAAGTGCGCAATTCCCATATTTAGTATTGTTCTAAAGGAAGTTGGGAGCTTTCTTCTTTAGCCATAGTGGGTTCTTAGCTTTTGCTTTTAATGGGTTAATAATAGCTCTGCGCACAGAAATGACAAGGAGTTGGAGTTCAGACTTTAGAGGAGGAAGCTATTACTATTAGCTAAAGCCATCCATCCATGCCTTTGTCTGAGGTTTTGTACCGTGTGGCCAAAGGGAAGCTCGATTCTTGTCAGCACAATAAGGACCCCTCCTGCTCCTCTGCTCTCCCTTCCCCGTGAGTTATTCCCGCTTCTTGTCTTCTTCTCTGCGTGCTTTGTGCCTGCTTTGATTGGTTCCCCTTTTAGGCCCGAGAACGATGTGGCCGAGCTGGTTCGGGAGAATGGGCAGGCCCTGTCCAGTAGAGTTGGAAAGATCGAAGCTTGCAGCAATCTGCAGCCACCACAGTCTCCCAGGGGAAGAGGGAGGATGGGTGAAGCAAGTGGGACCAGCTTCAAGTTTGGTGGCCCTGTGCGTCCCGAGATTGAGGATAATCTGCAGCCCGATTACTGCTCCGGGGTCACTGCGACCGGGAATTCCTCTCACAATAACTTGGCATCATCTTATAGAGGTGGTGGCGTTGACCGGTATGTGGAAATGCAGTATGGTGAGCGTGTGGAGCAGGAGAGATTTTACTCTGCAGGGCATAGTGTTAGGTCCAGTTCCGGTCCATCCCGGCGCTCTCAGATGAGCCCGGCTTCATTCCCGTGCTTTAGATCAAGAGTTGTGCCTTGCAGTTGTCATAATGTGCAACTTCCTGCTACTGCCATCCGTCGTCCTGTTTCTGAGGATCCGAATGCCGTCCTGACTTTGAGAGGTGGCTTTCCTGCAATGAAATCGCGGGATCAAGATTTTCTCAGTTCTTCGCATTTTCCGATACCTCTTGCCTCTGATAAAGCTAAACCAGATGGCATCAGTGGGAGGGTTGTTCCTACATCATCAATCGTAGAGACGGTAGCAACATCATCCCCCGGATCAATTCCATGTACCGGCAGTCGTGATGGATTCTCTCTTATTGACTCGTGTAGTGGCACTAAATCCAAGGCCCATCCTACGAAGCCTTCTGAGCAGAATCCTGTCTCGTCGGAGAAAAGGCTGGCCAAGGAAACTGTTCCCCAAGGACTTCCCGGGTATGCGATCCCGTACGATGGCTGCAAAATTAGCAAACTACATGTTGGAAGTGGAGCAAAAGGATTGGACAATGGGGCAAAGAACGTAGGGAGACCTTCAGATGATGCAGTGCGGAATAAGAGAAAACACCAAGACAGCGAGGAATACGAAGGCCATAGTGAAGTAAGCTGCAGCAGATGTCTATCTTTCTATCTTCCTTAAATCCACTTCCTTGTGCCAAAATCTCAATATGTATGCAGGACTACGCTGATGAGGAATCCATTGGGGCTAAAAGAAGCTCATCTGCTCAAGGAGGTACTAGTGCCAAGAAAAGCCGAGCAGCAGAAGTGCACAACTTATCAGAAAGGGTGAGATAGAAAGCATTAAAACAAAAATCCAGCCGAAATGCTGTGTTTTCTTGTTGCTTGTTTGTTGTAAATGGTCTTTTGGTGGTAAACTATCTCAGTAAGGTTTCATTTACTCTTGGAAAAGCAGAGGCGGAGGGATAGAATCAACGAGAAGTTGCGTGCTCTGCAAGAATTAATACCCAATTGCAACAAGGTTGTGATCCATGAACTGGCAGTTGTGAAATAGCATCTTCTTCTTTTTTTCACAGTATAAAAAGTGTTTTTATCAGGTGGACAGAGCTTCAATGCTGGATGAGGCCATTGATTATCTGAAGACACTTCAGCAACAAGTACAGGTAGATGATCTCTGTCTCATCTTGTGTCTTTAAACCATTTGTCGGGCAGCAGCTTGAAGTTAACTGGATACTTTACACAGTTTATGTCAATGGGATCTGGTCTATACATGCCATCAATGGTGTTACCTCCAGGAATGTCTCAAATGCACGCAGCTCATATGGCTCGATTCTCCAATATGGGTGTTGGAATGGGAATGGGATTTGGTTTCGGTATGGGTATGCCGGATGTGAATGGCGGAGCCTCTGGATTCCCTATGCTTCAAGCGCCTTCAATCCCGGGGGCACATTTTCTCCGTGTCCCGGTGCCAGGTCCAAGCCCTTTGACTGGGTTCAGATTAGGGATTCCTGGTCAGGGACTTCCAATGCCATATCCATACCTGAACACAACCATGGGAACACCTGCACATGGTCCACATGACTCTTCTGGTAGTCAGGTTGTAGCTCCATCCTTAGTTTCGAGGGAGGCTATTCCGAGCATCAACTCGGAGGTGATACCACAGAATGGTGCCAATGGCTCAGCCAATCCAACATCCAGTAAGGTTTGTGGAATCACTTATGGACTGCAATTTGAACTTAGCCGTTGGGTCATCTCATACATGGCTTTGTGTCATGCCTCCAAATGAATAATCGTTATCTTTGTCATGTCAGTGCCAAGAAACAAAGGAATGTCATCGGCAGTCTGCTCTACTGAGAAGTGAGCATCAAGCCGCGGGAGTTGCAGATAATCAAACCTCGTAGCTAGCCAATGTAAACGACCTAGCTGGCTGCGGGTAATTATATTATGCTCTTGCTACAGATAGCTGTGATGTAATAAAAGATCTTTCTGTTATTTGGTTACACTTACAGCGATTTGCATCAACGCTTGGTTGCAACTGCAGGTAGCTGCTAAAAGGATTTGATCAACTGACTCTGAAGCACACATCCTTTGATCAATTCGCACTTCGAATGAAGGAGTTGGGATACCCGTTTCAGGCTCAAGTATCGTCGTACATTTTCGCAGGTTTGGCACTTTGAATACGTCAAGAAACGAGCTTATTTCATGCTGTACATTCACTTTTTATATCACAGCGGTCAAATAATACATTTGTTGATCGATGGGGCCAGATCATTTCTGGGGCAATGCTTGGAAGCATTGCTAAAGGGTTGCTCAACAGATTCTTTATATAATCATATAGAAGTGTTCGTTTGGATACTTGGTTACGCTCCTGTCCCTGACCGGCCTCTGTGTATATATGTGAATGTGATGCAAATTTGCGAGATCATGTACCAAAGATATAGCTATTACAAGGTGGCCTCGGACCGGTTCCTTGCTATGTTTATTTACATTTGTTAATTTGAATTGGGTCATCATCATCTGATAATGGTACTCTTCATCATTCAAGCAACTATGAGCTGGAGGAAGACTTAGAATTGGCCTCGAGAACATGAGATGGGAAGATCCTTCAGAATAAAAGAATTGAGACAGGAAGACAAACTTTTTTACTTTAAGGAACATACATGCTTTCCTCCGGTTGACCGGAGGACACATGAATACACCAATCAAGAAAAGATACTTAAATCCTTAGCACTTCGGTTAATCCCTGTTTTTTGACAGAGATACCAATAACAAGTTCCTTTGCACCAAAAAAAAAAATAGACAGTATAAACTGTTAGTGGTAGCACTTTCCCAACTCCATTGCTTTACTTGAGAACGTTGCAACAACCAGATCTTCAACATTGCTGTAAATAGTTACTAGATGGATCGGAAATGCGCACGATTCATCAGAGACTTCAATGGTTTCTAACTCGATGAAGTTTCCTTGATCCCAACGACGTTCATGGCACTACAGTTTCTTTTGCATTTTTGTTTTGCTTGCTCCTCCGGCAATGCCTCATCTGAAAACCAGATTGTGGCAAGTTTTGTCACACGGATACTCGCAGTCTACAGACTTGACAACAGCACGCTCAAAATACCAGTCACCAACGGCAAGCGCGATTGCCTGCACATTTCAACCAAAACCGCCAAATATTAGCGACCTCAAAGTTTTCTCAAATAGACAGAAGCCTGTAATCAGTGACTAATCAGCGCAAACATGTTGGTAGCAGTTCATCCTGCCCTTTTTTTTTTGCCTCTGCCTGCAGAATATTAGTGACCTTAGGATATGCTAACTAATATTCTGTATAATCAATCTGAGCAAACATGTTCGTAGCAGTTCATCCTGCTCTCCTTTTGCCTCTGCCTACATAAAAACGAATGTTCGGACAAGACCAAAATTTTAAGCACCGTCCCTAGTCAAGGTCCCAGGCATTTGCTGCTTCATACCTATTCATCATGTCATAATATTTCTGGCATTTCATCGTATGACAATCGACTTAACCCAAGTGACTGAATAAAATGGGAGGTTGGATTTTGACCGACCTTATTTCCAAGCACGGGAGAATCGTCAGCAAACCAAGTGTCCTGTCTCTCGGTTTGGCAATGAGCAAAGCAAGAGTTTATGAACATGCCATTTTGTCTAGACATTGAGAACCCTCTGATTGCACTTAGCATTTCATTCCTGAATTCTGTTAGCAACAAATAAGAACCAAGAAGATGAATCATTGCCAGACGATATGCACATCCATGCTAAACAATATGAAATAGTTTACCACTAAGAAATCACCTTGCAAAAATTGGATCTGGGCTCCAGTACATTTTCCGTTGTCTTTCTTGCAATTACTCCAGTACCCACTGGGATCTGCAGAAGGTGGAGCTAAGCTGGACTGGATCTGATTTCATAAGGGACAAGGGTGAGTTCAATTTCGTTAGAGGATGCATTTATCCGGGACAAGTTCATCTCTGAATTTCCATGGACACAAAGAATGCATGAGAATGATTACTACCTGCCACGAATCGTAGGCTGCATTGAGAAGAAAAAGTGGAGTCTTTACGCTGCCGATTAAATTTTGAGGAAAGAAGCACTGGAAAAGCATGCATATCAAACAATAAGTTCAAAGCTTTGGATCAAAGACCAAGCACACAAAAGGTTTGAGCCAAGATTGTTACTGAAGTTGGATCGTGGTGGTCTGTACATATACGGGGGAGGTTGGGTTGGACACCCTGCATTGAAGATGGGGTTTCAGCAGAAAGAAGCTAATGAAAGGCTGTTCGGAGCTTTTAAACCTCTACACATGTGTTACCTGCAATGCCACCACACCACTGAAAAAGCTCCTCAGGGTGCGCCCTCCTGATACATCAGCTCTACAGTTCCAATGAAATGCAAATGAGTGACGGTTGCGTTGAGACAGAAGCAAAGGGAAACGAGAGTGTGAGTCATTACGCATCAAGGAACATTCCAGCATCACTCAGGCATTTTACTTTCCTTGTTGATGGGAACAGTTCTCTGAATTCATCGCAGTGTAAAATTGCAGCTAGACCCCCAGCAGAGCAGCCAGAAAGCAAGGCCTGAATAATATATCCAATAATTACGGTGCACTTAAATGGACAGCGGCATATGCACACCCGAATGCAGAAACACTCTAGTGCATGCATGCATGCCTAAGAAAGTGAACATTCTTATGGAGAGAGATGGTAAAAAAAAAAAGTACGCGGTCTGCATTTCGCATTCCCTTGGACATCAAATCTTCCATTGCAGCCGCCCATATGCGTTGTCCCCGAAATTGCAGCTGAGAAGCCTAGAACCACAATTAATAACATCAGGTTCATGGGGATTCATTCAAACACAAAGCAATGATGAAAGATTAATGAAAGACAGATTGACCTTATGTTCACCATCTCCAGTGAAGGAGGCGCCATCACAATATCGGAGCTTTACCCTGTTCCAGTTAAAAAAATCTGCGACCCAATTGGATCCATAATAAGAATCTGATGGCACGGTGCATATAGATGGAGGTTTCTTTTTAAAAGGAAGTTGGGGGAACAGTAAAGGGGATGATACCAGGGTTTTCCTCAGGTTTATTGCTGAGTATGCCGGTGAATGGCAAAACCTTTTCCATGAATTTGGATGAGCCTCGGCGAGTTGTCTTTCGAAACACGCAGTTTCTAACAGTATTGCACCATCCTCCTCCCTGCACACCATATCACAATGAAACTGGGGAATGAAGCAAGTCACATGTGCTGAAGGTTAACACATTAGAATGCACATTGTTCCTTTCGGTGATGATGAACCATGATTATAATTAACCTCGAGTTGAATGAGCCAACTATTTGCGCCCACACCGTAACCACGATGAAGGTGGTACCCTGGCAGAGTTCCATCCAGACAAACTGCAACAACAACAACAACAACAGAGAGAGAGAGAGAGATGTTCATCAGATGGCCTAAGATCGAAACCAGCTTACAACAACAACAACAACAACAGTTGAGTATAACCCAAACGGGGATTAAGTGCAAGTGTCCAAAGCTAATAAATTTAAGAACTTTGGTTGATTCCTTTGAGAGATTGGAACTCCACTCCACCAGAAATCTCAAGTGAAAGATGGCAACTTTGAGAAGAGAGAGAGAGTACCAGCTCCTTTGGAAGCAGCAGAATGAATGAGGGTGAGGCCGACCATGACGCCGTTGTTGAGCACTACTTTGGTCTGGTTAGTGTCGTAGCCATAGCTGTAAGAATGTGCATAAGCCCAGGAGGAGGTGGACGCCTCTCTCTGGAAAAGCTCCTCCTCCTCCACTTCCACATTTGCCACTCCGCTGCTCGCCGCTGCTACTAGTACTACTACAGCCGCCACTACCACCCTCAACCACATCCTCGCCTCTCTCTCTCTCTCTCTCTCTCTCTAAGTGATTGATTGTGTGTCTTAGAGAGGAGAGGATGTGATTACTTAGTAGCAAAAAGCAGAGGAGAGCTTGCCTTACGGTGTTGTCCTATTAAAAAATGGAAAAGTGAATGTTGTCCTATTAAAAAATGGAAAAGTTCACTTTAGTAATGTGTAGATTTATTGATTATCACTTGGGTTCTCCTAATTTCGAATCTATTGAATCGGTTCAATTTATTTCAGTTTTTATCAGAGGACTCCAGGCCCAGTCCAAGATTTTTTTTAGCAAACGGCTTCGTTTTGACCTGGGTCCAATCCAGGATTCTGATTTTCTGTTTGGTTTTGTTTTTGGGTCTCAATGTTGTATTTATTTGGGTCTCATTATTGTTGTTTAGTTGAAGAAACAGGGAAGGTTGAAGATGAACATGGCATTATAAATTTATACGACTAGGGAGAATGAGAGAGAGGAGGTTGAGGAATTTTTTGAAAAATTATAAACATAGTGCTAATTTGGTGACTAGCATGTAGGCATCAAAACGATGTCGTTTGCCTAAAAAATTCCGAACTAGACCTCGGGTCTTCTAAGTGATAAAATTGAATAAGTTGAACAAATTTGATAAATTTAAAACCACAATGTACCCAAATGATAATTAGTAATACTACAAGGTATGAAAGCAAATTTTTCCAAAAAAACAATGGGTTTAGTTTAGGCCCCTATCTATGGACCGCCTAATAGTAATAAGCGATCTCTATCTAAACGCTGCTCTTATTTTATCGGGGGCGGGCTGCGGGTGAGCTAAAAGGAGAGTGAGTGTGAGCAAGCTGGTGAGGGGACCCACTTCACGCAAATGTGGACCAGCTACTCTTTCTACTCTCTCTAGTGTGTCCACATATACACCACTTGCTTGCCACGCTAAGTACCGAATCTATGGACTTCCTCCTCCCGGCTTTAATTACCGACGGATCATCTACTAATTACTAATAATATAATATAGAGAGTTTTGTATATTAATGCTGATAGATGCGTCCATTCTTTTTCTTTTTCTTTTTTTTTAGGGAATGATACATCCAATCCCATTCCATTCCATTCCATTCTCTCTCTCTCTTGTTTAATTTTACGTAGTCTGGATTTGCTTAATAAATCATATATGTGTGTTGCGGGGAAAAGGGAACAAATAACCCGAGACGGATCCGGAGTGGTCGTCCCAAGGTCGGTCTAAAGCTATGCTAGGCTACCGGCTATGCTAGGCTAAGGAAAGATAAAACAACAAGATAGTAAAAGTAAAGTAATTGTTGTGTTGTGTTGTTGGTTGATGATCCCCGTTCTCTCGCCCGAGCTCCCTTTATATAGCACGTCTTGACCTAGCTCCATCCTTCCCGTGCAAGAAACGCCGTCCCAAGTGAATATTTCGTTTCCAAATTAACCCGGCTTAGAATAGGAAAATATAAACCGTCTTCCTCATATGAACAGATCTCGTCTCCGATTAGGAATATGCCGGTCGTGTCGCCCAAGCAACCGTGCTCCAAAGTCTTATTGGAATCCCGGAAATCCCGGCTCTACTTAGGAAAATATAAGCCGAGCTGACCCGATCCTCTCGAACCTTCTACGCAAAAGCTCATTTTAAGCTTGTCATCGCCTAAACAGCTTACCGTCTTTAAACCCACAACGGGCCCAAGCCTTCCGCCTACATGGACCAAGACGAACTTTCTACCCGGGCCCCCAAAGCGGGATCGTCAAATCCATCCGGGCCCCTAAACGGAATCGGACCTTCCGCCCGCGAACACGAAGTAAAAGGCGGGCCTTACCGCCTTCAAAGCGGAAACTCGTAGGCCTACCGCCCGGGCTCCAAAACGGGCCTTACCGCCAGCTCCTCCAAGCGGGCTCATTCCGCTCAGGCCCTAGGCGGAATTCTCCTTCCGCCTTCAACCAAGAGAAAGGCCGAACCGGTCCTACTGCTCATGTTCCAAAGCGGATCCTACCGCCCGTGCTTGCACATGAAGGGCGGTATACTACCGCCCACCCGTGCTTGCACTTGACATTCTTGTTGACGTTCTTGTAGATGTTCTTGACATGAAGGGCGGTATACTACCGCCCGTGCTTGCACATGAAGGGCGGTATACTACCGCCCGCCTTGAAGGGCGGTATACTACCGTCCACCTCAGAGTGCATTGAGCGGTCCAATGGGTCGTTCAAAGACAACGACGAGTCCGGACCTTTCCACGCAAACTCGGAAATAACCATCTTCGTCTGAAACCCGGCATATAATTTTTGTATTCCAACAATGTGAAAGGGGGGCGGGGAGATGCATGTGAATAAACAATTAATTTCTCTTTCATCCACATCAATCCAACCCAATTATTTATTTTTCTATCCACATTCGCAACCTGTCCCAACTTAAGTCACAGAATAAATAATTAATTTTTCTCTCATCCACATATTATCTACTATTATTTTTTGTTTATATAAAAAATTATAATAAATATACGAAAAATGATTATTCCGTAATTATAACAAGAAAAAAATTAATGTCAAAGTAACAAAATTAAAATTACAAAAGTTGGAATACAAAATTAGATAAAAATAATTCAAGGTACAAAGATAACTTCAATTTTGGGCTCTATTTACAGAGATTTTTGAAAAATATGAATTTTTATATTGTTAAAGATAATTCTAAATTTTTTTAACCACACAAATAATATTCAAAAAATTTATTTATACGAATAATATTGTACCAAGTGTAACTAATTAGATAAAAAAATAATAAAAAAAATTAAACGGCGAGGGCGAGGGCGAGGGAAAGGGGGCGACTTTCAGCCCCCGACCCGGGGACGCCAATGCGGTTGGTCTGATGTCGTTGAAGAGTGTCGGTCGCTCATCTGGTCAATGGCCCAGTCCCCCACGCCACCTCTCTCCTTTTTCATTTCTATTTATTTATTCCCCCGCCCTTTTTATAATCTACTCTACTCTACAGTGTGTTTGTTGCACTATTCACACATATAACAACTAATTTAGAGTAATCTTTTCTTCAAGAAATGACACTTTTTATTTAAAAAGTTCCAACTTAAAACAATTTTTTGAAAAAAAAAATTAAAATTTTAATCGCTCAGAGACAAACTTTTATTAGTACTATGAAACCAACAACTGTGTCGGTTACATTGACAGGGTTGCAAGTATTTGCATCTCCCTATCGAAAAAAAGATTTAACATTCGTTTTTAATCCCCAATTGAAAATCCTCCTCCAACCGTCGGGACGTGTTGTTCTCCCGCAAGTCGTCAGAAAAAGAAAAAAAAAACAGAGTAACGTTAAGTGTATATGGAAACACAAAGATAAGGAAGTGTTGAATTAGGGTTGGGGCCTAGACGGTGGACACCGGCACCGGCACGGCAGAGGAGGCTTCCTCCTCGTCGTCGTCGTTACTACTACTCTTTCTGAGGTGGTCGTTGTTAGTTGCCTCTCCCTCTTTGTCATCCTTGTTACTACTGCCTTCGTTTGCACCGGAACAACAGCCGCAGCCACCTGAAGGTCCTGAACCACTCTTTTTGGGGACTGTATCGTCCTCCGCCGCCGGTGTAGGGCTGCCTAGTTTCTGTTCCACCTCCTTGGGCCGATCAAGGCAGCAGTTTGCTGTGGTGAGGTTGGAGCTTGGAGAGGTGGACTTGTACTTGTACCAGGAGGCCCAGTAGAGGTAGATGAAGAAGTTGAGGCAGCTCAGCACCGCCAGGAACCAGTAGAACAGGTCCAGCCTGCTGATGTCCAGGCTCAGCTCGTCGATCCACGCCTGCTTCGAGGAGCTCGCCCGCTTCGTCACCGCGTTGATCACGTTCACGAACACGCTGCTCAGGAAGTAGCCCAAAGCCAGAGACAGCCACGTGAATGAGGTGGAGAGGGACTTCATCCACGCCGGAGCCTCCTTGTAGAAGAACTCCAGGAGCCCGACCAGCGTGAACATGTCCGCCACCCCGAATATCGCGAACTGGAACGACAGCCAGAACAGGCTTATGGGCCGGAGGTGGTGCGGGTCCTCCAGGGACCGGTTTCGACGCTTCACCTCCACGAAGCCAGCGACTGCCATGGAGGCGACGGAGAGGACGAGGCCCACCCCGACGCGCTGGAGCTCCGTGATCCCCGAGGGGTGGCCGGTGAGGCGGCGGACGGCTGGGACGAACAGGGACTGGTAGATGGGGATGAGGACGGCCATGAAGAGGAGCGGGATGACAGGGATGGAGGGCGGGGGGACCTCGAAGTTTCCGGAGCCTAAGCGGAGGTCCATGGTGCTGCCCTGCTGGACGGAGAAGGTCTGGAGCTGGGCCAGGCACGTGTTCATTATCACCGTGCTGGCCAGAATGGGAAGCATCCTTATCAGCACCTTCACTTCTTCCACCTGCGTCACCGTGCATCCCGCCGCCCCTTCCGGTGATTCTAATATGGCCGCTTTGTCCAGGCATCTGCATTAACAATATATATTCGTATCAGGGCACGCACACATCCATGTATATATATTTCAGGGCCGCACATGTAAATCTAATTATATATTTTATAGTTTAATCGGGTGTATTAAATTTAAAATTTGAGAATTATATGTCATTTTACGAAGTGATAAACTTGAATTTGGATTAATTAATAATACGGGTTAATTTTGACAATAGTAACACATAACCAATGGAATATATACCTGAACTGGTTGGTGTGTGCAATCCTCGAGTCAGCGGAGGCTTTATCGGTGGTCTCGTAGAGTTGGTCCGCCTTCTCTGGCAACGTTATTTTCCGGTTCTTGACTGCCAATACAAAAACCTGCACCATATCCATGAAAACTCAGTTTTGAGATTGGTCTAATTACAATTATTTTACTTTTCAATTTTTTTTATTACCATATTTGGGTATAATTTTATTCAATTTTCGTCTCTAGCTAGTTGGTTTTACACTATAATTTTTTTCCAATATAATTATCACACGTAGATATATATATGTATGTAGTACTACTTACAGCAACGGACCTGTACGATTCCAAGGATTGGGCTATCCCCAGGCTGTCTGAGGCGGTAGAAAGACTTCCCGGAGGCAAGAACGATGAGACCCACGAATGTGGCGACGGCGCAGACTATGAACCCCTTGTACCAGTGGCCGTAGATCATGAGACGGACCACCAAAGAGACGCCAATGGTCGCCCCGATGACGGTGACGAGTGTGAGCCAGTTGAAGTAGCTCCCGAGGGACTTGGCCTCTTCAGGGTCGTCCTGGTCAAACTGGTCGGCCCCCAGGGACGGCAGGGCCCCCCTCACCCCGCCCGCGCCCATCGCCAGCATGCAGAGGGCCACGTACAGCATCGCCGCGACTCCTCCCTCCACGCCGCCACTGCCGGGTGCAGGGTGCAGCGAGGGGTACCTCGCTTGAACCGCCATCAGCACCAACGCCTACACGATTATAGTGATTTCGTAGCTCGATTATAGTAATTCTAATACGACGTTAGAATATTCATATCTTAATATTTGTGACGTACGAGAGTCTCGAGGGAGCCGAAGAGGAGGATGGTGTAGTATCGGTTCAAGTAAGTGTCGGAGATGAAGCCGGAGAAGATGGTGAGGAGGAAGGTGGAGCCGAGGAAGTTGGTGAGGGTGTTGGCGGAGTCCGGGATGTTGAAGGACATCACCCCGTAGAAGTAGAGGTACAGGCTCACCATTATCGCTATGAACCCCATGTTCTCCAGCGACGTCAGCGCTGCATCCCCACTTTAATTCTTTATTTCAATTTCCACCCCATTTTATCAGTTATATATATTTATACTATAAGTGGGAATTAATTATACGATATATATATATATAAACAGTGGAGAATGATGGAATGATACCGAAAACGAAGCTGCAGGCCTTGAAGCCCCCTTTGCCGGTCCCCCATTTGCGGCCGGAATTGCCCTCCTCCACGTCCCCCTGCATTAATTAATTCCAAAACATTCAATAATTGCTGTATTTTTTTTAAGGATTTTGCTTTCTACTCTAAAAATTATATTATATGGGGAAGAAGAGGCATGTTATATGTATAAATGTTGAATAATATAATTGACGTAGTTTTTGTTTACCATTGCAAACTGGATAACAAAAATGTTATTGCCTCTAGAAAGGGGGGTAATTAAATCGGAGGCGTCCTTGCTCTGCTCTACTGGGTGGTGTGGAGATATTGGGACGTATGTATGTATATATAGTATAGGAATTATGTGTCCATAACCATATAGTAATTGTTGGGGTGGCGCCTTGAATTTAACGTCCCAGGAGCATTAGATTGCCCGCCATTATAGTGCCATCCTCCTCTCAAATCAATCTCCCAGGGCATATTATGACCTAGAAATTGACCCCACTCTATATTAGGTTATTTCTTCTCAAAAATATATATTAGGTATGTTAGTTTACATTTGCCGTTAAATACTACAGCTACCTATTTCCGAGGATTGTAACCTACCTTTGTTTTCCGTGAGTAGATGAATTTTGTTTACTCCTTGAAGAAGAAAAAAATAAGATACTTTTGTTACTAGAGTAAAGTAACCAAAAGTATGCCACAATTACATAGTTACACTTTGCAAAAAATGGAAAGAAAGGATATTTTTAACTTGATTGTACAATATTGATGTGTATTAGCTAGCCATTCCTTATGATATGCTTGTTGAGGTATCAACTAATTACTGGAAACAACCCAAGATTCCTATATCCATCCGAGCTTCCAAGGCTTCGATTGATTTGTCTTTGTAATTAAAAAGAAAAGAAAGGAAAGGAAAGGAAAGGAATATTGCCTACTAATGTCTCTTGGGACTTGGACATATGTGTTGATTTTGGAACTAATGGTGATGAGCTAGTCACAGACAAAAGATGTTTTAAGGACAAACCCATCCTACAGCTAATAACAAATCTAATTAGACAATTACGTCTTATAATTATGTTTCATTTGAACCTGCCTTGTTTTTGCACACAAAGTGCACACCTATACTATATATGCGTTGTTCATGACTGCAAGGATATGTTTCAATCGAGCATCCATTATTATTTTTTAATTAGCATTGTTCAGAAGTTGGACTTGCAAATCGAAGTTTCATTTTCTTGTCTTATACCAATTTCCTACAGTAAATTCTTGTTGGAACTTTGTCGGTCTGTTTGTTTTCCTTTTCTTTTTTTTTCTCTTCTAAACATGGAAGTCGAATCTAACAATTGTTGAAGTGAAGTGTGTTTATTTGTGATCTTTCCTTGTTTGTTTCGCAGAGACAAAACAAACTAAACTATTATATACACCTATGTAGAGTGTAAAAAGGCGAAATATTGGTTTTAAGTTTAAATCTAAAAAATAAAGATAGTTTAAAAATAGGCATGTAATTAAACGGAGGGGAGGCGATGGGATCGGCCGGGGATGCAGCCAATTATGTTATATTTTTTAGTAAATTACACTATGTATAGTTAAATAAACGATGCGGTTATTCATTTCTGATAAATACATATTTTTTTATAAGTTGAGAAATTTTATTAAAAACTGTAAGTAATTTGTGCCGAACCTTCAAAAATGAAACCCCAAAAAACATTGTAAAAAACCCCACCCCAGAACACAGCAACGTTTGGTGGAGCAATCAACCAAAATGGACAATTGCAACCTCAAACAAGCGTGTAATAGAAACAGCAGAATCTACACTCCACCTAGGCCAAAACAACTAAGTCAATCCGTAACCACCGATTCAAGAAAAAGAATCAGGTCTTGATTGCTAAAATCCTTCGAGATGTCAGCCCAACACAATCATTCATGAGCATGGTAGATAATAGAGTGTGTGAGATGCTCCCTGTCTGCATTAGTGCTGTCAAAAATAGTCGGGTTCCGGTGAAGCCAAATTTCCCACGTCATCGACCCGAAAACAACGAACCAGACTTTTTCTAGTAACTCATTATGGACCAAACCCAACCACAGATTTAGGCAATTTGTGATATCATCCCCGCAAACACACCAATGAGCTCCCAACTTCCGGACAAAGAAATTCTAGATTTGCCATGTCAGTCTACAGTTGAAGAACAGATGCATAGCATTTTGATCAAAGTCCCCACAGAAGGGACACAACGAATCTCATTCATCCAACCTGTGACTCCGGATAAGATTATCACGAGTCGGGAGCTTTTCTTGTAGAGCTATCCACAGAAAATATTAAACTTTGAAGGGGATTCAGTTAGACCCAACACATTTTAATTTATTTGCCGAAGAAAGAACTCGCCCAAAAGCAATCTGATATCTGCTTCTCATCTCTAGTGTATAGTATGATCTACCCGATTTATTATCCCATTCAATTCTGTCAGGATCCTCCTTGATAATAGCATTTTCTAGTAATTGCAGTAGATTCTCAGCTTCTTCCTCTTCCAATGCTCTTAATTGTCTACGCCAAGACAAGTTCCAAATCCACATATCTTGGCTCCAATAGCCACAATCCCTGATAGTACAATTTCT
Organism: Hypericum androsaemum; assembly: GCA_963995505.1. NCBI lineage: Eukaryota > Viridiplantae > Streptophyta > Magnoliopsida > Malpighiales > Hypericaceae > Hypericum > Hypericum androsaemum. The sequence goes on along the minus strand of OZ023190.1, from coordinate 100,238 downwards.
TTGGTTCGAGATGAGGAAAAGGCGAGGAAATAGTAAGCTCAGTTTCATTTTCCCAATCCACCCATCCTCTCAGAATAAGAAAATGGAACCATCACCAAGGGCAAGCTTGAATGTCGTATTAAACTCCTCCATTAGTTGATGATCATCTCTGGCCATGGAACATATATCAGCCCACGTGCCCCCCTCCCCTCGCTGGTATAGGATAAGTAAGAGTCCCGATATTAGAATAGCCATGAATGCATGCTATGATTCTTACCCATAAGGAATCTCTGCAAGTAATAAATCCGTACCAGACCAGAGGAAACGTCAAATTTTCTTCTCAATCGCCTTGATGACTCCCGATGGTATTTTATTTTATAGACAGAAAGGAAATAGATGGGTAGACAACTAAGCACTGACTTAATTAAAGTCATCCTCCCCCCGAAGGAGAGCAGGTTCCCTTTTCAAAGGGTCAACCTTTTGTCAACTGCTTCAAGCACATGAGTCCAATGGCATAATCTCTTCATACTACAACCGATGGGGAGACCCAGATATTTTAGTGGCAGGAACTGTAATTTGCATCTCTAATTATTCAGAACACTCACCAAGCTCCCCTCCCGAACATTGACTGTGTACATAGAGGTTTTAGCACAATTGAGTTCAAGACCCGAGATCAATCCAAAAATGGAGACAATGTGTTGAAGGTTATTTAGGCTTGTTTCACAATTGACCGAGAAAAGCAACGAGTCATCAGTAAATTGCAACGAGTTGTATTCATCTCCATCCGGGATATAGATTACTCTAATAAATCCTTGTTGTGCAACACATTTCACTAGAACACTAAGTCCTTCTGCCGCTACAATGAAGAGGAAGGGCGACAACAGAGGAAGCTGCACTTCTAAAACAACCACTCAGCCACCATCTCCACTTAGAACCAAAACCCATCGCCTTTAACACATCTTCAAGATATTCCCAGTCAACACAATCAAATGCATTTTTGAAATCAAGTTTAATTTGAACACCTTCACCTATTGTTTGTTTCAAAAAGTTTACCACTTCGCTGGCCACCAAGATGCAGTCCACAATTTGACAGCCTTTCAAAAAAGCTGATTCTTCAATACGCACCACTTTGCCCATGACATCACTCATTCGTCTTGCCATCAATTTAGATATTTTTTTGTACGTGCTCCCCACCAGGCTGATAGATTGGTAGTTATTGAGAGAGTTTGAGCTAGGAGATTTCAGCACAAGAGTAATGAAAGAGGCCACAACCATCTTGTGCATATTACCCATTTTGAAGAAATTCATTACACACTGGTTGACATCATCTTTAATTAATTCCCAATTAGCCTTGAAGAAATTCATGTTGAAACCATCTGGGACGGGGACCTTATTGCCACTACAACTCCAAACAACATCTTTAATCTCTTCCTGAGATGGGTCAACCTCCAGGGACCTTGTCGAATCAGTATCCAATTTCTTGAACAAATCCTCCCTGATTTGTGGCATTGATTCCTTTCTGTCCCTGAATTGTTCTTGATAAAACTTGTGAACCACTCTTTTAATTGAATTCAGATCAGCATGTGTCTCTCCATCAACACACAATCTTCCAATATAATTATTGGTCCGTCTACTAGAGGCACTCGCGTGGAAGAACCTCGTATTTCTATCGCCATCCCTCCCCCAGGCGAGTCTTGATTTTTGCTTCCAGAGATTATCAAGCTGCTTTTGGGAGCAGACCAGATCAGAAAGGACAAATTACCCTCACGTCCCTGACCTTTGGTCATCCTTCCTCTAGGGTCCCCGACTTTTGGAAAATGATTGTCCCGTTCCTAAGTTTTGATGATAATAGACTCTCGGGTCCCTGGCTGACGTTATCGGCTTTTTTTCATTTTTGGTTATGAAAATGACCAAAATACCCTTTAAATAAAAAATTTACCTTATTCTACCTTTGACCAAAAACATCAACAACACAAAATCAACCTAAAAATAAGATCAAACTAACCAAAATCAAGAACACAACCAAGAACATCAAGAACAACAAAAAAAATATTCGAAACCCAGACGACACCCTCACCCCCGCCTCCTTTCCATCGGCCCCCTGATGACCAGACCCCTCCCTTCCACCCTCCACTCGAACCCCTCCAGAAGGTCCCTCGAGCCGGCCACCCACATAAAATGGGCCCCACTCTTCTCCGGTCCAACCACCAGAGCCTCTGCCTGGGGACGGTTCACCGGCTCCCGAAACAGATATACACCACAGATCCTTCTAGCTTGGAGTCCAACCTTGACATCACCTCACGGAGCTCCCCCTAGCTGGGCCCTCGGACTCCCTAGTGGACCTCTTGAGGTCCATATCCTCTATACTGAGCACAACAGAAATGGGAGGAGTAGAGCGTAGGATTTCTTTAGAGAAATTTAAAGGCGGTGAGGCGGTGCTCACTCCCTATGTATAGGGAAGTTGAGCTAGCAATTGGGATGTGTAATTGAGTGACAGAAAAGTGAGGTCTAATAAAAAAAGTATTGTGTACGACTAAAGGTCCTTTTTTAGTTTTTGGTCATTTCTGATTTCTTTTTCCAGTGAGTGTTGAGTAGAAAATTAATTTCCTTCTAGTTGGTATGCCGAGAGCAAATCCCAAATTCTTCACCGGAGAAGGATGGTCCTTGTCTGGTAAAGGGAAAATCAGAAGTGGGTTTTGTGGTGTTAGGTTCACCGACGAGTCAGAAGGGAGCTCACCGACAAGTTGCTCGGGCTCTAATGGTGTTGGGTTCAAGTTTGTTCCTGGTTCAGATTTCTGGGCTGTCAAATTTATGGGTTCGGATCTCCAGCAATTATCCATGTAGTACATTCACTTCCTTCTTTAAAATCAATGGTCTCCTCCCAAATAGCATACTGCTCAAGATGAAGATGTGGTCCGTAAACTGAAATGATACCCAAAATATTGTTAGTTGCTACAAACGTGTCAATAGTGGCCAACCACCTAGAAGATTTGTGAATCTCAGTGCAATTGAAGAAAGACGGGCACCAGATAGAAATAAGCCCTCCTGAGTTTCCCACAGAGGGAATAAAATCCCAGCATAAATCTTCTCGCCTCCACATACTTCGTATCCAACATAACTTAGGACACTCCATCATGGTTTCCTGAACCATTAAGTAACCCACCCTCTCGGATCTGACAAAACTTCTCGCCTTCCGCCTTTTACGGGAGGAATTAGCCCCCTGATATTCCAGGTCATAAAATTCATAGAAACAAAGACTTGCCCTTGCTCTTCTTCCGATTGCAGCATCTTTAATTTTCCTTAATATGTCACTAGGTCGTGCTTTCCATTCAACTCCCATTTGGGAAACGAGCTCTCAAGCTTCCTTAGCCCTGGCAATATGATCATATCCATCATCATCCAACGATAACTAGAATTGGAGGTTAGAAGTGACACCAGGAGTAACCGAGATTGGCGGTTTGGCATTGGAGCACTGACGCCCTTTCACATTAAAAAAATCCAAATTATAGGCTGTAGCTTTTGGAGTGGGCTTCCTGGGCCTAGAGAGAACTCTAAGAGGAACACCCTTATCAGTAGGAGTATACTCTTAAATACCGTCTATCGACCCATCCAACTCAGAGCCAAACAAAATCTCCTTTCCTTTTTCTTCTCTAGACAAGGGCCTGATTAAACTCTTTGGGCTTTGTAACAGCTCAATATGTGGAGGAGGACTTCCCAACAGAACTTTGTGGTTTTCTCTTTCATCACAGATTAGATCTATCCCCACCTGATAGTCCTAGGGGATTGAACTGGACATGGACTTTTTGCCACGAGAGAGACCTTTGGAGATCCAAAATTAAAAGATGGAGATTGTGCACACTCCACCTCTTTCCAGTTTGCATATGAAACCCCGCCAACTGCCACGCCCATACCCTTAGCCATCATGAACTGATTTTTGTCTTGGTTCTCGTGAAGACTGAGGGATCCATCAATGCAAGCATCATTCTCTTCCAAAATAAGAAGTTCATTGAACACCACCTGGAAGTTATTTTCGCCTATCTTGATCTTGAGCAATTTGTTTATCAAGTCTGACAAATCAGTAGAAACCAGCATCTTAGCCGTATCGAGCCTTGTTTTATTAGTCGTATCCTGATGAAACTCCACCAGCTTACCGAAAGATGAGACAATCTAGATGAAGAACTCGTTTGTCCAAACATGGAGCAGAACACCCCAGATTGAAATCCAAGCTCTCCTAGTGGTGGCCCTGAAGTCTTGAGACCATGACGAAGTGTTTTTGAAGAAAGGTTTTAGATTCTCGCACCATAGAATCATATCCTCCTCTGATTCCATAGTGACCAAAAAAACATGACCACTGAGAACACAAACCTGGAAGTTTGTTGGTCCATAAGAACAGAGAAGTTGTTGAACATACCTCGCCTGCCTTGGATCATTTAGAACAACTATCATACTCCTTGATAACCAGCTTGAACCCTCCTTATCTTGCCCCATATACACTAGATCTTTAGATTTCTGTTCCATCTGAGCAATATCCTTAGACGGCACACCGCCCGCTGCCGAATTAGTTCTTTTTTTCAACATATTAGCAAAAGATGGAGTTTTTTAGACCCAAGCCAGCCTACTTGTCCCTTCGAAAGGTTGCTGGACTGTTTTAGTTTTTAGCATAGTTGGTGGCGCAGAACCCCTTGCAAATTTTGCTCTGGTTACGAACAATCTTTTACTTCCAGCCCAAGACCCGTTCAATTTATGAATAAGGCTATCCGCCACCGCCTCTCCTTCGACCCGAATGAAGCCAAACTTCATGCTAATCTTTGAAAGCTTACTCGCCATGTAGGCATCTTCCACCTTGTAACTTTTCTCGAAATAGATCTTTAAAGCCTCATTTCCCCATTGAAGGGGAATATTATCCACAAACAAAGAAATGAGCCCATAAGCCTGACCTTTGTTGGGTAAAGCCATGATATTATTTTGCGATTCCACCGCCGCCATTGGCCCTACCCGTCGGTGGAACCAAAGATTTGGTGTTTAATTTGGTGAGTAGAGAGAGAGAGAGAGAGAGAGAGCCCCTTCCGATAAATGCATGTAGCCGTCATCGTAGTTTGGTTTTATTATATTTTTTATCCCTCACTGACGTTTTTGAAAATACTTTCTATTTCAATTCGAAATTGGAATGGCTATATTAGAAGATGGGCATGTACTATATTGATTGATATTTTTATGGTTATCCACTTTATAATGGGAGAGCCTGTCCTCTCTGGATTAGATTCATAGTCATCTTTTCTTTTTTTTCACAATTTCGAAAGAATTCCCTGAAAAAAACAATATATCAGAGCTCTCTTTTTTATGTGCTCCCATACTATTTCCGAAAATGAGTTATACCGAGGCTAATTTACCCTAAATTATTAGAGGGGTAGCCCACGAAGTTGGTACATTAATGGGGCCCATCCGGAATAGTCTCCCAGGCCCATCTGGAAAATAAAACCCCGCGAAGAGACAGACAAGTTGTACTTATTAGGCGGGAAAAGGGGCTTAGTTAGGGCTTCTTCATACAAACTCCATTGCGGCGTCTCTCTCTCTCTCTCTCGTGCGGTGCCTGGCTCTTCGACACTGAAAAACCCACATTCCAGTCCGACATGGGGATTAAGGTTTCTCTCTCTCTCTCTCTCTCTGCGTGTGAGTGTGCGTCTTCCGAGTTTGGGCCCAGCAGGGTTGATACTAATTATTCCAAATAATTTTGTGCTAAATTAATGCCGTTTGTGGGCGTCTCCGTTCTTGAAATTCTGGGTTTTGTTTCCTACTGATAGTTGTGTTTTATTCGGGGCAATTTTTTGATAATTTATAGCCTCTGCATGGGAATCGCTAAAATTTTGTAGGGTTTGACGAAGCTGCTGGCGGATAATGCCCCTAATGCGATGAAGGAGCAGAAATTCGACACCTTTTTTGGCCGCAAGATCGCCATTGATGCTAGCATGAGCATCTACCAGTTCCTCGTTCGTCTCTCTCTTCTCCTTTTAGGGTTTCGGGTTTTGCGTGCATTTTGCATTGACACATTCCATGTCTGTTGCGTTTGAAGATTGTCGTGGGACGGACTGGAACTGAGATGCTCACCAATGAGGCTGGTGAAGTCACCAGTCATTTGCAAGGGATGTTCAACAGGACTGTCCGCCTGCTCGAGTCTGGAATGAAGCCTGTGTAATTCTGTTCTATCCCCTATCTCTTTTGATTTATTTTTACTATTGCTTTACCAATCTGGCCTTCTTCAATTTCATTGCATATTCTGCTTTCAGCTTTGTCTTTGATGGGAAGCCTCCAGATTTGAAACGGCAAGAGCTCGCAAAGCGGTACTCCCTCTCTTTTCTTCCAAGCTTCTTCTGTTAATTAGCATAGTATCATCATTCCTTGACAAATTCCCTACTCTAGTTATTTTACAATTCGCTTGTCTTATACAGTTACTCAAAAAGAGAGGATGCTTCTAAGGATTTGGCAGAGGCTGTTGAGGTACCTGCTTATTATATTCTTTTTTTGACTTCTATTGTACTAGATTACCTGTTCTTTACACGCTTTTAATCTTTCGCCACAGACTGGAAACAAGGACGATATCGAGAAATATAGCAAACGGACAGTGAAGGTCTGCTCTTTCCTTTGCTATTGTTTCCATCTCATTAATCTATATCATCTCAGCCATCCCAAACATACACTTGTTGTTTCTTACATACCAAGTACATGCTTGCTTACTGGATCCTCTATCTTGCAGGTAACCCCACAACACAATGAAGATTGCAAAAGACTTTTGAGACTAATGGGAGTTCCTGTAATTGAGGTATTTTGCTACTTGTTTAACGGCGCGCTTCTCTGAGATTGTGCATGCGAATGATGTTCTATTGTTTCTTTCACGCTGCTTTTTTAACCCCTTATTTGCTGCTTTTGGCATTTTAGTATCTCAATGTTGACATATAGAATATTTCCTTAATGTTTTCTGGACATTATTCTTTTGCTTGTACAGGCTCCTTCTGAGGCTGAGGCACAATGTGCAGAATTGTGCAAAGCAGGCCACGTACGCGCTTCCTCTGCTAGCCTTTCTTCTGGTTTTTCGGATGATTGTATTATCTTGCTTTTGGAGCCTTGGGTTTTTTATTACATTGGTTTGTCTTAATCACGATTTAGTTCAAACTAGTGGTCTCCATCAAGTCAGTTTCTGAATTCAATGTTAGCGAAAGAAATGGAACATCTTTTTAGTTTTTTCGAGTTCCTGAATGTCTTGGGTCTTTAGGTGTATGCTGTGGCTTCTGAAGATATGGACTCGTTGACTTTTGGAGCCCCAAGGTTTCTGCGTCATCTGATGGAACCCAGCTCAAGAAAAATCCCTGTCATGGAGTTCGAAATTTCAAAGGTTCCTTAGTAATTGTGCAAATCTTTGGGCTAGATTTAGCTTATGCATAATGGTACTGAATCTACTGCTGGTAATGATTCTCTTGTTAGATTTTGGAGGAGCTGAATCTTAGCATGGACCAATTCATTGACCTGTGCATCCTTTCTGGTTGCGATTATTGTGATAGCATTCGAGGTACCTAAGCTTTTTCTGTTGTTTCAACTGCTAAGCTGTTCATACTTCATATAACAGTGTGAATTGTGGCTCAGTATGGCCTTTTGGAATTTAGGTTTAAATTTCACCAATTGAGTTGTCGGTTTGCCATGGATGGTACATGTTTACCTTTTGATTTTGTGACTCCATGTTTCAGGTATTGGAGGACTAACTGCCTTGAAGCTTATCCGGCAGCATGGATCCATTGAGAGTATTCTAGAAAATATAAATAAAGAGAGGTAATTGTTACATAATGTTAGCAACCTATATTGACATTTGTTTAATATGATTTTAGTGGTAGTATCACGTGGTTGAGGCAGAAAATCTTTTTTTTGCTGATCTCATGTCAAGATGCTTGAATGTCCTTCCTGTTGTTTGAACTTTGAAGTGGATGTTGTGGGACTTGATCTCTGCATCAGGGGAATATTTCCTGGCCCACCTTTGCTTTTGTTGCTGATTCTGCATTTTTGAAATGTCCGGCCATTCATTATTACAATGAACTGTCACCTTGTTTAAGATGTCAATTCATCCATCTTAGATTGGAAGACCTGTTTTTCTTCGGATTAATATGTTGCTACATCTAGGTGTTAGCAAGTAGAATGAGCATGGTTTGATTCCATTGCAAACAACTCTACTTTGTGTTGCAGGTACCATATACCAGAGAACTGGCCTTACCAGGAGGCCCGGAGATTATTTAAGGAGCCTGTTGTACTTACTGATGAACAGCAGTTAGAGATTAAGTGGAGTGCCCCCGAAGAAGAAGTAGCTTGATATTTTTCGATTCACCTATAATGATGTCGTACGTTGCAAGAATGGATATCATTCTGAAATTGTATTCTTTTGGTCTCTTCAGGGGCTGCTCCAATTTCTGGTGAATGAAAATGGGTTTAACAGTGACAGAGTGAAAAAGGTATACATTCAAGCTAGTTACTTCAATTATATATCTTTTGGTGGTTCCAGGATGTTCTGTTGGGGGTTGTAATTGTTAATCGTATGGTTTCTGTGACTGTAACAGGCTGTAGAAAAAATCAAGACAGCCAAGAACAAGTCTTCTCAGGGCCGGTAATACTTCAAAGTCAAGAGTTCTGTTGCATCTTATATTCGATCCACACCATGATTAATATGATGGCATTCATTTGGAACTCGTTCAAGCCACAATTTACGCGAACTACCTCATCATTTTGTCTCCAACGGATAATGATTCTATTCTTTTTCCCCTGCAGGATGGAATCATTTTTCAAACCAGTTTGTGGTTCTTCTGTACCACTTAAAAGGAAGGTAGAGTTGTACTAACTATTAAACAGAGATGAGTTTATCTGCTTAGATTATGTATCCTAGGTTGTTTTTCTATCCATCAGCGAGCAAGACTACCGCTCCTTGTTCATTCTCATGCCTTTATTATCTGCAATGAAGACAAAACTGACAAACTCTTGTATAGGAATACATTCATTATTAGTTGAGAATGCTTGTAGATTCGACCTTCATTTGCAGTAAGAGGTGTAACCTGGGTCCTTGATAGTTTGCCTCACAATTATGTCGGAAAATAAAGATGTACTGGCACCATAATACCCCGGTACTCTCATTGACAGGAACCAAAATGTGTGCTTCGAATTCAATGTGCTAAACCACCAGGCTTCAAGTCTAAAATGCATTGTCTGCAAATTTCTTTTTGTTCCATGCCCAAGTTCATTGGCAGCATGAGGCTGCCTAATCTGGATCACGCTTTGCCGCATTCCAGATGAGTCTTCTTTGGCGCATGGAGCTGAGAAGTTGATATGGTGAATTTTCAGAGCCGAGCTGCTTTCTCATAAAAAAGAACATAAGCGCCTTGTTACTGAAGTATTGGTTTCACTTGTCACGACTTGTTGCAATGATACTTGTAGGGGAATATTGATTTCTATGTCTGTGATTTGGAGCATAAGCGCCTTGGCATGTGTAATCTTCATAGAATCCATATATATTGCTAGACGCAACAATGATCATCCATAGGCTGCGATTATTCTATCTATGGCCATTCTTGATTCATGTCGTACTTGTATTCTGTTGGCAGGAAACACCACGAACTGACACGAAGGAAGCCGGGAAAAAGGCGAAAGCTGGTGGAGGAAAGAAGAGGAAATAGTGAATTTGAAGAATCCAAACGATCTTTAGGATGGTCAACGGGGCTGAACTTTGAATTTCAGGTGCCTTGGCGTATGTGGATAATGGGGGTAGCCCCTTTGTTCATTAGAATAGGAGGAAGTGGTGGCCTAACTTGTATTTAGCTACACACTTGTTTGATGCTTATATTATGATAACCTTGTATTATGCAATTCCCAATTACCCTGTTATCGTTTACATGAAGAAGAATATAGAGAATAATTAGAGGATAAGACGTGATGGATGAGAATATCATGCTTGCCTTGCCTTGGAATTTCCCTAATTAGAGAAAAAAGAGTATGAATTGAGTCAAAGGCACGCTGGTCAACGGATGAATGAGTCAAAGGCACTCCACTTGCTGTAAATAATAGCAAGCATTCCGTTTTCAATAATAATAGCCTTACTTACGTTACTTTTAGTATTTACTATTTATTACATAATCTATTCTTATCAATTTCGTGCTTGTCACGATGATTGATTGATTGATTGCAGCATATCCCATTCCCAATATACATTATTATTATTGTTATTATTATTAAGTACAATACAACATTGGGAAGCAGAAGCAGCAGCAGAAGATAAGTATGGGGATGTAGATATAATAATAATAATAATAATAATAATAACAACAACATGGCAGGGCAGTTACTTAGAGCCAGCCAGCCAGGTATATTTATTTTCACCACCCCAATTAATAGAATAGCATACTAGCTAGCTTTAGGTACAATGCATATATGTTAAACTAGGTTTCCAATTAAGGCTTTTTTTTTAAATTGAGGCGTCACAGCCTGTATTCTGACTAGTATAATAATAAGCAGGTGAGAGCCGAGAGGAGACCACCATCCCTCCTCCCATTCCCATACATATCTATCTGGTCTCCCCTGCAATCATCATCATCATCTTACACACAAATTAAGCAGCAGCAGCGATGTCGGGCAGAGGAGGTCTTGTTGTGGTGGCGATGGCCCTCGTGCTCGCCTCGGAGCTTGCCTTTGCTGACCCTGACTTGCTTCAAGATCTCTGCGTTGCCGATCTCGCTTCAGGTACTTCTCCGTTTCTAACGCTTGCATTTAATTATTTCCCTTCTTTTACCGTTTCCTCCCGGCCCCCACACACATTCAATATATGTTATCTCATCACACAATTACCACCTGGGTGCTTGGCTATTCTAGTTTAACCACTTTGATCCTAGCTGCTTGCCCCAAACTTGATTAGTTGCACTTAATGTCGTCTTAGATATAACCAAATATTACCCGACCATATTCATGAATTGCCTTGCTCAAATATATATATGTATGTATGTATGTATGTATGAACATAACAGATAGTAATGTCGTAGGGAGTTGGCTTGATTGTGGAAATGTTTCTTTAGTTAGTTGATCCTCAGATTGATTGGTATACACAAACACGACAATTTCTGTGTATATTGACTGTCTCCTGTTTTACTTTTGGACGTCAAACATGAACGGATGGGAAGACGACGTAGTGGATGGATGGGGGCGGAAATTTAAACAAAAGAAGATGATGGGTCCAGTATAACATTATTCATGCATCATTAGGTGGTAGCGCGATTAATTAACTAGTTAGCTCTTCTACCAACTGTTATTATTAATTATTATATATAGCACAGGGGCAGGTGGTCCGATACATTGACTCTTGTTATTTTCACATGGTTTGCAACCTAATTTGTTATTATAGGAATGCAACACCAACTTCATCATGATAATGTTGATTATTGGTGGATGAATTCAATAAATTAAATTATTGGAGCATGCCTGCGTGCAGGGGTGAAAGTGAACGGGTTCCTGTGCAAGGAGAACGTGACCGCTGAAGACTTCTTCTTCGCCGGGATCGCGAACCCGGGCCCCACCAACAACACCCTGGGCTCTCTCGTGACCGGTGCCAACGTCCTCAAGATCCCTGGCCTCAACACCCTCGGCGTGTCCCTGTCCCGCATCGACTACGCCCCCGGTGGCCTCAACCCTCCCCACACCCACCCCCGCGCCTCTGAGGTGGTCTACGTCCTCGACGGCACCCTCACGGTGGGCTTCATCACCACCGCCAACGTCCTCGTCTCCAAGACCATCTCCAAGGGCGAGGTGTTCGTCTTCCCTAAGGGGCTTGTCCACTTCCAGAAGAACAACGCCAACACACCCGCTGCCGTTCTGTCCGCCTTCAACAGCCAGCTCCCTGGCACTCAGTCCATCGCCGCCACCCTCTTCGCCTCCACCCCGCCAGTCCCCGACAACGTCCTCACCAAGGCATTCCAGGTCGGCACCAAGGAGGTCCAGAAGATCAAGGCCAGGCTCGCCCCAAAGCATTAGTTGTTTTATCACATACGTGTGTATTAATTTGTGTGATCCGTGTACCATTGTCATAATTAATAAGGTGGGTGTTAATTCACTCCTCTCTCTTGTTTTTAAAATATTGCACGCCCTTTTGCTAATCAAAAACTTGAAAACAAAGACATCTAGGAAGTGATGCTTTATTGAAATGTCCTTCCGACGTTCGCCCATTAAAGCAGAACGTGAGCTGGATTCAGAACGTCGTGATAAGCAATACTTGTACATCAACTTAAACTGGGAAAATGTGACCATAAGCGAACATCAGCTGCTAAACCACAAAATGAAGAAAGAAAAACAAATCTACTTGGACGGAGTAGTAGACTGCCTGCCGTCGGGAACAGCAAAAAGAACCACTGGCTTTGAAGATCTAACGAAAGGCGCATCGCATATGAAGTAGCCCTTCCGCTCCAGCTGCAGTATCTCCCCCTTCTTCAGGTTCCTCATGTTCGAGTCCCCAAGGGCCAGGGTCTCCCACTTTGTACGAGGGTTAACAAATTCCAGGAACCTCTCCCCTTGTTTTTCCTCCTCCTCCAACTGTAACGAAAGGAAAAAAAAAGGTTTTCATTTTATTTAAGCTTCAGAAGAATACTAGTCATCAAAGCAACCCAAAGCTAGAATGCGCAGCGGTTATATTGGCAGATGAGCAACGCCAAAGTTTCATCAAGTAAATACCTTCTTTTTCGTGATCAGATAGTCAAATTCCACAAGTACAAGCATCACTAATTCATCGATCTCAGGCAGCCATGTGAGCTTCAGCTTTGTTGTCTTCACCGAACCTTCGAGATGCAAGACACCAACCAACTGCAATATTTTACCTTCCTCATCCTTAATTATTTCCTTCACTATAGCATTTCCCCAATCCATCAAGGTCACTTCCTCGTCCGCAGACATGCACTTTGCATCAGCCTGATCTATCCATATCCTCCTAGTGTAAGTTGTGGCTTTGTCCCCAGCACCCTCGAATTTCTTATGTCTCGGGATGATTCGAACAAATGTTTTGTCAGTACCATTTGTCAAGGTGAATAACACATGACCTTCTTCAGTTACAGCAGTGTGTCTTGCACACACAGGGTCAACAATCTTCTTATTGATTGTCCAAAGCTTGTCCCATTCCATCAGATTCAGGTTCTTCGATGCTCCCTGAAAATACATCAAGACAAATAAAAGCAGTTCAGATGAAATATGCCTCCTCCACAAACCACGTTAAATCTTAGATGCACTAGGATCGCTAGAAAGGCACTGGAAACTAAGAGCAACTTCAAGGGCCGAATCTTTCATCATTTCCATATAAACTGATTCCTCCACACTGTCCCTTCTATTCTAGGGGATCAGAAACTGAAATCTCTTTTTCATCCATATCCCAACTTAGATAAAGTCACAATCACAGAAATGTTATGCACAATAAGAACCGGAGAATTCACCAAAGGATACACAGAAAAGAAAGGGGTATAGCTAGCAACAAGAAAAAAGAGTGTGTGAATAGAAGAAAAAAAACATAATGCCAATAGTCACTAGGATACCTTAAAGCATCCATCCTAGAAGAACTATTGAGGATAATAACAAAGTCTTTAATCATGGATGCTAACTCAAACTATCTTACCTGTTCCAGAATAAATTGAATCAATGCTTCCACCTTCAAACCTCTGCGAACAATTCCTTGGACAGTCGGGAAACGGGGATCGTCCCAACCATCAACCTTTCCGTTATCAACAAACCAGCGGAGATTACGCTTGCTAAGCAGCGTGTAGACCATATTCAATCGGCTGAATTCATAGATGTGAACCCTCTGAAAGCCCATATCGTCTTGAATTCTATAGTATTGGGCATTTCTATCATGGTACTCACTCGAACGGAGTGCATGAGTGATGCCTTCAAACGCATCAACAAATGGGCAGGCAAAGTCATATGTAGGATATATCTTGTATTTTGATCCAATCCTATGGTGAGGAACTGGATTGCAGCGATAATAGACTGGATCTCTTAGAGATTTATTTGGATCTTGCATGTCCAACTTCCCACGAAGGCAGCACTGCAAGCCCCTTTCAGACCCCTCCAACATTTCTTTCCATAATTTCATATTTTCATCTGTGCTATTGTTCCTGTGCTTTGACTCTGAGCCATCCATTCTCTCCTTCTGCATTTGTTCGCGAGGAGTGTCGTCTACATAAGCTTTTCCCTGCTTGATTAACTTTTCAGCCATCTCCATCAGCTGTGGGAAGTAATCTGATGTGTGAGTCACTTTTTCATATTTAATTCCTAAGGTCTCAACGTCTTTCATAAGACTCTCTACAAATTCGCTCTTCTCCTTGGACGGATTCGTATCATCAAATCTAAGAATCACTTGGCCCATGTACCGATCAGCGAAATACTGGTTCAAGAGTGCAGCTTTAGCATGTCCAATATGTAGAAAACCGCTGGGTTCCGGGGCAAACCGCAGTCGCACCTTTCCAACGACAGCATCGGGAAGGTCAACATCAGGAGGCGAATTACCACTGGGAGTTTTGCCCCTTCCTATGGTATCTCCATTAACCTGACGCTCCTTTGATTTGGCTGGCGCCGCTGCCTTTGCCGAGCCTTTCTTCACAACGTATGTGGATATGACTCCAGATAAAGCACTGCCGTATTGGGTAGATAGAGAGTTGAACCATCGTATAAGTGCGGGATACTTGTTAGATTTCCTAAAGCTTTCCCATCTTGGCCCTGATCCTGCACAAACATATGACAGAGTGTAAGCCATATTTCGAGAGAGTATGAATCAATCAAATTTTAAGAACCAACGATAGCGTAAGATCGTACAGCACAGCACAGAAGATAATGTTAAGGAGGAAAAGAGAGTGTAGCATACCAGCAAGGGTGGACCAGATTGCGACATCGGCAATGGAGGGAGAGTGTCCCACCAAGAAAGTCAGAGTGTTGAGGTAGGAGTCTAGGGAAGCACAAGCATTCTCGAACTCGGAACCGATAGCAAGGAGCGGGGAATATTCCATCCATTGATCAATCTGATTCAACAAAAAATCGTAATCCAAAGTCAAAATCAAAACCACCCCTAAAGCTATAAATAAAGCTAGGAAGAGGAGTGAAAAAGGGTAGTGTTAGTGTAACAGCACCAGACACGATTGGAGAGGGTCGGGGCGGGTGTAAAAGTCAGGGATGGAAGCAACCCGACCAATGTAACGGAGGAGCACATTTGTGCCGTGCAGCTTGGATCTGTAGCACATGACTAAATGGATTACACAAACAAACAGCCAACCATCCTTAAAAATGAAGGGAGAGAGAAAGAGGGTTACCCGTCGGAGAAGATGAAGGTAGGGAGGGCGGAGGAGGAGGAGGGAGGCGTGGGAGAAGGCAACGGGACAGAGGCCACCTTGGCCGCAGCTATTACAGACAACGGTGGGGTATCCGCAGGGAATACAAACTCCTTAATCTCCATGCTCCTACACCAACAAAGATAGATACTTAAAACTTCCCAACAAAACCGCAAGAATCGAGACAAAAGGAAGGAAAAAAATACCGACGGCGACGACGAGGCGGAGGCGGAGGCGGAGGCGGAGGCGGAGGCGGAGGGCGGAGCGAGCGAGCAACTCCCCTCCCTGCCCTAAGTTTCGAAGATTAGATTAGGGAAGTTGAAACCCTAAACCCTATAGTAATCGTCAATTAAAAAGGGACGGGGTGGGCCCACAGCTGGTCCGACCACAACTCTCTCTCTCTCAGGAGGAGAGGGGATTCTGTTCTGCAACTGGCCTAGCCTCCTGCTGGGTAGGGTCTCTAGTACTAGAAGTAACTATGGGCTCTCAGAGAATCTGGACCTTCAAAGAGCCCAGCCCAATTTGATAATCAATCCAAGGCTTGCTTCCGAATCCAACCTCAGAATCTTCTTTATTGGGAAAAAGAATTTTTTAACTGAATTTTCTTCTCTCTTTTCTTGTGAATAAATAAACGCGTATGTGCATCATTAAGCATTAATCATCCAAAATTCAATATTTTTTTGGTGATAAAAATTCAATAGGTCTTGTGAGTAAATTTGATTATTGGAGTTTTTTGTTGTTGAAAATGGTAGGTGCTACCACTCCTTTCTTTGTGTGGAAATAGTGAGATCATGACCCAAATAAGTAGAAGAAAATCAGTCATAACCAACTATCCAAATCAGTCATAACCAACTATCCAACATCAAACGAAATCCTATTGACCTCAGTCTCGAGATTAGCTACCGCACTCCTTATATTCGAAAACTAAACATTAACATCCAAGCGAACAGAACTGGGCCAAGCAACCCCCAACACAATCCTGCTTTAAGAACAAATTGCACTCCGCAGGAGGCGTATCCAGAACATGCCAACCCATTGGGTAACCTAGTGCTACATTGGTGAGATGGTCAGCCACCGATTCCCTTCCCTATAACAACGAATCACCTCTACTTGCCAATCACAGCAGATGAGGCTACCACAACTACTCACGCCCCAAGTCATTTTCCTTAAACTTGAAATGCGGTTAGAAAACTTGATGGTCCCTACAACATTATGCTCCTTCAGTAAAAGGAAAACCAAGATCACGCTCCTCCTAATACATACAACAACAACAACAACACACAAAACCTACAAACACGAAACTCAGAAGCTAAGAAGAGGCTTTGCAAAATATCAGATTATCTACGATTCCGTCTCCGAGATGACCAAAACGTATAATAACCGACAGCCAGCCCTCTCCATATGGCACAAGGCAGGTTGTACTTGGGTTAGCCTTGCGAAGCAGCAAGTTCAACCGATATGATAAAGGTTGACTTGGCCGCTTCTCTCAAGTACTGCACTTCCCCGTTCATCAGCTTCACCAATCTCCTGCTTATCAGCAGACTAATACCCTCCTCCGAAACTTCTCCATCACTATCAAACATCTCGTTCAGCAGTGCTTCCGGGACCCCTCCGCCCCCGTGCGAGATCCTGACCACAACAGTGATTAGTTTTTCTGTTTGCATTAATTAATACTTTAGCAGCAAAAGTAAATGACTATGGATGGATGTCCACATTTTGATGTTACCTGAGCTCGAGATGAACAAGATGAACAGATTTCCCCAACTCGTCTTTTGTCAGCTTGGCTGAAACAGTAAGCTGGCCACCGTCAGGTGTGAAGTTGATCGATATCAGCATGAAGTCGGCTAAAACCTGCTGAAGCCTATCGCTGTCTCCATAAAAGGTCTCTGTCATAATATCTTCTGCAGCATCATTGACTACCCGAATACCCTTTCCGTTTGAGTTCATCATGACTTGACTTAAGGAGGCAACCAACACTTCCCGCAGAGAAAACTCTACCATTTCTAGCTCCAAGTAGCTGCGAGCATTACAGAACAAGAGATTTGAGTACCGTATGCCACATTAATTGTAGATTCAAGAAACAAACTATGATATATTTTCTAAGTCAAAAAACATATTGAAATTCTAAAACCAGGAATATAAGTTGTATAAATGCACAGTTTAAACAAAGCATTCAAGTTCAAGATTCAATAAGAAAATATATGAAGGAAGAATCACATGAAAGATCTCATATTTGGCTCACGATTGACGTACCCTTGAATGATGCTGTCCAGATCCGAGTCATTGAGAACCTTGCTAAGCTGTCGCTGGCACTGCGCACTGGTATGGAGAAGCTGTTTCTGGTCTGCTCCCAGTTCAGTCTCTTCCATCATTGTCCGAGAAAATATGATCCCCGATAGAGGATTCCGAATCTGCCTTTTTATGTAAGCTAGTGCTTTCAGTCGTTTCAATGCGGTTTGCTCCGATACTCGTTGTATGTGCAGCGCTTGCTGTAGCTCTGCACTAGCAAGCTGCAGGAAGCAAAAGACACCAGTAACTGCACCCTCACTGTCCAGCTTCTTATTCACACACAGCAAGCAATCCACGTATTTTCCATTCCGAGCAAAGAAACCAAATGAGACTTTCTCGGGTTCCTGGCCAGTCATGGCATTATTTAGCATGATGCCAAGATTTACAAAAGCTTCTTGATTCTTTAGACGGCAGCAGGCCATGTTGGTACCAAATACCTCCCCCAAAAGCATTTTATCAATCACTTCCTCCCGTTTCCAGCCAGTTAACTTCGTCATGGCAGGATTCCACTCAGAGCACCAACCAAATTCATCTGTTCCAAAAATTGGAGGAATCAGTGGATTCCGATTCTGGACGATAGCCTTGTAATCTCCCTCAATTCGTGTAAACTTGTCCATGACCGTCTTCTGGCCCGTCATATCGTGAGCCACAAAACACACCCCAGCAACGTTCTCAAGAAGGTCTCTGCTTACACAAGCATTGACAACTAGGCTGACTGGAGCACCATCATGGTTGGAGTGATGTGTCTTGATCTCAAACTGAACATTTTGCGCCTCTTTGCCTATCAGATAAATGAAGCGAGTTACCGGCGTGAACATGTCTCAACAAATACAAAAATGAGGGAAACAAAACGAAAATAGCAACTTCTCGCAAGCTTTGTATTAGCAAGAGCAAGGGAAAAAAAGAGAGGGAAACAAAACAAAGGCGACCGGTGCTGGGTAAAGAGCAGGGTTAGAACACGAAAGACATACCCTGCAGCGCCAAGAACAACATGCTTTTGACTGTTTCAAGCGAAGAATCTTCCACCAAAGCAAGCAAATGCTTCCCAATGGCTTTTTCAACAGGGAGGCCAGTCAACTCCGCAATTTTTGTGTTCCACCCATTAACCAATCCATCAGCATCAACGGCCAAAATAGGAACAGTAGCTGTTTCAATCAAGCGAACCATCTCTCCGGTCACTGCTTCCAGTTCCTGCATCCCTTCAATTCTAAGATCACTGAGCCTTGAATGGATTATTTTAGTCTCCACATCCTCCGGTTCTTTGTCTTTAAATGCATTTCTCAGTATGAGCTGCAGTGAATGAATTGCATCCATCTCATAGTCCTTCCAAGGCAAGCTCCTTGTCTTGACAACTTCAAGGAATGCCTTGAACGAGGATCTAGGATGCATCTTCCGACCATCATCCTTGTCACCCGGATCATGCTTTGCACCACCCCATCGAATTTCTGCAGCCGTCTGGGAGCGAAACCAAAAGAGCATGTCCTTTGAAGTTATTTTCACTGCTGCCATCCCACACATCGAATCACCAAGAGCCGAAGCTCCCGGGTACCCTGCGTCATGCAAGCTATCGGTACTCAAACCAGTGGAGTCCATGTGACACTCAGAGAGCCAAGCAATTAGATCCTTAATCTGGATGTCACTTGGAGTTACACCCAGCCTCCAGATGTTGTTCTTGTACACAAGTGCGGCTCCGTCGCACTTCACAAGGTCCATTATATTTGGACTCTGGCTCACTATACCCAAGGGCACATCACGCAACAACAAATCACACAGAAGCGTCTGGGTACGCAGGATGTTCTTCTCCAGAATCTGGTGCTCCAACTCAAATTCTTTGTTAACATGTATTGCAAATACTTGGGCTAGAAACTCACAAGCATACCTAAGAGGGAACGGAACGAATCTCGGGTTTGTATTGTGGCACACTACCAAACCCCAAAGTCTCTTTCTCTTCAGAGGTGGAGAATCTGGGTTGTCGCCGTCATCATCCCCCTCATTGACTACAACGGCCATAACCAGTGAAGCAATGGAATTCATGTTTTCCATATACTGCAAATGGCAAGTGTGAGGCGCCCTCAGCGTCGAACCACACAGCGTTAGATCCAGAGGAAGTTTATCATCTTGCAGCACCTTCACATGCTTTGCACGGCAGTCAACTATCATACGGACCTTATTCTTCATGAACAAGAAGCGTGAGGCCTGAGGGACATCGGTGGCTGGATAGTGCAAGCCCAAGTAAGGCTCCAACCCTGGCTTTGTAACCTCCGAAATAACTTCCCCATGGTCATCATCGTGAAACTTATAGATCATAACCCGATCATATCCGGTCAGCTCAAAGACCTCCTGCGCCATTGTATCGCAGAGCCTGTCCAAGCTCCCACTGGGTAAAGACTGCAACCTGGTTATGGCCTTGGCGGCAAGCTTGTACGACTGCAGGGCTCCAGCAGCAGTCATGGGGACCTCGTACGGCTTGACAGGCTCAAAGTCAATGATCAAGCTGCCGGTCACCCGATGCACAATGGCGTAAAAGGGCTTCCCGGAGGTCTTGCAGTGGACCAAGATAGGGTTGAGGAGAGTGACATCAGCGAAACCGAGGGCTTTCTGCAAGGCGGAGGCGCTGGGCGCGGTGAAGATGGTGCCGACATCAGTCCCGATCCCCAGCACGGGGAGATCCCCGACACTGGGGACAGCATGACTAACGGTAGCCAGCATGTCGGGAGCATTCTGGCTGTAGGCAATGACCCTGAGGGTCTTATCATCTAGAGCGAGGAGGCAGCCGAAGGGCTGGATGAGCTTGCCCTTCTGGATGTGATGCAGATAAGTGGAGGTGACCCTGTCGGAGGAGCGGGGCCCAGGGTCTCCACCACCGGAGAGGAGGACGGAGGTGGAGTAGTCGAAGGAAGCGCCAGACTCCTCGAAATGGGCGTGGAGCTTGGCGTCGACGGTGGTCTGGGCGATGATCCTGGCACTGTGCCTTGACCTGGCAGAGCTGCTGCTTCCGGAGGACTGGTTTGGTCTTGATGAAGACATTGTTCCTTTCCTACTAACAACGGACGACAACAACAACAACAACAACAGTGAGAGACACGCGCACGGACAGAGCTACTATTAAGTACTAACTACTACATAATATTGATGATATCAACAAAGGACACAAAGTCAAGGAAATAATAGGACAAAGAGAGTCACCTCACTCGCTCACCTTTCTTATTGGTTGGGTTTGGAGAGTTAAACCACCGCCATGGCTGCTGCTGCTATTATTATTATTATTATTATTATTATTATTATTCCCTCCCTTGGGCGGGGGAGATCAGAGGTGGATAAATCGAAATCGAAATCGAAATCGAAATCGAAATCACAGAGGAGGAGGAGGAGGAGTAGTACATCTTCTCCAGTTCACGGCGCGTCCGGGGACCACCACGACGACCCCCCCTTGCCTTTTGCCCACTCCCCAACATCTGTCTCTATTATAATAATAATATTATTATAATAGTTACTGCCCCCAACCCAACATCATCATCTCTTTTATGTATTATAATATAATCTCATATCTGGAATGGTCTGGTAGTGGGTGGGTGGGTGGGATTCCTATTTTAGTGTTTTGTTTTTGTTATTATTATTTAAGTGAACTAGTGACAGGGGTGTTGTTGCTACAACTGTATCTAATACTGTAGTGCTGTGATCAATAAATGTCGGCCCCAGTCCTGTTTAAGTGTTGTGTTTAACTAAAATGGAAAGGAAAGTGCTCAAGGGGGAGAGGAGAAGAAGAGACTTTCCGGAAATAAAAAGGAGACAGAGATCTGATCTGATCTGATCTGATCTGATTAACAACAAACAAACAAACAAGAAGCCAAGCCAAGCCAAGCTAAAAAAAGGGAGGGCTGGCTGTCTACTTGACAAAGAGCCCTTAATCCAGTGGCAAAGGCCCATAAGGGTGATTGCCGTTTAGTGAGAACTAGACGACATTTGAACATTATGGGCTACCACGTGCTCCTCCTCCAATTCCTAGGCCCACCATCCAAATTCCATTCCGCCCATTATAGTAATTAGTAGTAGTATCAAGTATGTACTATGTGCCATTAAAAAAGAGTGAGGAAAGGATGGGCATTTCTTCCTCTTCGATTTATAAGTACTGGTTATAAACTAAACTAATCCACATTACATCGATTTCACACACTTATAAACTAATCTACCACTTTTTGAGATTTTCAACAAAGTCCGTGCCTGGCACGATGATGTCAAAACTTGTGTTGGAGAGAGAGGGGGACCAGAGTAAACCAGAAGGGAGAGGGGGCTGTTCAAGATTTAGTGTCTAGTAGGGGACAAGAGGGCAGGAAGCGTATTCCCTCCCAGTAAGGTACATTGGAGACAGACAAGGAAAGGAAAGCAAAACAAGGGCCTGCCTGGGTTGGGTTGGGGAGCTGCTGCCTGAACCATACCCATATAACTTATAATAATGGGTTGGGCCAACGCAGCGCAGCAGTTGTTATCAATTCAGGAGGCAATGTCAATGTATGTGCCTAAATTGGATAGAGGGATATGATTTCCCCTTTCTTTCTATCTATCTATCTATCTCAATGTTCATTCTATTGTCAAATTTATTTGTAACAATGCTGCATGCGATGTGATCGGAAAAGGGACCGAATGACTGACTGACACACATAACTACTGCAGATATATATATATATATATATATATATATTATATGTTTGTACCCATGTCATCCATCTATTGTCTTGATCAAAATTTCCAGTATAATGAAATTGGATCGATGAACAAAAAAATACATCCAAGGGAATCGCATTGCAACCACACACCACACCACACTTGGCCAAACGTAAACCCAGACACACAAATCTATAGACGAAAGAATAGAAAGAATTAATGTAAGTAAACCCAGCCCCCCAATCCCAATCCTAATCCTAATCAAGAATTTCAGATGTGGTGGTGTCCGTGGGGATTAGATTCCTTGGAGTAGAAATCGTTGGTCTCGATGAGGCCTCGCAACATGACCAAGGTGAAGCCCGCTGGGTCGTCGGGATCGTCGCAGCGTTCAGGTGGTGATGATGATGATGATGATGCCGGAGGAGGAGGCTTCCAACATAGACACGACGACGACGACGACGGCCAACACTGGGCCTCGTCGGGATCGCGCTTACGTTTGGGGAAGTGGAAGAGCCCCCTCCTCCTCCGACTGCGTCTCTGCCTCTGCCTCTCCTCCTCCTCCTCCTCCTTGCTTGTAGGCATCCTCCAATTGAAAGAAATCTCAATCCCTAGACATCAATCAATAAATCAATCAATCAATCCCCCACCCCAATTAGTTCAGTAAGGGCTATAAGACAGAGAGAGATTATATACATACACACACATGACCAATCAATCAATCAATCACAGCGAGGAAGGAATTTTTACCAGAAAGAAAAAAACAAAGAAAAGTTTATGTATGGATGGATGGATGGATGGATGGATGGGTAACTTAATCAATAATTGTAACACGAAGGGTAGGGCAGGCAAGTGGGAAGGACGACGACATCGACAAGGGTGGACATGGACATGGATATGGATATGGGTATGGATATGGATATGGGTATGGATATGGATATTATTATTGGCGTCTCGTCTCTTCTCTTCTCTTCTTTTCCGCCCCTTCCCGTTTACTTTCACTATTCCGCTCTGCCCCTTGTCTCTGCATCCTGTCCCACTTTCACCCTCCCCCTATGTTTCTCTCTCATTATTTGTTATTATTATTAACATAAAGATTTTTTACGTTTTTATCTCCATATTTAGCTTGCTAACAGTTATATGTTAGTTATGATCACAAAGAAAAGTTTTTAAGTTTAATCTTAATCTTATGTATTTTTCACAAAACACCGAGATTTCACAAACATACACTAAAAGTTTGTCAAATTCAACATGTTTTATGAGAATTAGCGTATAACATCAAACCAAACGTTGTTTTCTCTCTCTTCTACTGTCTTTACCTTCTCCCAAACGTTTATACTTAATTTTGATTTCCGTCATTATGATGTTATTGTTTAAATCAACAATTATACACTCACATGATTTCCGTCATTACCTTCAACATGATTTCCGTCTTTTTGTTTGATTTGATATCTTCTTCAAAAGTTTAAAATATGAAATTAATTCCTTCAATCTTTTTTATTTAATTGGCGGTACAACCAATTAACGCAAAAAAGCATATATGATATAATGCATTATGATTTTTGCTTGTTGTGAGGTGATAAGACAAGACAGTTGCCAAAACAAAGAATCCAATTTGAGTTAAAAAGATGTCTCAAGTCCTTCCTATCTATTACTATGTAATAGGAGGAGATGATGCCAAGGACTTGGGTGGTTCCACCAAAACTACTAATCCGACTAGATGTCGTATATTACAAGCCTTGACGAGATGCATTTATAAGGCATTCATCTTATCGCTTTCATAATCTCTCTTCTTCTTCTTTTCTTTTCCTTTTTTTTTACTCCTCAAATTCCAATATGAGACGAACCCGCCGCCATAGCAGCGAGGCATCAACTTCACTTCGTCCCCTAGGCTCCGTTGCCGGAGACGGACAGCTTGGAATGACCGATTTGAGCACCATTGATATTCATGACCAGAGAGCTTTTCATTCTGCTGCGGAAGACCGGCGGCTTGTTCCTGGTTTCAGGCTCTTGAACTGGTTTGTGTTTCTCAACTAATCCTAGGAAGACCCTTTCAACTTTCAAGAAATTACAGGACGTGTGTGCGGTAGAATTTTAATGCAGATGAGGGAGTCTGTTTTTTTTTCTACCTGATCAGAGTGTATACTATCCATCCTAGCATGCGTTTCTTTCATGTACGGTTGGATCATCAGACAACAGCTTTTCCAAGAACAAGAATCGGAAGATCCCATCCCACCCCGGATAACTAACTGAGAGGTCTCATCGGGCCCGGATCCTTGATCCGGGATTATCCTGAGCTCAATCAATCCTGATATTCGCTCCACTCCACTCTGCTATATCAATATATGTATGTATGTATGTTAATAACTAAGGCAACTACTCGGTTAATGTCTGCAAATGAGAGTCCGAACAAATCCCAGCTATGAATCATAACGCCATTTGTTTTGAGAAAGGTAATAAAATGTTTCCACTTTCTCTGCATATGAAAACCTTTGGACATTTGTTCTTTCCCATATGCACACCTGATAGAATGTACTGCCCGTCAAGCTCAGGCCAGACTACATTGGTTCTTTCGCATTTGCGGTTTGTTGCTTACATCTATCTACCATCAAACGTCTGTAGTTGCAGAGTACTACTCTGTTGAGATGATTCTGGATTACCAGGTGCCTTCCTCGAGTCCTGAATGATGCCCATTTCAAAGAGTTTGCCTTACACACTTGCACCGGAGGAGCAGCTACAGGATCAAGCTGGCCTGAGGATACTTGCTTTAGCAGCTATGACTAATTTGTAGTTTGACATTAGGTAATTAATCCAACTGCCTATGCAAACTAGGAATCAGAACATCATCCATCCATAGAGACAAATAAAATGAAGAGAAGAGAGAGAGAGAGAGTAGAATGTTCCATTCCAAAGTAAATAACAAGAGTATTAGTACATATTAGAAATGAATTCCCCTGGTACAAGTTTATAAATAATAAGGAGGGTATACAAATACAATGAATTGTTGATTTTGGGTTTAGGGTAATCTAAGTAAGAATCAAGGCAGATGTTGTTACTTGATCAGCTGGTGGAAGGAAAATTAGTTAACTAACGAGATCATCATCATCAATCCAAATGTGCTGGTTGATGTCTACATAATAATAATACCTACTACTACAAGTACTAGTAGGGAAATCACGCAGCAATGTTGCAGCAACGCGGAGGCTTCTTCTCCAAACTAATCTCATCCTTCTCCTCATTCTCCTTATCCTCCTCACTCGTCGTCGTCTTCTGAGCCAAACCATTGCCCTCTTCAAATGGGACTTAATCTTCTGGGACAGGCTCTTCTTCCTGCTGAACTGGTAGCTCCTCAGGAACACCTGCCTCTTCTCCATCATCATCAGATGCGAAGACGGCCTCATCATCATTGCCAGTGGAAGAGAGAGAGAGAGAGATCACAATACAATGCTTTACTTGTGATTATTATGTGCGTGTATAGGCCCAAAGTCAACCCACTACTACTCTTCATTTAAAAGCTTTCACAGCTCGCCTTTCCTTTAATTACGCTCCAAGTTTATTTAGTATCCCCCAGTTCAATCTAATGCACTTTTATATCCAACTACTTTATGGTTTTAATTAAATGAATAAAAAACATTTCTCCCCGATTTTTGATTAGCAGAATTCGAGCTGTTTTTATCTGGTCCAAATTTAAAATTATAGCGTTAACACGTTTGATTTGGTTGATGCAATACAATCCATAGATTTAACGAAAGGAAGAGGCCAATGAAATAAAAGAAAAGAAAAGGAGAGGCCCAGAGACAATTTGGGCCTGGGGGTCCAATATAAGAAATATGTCTTCTGCTAGAATAGATAATAGATAATAGGGCACATTATCTTCAAGTCTCTGATCTTTGATCACCTTTAGGGTCCCTGACTTTTGAAAAATGATTGTTCTGTCCCTAAGTTTTGATGATAATGGACTCTCGGGTCCCTGGAGTTGGAACATTCTTTTTTCTCCGGTGAACCCCACTAAAAATGACCAAAATGTCCCTCCCTTATTAAATCATCGTCTTCATTGAATCGGGTCCAAGCAACAAGATCTTAACCTTAATCCCGATCTCCGACTGCCGCTAGCTTCGATTCCTCTATTCTAAACAGAATGCACAGATCAAATCCAAATCCAACCGACAATCTAATCGGTGAAACGAATCGCCCAGATCCAACCGACCTATAGCAAGCTAAAACCATAGATCAATTCCAAGTCGCTTGAAAGTAATTTCACACCGAATCACAAGAACGGAATCGTTTCTAAACCCTAGGCCGGCCAATAGAGTCGTTGGCAGAGCAGATTCGGCCAAGTTGGCGGCAGCGAAGTCATGGGGACACCGTCTCAGATCTCTGCCGGCACCATCAATTTCCTGTGGACACCGTCTGTACGGGGTGAGCAGGCAGCAGCCTTGGCCTCGGGGACATCGAACTTGAAACCCTCGGGGACTTCCTCCCGTCGTCCTCCAAAATGCTTTGGTCCTTCTTCTCCTAGGACGACGGCTTAACGACGAACATGACATCGTTTCCACCAGCGACCAACACGGCTCCGTCCCGCCAGGGACCAACCCGACGATAGCGACCCTCGCATTCCTCCACTCCTCCCTCTATCGAGGCGCCCCCTCTCCAATTCTTCTTTCCCTCTGTTTCTTCTTTCTCCCTCTTCCATTTTTCAATTAGCTTCTCCCTGTAGCTTTATGGATTCCAATCAACATGGACGCTTGATTTTGGTCACAGTTTCCTAATTAATTAGCTTCTCCTTGTAGCGTTCCTAATTAATCAGCTTGGGTTTTTCTGGTAAACGACGAGGGGTAACGTTCCTAATTAATTAGCTTGGGTTTTTCTGGTAAACGACGAGGGCTTGAAGATAGCCTTGAGGGCAGCGGCGGCGGCGCTCGGCGGAGTAGGGTGGGATGGGTTTTGCTTGTTGGATTTCTGCCTCCATTGGTTCGATGGAAAGAGAGAGGAGGAGGAGGAGGAGGAGGAGGAGGGATTTCGATGACGTTTTGCTTGTTGTGATGTTAATTGGAATAAATGAGAACATTTTGGTAAATGAGAACATTTTGGTTATTTCAAGTGAGGGTTCACCGGATAAAAGAAATATTTCGGCTCTAAGGACCCGAAAATCTATTATCATCAAAACTTAGAGACGGGATAATCATTTTTCAAAAATCAGAAATTCTAAAAGAAAAGTGACCAAAGGTCAGAAACTTAAGAGTAATTTGCGCTAGATAATACACAAAACCTGAATAGCAGCAAGAAGGGCAACTCAGGCAGTCCCCTTTAGAATTACTAAGAAGAAGAAGAAGATTGAAGAGAAGAGCACCGACTAGACCTACCTTATCTTCTTCTTTTTCTTCGACTATTCATTTCATTTCTTCTCCTTTTACCATATACATTACTATTACTAGGAAGAAGAAGAAGAAGAAGAAGAAGAAGAAGAAGATGGCGGCTTCTTCTGTGACGCTTATAAGCGGGGGGGTCTCCTCCTCCTCCATATTCCACTTCCCCATATGCAGACCAGCCTCATCCTCCGTCTTCCTGCTCTCCGACAAGGCCCCTCCTCCTCCTCCTCCCCGCCTGCTGGCCACCCAGAGGGGGAATTATTATTCCCTTGTCGTCCGTCCCAAGGCGGTCGCCACTCCCAACTCCAGCAAGTCCGTCGAGGAGGCCTTCAGGACCATCGTCGAGGACCTCCAACATCCTCCGCCGCAAGCCTCCTCCCCCGACGAGCTCGACGTCTCCCTTCTCGGCCTCCCCCAGCGCCTCGTCCATTCCCTCCACCAGCGCGCCATCACCCATCTCTTCCCCATCCAGAGAGCGGTGCTAGTCCCGGCCCTCCAAGGGCGAGACCTCATCGCTCGCGCCAAGACCGGGACGGGCAAGACCTTAGCCTTCGGCATCCCCATCATCAAATGCCTCACCGAGGAGGACTCAGAACTGGACGGACACTCCCTAAGGCGGTCCGCTCGACTTCCTAGAGCACTAGTCCTCGCTCCCACTCGCGAGCTGGCTAAGCAAGTAGACAAGGAAATCCAAGAATCCGCACCTTACCTCAACACCGCCTGTGTCTACGGGGGTGTCTCCTATGTCTCCCAGCAGAGTGCTCTCACCCGCGGGGTCGACGTTGTCGTTGGTACTCCTGGCGCCTAATCGATCTCGTCAAGAGCAGCAGCCTCAAGTTAGGACAAGTCCAGTTCCTCGTCCTCGACGAAGCTGATCAGATGCTCTCATTTGGTTTCGAGGAGGACGTCGAGTTCATTTTGAAGAACCTTCCGGCTGCACGCCAAAGTATGCTTTTTTCTGCGACCATGCCTATGTGGGTCAAGAAATTGGCCAGGAAGTATTTGAGAGACCCTTTACAGATTGATTTGGTAAGTCATCCTATCTCCCTTATAGATTGCCCCTTATAGATGCTTTTTAAAGTTGCTTCAATACTTTCTTAGGTTGGTGATCGAGAAGAAAAGCTTGCAGAAGGTATCAAACTGTATGCTATTTCAGCCACTGCAACTTCAAAGCGGACTATCCTTAGTGATCTTGTAACGGTATGTGTTGAATATTTCTTTTCCGGTTTATAATGTTGTCATCCACTTGACATTTGAATACAGCTCGGAGAGTGTCACTTAACTGCACGCGTTTCTGATAGAAATATTATGAAAGAACCTTTCTATGTTTTCAGGGAACATGACGGTTGGCTTTCATTTCTGTCTCATGAGGCAATCAAACTTTTGCTTGTTGAAGTTTATGCTTGAGGTCTGAACTTGCAATTGTCTGAAACTGAGTTTAACTTCTCTCACACTCTATTATAATGTCATCACGAGCTTTACATCTGCGGTAAGTGATACCCCACATAACAATACCATAATATAAATGTTCATGCTACCACAAGACAATATCTCGACTAGCTTTGGGGACTTTTTCTATTTGATAGATGTTCCTCTAAAGCATATCTCTCTTTGAATGATTCTGACTCCTGCCCACTGCCCTTTAATACTGTTGTATTCTTGTTTTAACTTGTCACGCTTGGGTTTGGAAAATGCAGTTGGTTCACTAATATATATCCTATTGACTCAATAACTTTGAGATGATAGTAAGCTGTCTTACATTCTCAAGTTCTTGCTTGGTTATGTGGTCAGGTTTATGCAAAAGGTGGGAAGACAATCGTCTTCACAAAGACTAAACGGGATGCCGATGAAGTCTCAATGGCGTTGACAAATAGTATTGCCTCCGAGGCATTGCATGGAGATATATCACAGCATCAGAGAGAGAGAACTTTGAACGGCTTTCGCCAGGGAAAGTTCACTGTTCTTGTTGCCACCGATGTTGCATCTCGTGGGCTTGACATACCGAATGTCGATCTTGTAAGATTTATTCAGCTATGCTAAATTGTAGTTGATCATGTGTGATTTTTAACCCCACCAATTTACAGCGTGGGGTCATTTAAAAACACCAAACATTGCACATTTACTATTATAGCTATATGCATCAAAATAATCGTGCGGAATTAATGTAACGCGTTCTCCATATCTACCAAAAAATGTCACGCTCTCTGCTTTTCACCCAGCAGTGTGATTGTGGGAAGTAAATTATGAAGTGTGATCTATAATCTCAATGTACTAAGACCTTTCATAACATTTCCCAGATCATCCATTATGAGCTTCCCAATGATCCGGAGACTTTTGTGCATCGTTCTGGACGTACTGGGCGTGCTGGCAAGGAAGGTACTGCAGTTTTGATGTATACCAGCAGCCAGAGAAGAACAGTCAAATCTCTTGAGCGAGATGTGGGGTGCAATTTCGAGTTTGTAAGTCCTCCAGCGGTTGAAGAGGTTTTGGAGTCATCGTCAGAGCAAGTGGTCGCTGCTCTTAACGGTGTTCACCCGGAGGCTATCAAGTTTTTCATCCCTGCTGCCAGTAAGTTAATTGAAGAACAAGGAACAAGTGCTCTTGCTGCTGCCCTTGCTCACTTGAGTGGGTTTTCTCAGCCACCCTCGTCTCGGTCTCTTATTAGTCACGACCAGGTACTAGCTCGTTTTGTTTCTAGCAAGATTTTTTTTAACTTGTGGATTAGTCTTGAAGCATCATGACCTTTATTTGACGATACTTGTGTATGGACCCCCAAATTGATTATTGGAATATGGTTTGTAACTTGTATATTAGAAGAAATAGCAAAGTCACAGCAAGATTAGACCTCACGATGGTGGTCGGATGTTCTAGTGGCTTTGTTTATTGTCCTATCTTGAACTTTTTTATATTTTGATTGAATTGGAAATGTTACCAAATCTGCTACATAAAAAGACACCCTTGCCTGTCCCGTTCTGGTGGTGCATGGCCGTCTTGGGAGTTTTTAAGCAAAGTTGTGTTTTGTTATTAGCAAGTTTTATTCTCTGATACTATTGAGATTCTTTTTCAATTGTGGCAATGCTAGTTTTATAATTGATTAAGCTGCAACATATCCTGGGTTGCAGGGATGGGTAACGCTGCAGATGACACGTGATCCAACTGCCTCCAGGGGATTCCTATCTGCTAGATCCGTGACTGGTTTTCTCTCCGACGTATATCCAGCAGCTGCTGATGAAGTTGGAAAGGTTCATTTGATCACAGATGAAAAGGTATTTGTTTCTGAAGACACTTTGTTGTTGTTCACCAATTGGCAGTTTTGCTTTCTCCGTTGTAAGTGATTACTTTGTCTCAGGTTCAAGGAGCCGTGTTTGATCTTCCGGAAGAGATTGCCAAAGAATTACTAACTATTCAATTACCCCCAGGAAACAGTATCATCAAGATCTCCAAGGTTTTACGATAACAGCTGTTGGAAGTTTAGATATGTTGTTGGTTTGGAGGAAATATTTTTACCTGAAGTCTTAATATAATAATGTTGCTGAATGAAGCGTTGCATATTTGCTTGCAGTTGCCTGCACTGCAGGATGATGGGCCCCCAAGTGATTTCTATGGTAAGTTCTCAAGCAGGGATCGACCTTCCAGAGGAGGTCCGAGGGGCCAAAGATCTTTACGATCCTCATGGGGGGTCGGGGAAGTGGTCGCAGAGGTGGTCGGGATTCTGACGATGATTATGATGGGAACAGTTATTCACGGGGCGGTAGAAGCTCTAGAAATGAGAATAGCCGGTCTCGTGCTTCTAGAAGCAGTGGAAGTGATTGGTTGACTGGGGGTAGGAGCAGTGGAAGTGATTGGCTGATTGGGGATAGGAGATCAACCAGGTCACCACCATCTAGGGATGGGTATATATTCTCATTATTCTTTCCTTTTTTTTTCCTTTTTGCCTTTCCGATGATCCACGTTCGAATTTCAGTTGTTAAAGCAGCTGTTCTCATCATATCTTAATCCTGAAACTTTGGTTTGTGCAATGACAGAAGTTTCGGAGGTGCATGCTTTCAATGTGGGCGGTCGGGGCATAGAGCATCAGAATGTCCGAACTAGGAAGATGAAGCAGTTGTGAGCTCTGCTGCCTCCGTGGTGAGGCTAACCGACATTGTGACGGACGGCACCAGATTGGCCATCCATCGTCCCCTCCTGATTTCATCGGGTTTGGCCGTTCAAGAGGAAACATGGAAGGGAAGGACGAATCATATCTACATTGATATTATATCTCTGTGGTGTTTTTGGTCCTAAAAGATTTTGTTCGAATTTTCTGGGAGCTGTGGTTGTAACTTTGTAGTATGTGTAACCTCGGTAGGAAATACAATACAATATTGACGGATTCAATTTTGTCTAAAGTTTGTAAGAAACGTACTTAGTCGATATTATTGCCTACTAACCCAATGGGCTACTTGAAATGGTTTTGTGATACAAGAAAGTGACTAATTATAAAATTAGGAAACTTGTTCATTTCATGTTTCAACTATAAAACAGGCAACTAAACTTGCCATGGATAAAGGTTGAAGGTGTATAGAGCCAAACACCAGAGTCTACAAGCATACGTTCGATTATCTTTTCCGGACCTTGTTTTCCATGTTAATATTTCTTTTACATGATAGTGCAATATGGAATCCAAGTATCAATTTAGTATCACGCGGCTTCAAAATATCAATCCAGTACTTGGGTGTCTCACGTGCTGGTGCACATACATATATACATACATACTCTTCAATATTTCCAATACCATCAGATATATATCATAAATTCAGGCATTTAATGGGTCAAGGGTTGACAGGCTCCTTTTTAATGGTTTCTACCCCAAGCGGAACTATTCTGGGCCTCATCGTTCAGGCTCAGGCCCATCAGATATACTCATTTTGATTGCATTTTTTATTTTATCTGGTTAGTGCAAAAATATTCCAAAAGAAAATAAAACCATGCAGGAATAGGAAATTCTGGATAAATTAGGTAAAACACAGAATTCTCTATTGGAGAAACTCGATGTTGTTTCTTTTCTCTCCTCAATTCTAATACTATATGCAAGAATAAAACGCCAAGAATAGACCATAATATACTTACCCGAAATACATTTACTCCAAAAAAAATAGGTTTTTTTCGTCTATGTATTCTTTCTCTACCACGATTTTTTCTACTAGATTTTATCGCGGTAGAATTTTGGTGAAGCACGAAAAAATTGTCACGATTTTATTGCAAGAGAGAATTCCACACTTAACAAGTTGTAAATACTTATATTAATAAATTTTATTTTCCCAAAAAAAAGAATTGACAACTATTCTAATTTTTCTACTGGCATCGCCGGCCCTATCTATTTCTCTTATGACAGTTTCAAACTCTAATTTTTTTTCTTTCTTTCTACAAACACAAACTTGGCATTTTCTAGGCAAAAACTCGGCTTCTTTGTATGGCCTCTCAATTACCCAGATTCCCAATGAATTAACCCATAAGAACACTAAGCTACCAACTAAACCCAATACATATCATTTCCCAAAAAGTGTAAACTTATGCGTCCTCGGATAGGATGACCAAAGGCCGGGAGGATGGTGGATATAAGGCTTAAAGTTGGTATACATATAATATGATCAAAGAATGGCTAGGCTCAATCGGTCAAAGCAATGGATATAAAAGGTTCTTGGCTCTAAAGATCTAGGCTCAAATTCAAAGGATTAGTCCCCGTCATTCACTAACACCACACAACCAAGACCATATCAAGTACTAGTAGGATACCTCGATCAACCGAACTCATGTAGGCACCTCATGAATAAATGAAGACGGTTGTCTCCTCCTTCGGCTCAAAATTCCTCACAGGGTCACTCATCAACCCTCTAGTCTAATCTACATAGTGAGACCACTAGTCTAAACAACCGAGGGTGAGGTTTCTACAAGTTCTTAGGCCTTGTGCTCGAGTTCATTTCCTAACTAGGTGTGTAGTATGCTTCTAACAAAAGTTAAAGAATTTTGAAGGGGGTCAAATTTTGAAAATTCATGCCAAATCAATGCCTAACAAAACAACCTAGACCTAAACACACAACGGATTCCTAAGTGGAACCACACTTAGAAGACACATTGTCCTCAAGGTGTAGGGAGCTCATAGACATCTAAACAATTAAACTATACTAACAAACGCATGAACAACCAAGCATGAGAACATCAGACTCAAGACATCACGAAGACAAGAAAATAACTTTAAAAAAAATAATAATAAATAAATAAAGTGCTAGGAAACTTCCCTTAGTCTTGAGTTGGAGATGGTGGTGGCGGTGGAGTGTCGAATCTGGTTCGCTCTACTAGTTGCCGGATGTAGTAGCTTTGATGACGTAGCTCCCTGTCCATATGTACGAACCGAGAATCCATGCGGACCATGAGCGCGTGGTTGATCGTGTTCATCGTCCCTAACACCTCGGCCCATCGATCCATAGGTGGCCCAGATGGTCCCGCTCCTTCCTTTCCGCCATGAGTAGCTCCCAGGTTGGCTTCGTGCCTTTTTACTCTTTCGTCATCATAAGAACCTCCTGCTTTGCCTCTGTGCGATGCCCATCATTTTCTTTTCGTTGTCGGTAGAAAAATTAGATAGCCTCTATCAAAGGCAACCACCTCGGATCTTTTCATTCCATCCAGAGTAATGTATGCGATCGTTGGTTTTAAAGACCGAATGGTGGTTGCATTGAGCCTGCCAAAGAACAAAGCCAGAGCAGTAATCACATGCCCAAGGGGTAAATGTTTGGGCGTCTTTCTTGTTGTTCGATGAAAGTTGTCAAAGATTAGCGAAATGGTGTCAAACTTCAATTGCATCTTCAAACAATATAAGACAAATAATTCACGGATTTGCATCTTGTTGTTTTCCGTTTTGCCAAACAGTGAAGTGCACATGAATTTGTGAAACACTAGCAATGGACCGTCTCTAAGCAAATTATTTGGAGAATTCTTTGAAATAAAATGATGAAATCCAGAAAGTGATCTCCAGAAAGTATGTTCGTTAAAGGCATCATGCTTAGAAAGTCCACCCTTCTCAAAGCCAAAAGCTTGACACATAACAACTTCATCAACAACAAACTCAAAATTATTCAGACGACACCGAAATTTGGTTCTTTCAATGTTTACAAATGCAAAAGTGGTGTAAAATTCACGCACCAACTTTTCAATTCCAGGCATAGGTGTGAACATAAATTTGGTCCAACTAAGATGTGTAGCGAATTCACGAATAGTGTCATTGATATTCATATCAATCAAGAAATGTGGATCAAAATAAGAACCCGAAGACCATGGAATAGTAGAGAGGGATTGGAACTTTTCACCTTCTTGTTGAGAAGCAATGAAGAACGGTGCCTTGTAACGTGTACGGAGATCCTTGATACCACGCAAGTGCATGTCTGACGGAGGTGCATGTTGAGCTTCGAACCCTTGAATCGCCACTTGCTTGCCCTTGTAGTCTTTAATGCCATGGAATGAAGAAATTTTGAGTTTGGGACAAAATTAGGGTTCAAGGGTGAAAATTTGGGGTTTTGGTGGTGGGTAATGGAATTGGTGAGTTGTTTAGATGTTTGGGAAGGAGGACATGGAGATGGAATGGACAATGGGTGTAGAGAATGAAAGATTTGGTTGATTGGGATGATTTGGGAGAATTTGGAGTGAGAGGTCTAAGTAAAATTTTGGGGATTTTTTAGTTTGTGAGGAAGGAATGGAGAGGGGGGGCGAAAATGGGGTCTAAAGATGGGGGGTCGAATTTTGAAATTAAAAAAAACGGGATGAAATAAAACCGAGAGATGCCACGGCCGTGGCTAAAAGCCACGCCAAAAAATTTTTTTTTTTAAAGACTTTCCCAACTCGTCCTCGACCCCTGCTGAGCTTCCAATTGTCCATGACGTAGCCGAAAATCCTTGAGACGACCTTCAAAATTCAAAAGATATCCCATAAGCTTGAACCAATGCTTCAAAATCATAACCGAATCAGAACAAACGTAATAGGAAAAATACATATAGACAACGACATTATTAAAATAATTCAAAAACATGCTAAGTTATAGTCATTAGCTTGACTTTACTCCCCTTTTTCATGCATCGGAGGATGAAGTCACGAGTTGCACCTCCGAACTTCGTTCTATATCTCCACCAAGGTAAATCTTGCACTTTTGGCCATTCACCTTAAAAATTTCTCCATCTTTTCCTTCTAACTCGAGGGCTCCGAATGGGAAAACCCTCGCAATTTTGAATGGGCCACTTCACTTCGACTTGAGTTTTCCTGGGAATAGTCACAATGACGAGATCTTCTCAAGAGCTTCCGCAACATTCCAACGATGCATGGAGGCTATCTTTTGGGAAATGAATGAGAAGATTATGGAGATCTTCATGGATGATTTCTCGATGTTCGGAGAATCCTTTGATAGTTGCTTGGCCAATTTGGACAGAGTATTGGAGAGATGTGAAGAGAAGAACCTTGTTCTAAATTGGGAGAAGTGTCATTTCATGGTGGATGAGGGGATCGTTCTTGGGCATAAGATCTCCAAAGCTGGTATTGAAGTTGACAGAGCTAAGACGGAAGCAATAGAGAAGATGGGAGCACCGACTTTGGTCAAGGGAGTGAGAGCCTTTCTTGGCCATGCAAGATTTTACCGAAGATTCATAAAAAATTTCTCCCTTAAAACAAAGTCGCTCACCAATTTGTTGGTTAAGGAGGTGCCTTTCAATTTTGATGAGCCATGTCTGCAAGCATTTGATTCTCTGAAGAGAGCTCTTGTCACTACTCCGGTTATCTCCTCTCCTGACTGGGAGTTACCGTTTGAAATAATGGGTGACGCAAGCGACATTGCTTTGGGATGTGTGATGGGTCAAAAGAAAGGGGGAAAGCTTCATGTCATCTACTATGCTAGTAGAGTGTTGGCGGGCGCCCAGCTTAACTACACAACCACAGAGAAGGAGATGTTGGCTGTTGTATACGCTTGTGACAAATTTCGGCCTTACCTACTTGGGTCGAAGGTGATCATCTACACTGACCATGCAGTTTTGAGGTATTTATTCTCTAAAAATGATGCTAAGCCTAGACTCATGCGCTGGATTTTATTGCTCCAAGAATTTGACTTATCCATCAAGGATAAGAAAGGCTGTGAAAATGTTGTCGCGGATCATCTCTCTCGGCTAGAACATAGCGAAGGAATGGAGACTCATGGTGAGATTCAAGAAGAGTTTCCAGATGAAGCTCTGATGATGGTGAATCATGTGGTGGTACCATGGTATGCTGATTTTGCCAACTTCCTTGTTGGCGACATTATTCCATCCGATTTGAGTTATCCCCAACGAAAGAAATTTCTAAGGGATGCTCAGCTATTTCTGTGGGATGAGCCTTATCTCTTTAAGCGATGGAGTGCTTCGACGGTGCATTGCGGATGATGAAGTGATGACTATTCTGGAGCCATGTCATAGTACCCCGTACGCCGGTCATTATGGAGCAACCAGGACCGCGTCGCGAGTCTTTGAATATGGGTTTTATTGGCCTAACATTTTCAAGGATGCCCGTGATTTTGTTGCTCAGTGCGATCGATGCCAAAAGACCGGCAACATTTCAAAGAGGAATGAGATGCCCCTCTCTGGAATTCTTGAAGTGGAGCTCTTCGATGTTTGGGGCTTGGATTTCATGGGACCTTTCCCAACCTCTCATGGCAACAAGTATATCTTGGTGGGGGTAAACTACGTGTCAAAGTGGGTAGAAGCTTGGGCATCACCCACAAATGATGCTAAGGTGGTCATTCGCTTTATCAAAAAGCTCTTCTCTAGATTTGGAGTGCCAAGGGCAATCATCAGCGATGGCGGTTCGCACGTTTGCAACCGACCATTTGGGATCCTATTGAAGAGGTATGGGGTCACTCACAAGGTTGCTACACCTTATCACCCCCAGACAAGTGGCCAAGTAGAGCTCTCCAACAGGAAACTCAAGAAGATCCTTGAGAAAACGGTCGGGGGAGCAAGGAAAGATTGGACCAACAAGCTTGATGATGTTTTATGGGCTTACAGGACGGCATTCAAAACGCCAATCGGGATGTCGCCTTGCAAGCTTGTCTATGGAAAGGCTTGCCACCTCCCCGTCGAGCTAGAGCATCGAGCATTTTGGGCCATCAAGACCCTCAACTACGATTACAAAATGGCCGGTGAACGAAGGGTATTACAACTTGAAGAGTTGGACGAAATTCGGGACATGGCGTTCGAGAGCTCTAGACTCTACAAGGCAAGTACGAAGAGGAGACATGATGCCCATATTGTCAAAAAAGAGTTCAAGGAGGGCCAACAAGTTTTGCTTTACAACTCCCGATTGAGACTATTCACAGGAAAACTCAAGTCCAAGTCGAAGTGAAGTGGCCCATTCAAAATTGCGAGGGTTTTCCCATTCGGAGCCCTCGAGTTAGAAGGAAAAGATGGAGAAATTTTTAAGGTGAATGGCCAAAAATGCAAGATTTACCTTGGTGGAGATAGAACGAAGTTCGGAAGTGCAACCCGTGACTTCATCCTCCGATGCATGAAAAAGGGGAGTAAAGTCAAGCTAATGATTATAACTTAGCATGTTTTTGAATTATTTTAATAATGTCGTTGTCTATATGTATTTTTCCTATTACATTTGTTCTGATTCAGTTATGATTTTGAAGCATTGGTTCAAGCTTATGGGATATCTTTTGAATTTTGAAGGTCGTCTCAAGGATTTTCGGCAACGTCATGGACGATTGAAAGCTCAGCAGGGGTCAAGGACGAGTTGGGAAAGTCTTAAAAAAAATTTTTTTTTGGCGTGGCTTTTAGCCACGGCTGTGGCAACTCTCGTTTTATTTCATCCCGTTTTTTTTTATTTCAAAATTCGACCCCCCATCTTTAGACCCCATTTTCGCCCCTCTCTCCATTCCTTCCTCACAAACTAAAAAATCCCCAAAATTTTACTTAGACCTCTCACTCCAAATTCTCCCAAATCATCCCAATCAACCAAATCTTTCATTCTCTACACCCATTGCCCATTCCATCTCCATGTCCTCCTTCCCAAACATCTAAACAACTCACCAATTCCATTACCCACCACCAAAACCCCAAATTTTCACCCTTGAACCCTAATTTTGTCCCAAACTCGAAATTTCTTCATTCCATGGCATTAAGGACTACAAGGGCAAGCAAGTGGCGATTCAAGGGTTCGAAGCTCAACATGCACCTCCGTCGGACATGCACTTGCATGGTATCAAGGATCTCCGTACACATTACAAGGCACCGTTCTTCATTGCTTCTCAACAAGAAGGTGAAAAGTTCCAATCCCTCTCTACTGTTCCATGGTCTTCGGGTTCTTATTTTGATCCACATTTCTTGATTGATATGAATATCAATGACATTATTCGTGAATTCGCTACACATATTAGTTGGACCAAATTTATGTTCACCCCTATGCCTGGAATTGAAAAGTTGGTGCGTGAATTTTACACCACTTTTGCATTTGTAAACATTGAAAGGACCAAATTTCGGTGTCATCTGAATAATTTTGAGTTTGTTGTTGATGAAGTTGTTATGTGTCAAGCTTTTGGCTTTGAGAAGGGTGGACTTTCTAAGCATGACGCCTTTAACGAACATACTTTCTGGAGATCACTTTCTGGATTTCATCATTTTATTTCAAAGAATTCTCCAAATAATTTGCTTAGAGACGGTCCATTGCTAGTGTTTCACAAATTCATGTGCACTTCACTGTTTGGCAAAACGGAAGACAACAAGATGCAAATCCGTGAATTATTTGTCTTATATTGTTTGAAGATGCAATTGAAGTTTGACACCATTTCGCTAATCTTTGACAACTTTCATCGAAC
Organism: Hypericum androsaemum; assembly: GCA_963995505.1. NCBI lineage: Eukaryota > Viridiplantae > Streptophyta > Magnoliopsida > Malpighiales > Hypericaceae > Hypericum > Hypericum androsaemum. Next base: position 60,711 of record OZ023190.1, on the reverse strand, counting down.
AACAAGAAAGACGCCCAAACATTTACCCCTTGGGCATGTGATTACTGCTCTGGCTTTGTTCTTTGGCAGGCTCAATGCAACCACCATTCGGTCTTTAGAACCAACGATCACATACATTACTCTGGATGGAATGAAAAGATCCGAGGTGGTTGCCTTTGATAGAGGCTATCTAATTTTTCTACCGACAACGAAAAGAAAATGATGGGCATCGCACAGAGGCAAAGTAGGAGGTTCTTATGATGACGAAAGAGTAAAAAGGCACGAAGCCAACCTGGGAGCTACTCATGGCGGAAAGGAAGGAGCGGGACCATCTGGGCCACCTATGGATCGATGGGCCGAGGTGTTAGGGACGATGAACACGATCAACCACGCGCTCATGGTTCGCATGGATACAATGGATTCTCGGTTCGTACATATGGACAGGGAGCTACGTCATCAAAGCTACTACATCCGGCAACTAGTAGAGCGAACCAGATTCGACATTCCACCGCCACCACCATCTCCAACTCAAGACTAAGGGAAGTTTCCTAGCACTTTATTTATTTATTATTATTTTTTTTAAAGTTATTTTCTTGTCTTCGTGATGTCTTGAGTCTGATGTTCTCATGCTTGGTTGTTCATGCGTTTGTTAGTATAGTTTAATTGTTTAGATGTCTATGAGCTCCCTACACCTTGAGGACAATGTGTCTTCTAAGTGTGGGGGTGTGGTTCCACTTAGGAATCCGTTGTGTGTTTAGGTCTAGGTTGTTTTGTTAGGCATTGATTTGGCATGAATTTTCAAAATTTGACCCCCTTCAAAATTCTTTAACTTTTGTTAGAAGCATACTACACACCTAGTTAGGAAATGAACTCGAGCACAAGGCCTAAGAACTTGTAGAAACCTCACCCTCGGTTGTTTAGACTAGTGGTCTCATTATGTAGATTAGACTAGAGGGTTGATGAGTGACCGTGTGAGGAATTTTGAGCCGAAGGAGGAGACAACCGTCTTTATTTATTCATGAGGTGCCTACATGAGTTCGGTTGATCGAGGTATCCTACTAGTACTTGATATGGTCTTGGTTGTGTGGCGTTAGTGAATGACGGGGACTAATCCTTTGAATTTGAGCCTAGAGCTTTAGAGCCAAGAACCTTTTATATCCATTGCTTTGACCGATTGAGCCTAGCCATTCTTTGATCATATTATATGTATACCAACTTTAAGCCTTATATCCACCATCCTCCCGACCTTTGGTCATCCTATCCGAGGACGCATAAGTTTACACTTTTTGGGAAATGATATGTATTGGGTTTAGTTGGTAGCTTAGTGTTCTTATGGGTTAATTCATTGGAAATCTGGGTAATTGAGAGGCCATACAAAGAAGCCGAGTTCTTGCCTAGAAAATGATAAGTTTGTGTTTGTAGAAAGAAAGAAAAAAAAAGATGAAAAAGAAAAAAAAAGAAGAAAAAAGAAAGAAAGAAAGGAAAGTGAAGGTTAAATAAGGCATTAATAATTGGCATAACTCGTGCTACGCGGTCTTACAAAATGGGTGAATTTTGGGAGTGTGCTTTAACTATTTATGGTGAAGATGTTTAGAATAGACGAGAGACTAGAAAGCTTTAGCAACAAGTCCTCGGATTGGGTGGTTTAACTACTATCCATATATATTATCTCACCAATACCTTAGCCCCATTAACAACCCGATTGAAAGTCTCAAGTTCACGAGCAACTACACGACTTTGAGACACTGTTGAGTAGGACGTAGGATACTTTGAAAGACATCGATCATGTATGCGAGAGATAGGAAGTTGGCTACTTACAAATCGTGAGCTAAAAATTTCTGAACCTCTGAGTGGTTAACTTTCTAATGTCTTTTACATAGTGATAACACTTGGTTAAACCATCGAGTGGTGAGATGTCTACCGGTTCTTACTCTTTGTGTTTGGGTTGATGTACTAACTAGGTTGTGTGATGGTCATTTTGATGCGAGTTTAAGATTTTGAGGGGAGTTAAATTGTGAATTGATCATGCCTAGTCTTGTCCTTCTCATGTTTTCTTTCTTATGTGATTGTGTTTGTATGAGTCTTGCTTGAGGACAAGCAAAGATTCAAGTGTGGGGGTGTGATGAGTGCGGAAACACTCATTCCTTGTGTATGTTTTAGTATTGATTTTCTATTGTTTCTAGTATTTTTGTTTGTTATTTGACATCATTGTCTCATATTATGTGTTATGTTCGTTTTAGTATAGTCTTGTGATTTTTATTGTGATTCTTTCTTGATAGGAGTCTTGTTACGGTAATGGTGGACGTTCGTGTGCCGAGAGACGCGTCATAGGCGATCGGATCAGCCGGGACGATTGGCGTTTTACGAGACCCAAGAAAGCGTGGAGCAAAACAAACCCCTTGCAACTCAAATGCTGATAACTTTCTCATCCGAAATCCAATGAAGGCAAGCAAGGTGGCGCTGGAAAGAAGACATCCGGAGCTACAACTTTGTCTTCATGGGCTTTTTCAAATTCGAAGTCCAAGTGGGAGGAAAATCGCGTCCAAAGTTGACCTTCGAATCTGCCAACAAATCTGACGAGTGGGTCGAATTTTAAGATTTGTTTTGGGCCCATTTTTGGGCATGAATTGTAAATTTTGTGGCTGGCACTTCCTAAGCCAAAAACTTGTATAAATACCTTCCTTGGACTCCCTTAGTGGGGCACTTAGACATTATTGATCCACTTTTAATTATTGTATTTGTTTCTTCCACTTTCACCAACTCTTCCACTAACTTTCTCTTTTTAGAAGAAAAAGCTTGGATCTCCATTGTTGGATCTAAGAAGCCATTGTTGAAGCTTGTGTAGGGAACTTGAAGGAAGAATATTGGATGCTTGAAGACCATCTTGAGCTTTCTCTTACTCTCTCTTTTAATGTTCTTGCTTTGCTTGCTTTGTTCAATGGATGTGTTGAGTTGTTTGGTGAATATGTGTGAGTAGTTGATTAGTGAGTTTGGTGCCTTGATGGCACCTACTTAGCCAATGATTTAGGGGGTTAATATGCCTAGGTATGTGTACTAGTTAATGAGCTTAATGCTTAATCTCGATTGATCACCTTGATTATGAACTTGGTTAATGTTAATCGCCGAGAGGGGTTAGGATTAACAGACCATTTAACTAGTTGAGTAGAAACCTATTGATGAGAGATCACCTCAGGTGACTAGTTGTCCAAAGGATGGTGATTATAGTTGGTGATTAGTTAGATTAGATGGCTAATTTGTCGCGAGAGCGTGGTTAGTTCATCTAAGTCTAGTTAAGAATCGATTTAGACTAGTTTGTTGCGAGAGCGTTGATTAGTTGCCTTCGAAACATCTGGACCATATCATGAACTTAATAAACCCTATAAGCCATTTGGTTATTTAGGTTGTCATTGGTACCAAGCTCACTCTTGTTTTAAGTGTTTAAACCATCACCTTGTTTAGTTGCGATTTTATTTCAAGTAGCATATTGTGTTTGGAATTGACAACTCCATTTCTTATAGTCATAAACTAGTTGTAAAGTTGAGTTTGCGGCCTAGCTTAGTCCTTGTGGGACGACAATCCCTTATTTACTCATTATTGCAAGAGGGGTGAAAATCCCTACTTTCACCTACCCAAAACCTTAAGTTAATAAGTAGGTGGATCTTCCACACTTACAAATCAACCTACCACACTCGCAATTAGCGATGTGGTAATCAAACACGCACCCTCAAACTAAGCCTATCAGACGAAAGTTTGCATGAGCTTTTTTCACTTTGCCAACGTGCCGTGACATGGGGGTCGACAATGTGCAACAGGTCTCACAATAGCAATTGACTCTGATACCATATATGAATTTTCGTATTCTACCCAAAATTTTAAAGTTATATTTTACAAGATACGACTTTTCTGTCATATTAACCAAGATACGACTTTTTAAGTGTGTATGACGTTCTTCCGTTACAATATGAAGAGGCCCCATAATTCACTTTTTTGCTAAACAGAGGCTCTGTGATTCACAAGAAAGAGGGAAATTCGAGATAGTGCACTATATTTATATTATACTCCCCATTATTTCTGTGCAGGTATGAAATTCAACATTTTCCTAAGGCTTTGAAGTTTCTTTGTCCACATTATGGAACGTTGGAAACTTTCTACGAAACAATGCCCAACTTACACCTGAAGCTTTGTATGTTGACATCTAACATGTTGTTGAGTCCTATGTTGTCAATAACGTGCTATAACGGCGCTATGTAGCGTTTTGGGTACCGACCACTATGATATGCTGCTGTTAAACGCTATAGACAATAGCGGCCGCTATAGCGGCCAAATAGCAGCCTCTATTTTAGATTTTGGCAAGAATTCCTTAAATGCCCCTATTTTTTAGTTACCGAGTAAGTTAATAAGTTTTAGGTATTGGGCAAGTGATCTTTTTATTTGCTATGTAAGTTTTGGGTAAGTGCCTTTTTTCATTTTTTTAGTTTCCGAGTAAGTTAATAAGTTTTTGGTAAGTGATATTTTTAGTTGCTATGTAAGTTTTGGATAAGTGTCTTTTTTTAAGTAAGTTAATAAGTTTTAGGCAAGTGATTTTTCCCTTACTTTTAGTAGTTGTGTTTGGCTTACTCTTCTCGTTCTTTGCAATAGCGGTCATCCCGCTACCGCTATAGCATTTTTGGGGGGTCGCCGCTACGCGGCTATTGACAACATAGGTTGAGTCCCAATATTTGAATAGGCTGATAGTAGCTTTCTTTTTTGCATGAATGTTTGGCTTATGTACTTTGCCTGCGGAAAGTGAAGAGGTATGTTTAGAATAATACCTTCATGGTTTATCCATCTCCAATCTACTGACTTGTTTATTTGTTCCTTGCAGCCCCTAAAATGCACTAAGTGCTACCTAGAGGACTCGTCGGTGTTCAAAGTACAAAACGTCAAAGTGTAGGCCTCGCTCCTACTGTATAGAATGCAAGGATGAGTGGATCAAAGGCGATGAGAGTGAGCACCTCCCTGAGTTGCAAAAAGTTAGTGACGATCGAGACCGGCAACTTAGCCAGGTCCAAATCTTAAAAGGGTCGTGTGTAGAGTGCGATGTCATGGTAAAAAGAACAAAGTTTTTGGAGGATCAACTACTTGCTATAAAGGAGAAGCTAAAAATACTGCTATTTTAGTTAAATATTAGAGTATGGAATACATATTTTTCTTCTTGTAATGCAAAGTTGGCAGTTACTTTTTTTCAGATAGCTGAGTTGTTGACAGTAAAAACTAAAGTGGGTTATGAAAAGCAAAAGAGAGCTGCAAATGTGCTTAAGGAACGCGTTGATGTTCAGCAGCGGCAGCTACATGAGGGAGAAACTCTTATGAAAAAACTGCATAATATTAAATCTATATAACTTTCCCGTCCAATAGGTCAGATCTGCTAATGCTTCAGTGCAATAAACTTGTATCTTGATGCATGATGAATATACGCATGTTTTGTCGAGCAACAATGGACGTACTCGAGAAAACACGTGTATATTTCCTTTCAGATCCTGCATCAAAATACAAGTTTATTATACTGAAGCATTAGCATATCTGACCTTTTGGATGGAAAAGTTATATAGATTTACCAAGATAATATTATGCAGTTTTTTCATAAGAGTTTCTCCCTCATGTAGCTGCCGCTCCTGAACAGCAAAGCATTCCTTAAGTATATTTGCAACTCTTTTTTGCTTATAATAACCCACTCTAGTTTCTGCTATCAATAGCTCAACTATCTGAAAAAAGATGACTGTCAACCTTGCATTACAAGAAGAAAAATATGCATTCCATACCCTAATATTTAACTAACATCGCAGTACCTTTAGCTTCTCATTTACAGCAAGTAGTTGATCCTCTAAAAAAATTGTTCTTTTTACCATGGCATCGCACTCTACACACGACCTTTTTAAGATTTGGACCAGGCTAAGTTGCTGGTCTCAATCGTCACTAACTTTTTGCAACTCAGGGAGGTACTCACTCTCATCGCCTTTGGTCCACTCATCCTTGCATTCTATACAGTAGTAGCGAGGCCTACACCTTGACGTTTTGTACTTGAACACCGACGAGTCCTCTAGGTAGCACTTAGTGCATTTTAGGGGCTGCAAGGAATAAATAAACAAGTCAGTAGATTAGAGATGGATAAACCAGGTAGGTAAAAACTGAATATTCTAAACATACCTCTTCACTTTCCGTAAGTAAAGCAAAAAGTACACAAGGCAAACGTTCCTGCAAAAAAGAAAGCTACCGTCAGCATATTCAAATATTGGGACTCAACAGCATGTTAGATGCCACCATACATACCTTCAGGTGTGAGTTGGGCATTGTTTCATAGAAAGCTTCCAACGTTCCATAATGTGGACGAAGAAACTTCAGAGCCTTAGGAAAATTTTGAATTTCGTACCTACACAAAAATAATGGGGAGCATAATATAAATACAGTGCACTAACTCGAATTTCCCTCTTTCTTGTGAATCACAAAGCCTCTACTTGGCAAAAAAAGTGAATTATGGGGCCTCTTCGTATTGCAACGGAAAGGAACACCGTTCCACACTTTACATAAGGTTGTGACGTCCCTTCCAACTTCAACCAGCTCAATCATAAAGCAGGGTCAATTAAAAAGAGTTATAGAAGGACATCCAGTAAAATCCATGACCCTAGGCTAGTCTGAGCAGATCAAATTCTCAAAAGAGTTTGTGATCCAATGATTACAGATATTAACTCCCAATCTTTCAACAATTACATACATATAACTCAATTAAGCAGCAATGGGATCAACAAAGGGATCTACAGCACAAACAAACTGCCTTAGTGCAATTAATCAAAATGGATGGCACCACAAGTCTCTTCACCATGCTACATGAAGATCTCTCACAGTCAAACATCTGGCCAACACACGACGTCAAATAAGACCAACTAGAACAAGGATGACTTGCCAAAAGTAGCAGGGATCTGAACGTCGAGATCAGACATGAGACTCAGTGAATCAAATCGACCAAGCAAGCCGCAACACCCAACCACAACATGAAACATGGACGAACGATCGATTCAGTTCATACGAGTATACGACCCCAAGTATTACATACAGATAACTCAATCCCATAATAGCATAGAGTGCTTCAAACGATACAGGACCCAAAGGCACATCAATCCACCGATTCTTGTAACACATGCACGGGAAATTCAGACCCAGATAAAGATTTACCCGATGCATCCTTCTGCTTAACCGGGTCAGCGTCCTGAACCCTCTCCACGTCAAGCTCAAGCTTCTGCTTCAGCTCCTCGTCCGACCGCATCAACAACCCGTCCTTCTTCTTCCTCCTCTGGACCTTCCCGACGATTTTCTCCGTGGCGGCGCCACTTGCGTCGTCGTTAGGTCGGGAGCCGTCTCACGTCTTCGTCTGCCACTTGCGTTGTCGTTGCCACTTGCGTCGTCGTTAGGGGTCAGGGTTGGGAGCCATCTCACGTCTTCGTCTGCCACTTGCGTCGTCGTTAGGGTTAGGGTCGGGAGCCGTCTCACGTCTTCGTCTGCCACTTGCGTCGTCGTTAGGGTTAGGGTCGGGAGCCGTCTCACGTCGCGAGGCTGGAGGGTTTCTTCTCGCCATGCTTCGTTAGGGTCAGGAGACTGTTCCTGTTTGGTGGATTAGGTTTTAGGCTGGCCGTGTTTCAAAATCGCCTCTCTCACCTTCTCTCTCTTGTCCGCCAAAATCGCCTCTCTCACTTTCTCTCTCTTGTCCGTTTGGGGGGAAGAGTTTTGGTTTGGGCGGGCTCAACTCTTTGGTCCAACCTAACGACCAGACCAAGAATGGAAAAACCAGACCAAGCTGAGCGGAATCATATTTAGAAAATCTTTGCGTTTTCTGATTTTTCTAGCCTTGGCCACCTTAGTTTTTACTTTTAGTTTTTCCTCTCTTTTTGGTTGGTTTTATATTTCAATCCATCAACCCAATTTCTCTTAATTTTTCTTTCCGGATTGCGTGGCACGACACCGATTCGGCATTTTTTCATACATTTTTAAAAAAATATAAAAAAGTGTAAATAAGGTCAGCTTCGATCATTAAAACATTGAATTATTGGGATCAATAGCCTAAGTTCGTGGTCAGCATTTAAACTATTGCCGACCCCAAGTTGTTGTTGGCACTTATCAGTAGGGATGGCAATAGGAAGAACCCGATAGGATCTATAAGACCCAAATGTTTATCCTCTTTTTGAATGGTGGACCCAGATCCTTACCGTTATCTTCTTTAAAAATAAAGATTTGGGCAGAATTTGTGTCCGAAAAAATCGGACAGGATAAGGGCGACCCACGGATCCGTGTCTTTAAAAAAATATTTGGTTTAAAAAAAATTAAATTGACATTTGATAGTTTTTAAATAGCAATGTGATATTTTCATTCGTTAAATAAATTAATACAAAGAACCAAATAAGCAAATCTTAAAAAAATTAAAGTTGGGTAGGTTAAAATTGAGAATTTCAAATTGGCATTTGATGGTTTTCATAGCAATGTGATATTTTCATTCATTAAACAAATTAATACAAAGAGTCAAATAAGCAAATCTTAAAAAAATTGAAATTGTGTAGGTTAAAATTGAGAATTTTGTATTATGTTTATTAATTAATATACATATATATTATTTTAAAATTAATTAAAAAAATTCGGGTAGGATCAAGGCAGGATCCTATAGATCCATAACCATGCACTTATCCTTCTAAAATATCAGGATTCGGGCAGGATTATGATCTAGACCCGGTCAAAGTTAACAGGTCTTGGACCCTTCAGATTAGATCAGGGTAGATCCTTAGGATAAGGGTCTAATTCTCATAGTGGTTCAAAATTGGACCTCGTTAATTATATCTGTTCCGATTTATATCTATTATATTGAACCCGATTACTTATATCGACCAGGAACCATTGCCATAACATCTACAAACTCCCCTTTCATTCCGTTCTTCCCTCTCTTGCTAATATAATATTAAGAATAATTAATAAAATTAAGCTCATCGAGCCCCCAAATAGATATGAAATCCACTGAGCATAACACATACATAGCTTAATAATTCAATTTCTTACTAATATCACGGGAAAGATCGTGACAAATAAAAATATTAAAGTTTCATCGGTTAGATTTATCAAAGTTATAAATAAGTACGATATTTATTTGTTAACACATGATTCGTATTTGTCTGTGTGGGAATGTTTATTTAGTTTTTTTTTTGTCTTATATCAACTTATCTAGGCAACCACCCCAATTCAACCGAATAACAAAGGTTCAAATTAGGCGAGAAATTTGAAAAGTGGTAAAAAAAAATTTAAATATTTAATAATGATATATTTTTAAAAATTTGAAATCCAAATTTCTTCGTTAAGTTAAAATAATATTTTTGTCAGTCGATCTAAGTTTTTGTTAACGAATGTTATTTAGTTTAATTACCCGAGTACTGTAGTAGAAAGTGACTTTGCTCTATAGGTGAAATAGATTAGAAGGGGTTAATGTGATGCGGACGTGAACAAGCTACCTACCTACATGGAAGTTGGGATTAAGCCATCAAAAACTGGAAATGTCTCATTTTCGATAAATGTTAATGACAGAGACATCAAACTCAAAGGATTCTAAATCCATTTCTGGATTCTCACCCGACAATTACAGTTGCTTTGCATGCATTCCCAGTTACCACTTTGGCCCTTTCTTTACAAAAAAAACAGATTCAAACTCTGATATTAAAGTGTACAATACCAATATTCCCTTCGTTTTCACATCTATTATGCTGTTCTATTTCAGCATCTCGTGGAAAACAAATTGAACGAAATAGTCCACTCAAAATAAAGTTCAACGACATAAAAAAAGTGAGTTGAATTGAGTTAAAGTCCACTCAAAATAAGTTCAACGAAAATAAGAGAGTTGAATTGAGTTACCACTTCAATTTTTTATCCAGATTTGAACTTTATCAAATCATTAAAAGATGACTAAATTTTCTAAAACATATTTAAGTTTAAACTTTAAATATTTTGATTACGTTGCCTCTTAAGTAGACTATATTTTAATATTTTAGATATATAATTTTTATGTGAACTTTTGATACGAGAGTGTCCGGTGATTCTATTCCTTCTTTCGTTACTTGTGGGTCAACCCCAATGGGAATAAGAAGGTGAGCCAAACGGCAGTCCAATTTCGTACATTTGTTGAAGCAGACCAAGTTCCTATAAAATTAGGGATTAAGTCACGTGTTTTAATGATATAAAAGAAGGGTGGAAATAGTGAGAGTTCAATTCATGTTCATGACAAAAAAAATATTTATAAAAAAGTTAAACTAAATATTTCTGCAGATGAATCTAAATTTTTTTCTTCTCCCTTTGATGAATAGATTACATATATTTTGACTATCATGCGTTTTACTCGTTGGTAGTAGGGTTGATTGGCGCATTTATGTGTTGGGTATGGAGTTTGAGGATGATTCGGAATTGATCAGATTGAATTCGGAGCCCGAGAATATTTCGAGGAATCGATCAGATCAAGAGATGAGGCCAAAGAAGAAAAATGTTAAAATTAGAGAAAATTTATTATTAAATGTTAAAAGATTTAGATTCGAGATTTTAAATTTATTTTTAAAAATTAAGGTCATCCGCACGTGAAATCAGAAATTTTGAGAAAAAAAAGCTTGGGCTGACGCACCACTATAATTCGAAAATGTCCTACGGAGAGCCATGTGCAACCTCGGCTGCTCGACACTTTTTACCAATGGAGATCAATTTAAAATCATATGAGTGAGGAATAAATTAATTTATTTGGTCACTTGATAATCCATACCTGCTAAAATAATTTTGACATCTGATTTGACTCCAGTTCACAAATCCATTTCGCTTTAGTATACTTCAAAATTATTGCTGACTCACCTTTAGGAGTTGGTTTGAGTTGGCTTGATTCATTAAAAAAATATTGAATTTAAATTTTATAAATATAAAAAATACTATTGAAAGAATTATTTTCTAAATAAAATTTAATAGTGCTCGACTCCAAATATTATAGATTAAAATAATAATTGCTGCCTCACCCTTCGCATTGTTATATATAATTTACTCTTCTATGGCTTGGACTCCGACAATCGTTGCCAACTGGAAGTTAAGCAGATAACTATAATTGCAGAAAACAGCTTTTCGTTCAACAAATGTTTATTTGGTACAACTTCTCAAATCTTTTCAAATTCATCCAGTTGTCAACAGCTGATTGGTTGGTGGCTATTAGAATATAGTTAGTAATTGGTAGCTGATGTACAAAAGTATTTGGCAATTTAGAGTTGCTTGAATTGTTCTTACTAATAGGCTATTATAAAAGTTCAATTTATTTCTTTCAATATGTTATCAAAAGAGAATATTATTTTATTGTGAAAGACAACTCATATTTTTCAATTTGAACAACTTTAATTTTCAAAATTAAGAAGTTTCGAAATCGAGTCGTTTCAAATGCAACAATAATAAATATTTGTATAAATCTTTTTATCTTTAAAAAATCTTACCTAATTCGAATGTGCATTAGTTGATCAAATGAGTATCGAGATAACATAAACCGAAACACAAACTGAAACACTTTTACTGTTGAAACACAATATTTATTTATCGACGGCTTTACATTTTGTCTAAACGAAATTAAATGATATTCATTTCTAAAAAAATGATATTGTAGTATAATATACTCATGTGATTGATGGCGTCTCTTCTAGGATTCCTGGCAACGAAAATTCACCTTTGGACCATTCTCATTGGACCCACTCTCATTAGTTTATCGTGTTTATAATCACCTTGTAATCGCGCAGAAGGAAGAGATTAGAGCATCTCCTTATATCTTTTTTTTAGGAAATCATGTCCTTATATCTAAAGATGGCAGAAATGATCATACTTGAATCCTATTCTTATTCCGTGGATCTAGAATATATTGATTTTTACTAGGTGTAAAGAAGAGTATGGGACGAGGATGAATCTATTTTCAGTTGTAAGGTTCAAGATAGAGTATGTATCATACTATATACCTATTCGAACCATACCCAAACCTTATATATATATATATATATATATATATATATATTTTTTTTTTTTGTTTGTCGGAGGTGGTGTACTTGATTAGGATCTTGTAAGTCGAGGCAAGAGTTAGACTATTTCTCTGTAAGACGAGATTGCCCCGTATTCAGTGCTTACGGGCTGCGGCAATCGTCCCCAAGATACAACGACTTTTCTGCTTCCAAGATCGTAGCACAACGAATCTCGAAGCTTCGGGCGAACCTTGGATATTTCGGAACTTTCTGAGAGAGAGAGAGAGAACTACAATGCTAATGAATGCTTATGCACTTGTAGTTGGGATGATTGCAAATGATGGGGGAAGGGCCTATTTATAGGCAAGGATGGCTGGAATCCGAATGGCTGCCAGGCACTTCCGAGAGGGCACCATGCTCTAACATTTCTGGAGCTGAGGCACCCTTTCGAACACCAGTTTTCTGGATGTCCGTAGGTGTCTCTTCGGGGCTCCTGGATGCCTGCTGGTGTCTCTTCGGCCACAGGCCTTCCAGGCACTCCTCGTGTCTCTTCGGTGGCAATCTGGAAGCCTCCAAGACGTTCTAGTTTCTGGACGCACGCTGGTGGCCCTTCATCCGTTGGCCAGCTCGCATCCCTTACCGAGAGATCTCGCAACCCTCGGCCGTCTGGATATTCCAGCCCTTCGGTGACCATCCTGGAAGACGCTCACAGCTCCTCGTCACTTCGATAGCTTCGCAGCTCTCTCCGGACTCGGGCAAAATACTTAAGGCTCCTCCAGCTCCTCGCGACGATGTGCACGTGCAAAATACCAAGTGCGCCAGAAAGCGCCCATTGTGACCGGCGTCCAATGCGCCATGCGCACACGCACGTGCGCGAGCGCGAGCGCGTGCTCGTGCTCGGATGGTGCTTCGCACAACCCTCGCAGGCAGCCTCGGTCAGCTCTTCATGTGGAACATTTAATGTTACACCAGCTTGGAGCTTCTCCTTATAAACAGGAAAAATTTCCTTGCGATTTCCGATGTGGTAATCCCATCCTCAGCTTGGGCTTTCCAGCTTTAGCTTTTCAGCTTGGGCCTTTCAGCTTTGTCAAAATGCATTTATTATGCATTCAATTCAAACCCAACAATCCCCCACATGAATGATGATTAATACATGCTGACACTTTTTAAGAAAGTTCTAACGAAATATCATTGCATCGAGAAAGGTAGCTTACGGCTTTGAACCTTCCCTAGTAAAATGCTATCGAATTTACTTGCTGCTCAGTGAACGCGATGTCTTGAACTGGTCAGCTTTTTTATGTAAACCAAGACAATAACATTTACACAATGATATCTCTAATATCCTTTGGTTCTCACGTTGTGTCTGTTTCGGCCATGGACCTTATCTTGGATTCATAAGTATTTTTCCATTTGAAGCGGCCTCACTTCACACTTATATAGGTGATCTCCTATTAAGAGTATCATGCCATACTCTACCTTTTCCTGGTATAGGAATCATTAAAAGCGTAGACGCTTAACCTTACCACACCTCTGCAGGTTTGCACTTGGGCAGCTTCTAAGACTAGGACAGATTCCAAGTATTCATCTGAACCATCCATAACTTAGTTGTCTCATTGAACCAAGTTTGTGGGATCTCCACTCATCATAGTTGAGTTACCGCTATGGACGCTCTTTAATGTGTGGGTTTTAACCCCATTCCCCTTACTGCATTGTACATTTGATATCTGTTGATTCCTTTCGTCAAAGGATCAGCTATGTTATCCTTGGACTTCACATAATCAATGGTTATTACTCCACTTGAGATCAATTGTCTAACGGTATTATGTCTTCTACGGATATGTCAAGACTTACCATTGTACATTGTACTTTGTGCTCTCCCGATTGCAGACATGCTATCACAATGTATCAATACAGGGGGCACAGGCTTATTCCAACACGGAATATCCTCTAGGAAATTTCTGAGCCATTCAACTTCTTCCCCAGCTTTGTCTAGTGCTATAAACTCTGACTCCATGGTGGATCGAGCTATGCACGTTTGTTTAGAGGATTTCCAGGACACAGCTCCTCCACCTATGATGAACACATAACCACTATTGGATTTGGAGTCTTTAGTGTCCGATATCCAATTTGCATCACTGTATCCTTCCAATACAGCTGGATACCTAGTATAAAGTGTGCCATGGTTCATGGTATGTTTTAAATACTTTAGAACCCTTTCCAGAGCCAGCCAGTGGTCTGGTCCTGGATTGCTCGTGAATCTACTAAGCTTGCTAACTGAGTATGCAATATCAGGGCGAGTGCAATTTGTTAAGTACATTAAACTCCCGATGATCTTTGCATATTTCAGTTGAGATACTGGGTCACCTCTGTTCTTAGCCAAGTGTAGACTCAGGTCTACCGGAGTCTTAGCCGGAGGTTTGTCAAAAGCATAGAATTTCTTGAGTACATTCTCAACGTAGTGAGATTGTAACAAGATAATTCTTTCGGTCGTCCTAGAGATTTTAATCCCCAGTATGACGTCAGCTAGATCCATATCTTTCATGTCAAAGTTGTTCTTTAACATATTCTTAGTTTTCACGATAAGATCATTACTGCTTCCCATGATTAGCATGTCGTCTACATACAGACATACAATTACGTAAGCATCAGGCGTGCTTTTAATGTATACACATTTATCACACTCGTTGATCTTAAAGTCATTTGACATCATTGTCCTGTCAAATTTCTCATGCCACTGTTTCAGCGCCTGTTTCAGCCCGTGACTTGACCAGCTTGCACACTTTATGTTCTTATCCGGGGGCAACAAACCCTTCTGGTTGTTCCATATATATTTCATCTTCCAGTTCTCCATTTAAGAAAACTGTTTTTACATCCATCTGATGTATCTCGAGGTTATAGAGTGCTGCGATAGCTATGATCACTCTAATGGAAGTGATTCTTGTGACCGGCGAATACGTGTCGAAGAAACCATATCCTTCCTTCTGTTTGAACCCTTTAGCTACCAACCGAGCTTTGTACTTATCGATCGATCCATCAGTGTTGTATTTCCTTTTAAGGATCCACTTGCAACCTAAAGATTTGCAACCTGGTAGAAGATCCATGATTTCCCACGTGTAATTTTGCATGATAGATTCTATCTCACTGTTGATAGCTTCTTTCCAGAGAGGAGCGTCCGGACTAGATAATGCCTCTTGGACTGTCCTAGGTTCATTTTCTAACATGTAGTTTAGAAAATCTGGACCAAACGACTTGGCTACTTTGGTCCTCTTACTCCGTCTAGGTTCCTCAGCTCCTTGATCAGAGTCTTGAGTAGCTTCATAACTTCTTTTGTTTGAGCTTACTTCTTTAGTTTCCTTTTTAGGAAAGATATTCTCAAAGAATGTTGCATTCCTTGATTCCATGACCATTCCCTCATTGATTTTAGGGTTTTCAGACTTGTGCATTATAAATCGGTATGCGCTACTGTTGTGAGCATATCCGATAAAGATGCAGTCAACGGTCTTGGGTCCTATTCTTACCCTTTTAGGCAGAGGTATTTCTACCTTGGCTAGGCACCCCCACACTTTAAGATAACCGTAGGAAGGCTTTCTCCCTTTTCATAGTTCATATGGTATTTTGTCCCTTTTCTTGTGTGGTAATTTGTTTAGAATGTGATTAGCTGATAGCACAGCTTCCCCCCACAAGTTCTGTGGTAAGCCCGAGCTAATCAACATAGCATTTATCATCTCCTTAAGAGTTCGATTCTTGCGTTCAGCTACGCCATTTGATTGAGGTGAGTATGGAGCTGTTGTTTGATGGATAATACCATTTTGTTGGCAGAATTCCTCAAACGGAGCTACATATTCTCCCCCTCTATCACTTCGAATCATTTTGACTTTAGTGCTAAGTTAATTTTCAACCTCATTCTTATAACTCTTGAAAGCTTCTAGAGCTTCGTCTTTTCCTTTCAAGAGGTGTACATGACAGTACCTCGTGCAATCGTCAATAAACGTGATGAAATATTTTTTCCCACCTCTAGTTTGCACTTGTTTCATATCGCATATGTCGATATGAATTAACTCTAAAGGTGTAGTACTTCTTTCCACTGAATGAAAATGTGCTTTGGTCATTTTTTTCTCTACACATACTTCACATTTATTATTTGGGTCAAACTCCATTTTAGGCAATAAATTTAAACTTACTAACTTTCTTAGTGAGCTCAAATTTACGTGTCCTAATCTATCATGCCATAAGTTAGAACACTCAGCCAAATAAGAAGAATTAACAACTTTATTAGGGCCATTAAAGGCGCGTTTGACAGTTATTACATTCATTTTGAAGAGTCCCCTCTCGAGGTAACCATTTCCTACAAAAGCATTGGCCTTGGTCAGAATAAACCTATCGGCCTCGAATACTAGTTTCATCCCAGCTTTGCTCAACAGTGAGCCAGATACTAAATTCTTACGAATGTCTGAGACATGCAGCACATCTTTGAGGGTCAGCTCTTTTCTGGAGGTCAGCTTCAGCACCACCTGGCCTAGTCCGACTATGGGAGAAGTTGCGGAGTTACCCATAAATAACTTCCGTCCGTTGGTCGGAATGTAGGTCAAAAACATCTCCTTGTCTGAACAGATGTGTCGGGTTGCCCATGTGTCAATGAACCACTCTCTTGGGTTATCCACCAGATTGGCTTCAAACACCACGGCAGATAGGTCTAGCTCAGACAGGTCTTCGGCCAAAATTGCCTTCTCACGATCGTCCCTCTTTGGCAGGCGATAATCTTTTACCATGTGACCGGGTTTGTCGCAGTTGTAGCAATTGCCCTTGATCTTCTTAGCTTTCTTTGGCTTTGGCTCTTGCTTCTCTTGCTTGTTCTCGGGTTTCTTCCTCTTCTTGCCAGTACCACCTTCGGCGAGGTGTATCTTAGCTTCGGAGTTGGTCATGCCGATCTTGACTTCGGACTTTCGGTTGTCTTCCTCGATCCTTAGTCTCACGATCAGGTCTTCCAGCCCCATATCCTTCCTCTTATGCTTGAGGTAGTTCTTGAAGTCCTTCCACAGAGGAGGTAGCTTCTCGATCAGAGCAGCCACTTGGAAAGATTCACTGAGTTGCATTCCTTCAGCATGGATCTCATGTAGGATTAGTTACAACTCTTGCACTTGGTCTATCACCTTCTTGGAGTCGATCATCTAGAAGTCGAGGAATCGTCCGACGATGAATTTCTTCAAGCCGGCATCCTCCGTTTTGTACTTCTTCTCCAAGGAGTCCCACAATTCTTTTGCGGTCTTGAAACCTGCATAGACATTGTAAAGGGTATCGTCTAGTCCATTCAGAATATAGTTACGACATAGGAAGTCGCTATGACTCCATGCATCGAGGGCGTTGATCTTCTGTTGATCAGCCTCATTTTCTGCCACCTTCGGAGCCTCTTCCTTCAAGAATCGGACCAGTTTGAGCGTCGTCAGGTAGAACAGCATCTTCTGTTGACATCTCTTGAACTCGGTACCGTTGAACTTGGCCGGCCTTTCGGCGTGGACAGTTCCCGGGACCGCTGGCACTGGTGCTGAGCTTGTTGATGCCATCTTCAAGTACACAAATCTCGTCTTACGAATGTTGTTTGTCAGAGGTGGTGTACTTGATTAGGATCTTGTAAGTCGAGGCAAGAGTTAGACTCTTTCTCCGTAAGACGAGATTGCCCCGTATTCAGTGCTTACGGGCTGCGGCAATCGTCCCCAAGATACAACGACTTTTCTGCTTCCAAGATCGTAGCACAGCGAATCTCGAAGCTTCGGGCGAACCTTGAATATTTCGAAACTTTCTGAGAGAGAGAGAGAGAGAGAGAGAGAGAACTACAATGCTAATGAATGCTTATGCACTTGTAGTTGGGATGATTGCAAATGATGGAGGAATGGCCTATTTATAGGCAAGGATGGCTGGAA
Organism: Hypericum androsaemum; assembly: GCA_963995505.1. Classification (NCBI taxonomy): domain Eukaryota; kingdom Viridiplantae; phylum Streptophyta; class Magnoliopsida; order Malpighiales; family Hypericaceae; genus Hypericum; species Hypericum androsaemum. The sequence goes on along the minus strand of OZ023190.1, from coordinate 42,788 downwards.
TCCGAATGGCTGCCAGGCACTTCCGAGAGGGCACCATGCTCTAACATTTCTGGAGCCGAGACACCCTTTTCGGACACCAGTTTTCTGGATGTCCGTAGGTGTCTCTTTGGGGCTCATGGATGCCTGCTGGTGTCTCTTCGGCCACAGGCCTTCCAGGCACTCCTCGTGCCTCTTCGGTGGCAATCTGGAAGCCTCCAGGACGTTCTAGTTTCTGGACGCACGCTGGTGGCCCTTCATCCATTGCGACCTGCATCCAAAGCGCTCATTGCGACCTGCGTCCAAAGCGCTCATTGCGACCTGCGTCCAATGCGCCATGCGCACACGCACGTGCGCGTGCTCGTGCTCGGATGGTGCGAAATCCTCGCAGACAGCCTCGGTCAGCTCTTCATGTGGAACATTTAATGTTACACCAGCTTGGAGCTTCTCCTTATAAACAGGAAAAATTTCCTTGCGATTTCCGATGTGGTAATCCCATCCTCATCTTGGGCTTTCTAGCTGGGCTTTTCAGCTTGAGCCTTTCAGCTTGGTCCAAATGCATTTATTATGCATTCAATTCAAACCCAACATATATATATATAGTACCAGCTCGTATATTGTGAAATGAAGAAGAGAGATAGGAGTAGCGAGCAACTTACAATCTCTGCTAAATAATGCGCGGATGAAACAATTTCAAACCAATCGCCACGAGGAATAGCGTAGCTATGGGACTTCTCCTTGTGCTCCCACAGTGAGCTCTATTCAACCATGTACTGTAGGCAGTGGATGTGAGAGGTACGTACAACAGGGATTTGCAAGCTGTCTTTACTAAATACTGGAAAGAAGTAAGTATTCAACAGGCTTCCAACATCTGAGCATTCATGTCAAGATGGTTACGGGTAGTTGAAGAAGATTCAAGGCATTTTGGCAGTTATATTTGGTGATCATCATCCTAAAGAGATACATACTTACAAGAATTGCATGACACCGATGTTGATGAATCCAACCCCAAAAGACTACTGCCAAGCCAAGCCAGTCCATTGGCACTATCCGATCTTCAGGACAAAGTCCCACAAAGTAAATCCAGCTGCTGATATTTAAATCTTTCCTTTGACAATAAACTCAGTTGCTCCATCCGCGACAAACTTAAATGCCTCCGGTGCACAATTGGCAGCACAATGTCAATGGGGCTGCTGTACAGTAGCTGAACTTGCAAGAAGAAGACAGACAAAGCATGACCGTAAACAAATAGGCAATGCCAAACTCTTAAGGGTTTAGAATGTCCAAGACCAAACCGAAGTCCCACTCCAAGACAAACACAGACCAAAAGACTAGATATCAGACAAGCAAAAAGACTAGTAAAATTCGACAAGTTTTGCTTACGTATGTGTTTGGAAATCAAGAATTGGATTTGTTTTGGGGCTCTCTAAGAGTTAGGTAATTGCGGATGTTTTGGAATTTGTTCTCGTTTTTGGGTTCTCAGTTGTAATTTTTTTCTTCTTTTGCGTTTTCTATCAATAAAATATGTACTTGTTAACTTTGATGACAGCCACTTCAGCGACCTGCTGCTTATACTTCTCCTCGTATTTTTTACCGAGCATTTCAGCGTAATCAAATAAAAGATGCAGATCGATCATCAACAGATTATTTTACTAAAAGAGTCAACAGATTTCTACCATTAACAAGTCAAAGGAATCTAAATCTAAACATACCTCCTCCCTCTTATCAGCCAAAAGATCTTTCAGTTATTTCATTTAGCTTATTATCACATCTACTTTTATACAGGACCTGAAACACGATTGATGATCACATAAATAAGGAGTTTGTATAGCACAAGTCAAAACTATGAAATAGTAAACTCTGTCCAAGGAATAAATGTGAGAACCGTAAAACGAATTTAGAGAATAATATAAAATCAAGTGACCAAATAGTAATTGAACAAATTAGGGTTAGATCTTGTATATATAAGGTGAGCTAGAAAAGAAAATTCTTAATTTGGAGTAAAAGAGAGAAATTTCGTAAGTCCCAAGAGTAGCCATCATTGTTTGTAAAATCCGACAATAAAATATTGTCGGATTGATACGAAATTTTGGGGTCCTTTTCCTAACACAATGGACAAGATTCTGGACGGTGGAGATATTGTTTAAAGGTGTCTAAGACTGTCTGCACAAGTCAGTTTTTAGAAATCCGAATTTGAATAAAATAGGAAGGTAAGTCGGTTTCCGTCTTACTTTTGTTACACTACTGTTTATATGAATTTAAGATCTAGTGATGTGGTTTCCGCCTTTGTGAGTTTAGCACAATTTATATGCTTTAATTTATTTCTAGAATGCTGGAAATCACATGATTTGATAAGGGGTTGTAATTCGCATGACTAGCAAGAATTGAAATAGAATATGTTTGGCATGATAGGGGCGAGTACATCTAGCTACTTTTCGTGGTTTTATTTTCGATCGTCGATGGTCAGATGATAGCTTCCTAGGCGAAGCTCATGTACCGGGGGTAATCTCCCTTCATTGAATTGTAAAAAAAATTAAGTGTATATATATAGGAGCCGTACAAAAGAGTAGAACATGTGTATATTTTAATACTATAATAGGTTGTACAAGAAAGCAACTCGTAAAAGGAAAAATATATTTTTAAATCTGTTTTGATCGTTCCAATTTCGTTGGAATTTGAATGATATTTGTTCTGACCTTGTTCTATTGTGTTTTGAATAATATTCGTTTGACTTGCTAAGTTTGGATTCATACTAGTATTCTGTAAGTGTCCCGATGCACCTACTGTGTAGCAAGTGATCTCCTTCTTCGGTTCTTTTTTTACTTTTTCACCTTTTCTTTTTTCTAACTTCTTGGTAGTTGGTCCCCGGCCAAAGAAAAACTTCCAACTTGTCCTGCATAACCAACTTAATCAGGTGAGAATTTACCCTATCCCTCAAAAAAAAAGAAAAAAGAAGAAGAGAAATATGCATATTCCCAAAAGCTTAAACCCCTAAGACAAAAAAGGTCACATTACACACAAAAAACCACTTATAATTAAATATCATATGAGGCGACCCAGAACTCCATGGTTGCCACATAATAAAATTTCAGTCTTCATTAAATCATCACTAAATAGGACATTTAATCGTTAATTGTGAATTTTTTTAGGGGTAAAAATTCATTTCATTTCATCAATCACAGTCGTCGCGACTATACGATTGGATCAACTGTGATTTTGGAAGGGAAAAGATGTACAATTTATTTTTCCCCACTTAACCATCCATAATTCATTACCGGTATTTTATGGTTCAAGCTTTTTATTTCACCATCAACACATAATTAAAATTTGCACATATTATTGCAAAAATATTGATGATTTTTTAGTCGAAGACAAATTTTAAAGTTCACAATAAATATTTAATACTAATGTAGTACAAATAATTTGAAGTCTAGCCAAATGGCTTGTAGCCCAACGGCACAAGGCGTTGTAAATACCTAGGAGGTCCAATGTTCAAACATTGGTAATATCATGGTGTAATAATTTACCTTTAACAAAAAAAATTGGGCTGCGTTTGTTTCCATGGTTTGGATAGAACTGTACAAGGATTTCTGTGTTTGACGCAGGAAATAGACGGGACAAAATTGGAAGTTTGTCCCAACCCACTCTCAATTTCTTGTCCCATCTATTACCATGGGACAAGAATTTCTGTCCAATGACAGAAATCTCTTTTGACATGTTATTCCATAATACCCTAAACTCTTCCATTTTTTTATTCTTCACCAAGTTTAACTCAATTATTACTAGTCTAATTTCTATAATATATGATTTTTGGGTCTGGTATATAATTTAATATTTCGGATACAAATCTATATAAAATATATAATGGTTAATGCATACATTTAATTAATATATACATATTTACCATTATATAATTTTTGTGAGGCTTTCGTATTAGAAAATTCAATATACGACTCTATTCTACACTATACATATACCAATGTAATATTTGATTAATACATACATATCGATTTTATTCGGATTAATGAATATTCTCTTTTGTTATCATGAAGGATAATTTTGTCTTTAACATAATTTTAAACGTATCAAACAAAAAACTGATTTAAATGTTCAATCGTGTACTGAAGTTATCAAACACAGGACATAACATCTAGAACAAACAAGTCTGTCCAGTACTGTTCTGTCCTATATTTACAGTCCTGTCCAGAAAACGTACCAAATGCACCTTGAAGTTCAGATATCTTAATAATATTATCGGCTATATTGGACTGTATACCACTTAGTTTCGGTTTCTTGTCGTATTGGTTGTCAGAAATTAATTTTTTCGTTTCTTGATTATTGTCATTACCTGGCAATGGCAGCAATAATCGATCATCATTTTCCTTGCAATAATTCTCTTGCGGTTCCACGATTAATATGTGCAAATTTTAATCAAGTGTTGATGATGAAATAAAACATGAGCTTGAAACCGTAAAATCCCCGCAATAAATTGTAGATGGTTAAATGAAGAAAATTAAATTGTACATACGACTAAATGTCTTATTTAATTGCTAGATCTAGTGACGGTTGTTTAAATGAGACTGTAATTTTATTATGTGGTCACATATTTTTTAAATTTTTTATGAAAAAGTTCCTGCTACCTTCACGTGACCAAAACAGGGGTGGAGTCGACCTTTACTGGGCCGAATTTGTAATTTATATTTATTTTTATTATTTGTACCGATTTCAAAAATATATGTATATTTGTGATTATTTAGAGAATATATATATATATATATATATATATTTTTACCCATTTGAAAAAAAAAACCAACCCTAGATTTTGGATTTGGATCAACAAAAATTATTATATTTTTTCACGTTTTCTAATTGTGTGAAGGAATGAAAACAATGATTTGAAGGTTTTATATATTGGAATGGCAAGGAATTTTTTATCCGGAAGGAGATCTCAAATAATCCAAAAGGCAGATTATGGATAAAAAACTCTATTTGCCACGTGTCGGGTTGCCCGGAAGACAAGAATTTAGCCCGTCATGGGATGATGGGAATTTTACTCGTCGTGTGGAAACGCACAATTTCAAAACCGACTCCGAAGATGACCCGAATTTTTTAAAATTTTGGTTCATTTGGTCCGATCGGTCGGATTATCAGTCAGACCAGTACTTTTATTTTTATATTAATATTATTAAATAAGTTTTTATAAATTTAATTTAGCATAAAAATGATAAAATACCAAATAACTTCAAATATTTAGCAACTTTGTTGTACAATTTATCTAAACAAGGTCTTTAAACATCAATTTAACAAATCTAGAAGTACAAGAAGATGGCTATATAATTTTTCTTGTTTGATATATTACTCAAATTTGTTTTAGTTGACATATTATCGAGAATTGTTAAAAATATGAGTTTGTTGTGATCCAAAAGTGATGTACACGCTCCCAACGTGGAAGCGGAGATTTTTTCTAAATTAAATTCGATAAAATGAAAAAATAAAAACTAATTTTTCATATCCGAGTGAACCGGATCACAGGGAAGTAACTGACCGAGCAGTCCGACCGAATTTTGACAGGTCGAACCACTTACTAAACCTGCAAAAATTGACCCAAATTTGGTCATGGATAGTGGTTTGACCGGTCTGATCACCGATCGGACCGTGGTTTTGAACACTGCACACAACGAGTGATTTTTTCGTCTATGGACAAACACTAGATTGATAAAACTTTACAAACAGAAAGCAGACAAAAAAAAATCGACAATAGGAACTAAATCGAAAAGAGTTGGAATTTGGGTTGGGCGTGTAGCTCATTTAATTCTGAATGGATTATAGTTGGTAGCTATTAAATGCTAATACTTTTTTTAAATGCTAATACTTGATATTAGAAAAATGAAATAAATTATTAATTTATTTGCAAAAAAAATAGGGTTTGGCTAATATTTGGTTATGTGTTGAATTCATGTAATTTTTTTTAAATAATGCGTGGATTCATTTGCAAGTTCATCTCCCTATGGTTAAAAAAATATGAATTCACATATTTTTTTTTCATAATTATGCATGGTTGAATCGTTGAATTATTAACAAATGTTACCTTTGAATTATTTAAATATATATATATGAATTCATATATTATTTTGACAGAATTATATATGACCATAATAAGTACCAATAAACATTTTTGGAAATAAATTAGGAAATTGTTTTCGTGTAAAATAAACAATTTTCCAAATAACATTTGTAAAATAAGATGAATTTCAACCCATGTATTCGCATAGGATTAGGGATAAGAGGATCCATAATTTATATCGAAGTGGATCTAGTAATATAATAATATATCAAACTAGATGGTTTGTTTGTTTATTAGCAGTTTGCCCACGCATCAAACCAAAACTTGCAAAGTTTTGAAACCAAAATGCTAATAATTAATAAACACCATCTAATTCAAAGGTGAAAAAGAAAAAGAAGACAAAGAAAGAGCTAAGAGAGAAAGAGGAAAGGGAAAATGGAGAAGATACATGTATCGGTGAGAGTGCGGTCGCTCTCGGCGGAGGAAGCCGAAACGATCCCCTGGCGGATCTCCGGCAACTCCGCCAAGTTCGATTTCGGTATCCATTTGGAAACGCTACACTTCTTTTTTCTCCTAATTTTTCTCATTTCCTGGCTCAAATTTTCCATTGGTTGACTTTAGACCGTGTATTTGGGGCGGAGTCCACTACGGGAGAGGTGTACGAAGCTCGCACCAAAGAAATCGTGGCCGCCGCTGGGTATTTTGTAGGACTGTGACGTGGCGCTTCCGTTTTGTTGTTTCGTAGGGACCGTGTTTGCTTATGGACCAACTAATAGCGGGAAGACACACACAATGCGGGGTTCGGTTACCGACCCGGGGCTCATCCCTCGGGCAGTCTCTGATTTGTTTGATATGATAGAGGATGAGGTAGGGTTGTGGTTTGGCTTGGCTCAGCATGTAGCGTATTGAACAGTTAGTTTGTAGGATTTTTTCTGTGTGATTGATTTGTGGTATTTGAAGGATGCAGATCGAGAGTTTCTGTTGAGGATGTCTTATATGGAGATATACAATGAGGAGGAGGACATTAATGATTTATTGGATCTACAGCATCGGAAACTTCAGATTCATGAGAACCTCGAGGTGATGAGATATTTTAAGTTGAAGTTAATACTCCTTAGAGCAGAACTTGCGTCGTCTGTGATTTGATATTAACATGTCTTCTTGTTTTTGGTTTGGTAGGGGGAATCTTTGTTTTTGGTTTGGTAGGGGGAATCTATGTCCCCGGTTTAAGAGAAGAAATCGTTGACTCTCAAGAGCAAGTTCTAGAGCTAATGCGACGGAGAAGGTATAACCCTGGTGCCTTTGTAGCTTTCCACTTGGTTCCTTTGTTTTCCATAAATTTTTTTTAATGATATTTAGTATCGTGATAGCTACAAGCTTCTGCTTCTCATGGATGTGAACTCAGGTGTTGTAAGAGATTATTCTTGATTTTATCTTGGTCTTTATTGCACACAGTCCTTAATCACATAGTGCGGATGGGCTCATACCCTTTTATCTTTTCCTGATTTCAGCTCATAGGCATATTGGAGAGACAAACATGAACCTACGCAGCAGCAGGTCACACACCATTTTCCGTATGGTAATATATTTACTCCTGGTACTATAAGCTTTTGGTTGACTTGCATTGCCATTTATCTGACCTTAGCTGAACAGATAATTTGAGAGTCACGATAAAATTGAGGATGATAACATCAATGAATTCTGTGATGATGTCCGCGTTTCAGTTCTAGTGAGTTAATGTTAACCTCTTATTATTTTTTCCAATCCAACTTCATGAATCAGTTTGTCTTTTTCCTCTCTCAAAATCATTTCCTTACCAACAGAATGTCATTGGTTCATGTTATTCTTTCCTTTTAGAACTTCGTAGACCTTGCTGGATCGGAACGTGCAGCTAAAACTGGTGCAAAAGGCATTCGGTTGAAAGAGCGGTCATCCCACATTGATAAAAGTCTGATGACACTTGGAACAGTGATACAAAAGGTGAGCAAAGGAGCAGAAAGTCAAGGGTTGATTACTTTTCTTCCTAATTGCAAGTAGTTTGGTGTAGGTAATTAAAAAAAAAGGTTTTAACTAAAGATTTGTGCAGGGGTCATGTTCCATATTGAAATAGCAAACTGACCAGAATTTTGCAACCAGCACTTGGTGGCAATGCAAATATTGCTATCATATGCAATATTGCACTTGCACAGGTAGCAAATCCAATTAGTCATGAAACTTTACTTGAGTGGTGTCAATGAGCTAGCTACTCTTATGCTTTTAGCAATTTCGATAAATTTTTCTAATCTTCGACAGATTCATACTGATTAAACAAAAAGCAGTCTTCTATTTGCAAGTAGAGCATTGGGCGTGATAAATCATGCACATATAAATGAGGTAATTGATTAGATCGTTATTTAATTTTTTATTGGGTATTATTAACTTCAAATGTAACTAATCTTTTTTTTAAGGTCTTAATAGATGCTACCCTATTGAATCAACAAAAGAAAGAAATAGAAGAACTCCGGAACGCATTATTAGAGATTCAACGAGTTTTTCTTTTCCTTATATGACTGAGTACGGGTATAGCATAAAAGAAGTTAAACAATTTTTTGGCAGTCTGAACGGGAGAGGAACCGGATATCACTAGAGTTCGAAGAAGAAAAGAGAGTGCAAGAGCAATCAGAGAAGATTCAAAATCTGAGTTCAATGGTGTTGTGCTCCAACAGGGTATGAGAATCTTGATCAAATCAAAAAACTTAATGCTGGTTTCTTTAGGATGTAATTTATATAACGAGTGACGGCTCGTTGAAGTAATTGTCTCTCATTTAGTTTAAGATGTCACTACAGGTTTGTCTCTCATTTTTGCTTAAGTTTCTACCATCGACTAATTATCCTTAGTGTAATTTTATTTATATTGGTTGCTACACAACAAAACAACATTTCTTTTTCGTTGATTTTTTAATTGCCTGAACTTTAACCTGATAGCCAACCTTTATAGCAGCCAAATGTTGTTTTGTTGTGTAGCAGCCAATATGAATAAAATTATGTCAAGGATAATTAGTCGATGGTAGAAACTTAAGCAAAAATGAGGGACAAACCTGTAGTGACATCTTAAACTAAATGATAGACAATTACTTCAACGAGCCGTCACTCGTAAAATAAATTACATCCTAAAGAAACCAACAGTAACCTTTTTGATTTGATCAAGATTCTCATGCCCTGTTGGAGCACAACACCATTGAACTCAGATTTTGAATCTTCTCTGATTGCTCTTGCAAAACCTTCTGTCGTTCAGCTTGCACTCTCTTTTCTTCTTCCAACTCTAGTGATATCCAGTTCCTCTCCCGTTCAGATTGCCAAAAAATTGTTTAACTTCTTTTATGCTACACGCGTACTCAGTCATATAAGGAAAAGAAAAACTCATTGAACCTCTGATAATGCGTTCTGGAGTTCTTCTATTTCTTTCTTTTGTTGATTCAATAGGGTAGCATCTATCAAAACCTCAAAAAAAAAGAAAAAAAGATTAGTTACATCTGAAGTTAATAATACCCAATAAGAAATTAAATAACGATCTAGTCAATACCTCATTTACATGTGCATGATTTATCACGCCCGATGCTCTACTTGCAAATAGAAGATTGCTTTTTGTTTCATCAGTATGAATCTGTTGAAGATTAGAAAAATTTATCAGAATTGCTAAAAACATAAGAGTGGCTAGCTCATTGACACCATTCAAATAAAGTTTCACGACTAATTGGATTTGCTACCTGTGCAAGTGCAATATTGCATATGATAGTAGTATTTGCATTGCCACCAAGTGCTGGTTGCAAAATTCTGGTCAGTTTGCTATTTCAGTAAGGAACATGACCCCTGCACAAATCTAATAATGTGATACTTGCAGATGAGATGGAGCTTGACAAATCAATTTCTGCCTTCGCTTTTATTTCATCATTGTATGTCGAGTTCAGAGCTCCACTTCCTTACCTGGTCTTGGTTCTTTTATCTACACTGGCTTTCTGAGTTTGGTCTGTGGGCTCCCAACTTGAATGTTGTGGAGTATCATGAGGGTGCAAGCTAGAGCCTTGATCCACCAATATGAATGGCATGCCAGTTCTCTATATAAAAGGAACAAAAAAAACTTCATCCTACAAATTCAGTGTGCTTTTGACTACTTATGAGATGATTCTGGCTGTTTCTTTTTTTTTACGAGGGGTTCCGTGGGAGGTTCTTGTGGTTGATGAAGGTCATCGTCTAAAGAATACAGAGAGTAAGCTTTTCAGCTTGCTCAATACTTTCTCCTTCCAACACCGTGTTTTGTAACTGGTACTCCTCTCCAGAACAATATCGGCGAATTTTACAATTCGCTTAATTTCTTGCAGCCATCGTCGTTCGCTTCTCTGTCTTCCTTTGAGGAGAAATTTAACAATTTTACAACAACAGAGAAAATGGAGGAGCTGAAGAAGCTCGTCGTTCCTCATATGCTCCGAAGACTTAAAAAGGACGTTATGCAGAATATGCCTCCGAAAACAAAGCGAATGGTTTCCGTTGAGCTGTCTTCTATTCAAGCAAAATACTATCGTGCAATGATGACAAAAAATTACCAGTTATTATGCAACATTGAGAAGGGTCGTGCAGCAATCAATGCTTAATATAGTGATGCAGCTGAGGAAGATATGCAATCATCCTTATCTTATGCCTGGCACTAAGCCTGATTCTGGTTCAGTTCAATTTCTTCAGGAAATGAGAATACAGGCTTCTGCCAAGTTGACTCTACTGCATTCTATGCTGATGGAGAAGAGAATGATATGCTTGGCTCTGTGAAGGTGAGGCATTACTCTCTTGCTATTGTATTTTGCACTTGATATTCTCCTAGTATGATTCTGTTATGAACCGGATGGCTACGTAAGTTGTAGCGGGTCGCGGTGGGATCTCGAGGTTTCGAACCTCGTCGTCCTCGCGCCGTGTTGATAGAAATTGAGAGAGATAAACTAAAGAGACTTCTTTATTATTTTCTTGACTGCATAAACCCTAGGTATCGTAGGCATTATATAGCCAAACAATTATAACAGAATAGGAACATACCAACTAGGACTCAACTACTGAATTGGAAAATACTAATACGAATTAGGAATGTAAATCTACTAATAAGAATAGGAAATAATAGTAGTAAGACTCCTAATAATAATAAGACTCAAATACGATACGTAACACTACTCCCGCCCTTGCGAGACAGCTCGTCCTCTAGCTAAAAATCCTGATGTGTGCTAACTCGGCTCGGCTGTGTTGGAAATGCATCGGATGAACCCGCAAGGATCGTCACGTAGCAAGGAACATGGAGTTCTTGGCCTTCTTAGATCGTTAGCTGCACATTAGGTGGGTCATCTTTCCAGCTCAAAAGGTTGAACTTCCTCTAGTAATCACTTGCAACAAATATTAGCACTGCACAGATTTTCAATAGCAGCTGCCTTGCTGCCAAATCAATTCCATCACCAAATGCCAACAAGAATTGAAATATGGCTTTCAACTTCTCTCCAGTATACTTTGCAATCTTCAACTTGTTAAAAATATCTTGCAAATCCACTATCCCTTTGATATTAGATTTATCTCTAAAAGGCAAAGGGCGAAGAGCTTGAACCATAATATGAAATAAAGGTTGAACAACACTTCCTTCATAAATTGGCAAAAACATGTCTTGTTCTCCAAGATCTCCCAAGCCACTAATTGAAGCTAAAACTGAACCTGCCTTGCAAGAAACTTGAAGGAATGAAACCATAGGATCTGTTTCTTTTTATTGAACAACTTCATTATCATCATGAACATCTTCCTCCTTGTCGACTTTAATAAGAACCATACATCCTAAAACAGAATTTTGCAGCAAACCCACTTGGTTTTCCCTTCCAAATTCACAGGGAACCTCAAAAAGATTATGGAGTTTAGGCTAGACCAACAAGACTCCCTCAACTTCAACCTTTTGATCATGAACTTCCTATTTTCCCCCAAGTGATTCCCAACTCACTGATTCAACAACCTTCTCATCATCGTTCTCAAAGCGCACACACAAAGCGGCAACAAATTCATCCCAATCCGCCTCTACATTTCTCAAACTCCAAGAACAATATCACGTTTTCGCTTTACCCACCAACAATTCTTCCACTATACTATCTTTGTAGACTTCCACAGATCGATGAATCAAGCAATATTCCTCAATATGCCTAACCCACTCTCTCGGATTAATTCCTGAGAAAGCAGGAAGAGCAGGGAGGCCCCGTCGGGACAGGAAAGAATTTACCTTAACCACTCTGGTCTTATCCTCCATCCTCCGATTATTGTCTTCGATTGCACGCAGGATTTGGGCCAGCATGACTTCGTTGGAGCTCGTCATGGCAACGGACAGCGGTGGCTCTGATACCAAATTGTTATGAACCGGATGGCTACATAAGTTGTAGTGGGGCGCGGTGGGATCTCGAGGTTTCGAACCTCATCGTCCTCGTGCCGTGTTGATAGAAATTGAGAGAGATAAACTAAAGAGACTTCTTTATTATTTTCTTGACTGCATAAACCCTAGGTATCGTAGGCATTATATAGCCAAACGATTACAACGGAATAGGAACATACCAACTAGGATCTGACTACTGAATTGGAAAATACTAATACGAATTAGGAATGTAAATCTACTAATAAGAATAGGAAATAATAATAGTAAGACTCCTAATAATAATAAGACTCAAATACGATACGTAACAGATTCATATATTCATCACATCTTCGTGTTGTTCTTTTAAACACCAACCACATGTTTGAGTTCTTAGTAATGCTTTTAACCATTTTTGTGTGGGAGATTTTGTGGTCAGAGTTCTTCTGGTGCAATCTTCTGAAGTCTGTAGTTACTCAGGCTTTAGGGCTTCATCTAAGCTACGTATCACATAATGAATTGCGGTTTTTCAGTCCGCATGAACCAATAATTGCTGTCCGTGGAAGGTGGTGAAGTAGATTTCTTGGTCTGCCTACAAATATTGAAAATTTTGTAAATTCAAGTCGTGCCCAGTGTCACATGAAAGTATCTGAAGAACTCTTTATATGATTGAGTTGAAGGGGTAATTGTGCTAACCTGTTTAGGAGAACTGATGTTGTTCAATACTGAGGAGCTCACCTTAGTCATCAGGATGCGGTCCACTTCTCTATGGGTGAGAGTAAGAGAAGGAAAGTGCACCCTCTTTTATGTAGCAAAGGCCCTTTTTTCCTTCTGTTGGAAAATGAAAAAGGTATAAGAATGTGTACAAGATTGTTAAGATGCTTTTAGCGTTCTTTTAGACCTGGTTGCGTCTTCTTGGTAAATAATTTTCTGCCGTGCTTAAAATCAGCAACAGAATTATGCCGGGTGTATTGGTTATAGAAGCTTCCTGCAAACATTTCTCGCGTTTTACTTTCTCGAACCATGAAAACCACTCTGACCCATGAACACGTTCGCATGAGAATGATGAGATCTCCGTATTTACTATAACTCCTTGCTGGTGCTTCTGTCTTAGCTCAATCTATCGCTTCTCTTCTATGTATAGGTTTGGGTAGTTTTAACTGGATTAAGAATAAATTTAAATTGTCTAATCAAGTCTCTTGATTTTGCACTATTCTCATAGCAGTCTGTAAAATGGAATGATGAAATCGAAGAACAAGTGAAAGCTGAATCACCTGGTGTAATTGATGATGAAACATGCGGGCACAATGCTGAAAGAAAAGATACCAATGTAGCTGGTGCAACTGAAGACAAGGAGTGGGACAGGCTTTTGCGGGTTAGGTGAGTAGTGCATGTGCAAGGTCGAATTTGCTTTTTCTAGTTTTTCTGACAATGATTTTATTACGAGCTATAGTTTTGACTACTGCTCATACAATTTTATCGTGGAGAGCAGTTCTGTCATCATGGTGACTTTAAGTCGGCAAATGTTTGACAAGATGAATTTCAGATTCTCTTCAAGCTATAAAAGAATAAAAAATTTACTTTTTGTTAGGAAGGACGTGAAGAAATGCCAAAGGATAATACATCTTGAAGTATATGAAATACATATTCAGCACTTTTTTCATTTTTGCTAAGATGGCTGAATGAGTGTCGGTGTACAATGCTGCTTATGTTTATGAACTAGCAATAAAAGGCATCAAAATACTGCTAAGGTAAATTAATCATGCAGCCAGATCGAGTTCAGGGAACCTATTACCTCAGAACTCCTCTACGCACGAACCCTTTTTAATTTAAGAGCTGCTTTGAGCAACCTCTTTTTAGCAATTGGGCTCTCTTTGGAGTCTTGATTTATTTTTTTTGGAGAAGTTAACAAGTGTCTTTACCACTGACGGATACATCTTTAGCCTACCAGTTTATCCGGGGAGCTAGTTTTCATGCTTCTTTTTAGTTGGAGACTGGAGTTACTCAGTGGCACTAAGCTTTTACTGGTTTATGATAATTCATTGGTAATCAGATGGGAGACATTTCAAGATATCATGCCAAATCAATGTCATAAATGCCGTAGATGCTGAAAATAGTGTTGTGCAATTGCGAATTTTGCTTAGTTCTAAAAGTCTTCTTGCTTCAGATACTTGAAAGCAAATGCTTCAAGCAATTCAGCTTTTCCCTTGCCAATCTATAAATGACCAACCAAATTCCAAAGTATTTCACTATGTGTACAGACCAGCAAAATATCGTTCTTCTTATAGGAAAGCTGTGTCATACAGAGAAGCATTTGCTCCCCATCCAACGGAAATGTAGAGCGAGGTACCTCTTTTTTGCTTCCAAAAGTGGACTCACCGCCAACCTTCTGATCCTTGTTGACTTTAATTATTATTATTTCATTTTCATATAGCGTTCTGATGGATCTTAAATTGGTAGTTATTGGCTCAAAGCACTGAGTAGTAATCAATCCGAGGAATTTCCTTACATGTCTTTCAGGTCCGTCCCTATTTTGACTCCGGGAATAAGTGTGAGGTTTGCTGGAGGGAGGGTTGCTGCCTGTCGTGAAATCTATGAAAATCCATCAAGCTCGTTACTTCCTTTGGATTGTGTTTTCTCTGAGATCAGGGAAACTAATCCCCTATAATAGTTTTGTTCAGAGCTTTGTGCTTTGTTTTAAAAGTATTCAGAGAACTTGGAAGAGGCTGGGAGACTTCGGAGGTTGTAATCGTGGCCCACGGGAGGTCGAGACTTGTGACATTTCTTCCGCGTCGTGAAGCCTGTGTTATTCCGAAGAAGAAAAATAAGAGAAAAGGAAGTTGTGTTTTGTTTCTGGATGCCTAAACCTAGAGCGAGTACGGCATTATATAGCCAAGCTCGAAACAATTAATTAGGAATACTTCTACTAAGATGGAAGGAAATACTAATGCGAAAAGAAAACTAGAAAAGGAAAAAACAGAATTGGAAAAGAACTCCTAATGAGTTGATGTCTCCGAGTTTGACATACTTCCCTCCTTTAAATTTGCAAAAATTGAACTTTCAAGTCCCTCACTAGAAAGACAGAAATATGTTATTATGAACAGTATAGACTAAACCAGAGACTTCATTAAACACCACAAAAGTAAAACCAGCTTGAACACCGAATTGCAATGGCAAATTCCCAGATGCTGACTTGACCACTGTTACTTGACGGCCGTAATCATCATCTAGACCTCATATTTCATCATCATCCATCTCTTTGCTGATTTTTCTTTCTTTTTATTTCTTTTATCTTTTTGTGTCTTTGTTCCTTAATTTATTATTAGTGTAACAATTTCTTTTTTTATTCTACATGTCATAAATAGTTAATGTCATTGCAAGCTATCAGTAATTTATCTCTATGATGGATGGAATCGGGTCCGGATGGAAATGGATTATTATAAACATCTTACGTGATGTTTAGCCATAATTAAAAATGATATCTTATGGTTGTAAAATGATTTGATAACTTGTCCAAGAAAAATAGTTTTTTTTGACGAACCATATGTAAGAAAAAAAAGCAGTTTAGTTTTTACAATTTGGTAGATGATAGAATAGAAGAAGCATGGATGGAGTAAAAGGCTTTCTTTTATTTATTTATTATTATTATTATTATTTCTTTTTGGGTAGAACAGAAAGAAGCATAACTAGTCGTTGAGCAGAACAGGACCAGCTTCATCAGATTCACCCTTTTTTTACCCACTCACCTCGTTAAGTGGGGTGGGGTCCCACACTCACGGATTGGCCCATGATGGACCTGAGCCGTATGTACCCATCCCCACCGGGCCGGCCCACCCTAATTAACGACGCTTAATCATACACAAAACAAACGCCACAAATCTAACGGAGTTAGTGAGTCTTCCTTCACCTCTGTGTGTGTGTGTTTCCACTCCCTCAAATAACAACTACCGATAGTAACCAACATTGAGTTGTTGTGTCCTCGTGAGTCTTCATCATACATTACATACAACTTTGAGCCATTTCCTATATACCAACTTTGCAGTTTGCACTAAATAAAAAAGGGAAAGCCAAGTAATCTATCTATCTATCTACTGATCAAGTAACAACACACTAACACTCTCTAACCAAGGGCACTCAATGATACGTTTGTTTGGCTAAGAAAGCCCAACATCAACACCAACATTGACCTCATCCACCTACGCCAATTCCCACCCCTAAAAAAAAACCCTCTAACAAAGTTGAGCTGTAAGGCTCTGACTGGACAGGATCTGTATATTTGCGTATGGTCAAACCTTTCTTTCCTAAATTAGTCTGACCATAGACAAATATGCATACTCAGTCCAGTCATACCTGAATCTTAGATTGGAGTGCATGAAGAGAGAAACACAACAACTATAGGGACGGACGGAGACGAGAGTAATTCGTATATAAATTCACACCGAATAGAGCAAATACTCAAAATCGAAATCGCCTTTTCTCCAAAGAAAAGAATAAGAAGTAGGTGTCCTATTAAAAATAATTATCATGATGTAATTACCTATGAATTTTTTTAAGGAGTAATAGAATTGTACTTCTAAATAAAATCCTATTAAAAGTTCATGAATGTCCTACATAAGAAGTACATCACTTCGCTACTTGGAATATATTTCCAGAGGACGACGTCGCATAGCCAAGTTATTATTACATCGTTGTTGTCTTTTTTAGGGATACATTGATAATTTATTATCGTAGGGATTGAACTGTGAACTCCTAAATTTTTTAAGAGAGTTTTCAATCAATCATGATGAAACTACTTGACGTAAATTTCGTGTATGCTGCATGCGGGATGATGAGTTTTTGTAAGAAGAGATCGTAAGATTAAGATAATTGCATGAAAATGAACTTGCTAAACTTTTAAATAGGCAAGCAAGAGAGAGAGGGAAAGCTTCGATTAAT
The DNA here is from genome assembly GCA_963995505.1 of Hypericum androsaemum. Lineage (NCBI taxonomy): Eukaryota > Viridiplantae > Streptophyta > Magnoliopsida > Malpighiales > Hypericaceae > Hypericum > Hypericum androsaemum. Next base: position 25,422 of record OZ023190.1, on the reverse strand, counting down.
TTAATTAGCTAGCTTTAGATTTACAGATAATTTCTGAATAATTGATCCTCAAACACTCTTTGTACATGACTTTCCCCCTTATCAACACATGTGGCCTCCTCAATATTTTTTTTATTGAAAACATGATATTCGAAAAAGTAGGAAGCGGATAGTTGTGATGTCAATTTCGGCAATGAACAACCAAATACATGGCCGGGGGAGAAGAAACACCACCAACTTAACGTGTTTGACGATGATAATTAGTTGGTCCCTATGTGAATAAGGTAAATAACTGTCCCGGAACCAATATTCTGTACAAGGTAAGTAACATCAATTAAATCTTTAAGCGCAAAGCATAAAATGACCAAGTCAAATGCTTATAAGAGCCCCAGTTAGTCAAGTTATCTCATGTTCCTTTTCTCCATCTTGTTTAAACCACCACCCCACCCCTACACACGTTTGTATTGTTCTTCCACAACCCCATTTTCTCACGATTTAGACTGCTCCCATTTTGCTCCCTGCTACTACGCTCCTTAACCAAGCATGACCACAACAACACCAAAACTCTGTTATCCTCAGCTAATCTTATCATTGTTCTCTGGTATATCTCATCTCACATAAGTATATCCTTTGACCAAAGATCTTTTGCATCAGAAAGAGAGAGAAGGATAATAAAAAGCGTAAATAAGAAACGGGGTTGGATAAATTAATTTTGATAAATAAAAAATTATTTTATTAAAAGCACCATGCCTCAATGAAAATAACTAATTAGAATCAATTACTTGTAGTTTAAGTGGCTGACGATGGGAAGATGGTGGTCTTGCCCTTTTCTTGACATTGACTTTGTAAAATGTGTTGAGAACTTCCCTAAGTGGTGGCACCCGTGTGTGTTCAAAGATATGCTCAACTTTGAAATGGGGTAAGAACTTCCTCTCAAGTTCTTCTGGATTAATTTGAGTTCGTTATGATTAGTTTGATATATAGGGAAGAGACTTGATTTTTTTTCCAAATCGGTATAAATGTTAAATTTTACCCATATTTAATCTGTCTCAAGGAAATTTTAAAACCACCACCTTTCTGAAAATCAAGTGGTAGAGATGAGATTCTCATCACTTTCGTTTCGGTAGAGAATATGGTTTCGTGGTGTAACAAGCTTAAGGCGCCGTGGTCCCCTTGCTTTCGTGCTTCTTCTCATCGAGTTTGGCTGTAGATTCGTGGAATTCCTCTGCAGGTTTGGACTCGGCCTTTTCTCGAGTGGCTTGTCGCTCCTCTGGGTGAGTTTATTGGTGTTCATTTGCTTACCTCTTGTCATAGTCGGCTGGACACTGCCTTTATACTTATTTTCTCAAGCTGTTTGGATCGAATTTTTCATTCCGTCAATGTCAAGATTGGGCAGTTTAACTGCATGATCCGTTTGGAGGAATGGGATGCCTCTGTGCAGGACAGTCTGGTGGATCCTGAATGGGATTCTGGTTGTTCATTTGCGTTTGGCTCTGAGATTGTTGGTGTCGCCCCCAAGTTGGATGTGCTTGACTCCGATGTCTCTGCAACTTCGGGATCTCTGGTTGTGGGTGATTCTTGCAAGTTTGGTATCCTGCCTTTGGAGACCGCTGTCTGGTGCCCCGCTCTTGCGAGTTCAATTGTTGCTGGGGATGTTGCCGTGTTTGCAAGGGATCGAGCAGGGGATGTAGTCGGTATTGAGGTTGAGGTTGAGTTACAGCTTCCTATTGCTCCTTCACCTGCTTCTGCTCGGCCAATTTCTCCTCCTGTGGTTGGCTTGGCCGTGACTTTTGCTGCCTCGGATGATTCTTTTGCTGTCTCGGATGTAGTCGGTGTTGAGTTGCAGCTTCCTATTGCTCCTTCACCTGCTTCTGCTCTGCCTATTTCTCCTCCTGTGGTTGGCTTGGCCATGGCTTTTGCTGCCTCAGATGATTCTTTCGCTCTCGATGCCCCCTTACCTTTGGCTGTTGATTTTGTGTAGTCTCTTGTTGATGGTTGTCACCGGGGGAACTTGGAGGACATCACCATGGAGGATGGTTTGGCCGTGGCTGATCTGGAGGCTGACTTTACTTCTCGGGTGCAAGCTAAAATGGAGATGTTGGCTTCCATTTGAGTGATCAACTTATCAGCTTCTGACTTGGCAGATGCAATTTTATCATCGTCCTTTGATGCTTGGTGGTCGCCTGATTTGGTTAGGCTCTGACTAGTTTCTAAGATGCTATCTAAGAGGATGCCTCTACTCTTGACCCCGATTAGATCCAGCTGTCGGGTTAGAAGATCTTCGGCCAAAGCAGCGATGGCTCTAGAGTTGCGTCAGTCGAGGTCTCAAAGTTCAGCTCGCCCGGTGGAGCCTCGACCGATGCAAAGCCTTGGCTCGTTGATTGCCGTCATGGAGGTGCAGGACGACGATCTCCAGGAGGAGCTCTTGACTGAAGCGTGGCACCTCGCAGTCGTTACTGAGCTGTAGTGGGAGGAGGATATTTCTCATATTCTCAATGCGATCAAGGATGCAGCATGTGGTTTGAATCATTTTTGGAGTTTTGACCCTCCCTAATCTCCGGCTTTTTAGGTTTTGTTGCTCTTTTGGAGATACTTGGTGATGTCTTCAGATAGCGATAATCACTAGCTTTGCTTTTTAATTTTCGTTATCTGGAGACTAGGGCGCGGTTCATCCGGTACCAATGATGTATACTTTCTTGGTATTTTTCTCGAGAAATACAATACTTTACTTATAAAAAAAAATCAAAGTGGTAGTTGTGCTTTTCTAGCAAAGCAACCATACGATAGTGGATTGCTGGCATACTTAAACGTTATTGTGGAAGTACAATGAACTTGTTTTGTTGTATTGTTTCGGCCCAAAATATAATTTCAAAAAATATAATTTTGGTGATGTATATTAAACTTTAATTTGATTAGGACCAAATAAAATTTTACATGACTGTTCTAAAAATTAGCAGGGGAGTTGTTCGGCTTCTATTTCTCGTTTTAACCATTTACAAGTAGATGCATTAACCCCTTATGATGTGATTAATTAACTAACAAATCTGTGGGTGCCATGATTCCGCTTGTATTAGAAGTTGTTTAAAAAAAATATTTATTGAGTCGGTCTCGGACACTAAAAATATTTTTATATTTGTAAGACTTGAATCCAAAACTTCCTTAGCTAATATTTCAAAGATTTTTAAAAAAAAAATTATAAATCCTAAGTTAGGATCAGTTACGTCACATCCCCAATATATATCATTATTTTTTGGGTAGATAAAATGCTTTATTAAAATAAAAGAAAGAAAATTGCAACACAAAAAAGTAAAAACCACTTGCATCAGGTACTAAATTTTTTTTGCTAGAATCAAGTATAAAGAAATTTGCCATAACTTAACTTTTGAAGTTTGATTAATTAAAAACACAGCAGTATCAAATAATTATTAACAAATTGTATAATTTTTTAAAAATTTTAGATGACTCGAACCTAAATTATCTGGCTAGCAAATGTCGAGATATTAAGTGATATAAATCGCTTTGTATCTCAGAAACAAATAAAACAAAAGCAACATTACATTGTGAAAGCCCGCCCCTACTGGTTGTTTTTATTCCATGAGTAAGATATATATACAAGTAAATATATCATAAAAGATGAGCTTATTGCCTCTAATCTTATCTGATGGACTGACCAATTTTCATATTGTACGCTGGTAATAATTGGAAGAAAATTGATTCAAATCTTATCTGATGGACTCAATAAAACAAGCTGGATATTAAATTATCAATTTTTTTTGAATAAGTAGAATTATATAAATCTTGGTCTTATGTATAGCTATGAAAAAAGGTAAAATTCCGGAAAAAAAGTGAAGATAGTATCACTGATCTCTGTGTAACCCGTCTTGCAAAAATTCCGAAAAGGATAGTGTGGGAAAGATATCAACTAAGACTAAAACTAAGGTTGAAAACAAAGATTTCCACTGCAAAATTATATTCAATTCTATAAGCTCATGATTGAATATAAGCTAAATTGTTCGCCGATCGATAAACTTTGATCATGATTGATGGATCTCTATTAAATTTTCAACACTATATCCGAATCAAAACTTTAAAATAGTATATAAAGTGCATAGCCCTTGTTAATCTTATATTCGAATATGGTTGATATAAAGAGTTGTCGTTATCTTATGATGCAGCTTAGTTAGGTAAGGATCGATGTCTTTTCTTCAAAAAAAAAAAAAGAGGTAAGGATCGATGTCGTTTTGTTGAAGTAACCTATTTCTGAAGCAAGCCAGCCTGAACGAAAATAAATCGTCCCCTTGCAGAAATATGATACAATTTTCTTATAGTAGATGAAGAAAAAAAAATACAGTAAAACCTTTATAAAGTGATATTCTCTAATGTGATAACTTCTCTAAATTGATAAAAAGTTCAGGTCCCGAGTCGGGACCGGTGTTAAAATTTAATAACCCTTCTATCGTAATAATTAATATTTTTTCAGGAAACGTTAGTGGTAAATCGCGGTCCCAACTTTTGCATAAAGTAATTTTTTTAATAAATATATATATTTTACGAATGTGAAAAATATTTTAAGATACAATTTGTGCTTGAATTGCTTGTTTGATAATTTTACATCATTATTTATATTCTAAATTATCTTCAAATAGTCATTATTATGGTCATCTTATTATTACAAAAAAATTTCAATCAAGTATTGCATTTGAATAACGTTATAAGCCGAGATTTTAAGTAACTTGAAGATAGACAAAGTATTTTTTTGGTATTTACGTATTTATTGACCAAACAGTTAATTTCAATAATTTTAAACAAAAAAATGTAAACTCTCTTACGTGATAACCTCTCTAAAGTGATATTTTTTTCTAGTCCTACCGATATCACTTTAGAGAAGTTTTACTGTACTTAAAAAGGAAAATGGGAGATGCCCTTAAACAAGACTACCATCTTATTCAATAAAAAAGGAAAATTTTGATCTACGTACAGTTTTGGCCTTCATTTCAAGGGCACCGCTAAAATTGACTTGTCAAGTAGTGGGAAATGTATATAGCATCAAAATATTTTTATAAGTAGATAGATCGATAGATAGATGATATTATTTTATAAAAAGAAATTACATCGAGGTTGATAGAGATCATAAAGATAAAGAAAATCGAAATAGCTAGCTAGCTACATGAATTATGTATTTCATTCTAATTTTAAGTAAACGACTAAAAAAAACAAAAAAAAAACTCTCTCGTGCCCAATTCCACAAAAAGGACACAAACACACTCATGCTTCTGAAGCTCTAATATGAAGAAATTTACTCCGAAAAAGAAATAGAACAATCAAATACAAGTCTTATTTAGTATATTAGACATACTGAGCAAGTACATACAAGGGAGTTTACATTAGGATAGATCATCTTCACCGGCTTGGCTTTCCAGGGAGGTTGCAATCAATCGATCAACTTGGCGAGGCTGCTTTTGGCCGCACCGAACCAAGCTAAGCTCCTCCAGGTAACCGTCCTCTTCCCTTTCGTTTCCACCGTGGTTTTTTTTTTTGTTTTGATTTTTTTGAAGAATGTGGCGACCATGCGCGAGCCAATTCGTTCATGGATGATCTTCTTACTTTTACTCATATGAGCCTACCTGAAAACATACATTCAGCTTGTTTGGTGCTTTTTTGTTTTGCTAAGTCGTCGGTACATATGGGCATTCATTTTCCCTTTGTTACTGACTTGTTGAAGTTGGTATCGTTTTGTTCCCGATCCTTAGCCTGACGATACTCAATTGTCATTGGAGCCTATTGTTGAGTGAGAGAGATTCCAAAGAAAGTTGTACCATTACAAAACAGGACATGCCCGGATTGAGAACAAGACTTGTGTAAGTCGAGTTGGTGACAACATAAGTTATTTAATATGTTCTGATAGTTGATTTCCGGTTTCCTTTTCTAGTGGAGATAAATCTGACCGCATTGTCCAGGCTGATGCATCAGCACCTGTCAATCTGCAAAAGCCCACATTGACAAGCACAGGTAATTCTTCTTGTCAGCAAGAATGGACTAGCTGGAGAACACTGATGTAATAATAGATATTTCAGACGTTTCGGATGTTCCACTCTTCCATTTCTACGGTGTTACTATAATCAATAATTGTTAGCTTGGCTGGACTTAGTAGTTGCATTGAGATTTGTAGGTCTCTCTGTGGCGACATCATCTTTAACTCTCATTTTCTGTCTGTTGATAGTGGTTGCTTCATTTTTTCCACAGAAAACTAGCAAGAGGATTTGACTGATGAAATGGCAGGATTAGCCAGACAACTCAAAGAGAGGAGTTTCATGATGCACCAATCAGTCACTGAGACCGAAAATGTTCAATACTCTGCATCTTCATTATTCTCTAGTTCTTGCATGATTGTCAGATGATTTATGGTAAACTAACTCCTGATCTCTTAATATATGTTAGCTGGGATATTTTTACTCTATGGGTTTCTGAGTTTTCTGAGGAGCTGTAATCCCAAATAAGAATGATGTTCTAGGCTCTAGCTTCCTGTTTGGAAGGGAGGTGATAAGTTTAATTCCACTGCCCTGAGAAGGAATGATGATGCTCTTCAGGGTTTTCCGTTGACAGATTGTGGAATCGAAAAACTCGCCTCAATTCCCTATTCAATGCTGTTATGTTAGATTCCTGCAAAACATGTGCACAAGTGCGGTTGTCAATTTTAAGACTGCAACTATCAGAAGTTATCATTCATCTACCGTATTACACATAGTTTCCAAGCCCCTGATTGCAATAGTACTAAATTAGAAGGCGGCTTCTGCGGAGGAGGGGCACGAGAGGAAGTTGCGATTGAGAAGAAGGTTAATGTGATGTCTCCTACTGCAGCGTCTAGGTTATTAGTTGAATCTGCGATTGCTGAGGAGTTGACCAAGGCTGAAGGACCATCTGTAGAGTATCATTGTAATTCTTGTTCACACTATGAATAGTGTTATTTCTGCTGGCCTGCTACCAAACATTTTCAACTCATAGTGTCAGATCCAATACCATCCGAGAAAAATGAGTTACCACAAACTGGGAAATCAGATCTGATAGAGACTGACTCTAAATATAAAGAGGGTCCAAGGGATATCGATATGCTGTCTTAGTACACAAACTTCAGCCATTGAAAATGAAGGAAAATCAGGTATCTCTATCAACTGCCATGCACAGTACATCTGTAGTGTCACCATTTTGGCAACCATAACTGAAATCGGATTTTTGCTGCAAAAAAAACCTAATAAGTGGGATAGAGCTTCTAATCCAAGAAGATCAAAAGCTGATCTTAGTCTTATGTGAAACTTGGGCAGGTGCATTAACCGGAGCTAGAACTACTCCTTTTTTTTTGACAAGTTGATTAGACCCTGCTATAACTACTTCTTTAGATGTAATCAAAACAAGGCTAATGGTCCAGGTAAATCCACCAATCTTCTTACTCTGTTGTCGGGCTGAGACTTGGCTTTCAGTAGCTTAATTCTTTGCTTGGCACTAGGTTCTTGCAGGGTCCAGCTAATTAGTACAAAGGTATAGTTGATTGTGTTCAAACAATCGAGAGAGAAGAAGGACCAAGTGCTCTTATAAAGGTATCATGTCCTTGTTTCTCTTCCAGAATCTAATACCTAAGGAATGTGCCATCTCTCTCATGCACCCACTAAATTGCTTCATGTTCCTAGGCATACAAAAATAATAAATTAGCAATGAGAGAGACACTTTCGAATCATGCTGATTGTTGAATGCTTATTCTTCCCACAGAGAAATAGTTGAGATTCATTGTCCATTTCTCAAAAATCATTTACCCATTAATTGTTCATTCTTGTTATCATCATTGTTGGTTCGAATTTTTCTTTTTCAAAGAAGTGCTTGATGGAATGGTATTTACACCAAAAAGTGGTGGAATGGAATGATCATGGCTAGGGGTGAGCATTAGGCATATACCTTTATCCTATTTATTTCTATTCTACCTTCTCCTAATTTATTTTCCGGAGAATGCGATGGAAATGAATTAGTCCGATAGATTCTTTTCCAGTTCCGTATTTTCTAATTTTAGGCCGGGTTTAGGATGTTTTTTGAAATCGTAAAAATACAATTCCTATTCAATATAGCCATTTGTGCAAGTATTTTACGATTAAGAAGCAACTGTCTCTTGTAGAGTATCCCGAATACAGAATACCGAATATACCCAATTAGAAAAAAAATTCATACAATTCCCGAACCAAAATTATTTCGGTATCTATCGAATACCAAAAATATCAAAATTTTAAAAATTCCCAAATTTTCACAAAGCAAGAACCCTAATTCGATTTTAAAATTCCCAAATTCTAAAAAATAAATTGAGGCAAAGAATTTGGCTAAGAATGAGGCAAAAATTTTTGCGAAGAATAAGGCCAAGAATGTGTCGAAGAATTTGGCGAAGATTGAGGCGAAGAATGTGGTGAAGAATTTGGCAAAGATTGAGGCGAAGAATTTAGTAAAAACAGAGGCAAAAAAATTGGCAAAAATTGAAGCGAAGAATTTGGCTAATATTGAGGCAAATAATGTTGTAATGAATGAGGCAAAAATTGAGGCGAAGAATGTCTCGAAGAATTTGGAAAAGAATGAGGTGAAGATTGAGGCGAAGAATTTGGCTAAGATTGAGGCAAAAAATGTTGTAAAGAATGAGAAAAAAATTTTGGCGAAGAATTTGGCGAAGAATGAGGCGAAGAATTTGGCGAAGTATGAGGCGAAGAATTTGGCGAAGATTGAGGCGAAGAATTTGGCGAAGATTGAGGCGAAGAATTTGGCGAAGATTGAGGCAAAGAATTTGGCGAAGAATGAGGCGAAGAATGAGGCGAAGAATTTGGCGAAGAATGAGGCAAAATTTGGCTAAGATTGAGGCAAAGAATGGTGCATAGAATGAGGCAAAAAGTTTGACGAAGAATGAAGCGAATAACTTTGCTAAGAAAGAGGCAAAATATTTGGCGAAGAATGAGGCAAAAAATTTGGCGAAGATTGAGGCAAAATTTTTTGTGAAGAATGAGACGAAGAATTTGTTTAAGGCGAATAATTTGGCAAAGATTGAGACAAAGAATGAGTCAAAGAATTTACAAAGAATTTGGCAAAGATTGAGTCGAAGATTGATGCGAAGAATGAGGCAAAAAATTTGGCGAAGAATTGAGACAAAACATTTGGCGAAGAATTTGCTGAAGAATAAAGCAAAGAGTGTGGCAAAGATTGAGGTAAATAATTTGGCGAAGATTGAAGCAAAGAATTTGGCTAAGAATGAGGCAAAGTATTTTGCAAAGAATGAGACCAAGAATGTATCGAAGAATTTTGAAAAGAATGAGGCAAAGATTGAGGCGAAGAATGTGGCGAAGAATTTGGCGAAGATTGAAGCAAAGATTGAGGCGAAGAATGAGGCAAAGAATTTGGAGAAGAATTTAGCGAAGGTTGATGCGAAGAATTTGGCGAAGAATGAGGCAAAGAATTTATTGAGGCAAAGAATTTGGTGAAGATTGAGCCGGAGAATGAGGCAAAAAATTTGGCAAAGATTGAGGCGAAGAATGAGGCGAATAATTTTGCGAAGATTGAGGCGGAGAATGAAGCGAATAATTTGGTAAAGATTGAGGTGAAGAATGAGTCGAAGAATTTGTGAAGAATTTGGTGAGGAATTTGGAGAAGATTGAGGAGGATTTAGACAAAGAATGAAGCAAAGAATTTGGCAAAGAATGATTGAAGAATTTGGCAAAGAATGAGGCGAAGAATGTGGTAAAAAATTTAGCAAAAAATGAGGCGAAGAATTTGGTGAAGAATGAGGCAAAGATTGAGGAAAAGAGTGTGGCAAAGATTGGGGCAGAAAATTTGGCAATGATTGCGGCAAAGAATGAGACGAAGAATTTAGCAAAGATTGAGGCAAAGATTTTGGCGAAGGTTGATGTCAAGAATTTGGCGAAGAATGAGCGAAGAATTTGGCAAAGAACGAGCGAAGAATTTGGCAAAGAATGAGTTGAAAAATTTGACAAAGATTGAAGCGAAGAATTTAGCTAAGAAAAATTTGGCAAAGAATGAGGTGGAGAATTTGGCGAAGATTAAGGCAAAAAATTTATTGATGAATGAGGCAAAGAATTTGTTGATGAATGAGGTGAAGAATTTGGTGAAGATTGATGTGAAGAATGAGGCAAAGAATTTGGCAAAGATTGAGGCGAAGAATGAGTCAAAGAATTTGCGAAGAATTTGGAAAAGAATGAGGCCAAGATTGAGGCGAAGAATGAATTTGGCGAAGAATGAGCCAAAAAATTTGGATAAGATTTAGGCAGAGAATTTGGCAAAAATTATGGCAGAGAAAGAGGCGAAGAATTTGGCAAAGATTGAGGAGAAGAATGAGTCGAAGAATTTGCAAAAAATTTGGCAAAGATTGAGGCGAAGAATGAGGCAAAAAATTTGGGGAAGATTGAGGTGAAGCATGAGGGAAAGAATTTGGCGAAGAATTCAGGCGAAGCATTTGGCAAAAAATTTGGCGAAGGTGAAGAATGTGTTGAAGATTGAGGTAAAAAATTTGGCAAAGAATGAGGCGAAGAATGTGTCGAAGAATTCGGCAAAGAATGAGGCAAAGATTGAGGCGAAGAATGTAGCGGATAATGTGGGGAAGAGTGAGGCAAAGAATTTGGAAAAGAATGAGGCAAAAAATTTGGCAATAATTGAGGCAAAGAATTTGGCAAAGAATGAGGCGAAAAATTTGGCAAGGAATGAGGCAATGAATTTGGCAAATATTTTGGCGAAAAATTTTGCAAAAAATTTGGTAAAGAATGAGGCGAAGAATTTTCTGAAGAATTTTGCAAAAAATAAGGCGAAGAACGGGCAGAAAAATTTGGCAAAGATTGAGGCAAAAAATCTGGCAAAGAATGAGGCAAAAAATTTGTCGAAGATTGAGGTGAAGAACGAGGCAAATAATGAGCAAAAAATTTGGCGAAGAATTTGGCTAAGATTGAGGCGAAGAATGTTGCAAAGATAAGGAGAAGAATTTGGCAAAGATTGAGGCGAAGAATTTGGCAAAGATTGAGGCGAAGAACGTGGCAAAGAATTTGGAAAAGAATGAGGAGCAGAATTTGGCAAAAGATTGAAGTGGAGAATGAGGCGAAGAATTTGGCAAAGAATGTGGCAAAAAATTTGGCTAAGATTGAGGTGAAGAATGGTGCACAGAATAAGGTAAAAAATTTGGCAAAAAATGAGGCGAAGAATGAAGCAAAGAATTTGGCGTAGAATTTGACGAAGAATGAGGTGAAGAAATTGGCAAGGATTGAGGCAAAGAATTTTCGAAGAACGAGGCAAAAAATTTGGCAAAGAATGAGGCGTAGAATTTGACGAAGAATGAGGCGTAGAATTTGACGAAGAATGAGGCGAAGAATTTGGCAAAGATTGAGGCAAAGAATTTGGAAAAGAATTTGGCGAAGAATTCGACAAAGATTGAGGTAGAGAATGAGGCGAATAATTTGGAAAAGATTTGGGCGAAGAATGAGTCAAAGGATTTTCAAAGAATTTGACGAAGATTGAGGCGAAGATTGAGGCGAAGAATTTGGCAAAGAATTTCGTAAAGATTGAGGAGAAGAATTTGGTGAAGAATTGAGGCGAAGCATTTGACAAAGAATTTGGCGAAGATTAAGGCGAAGAATGAGTAGAAGAACGAGGCAAAGAGTGTGGCGAAGATTGAGGCAAATAATTTGCCTAAGAATAAGGCGAAGAATTCTCGAAGAATGAGACAAAGAATGTGTCGAAGAATGAGGCGAATAATGTGTCGAAGAGTTTGTCAAAGATTGAGGCAAAGATTGAGGAAAAGAATGTGGCAAAGAATGAAGCCAATAATGTGTCAAAGAATTTGGCAAAGAATGAGGCAAAGTTTGAGGCGAAGAATGTGGCAAAGAATTTGGCAAAGATTGAGGTGAAGAATTTAGCAAAGATTGAGGCGAAGATTGAGGCGAAGAATGTGGCAAAGAATTTGGCAAAGAATGAGGCGAAGAATTTGGCTAAGATTGAGGCAAAGAATGTTGTAATGAATGAGGCAAAAATTTTGACAAATATTGAGGAGAAGAATGAGGCCAAGAATGTGTTGAATAATTTGGCAAAGAATGTGTGATACCCTCACCCTTCTACCAAATTTATTACAACAAAATAAGGTTAGTTTAGGAAGAGTTTAGGCTTAGTCTATCATCATTCGGTAAAATAGGCATAACTTCCTCATCCGGACTCAAAATTAGGTGATTCCAATTCGCGTATGGATTCATAACACCTGGATCCATAACTTTGTTTTTTTGAGTTTTGTGATTTATGGAATAATCTGGCAGTAATAGAGCAATTAATCAAGGTGCTCGGAAATTGGTCTAATTTCGTCGGTATTGGGAAGTTATGTGAAAATAATTTGTTATGTGACTTTATTTGAATAAGGCTCATTTTAGGGACTTATTAGAACATATTAGGAAGTTCAGAAATGATTTTGAATGGCTGAAAAAGTTTAGGATAAAAAGGGAAATTTTTATGCAATTTGGCTAGGTGGCAAAAGAAAAGTAGGATGACTAAGCTACTTAGCATGCATATAAAAGGAAAAATCTTTTGGACCAGAAGAGACGCACGAACTAATTGGTCATTTAGGACAGAAAAACAGAGAGGAAGGCCTAGGAGAAAGGGAGAAACCGAAGGTAAAAGAAGAAGAAAAAAAGGTGGACAGATTTGAACAACTTGGAAGAATAAGTAAGTAACTTTGTAGGATTTTGTTTAATTTGAGTAGAAACCCTTTTACACCTTGAAGAAGCTAGTAGGTGAAAATTAGAACAGATTAATATAGACCTAGAAGAAGGGTTTTAAGGTAAATTTTAGCTAGGATTTTTATGTATAGGAGTTGGAAGAGAAGTTGATCATCTGGGGTATAGTTTTGTGAATTTTAGCATAGGTTTTAGGGCTTCCTTGTGTAAATCCGAATCTAAGAAATGAACTAAAGCATTTTTATTTTACCTAAGATCTAATTACATGCTTGAGAGGCTGGTAATGATAGTGGTTTATGTTCTTTTGACTAGTTAACCGATGTTTTGAATTCGAGTGCCACGAGTTGTAAAACGAAGTACGGAGCTTCTCTTTGAATAGTTTGAGCAACCATTGTCTAGTAAGTGGATATTCTTTGTAACATGTGTTTAGTTAACTAGACATGGGTGATATTTATAATTTGGTGTATGTTTGATTGGTTTAAAGTATGGTTATATGATTAGTTTTTGTCAATATGTGATTTGATGATGTTTGTGGATTGTTTGTCTATTTGGGGCTATTTTGCCAAATTCGTGATATGGAACTCTTTTGGTATGAATTTGGATATGTGGTCAATATGTTTTGGTCAATGTGTATTATGTGTGTTTGGTATGTTATTTGTGAGATGGCGGATGATGAGGTCTACCCGTGACCAACCGGGGATGTTGGCATATGTGTACATATACTGAGGATACATTGGATATGTATATGATATGATATTTGGCCGGCGGGGTTGGTTTCTGATGGCACCTTTAAGATATGCTATCCTCGTGTCGGTGTGGGAGTGACACTATCTAGACCTATCTGAAGTTCATCCGATTTGTGCTATGTGTTTGTAAAGGTCTATCTGAACTTGTGGTTATGTTTGATATATGATTATTTGATAACCTTATTTGTGAAGTGGTCCTTTTGTCATAATAGCTTTGTGTTAGTATTTGGGTTTGATGGGGATGTTTGGTTGGTTAAATACATGTTACTTATAATATTTACTTGCTAAGTGTTTCAAAACACATAACCCTTACTTCAATCCTTAGGTGAAGAGATTTGAGACGTGGTTTGCATCTGGAGAAGCTTTTCCATCCGAGTTCAGCCTGTTGTCTTTCTTTCTGGGGCTACGTTCAAAGGTCTCCAGATGGTCTTTGTCTTTGTAATCTAGGTCGCTCCATTGTACATATTTGTTGGTCTTTTGACATATGACCTTAGCTTAATATTAATATGTAATATATGTGTAAATTATGTTTATGTTTTAAAAGGATGAATTTGATGATATGATGTTGGAGATGTGTACTCCAACTTTTGAATTATGCTTACCAGGTTTTGGACACGATAAATATGTTATTTAAAGAAACAATGTTGTGGAAAAAAAAATATTTTGACTATTTTTATAATGAGGCAGGTGAGTTATGTTTGAGGCTTGCTAGGTTATAGTTTATTATATTAAGTTTGACATAATCTAGCGCCGGTCACCGATCACAAAATTGGGTCGTGACAGAATGAGGCGAAGAATTTGGCGAAGAATGAGTAGAAGAATGAGGCGAAGAATTTGAAAAAGATTGAGGCGAAGAATGAGTCAAGGAATTTGTGAAGAATTTGCCAAATAATTTGGCGAAGATTGAGGCGCAGAATTTATCTGACTCAATATGACTCCATTATTACTCAATATGAATAAATATGACTCAATATGAATAAATATGATTCAATATTGAGTATGTATCAATATGACTCAATATGAATCAATATGACTAGATATGATTCAATATGACTCGATATGACTCGATATGAATCGATATAACTCAATATAAATTGATATGACTCAATTTCACTCAATATGACTCATACGACTCAATATGAGTAACTATGACCTAAAATGAATCGATATGACTCAATATGAATCGATATGACTCAATATACTCGATATGAATCAATATGGCTCAATATGAATCAATATGGCTCAATATGACTCAATATGAATCAATATTGAGTCAATATGACTCAATATGAATCAATATGACTCGATATGACTCAATATGAATAGATATGACTCAATATGAATCAATATTGAGTATGTATCAATATGACTGAATATGAATCAATATGACTCAATATGAATCAATATAACTCAATATGAATCAGTATGAATCAGTATGACTCAATATGAATTAATATGACTCAATATGAATCAATATGACTAAATATGAATCAATATTGAGTATGTATCAATATGACTCAATATGGCTCAATATGACTCATATGACTCAATATGAGTCAATATGACTCAATGTGACTCAATATAAGGCATGAAAAGGTTTGAAAAGGCAAGAAAAGGCATAAAAATGCAAGAAAAGGAAAGAAAAGGCATGAAAAGGCATGAAAAGGTATGAAAAGGAAAGAAAAGGCATGAAAAAGCAAGAAAAGGCATGAAAAGGCAAGAAAAGGCATGAAAAGGGAAGAAAAGGTATGAAAAGGCAAGAAAAGGCATGAAAAGGCAAGAAAAGGCATGAAAAGGCAAGAAAAGGCATGAAAAGGCAAGAAAAGAAAAGAAAAGGCATGAAAGGGCAAGAAAAGCCATGACAAGGCAAGAAAAGGCATGAAAAGGAAAGAAAAGTCATGAAAAGGCATGAAAAGGCAAGAAAAGTCATGAAAAGGCATGAAAATGCATGAAAAGGCAAGAAAAGGCAAGAAAAGGCATAAAAAGGCATGAAAAAGCAAGAAAAGGCATGAAAAGGCAAGAAAAGGTATGAAAAGGCAAGAAAGGGAAAGAAAAGGGATGAAAAGGAAAGAAAAGGCAAGAAAAGGCAAGAAAAGGCATGAAAAGGCATGAAAAGGGAAGAAAAGTCATGAAAAGGCATGAAAAGGCAAGAAAAGTCATAAAAAGGCATGAAAAGGCAAGAAAAGGCATGAAAAGGTAAGAAAAGGCAAGAAAAGGCAAGAAAAGGCATGAAAAGGCATGAAAAGGCATGAAAAGGCAAGAAATGGCATGAAAAGGGATGAAAAGGCAAGAAAAGGCATGAAAAGGCAAGAAAAGGCATGAAAAGGCAAGAAAACGCAAGAAAAGGCAAGAAAAGGCATGAAAAGGCAAGAAAAGAAAAGAAAAGGCATGAAAGGGCAAGAAAAGGCATGAAAAGGCAAGAAAAGGCATGAAAAGGCATGAAAAGGCAAGAAAAGTCATGAAAAGGAATGAAAATGCAAGAAAAGTCATGAAAAGGCATGAAAAGGCAAGAAAAGGCAAGAAAAGGCAAGAAAAGGCATGCAAAGGCAAGAAAGGGAAAAAAAAGGCATGAAAAGGAAAGAAAAGGCATGAAAAGGTAAGAAAAGGCATGAAAAGGCATGAAAAGGCAAGAAAAGGCATGAAAAGGCAAGAAAAGGCATGAAAAGGCAAGAAATGGCAAGGAAAGGCAAGGAAAGGCAAGAAAAGACATGAAAAGGCAAGAAAAGGCTAGAAAAGGCATGAAAGGGAAAGAAAAGGCTAGAAAAGGCATGAAAAGGAAAGAAAAGACATGAAAAGGCAAGAAAAGGCATAAAAAGGCAAGAAAAGGCATGAAAAGGCAAGAAATGGCAAGGAAAGGCAAGAAAAGGCATGAAAAGGCAAGAAAAGGCATAAAAAGGCAAGAAAAGGCAAGAAAAGGCATGAAAAGGCAAGAAATGGCAAGCAAAGGCATGAAATGGCAAGAAAAGGAAAGAAAAGGCATGAAAAGGCAAGAAAAGGCATGAAAAGGAAAGAAAAGTCATGAAAAGCCTTGAAAAGACATGAAAAGTCATGAAAAGGTACGAAAAGGCATGAAAAGGCAAGAAAAGGCAAGAAAAGGCATGAAAAGGCATGAAAAGGCAAGAAAAGTCATGAAAAGTCATGAGAAGGCATGAAAAGGCATGAAAAGGCAAGAAAAGGTATGAAAAGGCAAGAAAAGGCTTGAAAAGGCAAGAAAAGGCAAGAAAAGGCATGAAAAGGAAAGAAAAGGCATAAAAAGGCACGAAAAGGCACGAAAAGGCATGAAAAGGCATGAAAAGGTATGAAAAGGCAAGAAAAGGCATGAAAAGGCAAGAAAAGGTATGGAAAGGAAAGAAAAGGCAAGGAAAGGCAAGAACAGGTAAGAAAAGGCATGAAAAGGTAAGAAAATGCATGAAAAGGCAAGAAAAGGCAAGAAAGGTCATAAAAAGGCATGAAAAAGCAAGAAAAGGAAAGAAAAGGCATGAAAAGGCAAGAAAAGGCATAAAAAGGCAAGAAAAGGCATGAAAATGCAAGAAAAGATAAGAAAAGGAAAGAAAAAGCATGAAAAGGAAAGAAAAGGAAAGAAGAGGCATGAAAAGGCAAGAAAAGGCAAGAAAAGGCATGAAAAGGCATGAAAATGCAAGAAAAGTCATGAAAATGCATGAAAAGGCTAGAAAAGTCATGAAAAGGCATGAAAAGGCATGAAAAGGCATGAACAGGCAAGAGAGGAAAGAAAAGGCAAGAAAAGGCATGAAAAGGAAAGAAAAGGCATAAAAAGGAAAGAAAAGTCATGAAAAGGCATGAAAAGGTGAGAAAAGTCATGAAAAGGAAAAAAAGGCAAGAAAAGGCATGAAAAGGCAAGAAAAGGCAAGAAAAGGAAAGAAAAGGCAAGAAAAGGTATGAAAAGGCATGAAAAGGCAAGAAAAGGCATGAAAAGGCAAGAAAAATCATGAAAAGGTAAGAAAGGGAAAGAAAAGGCATGAAAAGGCAAGAAAAGGCAAGAAAAGGCATGAAAAGGGAAGAAAAGTCATGAAAAGGCATGAAAAGGCAAGAAAAGGCATGAAAAGGTATGAAAAGGCAAGAAAAGGCATGAAAAGGCAAGAAAAGGAAAGAAAAGGCAAGAAAAGGCATGAAAAGGCAAGAAAAGGCATGAAAAGGCAAGAAAAGAAAAGAAAAGGCATGAAAGGGCAAGAAAAGGCATGAAAAGGCAAGAAAAGGCATGAAAAGGCATGAAAAGGCAAGAAAAATCATGAAAAGGCATGAAAAGGCAAGAAAATTCATGAAAAGGCAAGAAAAGGCAAGAAAAGGCATGAAAAGGTAAGAAAAGGCAAAAAAAGGCATGCAAAGGCAAGAAAGGGAAAGAAAAGGCATGAAAAGGCAAGAAAAGGCATGAAAAGGCAAGAAAAGGCATGAAAAGGCATAAAAAGGCAAGAAAAGGCAAGAAAAGGCAAGAAAAGGCAAGAAAAGGCATGAAATGGCAAGGAAAGGCAAGGAAAGGCAAGAAAAGACAAGAAAAGGCTAGAAAAGGCATGAAAAGGCAAGAAAATGCAAGAAAAGGCATGAAAAGGCATGAAAAGACATGAAAAGGCAAGAAAAGGCATGAAAAGGCGAGAAAAGGCATGAAAAGGTTTGAAAAGGCAAGAAAAGGCAAGAAAAGGCATGAAAAGGCAAGAAATGGCAAGGAATTGCAAGGAAAGGCATGAAAAGGCAAGAAAAGGCAAGAAAAGGCAAGAAAAGGCAAGCAAAGGCATGAAAAGGCAAGAAAAGGAAAGAAAAGGCATGAAAAGGCAAGAAAAGGCATGAAAAGGCATGAAAAGTCATGAAAAGGCTTGAAAAGACATGAAAAGTCATGAAAAGGTATGAAAAGGCAAGAAAAGGCAAGAAAAGGCATGAAAAGGTAAGAAAAGGTATGAAAAGGCATGAAAAGGCAAGAAAAGTCATGAAAAGGCATGAAAAGGCATGAAAAGGTATGAAAATGCAAGAAAAGGCAAGAAAAGGCATGAAAAGGCAAGAAAAGGTATGAAAAGGCAAGAAATGGGAAGGAAAGGCAAGAACAGGCAAGAAAAGGTATGAAAAGGTAAGAAAATGCATGAAAAGGCAAGAAAAGGCAAGAAAAGTCATGAAAAGGCATGAAA
The DNA here is from genome assembly GCA_963995505.1 of Hypericum androsaemum. Classification (NCBI taxonomy): domain Eukaryota; kingdom Viridiplantae; phylum Streptophyta; class Magnoliopsida; order Malpighiales; family Hypericaceae; genus Hypericum; species Hypericum androsaemum. The sequence goes on along the minus strand of OZ023190.1, from coordinate 6,828 downwards.
AGGCATGAAAAGGCAAGAAAAGGAAAGAAAAGGCATGAAAAGGCAAGAAAAGGCATGAAAAGGCAAGAAAAGGCATGAAAACGCAAGAAAAGGTAAGAAAAGGAAAGAAAAGGCATGAAAAGGCAAGAGAAGGAAAGAAGAGGCATGAAAAGGCAAAAAAAGGCAAGAAAAGGCTTGAAAAGGTATGAAAATGCAAAAAAAGTCATGAAAATGCATAAAAAGGCTAGAGAAGTCATGAAAAGGCATGAAAAGGCATGAAAATGCAAGAAAGGAAAGATAAGGCAAGAAAAGGCATGAAAAGGAAAGAAAAGGCATGAAAAGGCAAGAAAAGTCATGAAAAGGCATGAAAGGTTAAGAAAAGTCATGAAAAGGAAAAAAAGGCAAGAAAAGGCATGAAAAGGCAAGAAAAGGCATGAAAAGGAAAGAAAAGGCAAGAAAAGGCATGAAAAGGCATGAAAAGGCAAGAAAAGGCATGAAAAGGCAAGAAAAGGCATGAAAAGGCAAAAAAGGGAAAGAAAAGGCATGAAAAGGAAAGAAAAGGCAAGAAAAGGCAAGAAAAGGCATGAAAAGGCATGAAAAGGGAAGAAAAGTCATGAAAAGGCATGAAAAGGAAAGAAAAGGCATGAAAAGGTATGAAAAGGCAAGAAAAGGCATGAAAAGGCAAGAAAAGGAAAGAAAAGGCAAGAAAAGGCATGAAAAGGCATGAAAAGGCATGAAAAGGCAAGAAAAGAAAAGAAAAGGCATGAAAGGGCAAGAAAAGGCATGAAAAGGCAAGAAAAGGCATGAAAAGGCAAGAAAAGTCATGAAAAGGCATGAAAAGGCAAGAAAATTCATGAAAAGGCATGAAAAGGCAAGAAAAGGCATGAAAAGGCAAGAAAAGGCATGAAAAGGCATACAAAGGCAAGAAAGGGAAAGAAAAGGCATGAAAAGGAAAGAAAAGGCATGAAAAGGTATGAAAAGGCATGAAATGGCAAGGAAAGGCAAGGAAAGGCAAGAAAAGGCAAGAAAAGGCTAGAAAAGGCATGAAAAGGCAAGAAAAGGCATGAAAAGACATGAAAAGGCAAGAAAAGGCATGAAAAGGCGAGAAAAGGCATGAAAAGGTTTGAAAAGGCAAGAAAAGGCATAAAAAGGCAAGAAAAGGCATGAAAAGGCAAGAAATGGCAAGGAATTGCAAGGGAAGGCATAAAAAGGCAAGAAAAGGCAAGAAAAGGCATGAAAAGGCAAGAAATGGCAAGAAAAGGCAAGCAAAGGCATGAAAAGGCAAGAAAAGGAAAGAAAAGGCATGAAAAGGCAAGAAAAGGCATGAAAAGGCATGAAAAGGCAAGAAAAGTCATGAAAAGGCTTGAAAAGACATGAAAAGTCATGAAAAGGTATGAAAAGGCAAGAAAAGGCAAGAAAAGGCATGAAAAGGCAAGAAAAGGCATGAAAAGGCATGAAAAGTCATGAAAAGTCATGAAAAGGCATGAAAAGGCATGAAAAGGCAAGAAAAGGTATGAAAATGCAAAAAAAGGCAAGAAAAGGCATGAAAAGGCAAGAAAAGGCATGAAAAGGCAAGAAAAGGTATGAAAAGGCAAGAAATGGGAAGGAAAGGCAAGAATGGGCAAGAAAAGGCATGAAAAGGCAAGAAAATGCATGAAAAGGCAAGAAAAGGCAAGAAAAGTCATGAAAAGGCATGAGAAGGCAAGAAAAGGAAAGAAAAGGTATGAAAAGGCAAGAAAAGGCATGAAAAGGCAAGAAAAGGCATGAAAACACAAGAAAAGGTAAGAAAAGGAAAGAAAAGGCATGAAAAGGCAAGAAAAGGAAAGAAGAGTCATAAAAAGGCAAGAAAAGGCAAGAAAAGGCATGAAAAGGTATGAAAATGCAAGAAAAGTCATGAAAATGCATGAAAAGGCTAGAGAAGTCATGAAAAGGCATGAAAAGGCATGAAAAGGCAAGAAAGGAAAGATAAGGCAAGAAAAGGCATGAAAAGGAAAGAAAAGGCATGAAAAGGCAAGAAAAGTCATGAAAAGGCATGAAAAGGTAAGAAAAGTCATGAAAAGGAAAAAAAGGCAAGAAAAGGCAAAAAAAGGAAAGGAAAGGCATGAAAAGGCAAGAAAAGGCATGAAATGGCAAGAAAAGGCATGAAAAGTCTTGAAAAGGCATGAAACGGCAAGAAAAGTCATGAAAAGGCATGAAAAGGCATGAAAAGGAAAGAAAAGGAAAGAAAAGGCAAGAAAAGGCAAGAAAAGGCATGAAAAGGCAAGAAAAGGTATGAAAAGGCAAGAAAAGGCATGAAAAGGCAAGAAAAGTCATGAAAAGGCAAGATAAGGCATGAAAAGGCTTGAAAAGGCAAGAAAAGTCATGAAAAGGAAAGAAAAGGTATGAAAAGGCAAGATAAGGCAAGAAAAGTCATGAAAAGGCAAGAAAAGGCAAGAAAAAGCATGAAAAGGCAAGAATAGGCATTAAAAGGCAAGAAAAGGCATGAAAATGCAAGAAAAGGCAAGAAAAGGCAAGAAAGGCACAAAAAGGCACGAAAAGGCATGAAAAGGCAAGAAAGGGAAAGAAAAGGCTTGAAAAGGAAAGAAAATGCATGAAAAGGCATGAAAATGCATGAAAAGGCATGAAAAGGCAAGAAAAGTCATGAAAAGGCATGAAAAGGCAAGAAAAGTCATGAAAAGGCATAAAAAGGCAAGAAAAGGCAAGAAAAGGCATGAAAAGGTAAGAAAAGGCCTGAAAAGGCAAGAAAAAGCAAGAAAAGGCATGAAAAGGCAAGAAAAGGCAAGAAAAGGCAAGAATAGGAATTAAAAGGCAAGAAAAGATAAAAAAGCATAAAAAAGCATGAAAAGGCATGAAAAGGCATGAAAAGGCAAGAAAAGACACGAAAAGGTAAGAAAAGGCATGAAAAGGAAAGAAAGGTAAAGAAAAGGCATAAAAAGGAAAGAAAAGGCAAGAAAAGGCATGAAAAGGCATGAAAAGGCATGAAAAGGCAAGAAAAGTCATGAAAAGGCATGAAAAGGCATGAAAAGGCAAGAAAAGGCAAGAAAAGGCATAAAAAGGCAAGAAAAGGCATGAAAAGGGAAGAAAAGGCATGAAAAGGCAAGAAAAGGCATGAAAAGGTATGAAAAGGCAAGAAAAGGCATGAAAAGGCAAGAAAAGGCATGAAAAGGAAAGAAAAAGAAAGAAAAGGCATGAAAAGGCATGAAAAGGCTAGAAAAGAAAAGAAAAGGCATGAAAGGGCAAGAAAAGGCATGAACAGGCAAGAAAAGGCATGAAAAGGCATGAAAAGGCATGAAAAGTCATGAAAAGGCATGAAAAGGCAAGAAAAGTCATGAAAAGGCATGAAAAGGCATGAAAAGGCAAGAAAAGGCATGAAAAGGAAAGATAAGGCATGCAAAGGCAAGAAAGGGAAAGAAAAGGCATGAAAAGGCAAGAAAATGCATGAAAAGGCAAGAATTGGTAAGGAAAGGTAAGGAAAGGCAAGAAAAGGTATGAAAAGGCATGAAAAGGCATGAAAAGGCAAGAAAAGGCTAGAAAAGGCTAGAAAAGGCATGAAAAGGCAAGAAAAGACATGAAAAGGCAAGAAAAGGCATGAAAAGGAAAGAAAAGGCATGAAACGGTTTGAAAAGGCAAGAAAAGGCATGAAAAGGCAAGAAAAGGCATGAAAAGGCAAGGAAAGGCAAGAAAAGGTATGAAAAGGCAAGAAAAGGCAAGAAAAGGCAAGAAAAGGCATGAAAAGGCAAGAAATGGCAAAAAACGGAAAGAAAAGGCATGAAAAGGAAAGAAAAGGCAAGAAAAGGCATTTAAAGGCAAGAAAAGGCATGAAAAGGCAAGAAAAGGCAAGAAAAGGCATGAAAAGACAAGAAAAGGCATGAATAGGCAAGAAAAGGCAAGAAAAGGCATGAAAAGGCAAGAAAAGACATAAAAAGGAAAGAAAAGGCAAGAAAAGGCATGAAAAGGCAAGAAAAGTCATAAAAAGGCATGAAAAGGCAAGAAAAGTCATGAAAAGGCATGAAAAGGCATGAAAAGGCAAGAAAAGGTATGAAAATGCAAGAAAAGGCAAGAAAAGGCACGAAAAGGTAAGAAAAGGCATGAAAAGGCAAGAAAAGGCATGAAAAGGCAAGAAAAGATATGATAAGGACCGAAAAGACATGAAAGGGCAAGAAAATGCATGAAAAGGTATGAAAAGGCAAGAAAAGGCAAGAAAAGGAAAGAAAAGGCATGAAAAGGCAAGAAAAGGCACGAAAAGGCAAGAAAAAGCATGAAAATGCAAGAAAAGGCAAGAAAAGGCATGAAAAGGCAAGAAAATGAAAGAAAAGACATGAAAAGGCAAGAAAAGGCATGCAAAGGCATGAAAATGCAAGAAAAGTCATGAACATGCATGAAAAGGCTAGAAAAGTCATGAAAAGGCAAGAAAGGAAAGAAAAGGCAAGAAAAGGCAAGAAAAGGCAAGAAAAGGCAAGAAAAGTCATGAAAAGGCATGAAAAGGCATGAAAAGGCATGAAAAGGCATGAAAAGGAAAGAAAAGGCAAGAAAAGGTATGAAAAGGCATGAAATGGCAAGGAAAGGCAAGGAAAGGCATGAAAAGGCAAGAAAAGGCTTGAAAAGTCATGAAAAGGCATGAAAAGTCATGAAAAGGCATGAAAAGGCAAGAAAAGTCATAAAAAGGCATGAAAAAGCATGAATAGGAAAGAAAAGGAAAGAAAAGGCAAGAAAAGGCAAGAAAAGGCATGAAAAGGCTTGAAAAGGCAAGAAAAGTCATGAAAAGGCAAGAAAAGGCATGAAAAGGCAAGAAAAGGCATGAAGAGGCAAGAAAAGTCATGAAAAGGCATGAAAAGGCATGAAAAGGCAAGAAAAGGTATGAAAATGCAAGAAAAAGCATGAAAAGGCAAGAAAAGGCATGAAAATGCAAGAAAAGGCATGAAAATGCAAGAAAAGGCATGAAAAGGCAAGAAAAGGCATGAAAAGGCAAGAAAAGGCATGAAAAGGCAAGAAAAGTCATGAAAAGGCATGAAAAGGCATGAAAAGGCAAGAAACGGTATGAAAAGGCAAGAAAAAGCATGAAAAGGCAAGAAAAGGCATTAAAAGGCAAGAAAAGGCATGAAAATGCAAGAAAAGGCAAGAAAAGGAAAAAAAGGCATAAAAAAGAAAGAAAAGGCAAGAAAAGGCATGAAAAGGCAAGAAAGGGAAAGAAAAGGCATGAAAAGCAAAGAAAAGGCATGAAAAGGCAAGAAAAGGCAAGAAAAGGCATGAAAAGGCAAGAAAAGGCATGAAAATGCAAGAAAGGGAAAGAAAAGGCATGAAAAGGAAAGAAAAGGCATGAAAAGGCAAGAAATGGCATGAAAAGGCAAGAAAAGTCATGAAAAGGCATGAAAAGGCAAGAAAAGGCATGAAAAGGCATGAAAAGGCAAGAAAAGGCAAGAAAAGGCATGAAAAGGCAAGAAAATGCATGAAAAGGCAAGAAAAGGCATGAAAAGGCATGAAAAGGCATGAAAAGGCAAGAAAAGGCATGAAAAGGTATGAAAAGGCAAGAAAAGGCATGAAAAGGCAAGAAAAGGCAAGAAAAGGCATGAAAAGGCAAGATAAGGCATGAAAAGGCTTGAAAAGGCAAGAAAAGTCATGAAAAGGAAAGAAAAGGTATGAAAAGGCAAGATAAGGCAAGAAAAGTCATGAAAAGGCATGAAAAGGCAAGAAAAGGCAAGAAAAGGCATGAAAAGGCAAGAAAAAGCATGAAAAGGCAAGAAAAGGCATTAAAAGGCAAGAAAAGGCATGAAAATGCAAGAAAAGGCAAGAAAAGGGAAGAAAAGGCATGAAAAGGCAAGAAAAGGCATGAAAAGGCAAGAAAGGGAAAGAAAAGGCATGAAAAGGAAAGAAAATGCATGAAAAGGCATGAAAATGCATGAAAAGGCATGAAAAGGCAAGAAAAGTCATGAAAAGGCATGAAAAGGCAAGAAAAAGCAAGAAAAGGCATGAAAAGGCAAGAAAAAGCAAGAAAAGGCAAGAAAAGGCATGAAAAGGCAAGAATAGGAATGAAAAGGCAAGAAAAGATAAAAAAGCATAAAAAAGCATGAAAAGGCATGAAAAGGCATGAAAAGGCAAGAAAAGGCATGAAAAGGTAAGAAAAGGCATGAAAAGGAAAGAAAGGGAAAGAAAAGGCATAAAAAGGAAAGAAAAGGCAAGAAAAGGCAAGAAAAGGCATGAAAAGGCATGAAAAGGCAAGAAAAGGCAAGAAAAGGCATAAAAAGGCAAGAAAAGGCATGAAAAGGGAAGAAAAGGCATGAAAAGGCAAGAAAAGGTATGAAAAGGTATGAAAAGGCAAGAAAAGGCATGAAAAGGCAAGAAAAAGCATGAAAAGGCAAGAAAAGGAAAGAAAAGGCATGAAAAGGCATGAAAAGGCAGGAAAAGAAAAGAAAAGGCATGAAAGGGCAAGAAAGGCAATGAAAAGGCAAGAAAAGGCATGAAAAGGCATGAAAAGGCATGAAAAGTCATGAAAAGGCATGAAAAGGCAAGAAAAGTAATGAAAAGGCATGAAAAGGCAAGAAAAGGCATGAAAAGGCAAGAAAAGGCATGCAAAGGCAAGAAAGGGAAAGAAATGGCATGAAAAGGCAAGAAAAGGCATGAAAAGGCAAGAATTGGTAAGGAAAGGCAAGGAAAGGCAAGAAAAGGAGCACTGAAAAGGCAAGAACTTCTAGAAAAGGCATGAAAAGGCAAGAAAAGGCTAGAAAAGGCTAGAAAAGGCATGAAAAGGCAAGAAAAGACATGAAAAGGCAAGAAAAACTCTCATGCATGAAAAGGTTTAAAAGAAAAAGCTTAAGAAAAGGCATGAAAAGCATGAAAAGGCATGACTATAGC